>CAWUFW010000867.1:364361-964361 GCA_963921515.1 Calotriton arnoldi
TCCAGAACTTTCCACCACAGAAATGTGAGGAAAATGTGTTTTTTTGGACAATTTTTTAGGTTTGCAAGGGATTCTGGGTAACAGAACCTGGTGAGAGCCAGCCAAGTCACCCCATCCTGGATTCCCCTGGGTGTCTAGTTTTCAAAAATGTATAGGTTTGCTAGGTTTCCCTAGGTGCCGGCAGAGCTAGGGTTCAAAATCTACAGCTAGGCACTTTGCAAAAAAAGGGTCCGTTTTCACTGCGAAAATGTGGTGTGTCCACGTTGCGTTTTGGGCCGTTTCCTGTCGCGGGTACTTGGGCCTCCCACACAAGTGAGGTACCATTTTCTCGGAAGACTTTGGGGAACGCGGGGTGGGTGGAATTTTGTGGATCCACGCAGATTCCAGAACTTTCCACCACAGAAATGTGAGGAAAATGTGTTTTTTTGACAATTTTTTAGGTTTGCAAGGGATTCTGGGTAACAGAACCTGGTGAGAGCCAGCCAAGTCACCCCATCCTGGATTCCCCTGGGTGTCTAGTTTTCAAAAATGTATAGGTTTGCTAGGTTTCCCTAGGTGCCGGCAGAGCTAGGGTTCAAAATCTACAGCTAGGCACTTTGCAAAAAAAGGGTCCGTTTTCACTGCGAAAATGTGGTGTGTCCACGTTGCGTTTTGGGCCGTTTCCTGTCGCGGGTACTTGGGCCTCCCACACAAGTGAGGTACCATTTTTCTCGGAAGACTTTGGGGAACGCGGGGTGGGTGGAATTTTGTGGATCCACGCAGATTCCAGAACTTTCCACCACAGAAATGTGAGGAAAATGTGGTTTTTTTGACAATTGTTTAGGTTTGCAAGGGATTCTGGGTAACAGAACCTGGTGAGAGCCAGCCAAGTCACCCCATCCTGGATTCCCCTGGGTGTCTAGTTTTCAAAAATGTATAGGTTTGCTAGGTTTCCCTAGGTGCCGGCAGAGCTAGGGTTCAAAATCTACAGCTAGGCACTTTGCAAAAAAAGGGTCCGTTTTCACTGCGAAAATGTGGTGTGTCCACGTAGCGTTTTGGGCCGTTTCCTGTCGCGGGTACTTGGGCCTCCCACACAAGTGAGGTACCATTTTTCTCGGAAGACTTTGGGGAACGCGGGGTGGGTGGAATTTTGTGGATCCACGCAGATTCCAGAACTTTCCACCACAGAAATGTGAGGAAAATGTGTTTTTTTTGACAATTTGTTAGGTTTGCAATGGATTCTGGGTAACAGAACCTGGTGAGAGCCAGCCAAGTCACCCCATCCTGGATTCCCCTGGGTGTCTAGTTTTCAAAAATGTATAGGTTTGCTAGGTTTCCCTAGGTGCCGGCAGAGCTAGGGTTCAAAATCTACAGCTAGGCACTTTGCAAAAAAAGGGTCAGTTTTCACTGCGAAAATGTGGTGTGTCCACGTTGCGTTTTGGGCCGTTTCCTGTCGCGGGTACTTGGGCCTCCCACACAAGTGAGGTACCATTTTTCTCGGAAGACTTTGGGGAGCGCGGGGTGGGTGGAATTTTGTGGATCCACGCAGATTCCAGAACTTTCCACCACAGAAATGTGAGGAAAATGTGTTTTTTTGACAATTTTTAGGTTTGCAAGGGATTCTGGGTAACAGAACCTGGTGAGAGCCAGCCAAGTCACCCCATCCTGGATTCCCCTGGGTGTCTAGTTTTCAAAAATGTATAGGTTTGCTAGGTTTCCCTAGGTGCCGGCAGAGCTAGGGTTCAAAATCTACAGCTAGGCACTTTGCAAAAAAAGGGTCCGTTTTCACTGCGAAAATGTGGTGTGTCCACGTTGCGTTTTGGGCCGTTTCCTGTCGCGGGTACTTGGGCCTCCAACACAAGTGAGGTACCATTTTTCTTGGAAGACTTTGGCGAACGCGGGGTGGGTGAAATTTTGTGGATCAACGCAGATTCCAGAACTTTCCACCACAGAAATGTGAGGAAAATGTGTTTTTTTGACAATTTTTTAGGTTTGCAAGGGATTCTGGGTAACAGAACCTGGTGAGAGCCAGCCAAGTCACCCCATCCTGGATTCCCCTGGGTGTCTAGTTTTCAAAAATGTATAGGTTTGCTAGGTTTCCCTAGGTGCCGGCAGAGCTAGGGTTCAAAATCTACAGCTAGGCACTTTGCAAAAAAAGGGTCCGTTTTCACTGCGAAAATGTGGTGTGTCCACGTTGCGTTTTGGGCCGTTTCCTGTCGCGGGTACTTGGGCCTCCCACACAAGTGAGGTACCATTTTTCTCGGAAGACTTTGGGGAACGCGGGGTGGGTGGAATTTTGTGGATCCACGCAGATTCCAGAACTTTCCACCACAGAAATGTGAGGAAAATGTGTTTTTTTTGACAATTTTTTAGGTTTGCAAGGGATTCTGGGTAACAGAACCTGGTGAGAGCCAGCCAAGTCACCCCATCCTGGATTCCCCTGGGTGTCTAGTTTTCAAAAATGTATAGGTTTGCTAGGTTTCCCTAGGTGCCGGCAGAGCTAGGGTTCAAAATCTACAGCTAGGCACTTTGCAAAAAAAGGGTCCGTTTTCACTGCGAAAATGTGGTGTGTCCACGTTGCGTTTTGGGCCGTTTCCTGTCGCGGGTACTTGGGCCTCCCACACAAGTGAGGTACCATTTTTCTCGGAAGACTTTGGGGAACGCGGGGTGGGTGGAATTTTGTGGATCCACGCAGATTCCAGAACTTTCCACCACAGAAATGTGAGGAAAATGTGTTTTTTTGGACAATTTTTTAGGTTTGCAAGGGATTCTGGGTAACAGAACCTGGTGAGAGCCAGCCAAGTCACCCCATCCTGGATTCCCCTGGGTGTCTAGTTTTCAAAAATGTATAGGTTTGCTAGGTTTCCCTAGGTGCCGGCAGAGCTAGGGTTCAAAATCTACAGCTAGGCACTTTGCAAAAAAAGGGTCCGTTTTCACTGCGAAAATGTGGTGTGTCCACGTTGCGTTTTGGGCCGTTTCCTGTCGCGGGTACTTGGGCCTCCCACACAAGTGAGGTACCATTTTTCTCGGAAGACTTTGGGGAACGCGGGGTGGGTGGAATTTTGTGGATCCACGCAGATTCCAGAACTTTCCACCACAGAAATGTGAGGAAAATGTGTTTTTTTGACAATTGTTTAGGTTTGCAAGGGATTCTGGGTAACAGAACCTGGTGAGAGCCAGCCAAGTCACCCCATCCTGGATTCCCCTGGGTGTCTAGTTTTCAAAAATGTATAGCTTTGCTAGGTTTCCCTAGGTGCCGGCAGAGCTAGGGTTCAAAATCTACAGCTAGGCACTTTGCAAAGAAAGGGTCAGTTTTCACTGCGAAAATGTGGTGTGTCCACGTTGCGTTTTGGGCCGTTTCCTGTCGCGGGTACTTGGGCCTCCCACACAAGTGAGGTACCATTTTTCTCGGAAGACTTTGGCGAACGCGGGGTGGGTGGAATTTTGTGGATCCACGCAGATTCCAGAACTTTCCACCACAGAAATGTGAGGAAAATATGTTTTTTTGGACAATTTTTTAGGTTTGCAAGGGATTCTGGGTAACAGAACCTGGTGAGAGACAGCCAAGTCACCCCATCCTGGATTCCCCTGGGTGTCTAGTTTTTAAAAATGTATAGGTTTGCTAGGTTTCCCTAGGTGCCGGCAGAGCTAGGGTTCAAAATCTACAGCTAGGCACTTTGCAAAGAAAGGGTCAGTTTTCACTGCGAAAATGTGGTGTGTCCACGTTGCGTTTTGGGCCGTTTCCTGTCGCGGGTACTTGGGCCTCCCACACAAGTGAGGTACCATTTTTCTCGGAAGACTTTGGGGAACGCGGGGTGGGTGGAATTTTGTGGATCCACGCAGATTCCAGAACTTTCCACCACAGAAATGTGAGGAAAATGTGTTTTTTTTGACAATTTTTTAGGTTTGCAAGGGATTCTGGGTAACAGAACCTGGTGAGAGCCAGCCAAGTCACCCCATCCTGGATTCCCCTGGGTGTCTAGTTTTCAAAAATGTATAGGTTTGCTAGGTTTCCCTAGGTGCCGGCAGAGCTAGGGTTCAAAATCTACAGCTAGGCACTTTGCAAAAAAAGGGTCCGTTTTCACTGCGAAAATGTGGTGTGTCCACGTTGCGTTTTGGGCCGTTTCCTGTCGCGGGTACTTGGGCCTCCCACACAAGTGAGGTACCATTTTTCTCGGAAGACTTTGGGGAACGCGGGGTGGGTGGAATTTTGTGGATCCACGCAGATTCCAGAACTTTCCACCACAGAAATGTGAGGAAAATGTGTTTTTTTGACAATTGTTTAGGTTTGCAAGGGATTCTGGGTAACAGAACCTGGTGAGAGCCAGCCAAGTCACCCCATCCTGGATTCCCCTGGGTGTCTAGTTTTCAAAAATGTATAGGTTTGCTAGGTTTCCCTAGGTGCCGGCAGAGCTAGGGTTCAAAATCTACAGCTAGGCACTTTGCAAAAAAAGGGTCCGTTTTCACTGCGAAAATGTGGTGTGTCCACGTTGCGTTTTGGGCCGTTTCCTGTCGCGGGTACTTGGGCCTCCCACACAAGTGAGGTACCATTTTTCTCGGAAGACTTTGGGGAACGCGGGGTGGGTGGAATTTTGTGGATCCACGCAGATTCCAGAACTTTCCACCACAGAAATGTGAGGAAAATGTGTTTTGTTTGACAATTTTTTAGGTTTGCAAGGGATTCTGGGTAACAGAACCTGGTGAGAGCCAGCCAAGTCACCCCATCCTGGATTCCCCTGGGTGTCTAGTTTTCAAAAATGTATAGGTTTGCTAGGTTTCCCTAGGTGCCGGCAGAGCTAGGGTTCAAAATCTACAGCTAGGCACTTTGCAAAAAAAGGGTCCGTTTTCACTGCGAAAATGTGGTGTGTCCACGTTGCGTTTTGGGCCGTTTCCTGTCGCGGGTACTTGGGCCTCCCACACAAGTGAGGTACCATTTTTCTCGGAAGACTTTGGGGAACGCGGGGTGGGTGGAATTTTGTGGATCCACGCAGATTCCAGAACTTTCCACCACAGAAATGTGAGGAAAATGTGGTTTTTTTGACAATTTTTTAGGTTTGCAAGGGATTCTGGGTAACAGAACCTGGTGAGAGCCAGCCAAGTCACCCCATCCTGGATTCCCCTGGGTGTCTAGTTTTCAAAAATGTATAGGTTTGCTAGGTTTCCCTAGGTGCCGGCAGAGCTAGGGTTCAAAATCTACAGCTAGGCACTTTGCAAAAAAAGGGTCCGTTTTCACTGCGAAAATGTGGTGTGTCCACGTTGCGTTTTGGGCCGTTTCCTGTCGCGGGTACTTGGGCCTCCCACACAAGTGAGGTACCATTTTTCTCGGAAGACTTTGGGGAACGCGGGGTGGGTGGAATTTTGTGGATCCACGCAGATTCCAGAACTTTCCACCACAGAAATGTGAGGAAAATGTGTTTTTTTGACAATTTGTTTAGGTTTGCAAGGGATTCTGGGTAACAGAACCTGGTGAGAGCCAGCCAAGTCACCCCATCCTGGATTCCCCTGGGTGTCTAGTTTTCAAAAATGTATAGGTTTGCTAGGTTTCCCTAGGTGCCGGCAGAGCTAGGGTTCAAAATCTACAGCTAGGCACTTTGCAAAAAAAGGGTCCGTTTTCACTGCGAAAATGTGGTGTGTCCACGTTGCGTTTTGGGCCGTTTCCTGTCGCGGGTACTTGGGCCTCCCACACAAGTGAGGTACCATTTTTCTCGGAAGACTTTGGGGAACGCGGGGTGGGTGGAATTTTGTGGATCCACGCAGATTCCAGAACTTTCCACCACAGAAATGTGAGGAAAATGTGTTTTTTTTGACAATTTTTTAGGTTTGCAAGGGATTCTGGGTAACAGAACCTGGTGAGAGCCAGCCAAGTCACCCCATCCTGGATTCCCCTGGGTGTCTAGTTTTCAAAAATGTATAGGTTTGCTAGGTTTCCCTAGGTGCCGGCAGAGCTAGGGTTCAAAATCTACAGCTAGGCACTTTGCAAAAAAAGGGTCCGTTTTCACTGCGAAAATGTGGTGTGTCCACGTTGCGTTTTGGGCCGTTTCCTGTCGCGGGTACTTGGGCCTCCCACACAAGTGAGGTACCATTTTTCTCGGAAGACTTTGGGGAACGCGGGGTGGGTGGAATTTTGTGGATCCACGCAGATTCCAGAACTTTCCACCACAGAAATGTGAGGAAAATGTGGTTTTTTGGACAATTTTTTAGGTTTGCAAGGGATTCTGGGTAACAGAACCTGGTGAGAGCCAGCCAAGTCACCCCATCCTGGATTCCCCTGGGTGTCTAGTTTTCAAAAATGTATAGGTTTGCTAGGTTTCCCTAGGTGCCGGCAGAGCTAGGGTTCAAAATCTACAGCTAGGCACTTTGCAAAAAAAGGGTCCGTTTTCACTGCGAAAATGTGGTGTGTCCACGTTGCGTTTTGGGCCGTTTCCTGTCGCGGGTACTTGGGCCTCCCACACAAGTGAGGTACCATTTTTCTCGGAAGACTTTGGGGAACGCGGGGTGGGTGGAATTTTGTGGATCCACGCAGATTCCAGAACTTTCCACCACAGAAATGTGAGGAAAATGTGTTTTTTTGGACAATTTTTTAGGTTTGCAAGGGATTCTGGGTAACAGAACCTGGTGAGAGCCAGCCAAGTCACCCCATCCTGGATTCCCCTGGGTGTCTAGTTTTCAAAAATGTATAGGTTTGCTAGGTTTCCCTAGGTGCCGGCAGAGCTAGGGTTCAAAATCTACAGCTAGGCACTTTGCAAAAAAAGGGTCCGTTTTCACTGCGAAAATGTGGTGTGTCCACGTTGCGTTTTGGGCCGTTTCCTGTCGCGGGTACTTGGGCCTCCCACACAAGTGAGGTACCATTTTTCTCGGAAGACTTTGGGGAACGCGGGGTGGGTGGAATTTTGTGGATCCACGCAGATTCCAGAACTTTCCACCACAGAAATGTGAGGAAAATGTGGTTTTTTTGACAATTTTTTAGGTTTGCAAGGGATTCTGGGTAACAGAACCTGGTGAGAGCCAGCCAAGTCACCCCATCCTGGATTCCCCTGGGTGTCTAGTTTTCAAAAATGTATAGGTTTGCTAGGTTTCCCTAGGTGCCGGCAGAGCTAGGGTTCAAAATCTACAGCTAGGCACTTTGCAAAAAAAGGGTCCGTTTTCACTGCGAAAATGTGGTGTGTCCACGTTGCGTTTTGGGCCGTTTCCTGTCGCGGGTACTTGGGCCTCCCACACAAGTGAGGTACCATTTTTCTCGGAAGACTTTGGGGAACGCGGGGTGGGTGGAATTTTGTGGATCCACGCAGATTCCAGAACTTTCCACCACAGAAATGTGAGGAAAATGTGGTTTTTTGGACAATTGTTTACACTATAAGGGATTCTGGGTAACAGAACCTTGTGAGAGCCAGCCAAGTCACCCCATCCTGGATTACCCTGGGTGTCTAGTTTTCAAAAATGTATAGGTTTGCTAGGTTTCCCTAGGTGCCGGCAGAGCTAGGGTTCAAAATCTACAGCTAGGCACTTTGCAAAAAAAGGGTCCGTTTTCACTGCGAAAATGTGGTGTGTCCACGTTGCGTTTTGGGCCGTTTCCTGTCGCGGGTACTTGGGCCTCCCACACAAGTGAGGTACCATTTTTCTCGGAAGACTTTGGGGAACGCGGGGTGGGTGGAATTTTGTGGATCCACGCAGATTCCAGAACTTTCCACCACAGAAATGTGAGGAAAATGTGTTTTTTTTGACAATTGTTTAGGTTTGCAAGGGATTCTGGGTAACAGAACCTGGTGAGAGCCAGCCAAGTCACCCCATCCTGGATTCCCCTGGGTGTCTAGTTTTCAAAAATGTATAGGTTTGCTAGGTTTCCCTAGGTGCCGGCAGAGCTAGGGTTCAAAATCTACAGCTAGGCACTTTGCAAAAAAAGGGTCCGTTTTCACTGCGAAAATGTGGTGTGTCCACGTTGCGTTTTGGGCCGTTTCCTGTCGCGGGTACTTGGGCCTCCCACACAAGTGAGGTACCATTTTTCTCGGAAGACTTTGGGGAACGCGGGGTGGGTGGAATTTTGTGGATCCACGCAGATTCCAGAACTTTCCACCACAGAAATGTGAGGAAAATGTGTTTTTTTTGACAATTTTTTAGGTTTGCAAGGGATTCTGGGTAACAGAACCTGGTGAGAGCCAGCCAAGTCACCCCATCCTGGATTCCCCTGGGTGTCTAGTTTTCAAAAATGTATAGGTTTGCTAGGTTTCCCTAGGTGCCGGCAGAGCTAGGGTTCAAAATCTACAGCTAGGCACTTTGCAAAAAAAGGGTCCGTTTTCACTGCGAAAATGTGGTGTGTCCACGTTGCGTTTTGGGCCGTTTCCTGTCGCGGGTACTTGGGCCTCCCACACAAGTGAGGTACCATTTTTCTCGGAAGACTTTGGGGAACGCGGGGTGGGTGGAATTTTGTGGATCCACGCAGATTCCAGAACTTTCCACCACAGAAATGTGAGGAAAATGTGTTTTTTTGACAATTTTTTAGGTTTGCAAGGGATTCTGGGTAACAGAACCTGGTGAGAGCCAGCCAAGTCACCCCATCCTGGATTCCCCTGGGTGTCTAGTTTTCAAAAATGTATAGGTTTGCTAGGTTTCCCTAGGTGCCGGCAGAGCTAGGGTTCAAAATCTACAGCTAGGCACTTTGCAAAAAAAGGGTCCGTTTTCACTGCGAAAATGTGGTGTGTCCACGTTGCGTTTTGGGCCGTTTCCTGTCGCGGGTACTTGGGCCTCCCACACAAGTGAGGTACCATTTTTCTCGGAAGACTTTGGGGAACGCGGGGTGGGTGGAATTTTGTGGATCCACGCAGATTCCAGAACTTTCCACCACAGAAATGTGAGGAAAATGTGTTTTTTTGACAATTGTTTAGGTTTGCAAGGGATTCTGGGTAACAGAACCTGGTGAGAGCCAGCCAAGTCACCCCATCCTGGATTCCCCTGGGTGTCTAGTTTTCAAAAATGTATAGGTTTGCTAGGTTTCCCTAGGTGCCGGCAGAGCTAGGGTTCAAAATCTACAGCTAGGCACTTTGCAAAAAAAGGGTCCGTTTTCACTGCGAAAATGTGGTGTGTCCACGTTGCGTTTTGGGCCGTTTCCTGTCGCGGGTACTTGGGCCTCCCACACAAGTGAGGTACCATTTTTCTCGGAAGACTTTGGGGAACGCGGGGTGGGTGGAATTTTGTGGATCCACGCAGATTCCAGAACTTTCCACCACAGAAATGTGAGGAAAATGTGTTTTTTTGACAATTGTTTAGGTTTGCAAGGGATTCTGGGTAACAGAACCTGGTGAGAGCCAGCCAAGTCACCCCATCCTGGATTCCCCTGGGTGTCTAGTTTTCAAAAATGTATAGGTTTGCTAGGTTTCCCTAGGTGCCGGCAGAGCTAGGGTTCAAAATCTACAGCTAGGCACTTTGCAAAAAAAGGGTCCGTTTTCACTGCGAAAATGTGGTGTGTCCACGTTGCGTTTTGGGCCGTTTCCTGTCGCGGGTACTTGGGCCTCCCACACAAGTGAGGTACCATTTTTCTCGGAAGACTTTGGGGAACGCGGGGTGGGTGGAATTTTGTGGATCCACGCAGATTCCAGAACTTTCCACCACAGAAATGTGAGGAAAATGTGTTTTTTTGACAATTTTTTAGGTTTGCAAGGGATTCTGGGTAACAGAACCTGGTGAGAGCCAGCCAAGTCACCCCATCCTGGATTCCCCTGGGTGTCTAGTTTTCAAAAATGTATAGGTTTGCTAGGTTTCCCTAGGTGCCGGCAGAGCTAGGGTTCAAAATCTACAGCTAGGCACTTTGCAAAAAAAGGGTCCGTTTTCACTGCGAAAATGTGGTGTGTCCACGTTGCGTTTTGGGCCGTTTCCTGTCGCGGGTACTTGGGCCTCCCACACAAGTGAGGTACCATTTTTCTCGGAAGACTTTGGGGAACGCGGGGTGGGTGGAATTTTGTGGATCCACGCAGATTCCAGAACTTTCCACCACAGAAATGTGAGGAAAATGTGTTTTTTTGACAATTTTTTAGGTTTGCAAGGGATTCTGGGTAACAGAACCTGGTGAGAGCCAGCCAAGTCACCCCATCCTGGATTCCCCTGGGTGTCTAGTTTTCAAAAATGTATAGGTTTGCTAGGTTTCCCTAGGTGCCGGCAGAGCTAGGGTTCAAAATCTACAGCTAGGCACTTTGCAAAAAAAGGGTCCGTTTTCACTGCGAAAATGTGGTGTGTCCACGTTGCGTTTTGGGCCGTTTCCTGTCGCGGGTACTTGGGCCTCCCACACAAGTGAGGTACCATTTTTCTCGGAAGACTTTGGGGAACGCGGGGTGGGTGGAATTTTGTGGATCCACGCAGATTCCAGAACTTTCCACCACAGAAATGTGAGGAAAATGTGTTTTTTTGACAATTTTTTAGGTTTGCAAGGGATTCTGGGTAACAGAACCTGGTGAGAGCCAGCCAAGTCACCCCATCCTGGATTCCCCTGGGTGTCTAGTTTTCAAAAATGTATAGGTTTGCTAGGTTTCCCTAGGTGCCGGCAGAGCTAGGGTTCAAAATCTACAGCTAGGCACTTTGCAAAAAAAGGGTCCGTTTTCACTGCGAAAATGTGGTGTGTCCACGTTGCGTTTTGGGCCGTTTCCTGTCGCGGGTACTTGGGCCTCCCACACAAGTGAGGTACCATTTTTCTCGGAAGACTTTGGGGAACGCGGGGTGGGTGGAATTTTGTGGATCCACGCAGATTCCAGAACTTTCCACCACAGAAATGTGAGGAAAATGTGTTTTTTTGGACAATTTTTTAGGTTTGCAAGGGATTCTGGGTAACAGAACCTGGTGAGAGCCAGCCAAGTCACCCCATCCTGGATTCCCCTGGGTGTCTAGTTTTCAAAAATGTATAGGTTTGCTAGGTTTCCCTAGGTGCCGGCAGAGCTAGGGTTCAAAATCTACAGCTAGGCACTTTGCAAAAAAAGGGTCCGTTTTCACTGCGAAAATGTGGTGTGTCCACGTTGCGTTTTGGGCCGTTTCCTGTCGCGGGTACTTGGGCCTCCCACACAAGTGAGGTACCATTTTTCTCGGAAGACTTTGGGGAACGCGGGGTGGGTGGAATTTTGTGGATCCACGCAGATTCCAGAACTTTCCACCACAGAAATGTGAGGAAAATGTGTTTTTTTTGACAATTTTTTAGGTTTGCAAGGGATTCTGGGTAACAGAACCTGGTGAGAGCCAGCCAAGTCACCCCATCCTGGATTCCCCTGGGTGTCTAGTTTTCAAAAATGTATAGGTTTGCTAGGTTTCCCTAGGTGCCGGCAGAGCTAGGGTTCAAAATCTACAGCTAGGCACTTTGCAAAAAAAGGGTCCGTTTTCACTGCGAAAATGTGGTGTGTCCACGTTGCGTTTTGGGCCGTTTCCTGTCGCGGGTACTTGGGCCTCCCACACAAGTGAGGTACCATTTTTCTCGGAAGACTTTGGGGAACGCGGGGTGGGTGGAATTTTGTGGATCCACGCAGATTCCAGAACTTTCCACCACAGAAATGTGAGGAAAATGTGTTTTTTTGACAATTTTTAGGTTTGCAAGGGATTCTGGGTAACAGAACCTGGTGAGAGCCAGCCAAGTCACCCCATCCTGGATTCCCCTGGGTGTCTAGTTTTCAAAAATGTATAGGTTTGCTAGGTTTCCCTAGGTGCCGGCAGAGCTAGGGTTCAAAATCTACAGCTAGGCACTTTGCAAAAAAAGGGTCCGTTTTCACTGCGAAAATGTGGTGTGTCCACGTTGCGTTTTGGGCCGTTTCCTGTCGCGGGTACTTGGGCCTCCCACACAAGTGAGGTACCATTTTTCTCGGAAGACTTTGGGGAACGCGGGGTGGGTGGAATTTTGTGGATCCACGCAGATTCCAGAACTTTCCACCACAGAAATGTGAGGAAAATGTGGTTTTTTTGACAATTGTTTACACTATAAGGGATTCTGGGTAACAGAACCTGGTGAGAGCCAGCCAAGTCACCCCATCCTGGATTACCCTGGGTGTCTAGTTTTCAAAAATGTATAGGTTTGCTAGGTTTCCCTAGGTGCCGGCAGAGCTAGGGTTCAAAATCTACAGCTAGGCACTTTGCAAAGAAAGGGTCAGTTTTCACTGCGAAAATGTGGTGTGTCCACGTTGCGTTTTGGGCCGTTTCCTGTCGCGGGTACTTGGGCCTCCCACACAAGTGAGGTACCATTTTTCTCGGAAGACTTTGGGGAACGCGGGGTGGGTGGAATTTTGTGGATCCACGCAGATTCCAGAACTTTCCACCACAGAAATGTGAGGAAAATGTGTTTTTTTTGACAATTTTTTAGGTTTGCAAGGGATTCTGGGTAACAGAACCTGGTGAGAGCCAGCCAAGTCACCCCATCCTGGATTCCCCTGGGTGTCTAGTTTTCAAAAATGTATAGGTTTGCTAGGTTTCCCTAGGTGCCGGCAGAGCTAGGGTTCAAAATCTACAGCTAGGCACTTTGCAAAAAAAGGGTCCGTTTTCACTGCGAAAATGTGGTGTGTCCACGTTGCGTTTTGGGCCGTTTCCTGTCGCGGGTACTTGGGCCTCCCACACAAGTGAGGTACCATTATTCTCGGAAGACTTTGGGGAACGCGGGGTGGGTGGAATTTTGTGGATCCACGCAGATTCCAGAACTTTCCACCACAGAAATGTGAGGAAAATGTGTTTTTTTTGACAATTTGTTAGGTTTGCAAGGGATTCTGGGTAACAGAACCTGGTGAGAGCCAGCCAAGTCACCCCATCCTGGATTCCCCTGGGTGTCTAGTTTTCAAAAATGTATAGGTTTGCTAGGTTTCCCTAGGTGCCGGCAGAGCTAGGGTTCAAAATCTACAGCTAGGCACTTTGCAAAAAAAGGGTCCGTTTTAACTGCGAAAATGTGGTGTGTCCAAGTTGCGTTTTGGGCCGTTTCCTGTCGCGGGTACTTGGGCCTCCCACACAAGTGAGGTACCATTTTTCTCGGAAGACTTTGGGGAACGCGGGGTGGGTGGAATTTTGTGGATCCACGCAGATTCCAGAACTTTCCACCACAGAAATGTGAGGAAAATGTGTTTTTTTGACAATTTTTTAGGTTTGCAAGGGATTCTGGGTAACAGAACCTGGTGAGAGCCAGCCAAGTCACCCCATCCTGGATTCCCCTGGGTGTCTAGTTTTCAAAAATGTATAGGTTTGCTAGGTTTCCCTAGGTGCCGGCAGAGCTAGGGTTCAAAATCTACAGCTAGGCACTTTGCAAAAAAAGGGTCCGTTTTCACTGCGAAAATGTGGTGTGTCCACGTTGCGGTTTTGGGCTGTTTCCTTGCCGCGGGTACTTGGGCCTCCCACACAAGTGAGGTACCATTATTCTCGGAAGACTTTGGGGAACACGGGGTGGGTGGAATTTTGTGGATCCACGCAGATTCCAGAACTTTCCACCACAGAAATGCGAGGAAAATGTGTTTTGTTTGACAATTCTTTAGGTTTGCAAGGGATTCTGGGTAACAGAACCTGGTGAGAGACAGCCAAGTCACCCCATCCTGGATTCCCCTGGGTGTCTAGTTTTCAAAAATGTATAGGTTTGCTAGGTTTCCCTAGGTGCCGGCAGAGCTAGGGTTCAAAATCTACAGCTAGGCACTTTGCAAAAAAAGGGTCCGTTTTCACTGCGAAAATGTGGTGTGTCCACGTTGCGTTTTGGGCCGTTTCCTGTCGCGGGTACTTGGGCCTCCCACACAAGTGAGGTACCATTTTTCTCGGAAGACTTTGGGGAACGCGGGGTGGGTGGAATTTTGTGGATCCACGCAGATTCCAGAACTTTCCACCACAGAAATGTGAGGAAAATGTGGTTTTTTGACAATTGTTTAGGTTTGCAAGGGATTCTGGGTAACAGAACCTGGTGAGAGCCAGCCAAGTCACCCCATCCTGGATTCCCCTGGGTGTCTAGTTTTCAAAAATGTATAGGTTTGCTAGGTTTCCCTAGGTGCCGGCAGAGCTAGGGTTCAAAATCTACAGCTAGGCACTTTGCAAAAAAGGGTCCATTTTCACTGCGAAAATGTGGTGTGTCCACGTTGCGTTTTGGGCCGTTTCCTGTCGCGGGTACTTGGGCCTCCCACACAAGTGAGGTACCATTTTTCTCGGAAGACTTTGGGGAACGCGGGGTGGGTGGAATTTTGTGGATCCACGCAGATTCCAGAACTTTCCACCACAGAAATGTGAGGAAAATGTGTTTTTTTGGACAATTTTTTAGGTTTGCAAGGGATTCTGGGTAACAGAACCTGGTGAGAGCCAGCCAAGTCACCCCATCCTGGATTCCCCTGGGTGTCTAGTTTTCAAAAATGTATAGGTTTGCTAGGTTTCCCTAGGTGCCGGCAGAGCTAGGGTTCAAAATCTACAGCTAGGCACTTTGCAAAAAAAGGGTCCGTTTTCACTGCGAAAATGTGGTGTGTCCACGTTGCGTTTTGGGCCGTTTCCTGTCGCGGGTACTTGGGCCTCCCACACAAGTGAGGTACCATTTTTCTCGGAAGACTTTGGGGAACGCGGGGTGGGTGGAATTTTGTGGATCCACGCAGATTCCAGAACTTTCCACCACAGAAATGTGAGGAAAATGTGGTTTTTTTGACAATTTTTTAGGTTTGCAAGGGATTCTGGGTAACAGAACCTGGTGAGAGCCAGCCAAGTCACCCCATCCTGGATTCCCCTGGGTGTCTAGTTTTCAAAAATGTATAGGTTTGCTAGGTTTCCCTAGGTGCCGGCAGAGCTAGGGTTCAAAATCTACAGCTAGGCACTTTGCAAAAAAAGGGTCCGTTTTCACTGCGAAAATGTGGTGTGTCCACGTTGCGTTTTGGGCCGTTTCCTGTCGCGGGTACTTGGGCCTCCCACACAAGTGAGGTACCATTTTTCTCGGAAGACTTTGGGGAACGCGGGGTGGGTGGAATTTTGTGGATCCACGCAGATTCCAGAACTTTCCACCACAGAAATGTGAGGAAAATGTGGTTTTTTTGACAATTTTTTAGGTTTGCAAGGGATTCTGGGTAACAGAACCTGGTGAGAGCCAGCCAAGTCACCCCATCCTGGATTCCCCTGGGTGTCTAGTTTTCAAAAATGTATAGGTTTGCTAGGTTTCCCTAGGTGCCGGCAGAGCTAGGGTTCAAAATCTACAGCTAGGCACTTTGCAAAAAAAGGGTCCGTTTTCACTGCGAAAATGTGGTGTGTCCACGTTGCGTTTTGGGCCGTTTCCTGTCGCGGGTACTTGGGCCTCCCACACAAGTGAGGTACCATTTTTCTCGGAAGACTTTGGGGAACGCGGGGTGGGTGGAATTTTGTGGATCCACGCAGATTCCAGAACTTTCCACCACAGAAATGTGAGGAAAATGTGGTTTTTTTGACAATTGTTTAGGTTTGCAAGGGATTCTGGGTAACAGAACCTGGTGAGAGCCAGCCAAGTCACCCCATCCTGGATTCCCCTGGGTGTCTAGTTTTCAAAAATGTATAGGTTTGCTAGGTTTCCCTAGGTGCCGGCAGAGCTAGGGTTCAAAATCTACAGCTAGGCACTTTGCAAAAAAAGGGTCCGTTTTCACTGCGAAAATGTGGTGTGTCCACGTTGCGTTTTGGGCCGTTTCCTGTCGCGGGTACTTGGGCCTCCCACACAAGTGAGGTACCATTTTTCTCGGAAGACTTTGGGGAACGCGGGGTGGGTGGAATTTTGTGGATCCACGCAGATTCCAGAACTTTCCACCACAGAAATGTGAGGAAAATGTGTTTTTTTGGACAATTTTTTAGGTTTGCAAGGGATTCTGGGTAACAGAACCTGGTGAGAGCCAGCCAAGTCACCCCATCCTGGATTCCCCTGGGTGTCTAGTTTTCAAAAATGTATAGGTTTGCTAGGTTTCCCTAGGTGCCGGCAGAGCTAGGGTTCAAAATCTACAGCTAGGCACTTTGCAAAAAAAGGGTCCGTTTTCACTGCGAAAATGTGGTGTGTCCACGTTGCGTTTTGGGCCGTTTCCTGTCGCGGGTACTTGGGCCTCCCACACAAGTGAGGTACCATTTTTCTCGGAAGACTTTGGGGAACGCGGGGTGGGTGGAATTTTGTGGATCCACGCAGATTCCAGAACTTTCCACCACAGAAATGTGAGGAAAATGTGTTTTTTTTGACAATTTGTTTAGGTTTGCAAGGGATTCTGGGTAACAGAACCTGGTGAGAGCCAGCCAAGTCACCCCATCCTGGATTCCCCTGGGTGTCTAGTTTTCAAAAATGTATAGGTTTGCTAGGTTTCCCTAGGTGCCGGCAGAGCTAGGGTTCAAAATCTACAGCTAGGCACTTTGCAAAAAAAGGGTCCGTTTTCACTGCGAAAATGTGGTGTGTCCACGTTGCGTTTTGGGCCGTTTCCTGTCGCGGGTACTTGGGCCTCCCACACAAGTGAGGTACCATTTTTCTCGGAAGACTTTGGGGAACGCGGGGTGGGTGGAATTTTGTGGATCCACGCAGATTCCAGAACTTTCCACCACAGAAATGTGAGGAAAATGTGTTTTTTTGACAATTTTTTAGGTTTGCAAGGGATTCTGGGTAACAGAACCTGGTGAGAGCCAGCCAAGTCACCCCATCCTGGATTCCCCTGGGTGTCTAGTTTTCAAAAATGTATAGGTTTGCTAGGTTTCCCTAGGTGCCGGCAGAGCTAGGGTTCAAAATCTACAGCTAGGCACTTTGCAAAAAAAGGGTCCGTTTTCACTGCGAAAATGTGGTGTGTCCACGTTGCGTTTTGGGCCGTTTCCTGTCGCGGGTACTTGGGCCTCCCACACAAGTGAGGTACCATTTTTCTCGGAAGACTTTGGGGAACGCGGGGTGGGTGGAATTTTGTGGATCCACGCAGATTCCAGAACTTTCCACCACAGAAATGTGAGGAAAATGTGGTTTTTTTGACAATTTTTTAGGTTTGCAAGGGATTCTGGGTAACAGAACCTGGTGAGAGCCAGCCAAGTCACCCCATCCTGGATTCCCCTGGGTGTCTAGTTTTCAAAAATGTATAGGTTTGCTAGGTTTCCCTAGGTGCCGGCAGAGCTAGGGTTCAAAATCTACAGCTAGGCACTTTGCAAAAAAAGGGTCCGTTTTCACTGCGAAAATGTGGTGTGTCCACGTTGCGTTTTGGGCCGTTTCCTGTCGCGGGTACTTGGGCCTCCCACACAAGTGAGGTACCATTTTTCTCGGAAGACTTTGGGGAACGCGGGGTGGGTGGAATTTTGTGGATCCACGCAGATTCCAGAACTTTCCACCACAGAAATGTGAGGAAAATGTGGTTTTTTGACAATTGTTTAGGTTTGCAAGGGATTCTGGGTAACAGAACCTGGTGAGAGCCAGTCAAGTCACCCCATCCTGGATTCCCCTGGGTGTCTAGTCTTCAAAAATGTATAGGTTTGATAGGTTTCCCTAGGTGCCGGCAGAGCTAGGGTTTAAAATCTACAGCTAGGCACTTTGCAAAAAAAGGGTCCGTTTTCACTGCGAAAATGTGGTGTGTCCACGTTGCGTTTTGGGCCGTTTCCTGTCGCGGGTACTTGGGCCTCCCACACAAGTGAGGTACCATTTTTCTCGGAAGACTTTGGGGAACGCGGGGTGGGTGGAATTTTGTGGATCCACGCAGATTCCAGAACTTTCCACCACAGAAATGTGAGGAAAATGTGGTTTTTTTGACAATTTTTTAGGTTTGCAAGGGATTCTGGGTAACAGAACCTGGTGAGAGCCAGCCAAGTCACCCCATCCTGGATTCCCCTGGGTGTCTAGTTTTCAAAAATGTATAGGTTTGCTAGGTTTCCCTAGGTGCCGGCAGAGCTAGGGTTCAAAATCTACAGCTAGGCACTTTGCAAAAAAAGGGTCCGTTTTCACTGCGAAAATGTGGTGTGTCCACGTTGCGTTTTGGGCCGTTTCCTGTCGCGGGTACTTGGGCCTCCCACACAAGTGAGGTACCATTTTTCTCGGAAGACTTTGGGGAACGCGGGGTGGGTGGAATTTTGTGGATCCACGCAGATTCCAGAACTTTCCACCACAGAAATGTGAGGAAAATGTGGTTTTTTTGACAATTGTTTAGGTTTGCAAGGGATTCTGGGTAACAGAACCTGGTGAGAGCCAGCCAAGTCACCCCATCCTGGATTCCCCTGGGTGTCTAGTTTTCAAAAATGTATAGGTTTGCTAGGTTTCCCTAGGTGCCGGCAGAGCTAGGGTTCAAAATCTACAGCTAGGCACTTTGCAAAAAAAGGGTCCGTTTTCACTGCGAAAATGTGGTGTGTCCACGTTGCGTTTTGGGCCGTTTCCTGTCGCGGGTACTTGGGCCTCCCACACAAGTGAGGTACCATTTTTCTCGGAAGACTTTGGGGAACGCGGGGTGGGTGGAATTTTGTGGATCCACGCAGATTCCAGAACTTTCCACCACAGAAATGTGAGGAAAATGTGTTTTTTTTGACAATTGTTTAGGTTTGCAAGGGATTCTGGGTAACAGAACCTGGTGAGAGCCAGCCAAGTCACCCCATCCTGGATTCCCCTGGGTGTCTAGTTTTCAAAAATGTATAGGTTTGCTAGGTTTCCCTAGGTGCCGGCAGAGCTAGGGTTCAAAATCTACAGCTAGGCACTTTGCAAAAAAAGGGTCCGTTTTCACTGCGAAAATGTGGTGTGTCCACGTTGCGTTTTGGGCCGTTTCCTGTCGCGGGTACTTGGGCCTCCCACACAAGTGAGGTACCATTTTTCTCGGAAGACTTTGGGGAACGCGGGGTGGGTGGAATTTTGTGGATCCACGCAGATTCCAGAACTTTCCACCACAGAAATGTGAGGAAAATGTGGTTTTTTTGACAATTTTTAGGTTTGCAAGGGATTCTGGGTAACAGAACCTGGTGAGAGCCAGCCAAGTCACCCCATCCTGGATTCCCCTGGGTGTCTAGTTTTCAAAAATGTATAGGTTTGCTAGGTTTCCCTAGGTGCCGGCAGAGCTAGGGTTCAAAATCTACAGCTAGGCACTTTGCAAAAAAAGGGTCCGTTTTCACTGCGAAAATGTGGTGTGTCCACGTTGCGTTTTGGGCCGTTTCCTGTCGCGGGTACTTGGGCCTCCCACACAAGTGAGGTACCATTTTTCTCGGAAGACTTTGGGGAACGCGGGGTGGGTGGAATTTTGTGGATCCACGCAGATTCCAGAACTTTCCACCACAGAAATGTGAGGAAAATGTGGTTTTTTTGACAATTTTTTAGGTTTGCAAGGGATTCTGGGTAACAGAACCTGGTGAGAGCCAGCCAAGTCACCCCATCCTGGATTCCCCTGGGTGTCTAGTTTTCAAAAATGTATAGGTTTGCTAGGTTTCCCTAGGTGCCGGCAGAGCTAGGGTTCAAAATCTACAGCTAGGCACTTTGCAAAAAAAGGGTCCGTTTTCACTGCGAAAATGTGGTGTGTCCACGTTGCGTTTTGGGCCGTTTCCTGTCGCGGGTACTTGGGCCTCCCACACAAGTGAGGTACCATTTTTCTCGGAAGACTTTGGGGAACGCGGGGTGGGTGGAATTTTGTGGATCCACGCAGATTCCAGAACTTTCCACCACAGAAATGTGAGGAAAATGTGGTTTTTTTGACAATTGTTTAGGTTTGCAAGGGATTCTGGGTAACAGAACCTGGTGAGAGCCAGCCAAGTCACCCCATCCTGGATTCCCCTGGGTGTCTAGTTTTCAAAAATGTATAGGTTTGCTAGGTTTCCCTAGGTGCCGGCAGAGCTAGGGTTCAAAATCTACAGCTAGGCACTTTGCAAAAAAAGGGTCCGTTTTCACTGCGAAAATGTGGTGTGTCCACGTTGCGTTTTGGGCCGTTTCCTGTCGCGGGTACTTGGGCCTCCCACACAAGTGAGGTACCATTTTTCTCGGAAGACTTTGGGGAACGCGGGGTGGGTGGAATTTTGTGGATCCACGCAGATTCCAGAACTTTCCACCACAGAAATGTGAGGAAAATGTGTTTTTTTTGACAATTTTTAGGTTTGCAAGGGATTCTGGGTAACAGAACCTGGTGAGAGCCAGCCAAGTCACCCCATCCTGGATTCCCCTGGGTGTCTAGTTTTCAAAAATGTATAGGTTTGCTAGGTTTCCCTAGGTGCCGGCAGAGCTAGGGTTCAAAATCTACAGCTAGGCACTTTGCAAAAAAAGGGTCCGTTTTCACTGCGAAAATGTGGTGTGTCCACGTTGCGTTTTGGGCCGTTTCCTGTCGCGGGTACTTGGGCCTCCCACACAAGTGAGGGACCATTTTTCTCGGAAGACTTTGGGGAACGCGGGGTGGGTGGAATTTTGTGGATCCACGCAGATTCCAGAACTTTCCACCACAGAAATGTGAGGAAAATGTGTTTTTTTGACAATTTTTTAGGTTTGCAAGGGATTCTGGGTAACAGAACCTGGTGAGAGCCAGCCAAGTCACCCCATCCTGGATTCCCCTGGGTGTCTAGTTTTCAAAAATGTATAGGTTTGCTAGGTTTCCCTAGGTGCCGGCAGAGCTAGGGTTCAAAATCTACAGCTAGGCACTTTGCAAAAAAAGGGTCCGTTTTCACTGCGAAAATGTGGTGTGTCCACGTTGCGTTTTGGGCCGTTTCCTGTCGCGGGTACTTGGGCCTCCCACACAAGTGAGGTACCATTTTTCTCGGAAGACTTTGGGGAACGCGGGGTGGGTGGAATTTTGTGGATCCACGCAGATTCCAGAACTTTCCACCACAGAAATGTGAGGAAAATGTGGTTTTTTTGACAATTTTTTAGGTTTGCAAGGGATTCTGGGTAACAGAACCTGGTGAGAGCCAGCCAAGTCACCCCATCCTGGATTCCCCTGGGTGTCTAGTTTTCAAAAATGTATAGGTTTGCTAGGTTTCCCTAGGTGCCGGCAGAGCTAGGGTTCAAAATCTACAGCTAGGCACTTTGCAAAAAAAGGGTCCGTTTTCACTGCGAAAATGTGGTGTGTCCACGTTGCGTTTTGGGCCGTTTCCTGTCGCGGGTACTTGGGCCTCCCACACAAGTGAGGTACCATTTTTCTCGGAAGACTTTGGGGAACGCGGGGTGGGTGGAATTTTGTGGATCCACGCAGATTCCAGAACTTTCCACCACAGAAATGTGAGGAAAATGTGGTTTTTTTGACAATTTTTTAGGTTTGCAAGGGATTCTGGGTAACAGAACCTGGTGAGAGCCAGCCAAGTCACCCCATCCTGGATTCCCCTGGGTGTCTAGTTTTCAAAAATGTATAGGTTTGCTAGGTTTCCCTAGGTGCCGGCAGAGCTAGGGTTCAAAATCTACAGCTAGGCACTTTGCAAAAAAAGGGTCCGTTTTCACTGCGAAAATGTGGTGTGTCCACGTTGCGTTTTGGGCCGTTTCCTGTCGCGGGTACTTGGGCCTCCCACACAAGTGAGGTACCATTTTTCTCGGAAGACTTTGGGGAACGCGGGGTGGGTGGAATTTTGTGGATCCACGCAGATTCCAGAACTTTCCACCACAGAAATGTGAGGAAAATGTGTTTTTTTGGACAATTTTTTAGGTTTGCAAGGGATTCTGGGTAACAGAACCTGGTGAGAGCCAGCCAAGTCACCCCATCCTGGATTCCCCTGGGTGTCTAGTTTTCAAAAATGTATAGGTTTGCTAGGTTTCCCTAGGTGCCGGCAGAGCTAGGGTTCAAAATCTACAGCTAGGCACTTTGCAAAAAAAGGGTCCGTTTTCACTGCGAAAATGTGGTGTGTCCACGTTGCGTTTTGGGCCGTTTCCTGTCGCGGGTACTTGGGCCTCCCACACAAGTGAGGTACCATTTTTCTCGGAAGACTTTGGGGAACGCGGGGTGGGTGGAATTTTGTGGATCCACGCAGATTCCAGAACTTTCCACCACAGAAATGTGAGGAAAATGTGTTTTTTTTGACAATTGTTTAGGTTTGCAAGGGATTCTGGGTAACAGAACCTGGTGAGAGCCAGCCAAGTCACCCCATCCTGGATTCCCCTGGGTGTCTAGTTTTCAAAAATGTATAGGTTTGCTAGGTTTCCCTAGGTGCCGGCAGAGCTAGGGTTCAAAATCTACAGCTAGGCACTTTGCAAAAAAAGGGTCCGTTTTCACTGCGAAAATGTGGTGTGTCCACGTTGCGTTTTGGGCCGTTTCCTGTCGCGGGTACTTGGGCCTCCCACACAAGTGAGGTACCATTTTTCTCGGAAGACTTTGGGGAACGCGGGGTGGGTGGAATTTTGTGGATCCACGCAGATTCCAGAACTTTCCACCACAGAAATGTGAGGAAAATGTGTTTTTTTTGACAATTGTTTAGGTTTGCAAGGGATTCTGGGTAACAGAACCTGGTGAGAGCCAGCCAAGTCACCCCATCCTGGATTCCCCTGGGTGTCTAGTTTTCAAAAATGTATAGGTTTGCTAGGTTTCCCTAGGTGCCGGCAGAGCTAGGGTTCAAAATCTACAGCTAGGCACTTTGCAAAAAAAGGGTCCGTTTTCACTGCGAAAATGTGGTGTGTCCACGTTGCGTTTTGGGCCGTTTCCTGTCGCGGGTACTTGGGCCTCCCACACAAGTGAGGTACCATTTTTCTCGGAAGACTTTGGGGAACGCGGGGTGGGTGGAATTTTGTGGATCCACGCAGATTCCAGAACTTTCCACCACAGAAATGTGAGGAAAATGTGTTTTTTTTGACAATTTTTTAGGTTTGCAAGGGATTCTGGGTAACAGAACCTGGTGAGAGCCAGCCAAGTCACCCCATCCTGGATTCCCCTGGGTGTCTAGTTTTCAAAAATGTATAGGTTTGCTAGGTTTCCCTAGGTGCCGGCAGAGCTAGGGTTCAAAATCTACAGCTAGGCACTTTGCAAAAAAAGGGTCCGTTTTCACTGCGAAAATGTGGTGTGTCCACGTTGCGTTTTGGGCCGTTTCCTGTCGCGGGTACTTGGGCCTCCCACACAAGTGAGGTACCATTTTTCTCGGAAGACTTTGGGGAACGCGGGGTGGGTGGAATTTTGTGGATCCACGCAGATTCCAGAACTTTCCACCACAGAAATGTGAGGAAAATGTGGTTTTTTTGACAATTGTTTAGGTTTGCAAGGGATTCTGGGTAACAGAACCTGGTGAGAGCCAGCCAAGTCACCCCATCCTGGATTCCCCTGGGTGTCTAGTTTTCAAAAATGTATAGGTTTGCTAGGTTTCCCTAGGTGCCGGCAGAGCTAGGGTTCAAAATCTACAGCTAGGCACTTTGCAAAAAAAGGGTCCGTTTTCACTGCGAAAATGTGGTGTGTCCACGTTGCGTTTTGGGCCGTTTCCTGTCGCGGGTACTTGGGCCTCCCACACAAGTGAGGTACCATTTTTCTCGGAAGACTTTGGGGAACGCGGGGTGGGTGGAATTTTGTGGATCCACGCAGATTCCAGAACTTTCCACCACAGAAATGTGAGGAAAATGTGTTTTTTTGGACAATTTTTTAGGTTTGCAAGGGATTCTGGGTAACAGAACCTGGTGAGAGCCAGCCAAGTCACCCCATCCTGGATTCCCCTGGGTGTCTAGTTTTCAAAAATGTATAGGTTTGCTAGGTTTCCCTAGGTGCCGGCAGAGCTAGGGTTCAAAATCTACAGCTAGGCACTTTGCAAAAAAAGGGTCCGTTTTCACTGCGAAAATGTGGTGTGTCCACGTTGCGTTTTGGGCCGTTTCCTGTCGCGGGTACTTGGGCCTCCCACACAAGTGAGGTACCATTTTTCTCGGAAGACTTTGGGGAACGCGGGGTGGGTGGAATTTTGTGGATCCACGCAGATTCCAGAACTTTCCACCACAGAAATGTGAGGAAAATGTGTTTTTTTGACAATTTTTTAGGTTTGCAAGGGATTCTGGGTAACAGAACCTGGTGAGAGCCAGCCAAGTCACCCCATCCTGGATTCCCCTGGGTGTCTAGTTTTCAAAAATGTATAGGTTTGCTAGGTTTCCCTAGGTGCCGGCAGAGCTAGGGTTCAAAATCTACAGCTAGGCACTTTGCAAAAAAAGGGTCCGTTTTCACTGCGAAAATGTGGTGTGTCCACGTTGCGTTTTGGGCCGTTTCCTGTCGCGGGTACTTGGGCCTCCCACACAAGTGAGGTACCATTTTTCTCGGAAGACTTTGGGGAACGCGGGGTGGGTGGAATTTTGTGGATCCACGCAGATTCCAGAACTTTCCACCACAGAAATGTGAGGAAAATGTGTTTTTTTGGACAATTTTTTAGGTTTGCAAGGGATTCTGGGTAACAGAACCTGGTGAGAGCCAGCCAAGTCACCCCATCCTGGATTCCCCTGGGTGTCTAGTTTTCAAAAATGTATAGGTTTGCTAGGTTTCCCTAGGTGCCGGCAGAGCTAGGGTTCAAAATCTACAGCTAGGCACTTTGCAAAAAAAGGGTCCGTTTTCACTGCGAAAATGTGGTGTGTCCACGTTGCGTTTTGGGCCGTTTCCTGTCGCGGGTACTTGGGCCTCCCACACAAGTGAGGTACCATTTTTCTCGGAAGACTTTGGGGAACGCGGGGTGGGTGGAATTTTGTGGATCCACGCAGATTCCAGAACTTTCCACCACAGAAATGTGAGGAAAATGTGGTTTTTTTGACAATTCTTTAGGTTTGCAAGGGATTCTGGGTAACAGAACCTGGTGAGAGCCAGCCAAGTCACCCCATCCTGGATTCCCCTGGGTGTCTAGTTTTCAAAAATGTATAGGTTTGCTAGGTTTCCCTAGGTGCCGGCAGAGCTAGGGTTCAAAATCTACAGCTAGGCACTTTGCAAAAAAAGGGTCCGTTTTCACTGCGAAAATGTGGTGTGTCCACGTTGCGTTTTGGGCCGTTTCCTGTCGCAGGTACTTGGGCCTCCCACACAAGTGAGGTACCATTTTTCTTGGAAGACTTTTGGGAACGCGGGGTGGGTGGAAATTTGAGGATCCACGCAGATTCCAGAACTTTCCACCACAGAAATGTGAGGAAAATGTGGTTTTTTTGACAATTGTTTAGGTTTGCAAGGGATTCTGGGTAACAGAACCTGGTGAGAGCCAGCCAAGTCACCCCATCCTGGATTCCCCTGGGTGTCTAGTTTTCAAAAATGTATAGGTTTGCTAGGTTTCCCTAGGTGCCGGCAGAGCTAGGGTTCAAAATCTACAGCTAGGCACTTTGCAAAAAAAGGGTCCGTTTTCACTGCGAAAATGTGGTGTGTCCACGTTGCGTTTTGGGCCGTTTCCTGTCGCGGGTACTTGGGCCTCCCACACAAGTGAGGTACCATTTTTCTCGGAAGACTTTGGGGAACGCGGGGTGGGTGGAATTTTGTGGATCCACGCAGATTCCAGAACTTTCCACCACAGAAATGTGAGGAAAATGTGTTTTTTTGGACAATTTTTTAGGTTTGCAAGGGATTCTGGGTAACAGAACCTGGTGAGAGCCAGCCAAGTCACCCCATCCTGGATTCCCCTGGGTGTCTAGTTTTCAAAAATGTATAGGTTTGCTAGGTTTCCCTAGGTGCCGGCAGAGCTAGGGTTCAAAATCTACAGCTAGGCACTTTGCAAAAAAAGGGTCCGTTTTCACTGCGAAAATGTGGTGTGTCCACGTTGCGTTTTGGGCCGTTTCCTGTCGCGGGTACTTGGGCCTCCCACACAAGTGAGGTACCATTTTTCTCGGAAGACTTTGGGGAACGCGGGGTGGGTGGAATTTTGTGGATCCACGCAGATTCCAGAACTTTCCACCACAGAAATGTGAGGAAAATGTGTTTTTTTTGACAATTTGTTTAGGTTTGCAAGGGATTCTGGGTAACAGAACCTGGTGAGAGCCAGCCAAGTCACCCCATCCTGGATTCCCCTGGGTGTCTAGTTTTCAAAAATGTATAGGTTTGCTAGGTTTCCCTAGGTGCCGGCAGAGCTAGGGTTCAAAATCTACAGCCATGGACTGTGCAAAAAAAGGGTCCGTTTTCACTGCGAAAATGTGGTGTGTCCACGTTGCGGTTTTGGGCCGTTTCCTTGCCGCGGGTACTTGGGCCTCCCACACAAGTGAGGTACCATTATTCTCGGAAGACTTTGGGGAACGCGGGGTGGGTGGAATTTTGTGAATCCACGCAGATTCCAGAACTTTCCACCACAGAAATGATAGGAAAATGTGTTTTTTTTGACAATTTTTTAGGTGTGCAAGGGATTCTGGGTAACAGAACCTGGTGAGAGACAGCCAAGTCACCCCATCCTGGATTCCCCTGGGTGTCTAGTTTTCAAAAATGTATAGGTTTGCTAGGTTTCCCTAGGTGCCGGCAGAGCTAGGGTTCAAAATCTACAGCTAGGCACTTTGCAAAAAAAGGGTCCGTTTTCACTGCGAAAATGTGGTGTGTCCACGTTGCGTTTTGGGCCGTTTCCTGTCGCGGGTACTTGGGCCTCCCACACAAGTGAGGTACCATTTTTCTCGGAAGACTTTGGGGAACGCGGGGTGGGTGGAATTTTGTGGATCCACGCAGATTCCAGAACTTTCCACCACAGAAATGTGAGGAAAATGTGTTTTTTTGACAATTTTTAGGTTTGCAAGGGATTCTGGGTAACAGAACCTGGTGAGAGCCAGCCAAGTCACCCCATCCTGGATTCCCCTGGGTGTCTAGTTTTCAAAAATGTATAGGTTTGCTAGGTTTCCCTAGGTGCCGGCAGAGCTAGGGTTCAAAATCTACAGCTAGGCACTTTGCAAAAAAAGGGTCCGTTTTCACTGCGAAAATGTGGTGTGTCCACGTTGCGTTTTGGGCCGTTTCCTGTCGCGGGTACTTGGGCCTCCCACACAAGTGAGGTACCATTTTTCTCGGAAGACTTTGGGGAACGCGGGGTGGGTGGAATTTTGTGGATCCACGCAGATTCCAGAACTTTCCACCACAGAAATGTGAGGAAAATGTGTTTTTTTTGACAATTGTTTAGGTTTGCAAGGGATTCTGGGTAACAGAACCTGGTGAGAGCCAGCCAAGTCACCCCATCCTGGATTCCCCTGGGTGTCTAGTTTTCAAAAATGTATAGGTTTGCTAGGTTTCCCTAGGTGCCGGCAGAGCTAGGGTTCAAAATCTACAGCTAGGCACTTTGCAAAAAAAGGGTCCGTTTTCACTGCGAAAATGTGGTGTGTCCACGTTGCGTTTTGGGCCGTTTCCTGTCGCGGGTACTTGGGCCTCCCACACAAGTGAGGTACCATTTTTCTCGGAAGACTTTGGGGAACGCGGGGTGGGTGGAATTTTGTGGATCCACGCAGATTCCAGAACTTTCCACCACAGAAATGTGAGGAAAATGTGGTTTTTTTGACAATTGTTTAGGTTTGCAAGGGATTCTGGGTAACAGAACCTGGTGAGAGCCAGCCAAGTCACCCCATCCTGGATTCCCCTGGGTGTCTAGTTTTCAAAAATGTATAGGTTTGCTAGGTTTCCCTAGGTGCCGGCAGAGCTAGGGTTCAAAATCTACAGCTAGGCACTTTGCAAAAAAAGGGTCCGTTTTCACTGCGAAAATGTGGTGTGTCCACGTTGCGTTTTGGGCCGTTTCCTGTCGCGGGTACTTGGGCCTCCCACACAAGTGAGGTACCATTTTTCTCGGAAGACTTTGGGGAACGCGGGGTGGGTGGAATTTTGTGGATCCACGCAGATTCCAGAACTTTCCACCACAGAAATGTGAGGAAAATGTGTTTTTTTGACAATTTTTTAGGTTTGCAAGGGATTCTGGGTAACAGAACCTGGTGAGAGCCAGCCAAGTCACCCCATCCTGGATTCCCCTGGGTGTCTAGTTTTCAAAAATGTATAGGTTTGCTAGGTTTCCCTAGGTGCCGGCAGAGCTAGGGTTCAAAATCTACAGCTAGGCACTTTGCAAAAAAAGGGTCCGTTTTCACTGCGAAAATGTGGTGTGTCCACGTTGCGTTTTGGGCCGTTTCCTGTCGCGGGTACTTGGGCCTCCCACACAAGTGAGGTACCATTTTTCTCGGAAGACTTTGGGGAACGCGGGGTGGGTGGAATTTTGTGGATCCACGCAGAT
Organism: Calotriton arnoldi; assembly: GCA_963921515.1. Taxonomy (NCBI): domain Eukaryota; kingdom Metazoa; phylum Chordata; class Amphibia; order Caudata; family Salamandridae; genus Calotriton; species Calotriton arnoldi. Next base: position 392,298 of record CAWUFW010000867.1, read on the forward strand.
TCCAGAACTTTCCACCACAGAAATGTGAGGAAAATGTGGTTTTTTTGACAATTTTTTAGGTTTGCAAGGGATTCTGGGTAACAGAACCTGGTGAGAGCCAGCCAAGTCACCCCATCCTGGATTCCCCTGGGTGTCTAGTTTTCAAAAATGTATAGGTTTGCTAGGTTTCCCTAGGTGCCGGCAGAGCTAGGGTTCAAAATCTACAGCTAGGCACTTTGCAAAAAAAGGGTCCGTTTTCACTGCGAAAATGTGGTGTGTCCACGTTGCGTTTTGGGCCGTTTCCTGTCGCGGGTACTTGGGCCTCCCACACAAGTGAGGTACCATTTTTCTCGGAAGACTTTGGGGAACGCGGGGTGGGTGGAATTTTGTGGATCCACGCAGATTCCAGAACTTTCCACCACAGAAATGTGAGGAAAATGTGTTTTTTGGACAATTCTTTAGGTTTGCAAGGGATTCTGGGTAACAGAACCTGGTGAGAGCCAGCCAAGTCACCCCATCCTGGATTCCCCTGGGTGTCTAGTTTTCAAAAATGTATAGGTTTGCTAGGTTTCCCTAGGTGCCGGCAGAGCTAGGGTTCAAAATCTACAGCTAGGCACTTTGCAAAAAAAGGGTCCGTTTTCACTGCGAAAATGTGGTGTGTCCACGTTGCGTTTTGGGCCGTTTCCTGTCGCGGGTACTTGGGCCTCCCACACAAGTGAGGTACCATTTTTCTCGGAAGACTTTGGGGAACGCGGGGTGGGTGGAATTTTGTGGATCCACGCAGATTCCAGAACTTTCCACCACAGAAATGTGAGGAAAATGTGGTTTTTTTGACAATTTTTTAGGTTTGCAAGGGATTCTGGGTAACAGAACCTGGTGAGAGCCAGCCAAGTCACCCCATCCTGGATTCCCCTGGGTGTCTAGTTTTCAAAAATGTATAGGTTTGCTAGGTTTCCCTAGGTGCCGGCAGAGCTAGGGTTCAAAATCTACAGCTAGGCACTTTGCAAAAAAAGGGTCCGTTTTCACTGCGAAAATGTGGTGTGTCCACGTTGCGTTTTGGGCCGTTTCCTGTCGCGGGTACTTGGGCCTCCCACACAAGTGAGGTACCATTTTTCTCGGAAGACTTTGGGGAACGCGGGGTGGGTGGAATTTTGTGGATCCACGCAGATTCCAGAACTTTCCACCACAGAAATGTGAGGAAAATGTGGTTTTTTGACAATTTTTAGGTTTGCAAGGGATTCTGGGTAACAGAACCTGGTGAGAGCCAGCCAAGTCACCCCATCCTGGATTCCCCTGGGTGTCTAGTTTTCAAAAATGTATAGGTTTGCTAGGTTTCCCTAGGTGCCGGCAGAGCTAGGGTTCAAAATCTACAGCTAGGCACTTTGCAAAAAAAGGGTCCGTTTTCACTGCGAAAATGTGGTGTGTCCACGTTGCGTTTTGGGCCGTTTCCTGTCGCGGGTACTTGGGCCTCCCACACAAGTGAGGTACCATTTTTCTCGGAAGACTTTGGGGAACGCGGGGTGGGTGGAATTTTGTGGATCCACGCAGATTCCAGAACTTTCCACCACAGAAATGTGAGGAAAATGTGTTTTTTTTGACAATTGTTTAGGTTTGCAAGGGATTCTGGGTAACAGAACCTGGTGAGAGCCAGCCAAGTCACCCCATCCTGGATTCCCCTGGGTGTCTAGTTTTCAAAAATGTATAGGTTTGCTAGGTTTCCCTAGGTGCCGGCAGAGCTAGGGTTCAAAATCTACAGCTAGGCACTTTGCAAAAAAAGGGTCCGTTTTCACTGCGAAAATGTGGTGTGTCCACGTTGCGTTTTGGGCCGTTTCCTGTCGCGGGTACTTGGGCCTCCCACACAAGTGAGGTACCATTTTTCTCGGAAGACTTTGGGGAACGCGGGGTGGGTGGAATTTTGTGGATCCACGCAGATTCCAGAACTTTCCACCACAGAAATGTGAGGAAAATGTGGTTTTTTGGACAATTTTTAGGTTTGCAAGGGATTCTGGGTAACAGAACCTGGTGAGAGCCAGCCAAGTCACCCCATCCTGGATTCCCCTGGGTGTCTAGTTTTCAAAAATGTATAGGTTTGCTAGGTTTCCCTAGGTGCCGGCAGAGCTAGGGTTCAAAATCTACAGCTAGGCACTTTGCAAAAAAAGGGTCCGTTTTCACTGCGAAAATGTGGTGTGTCCACGTTGCGTTTTGGGCCGTTTCCTGTCGCGGGTACTTGGGCCTCCCACACAAGTGAGGTACCATTTTTCTCGGAAGACTTTGGGGAACGCGGGGTGGGTGGAATTTTGTGGATCCACGCAGATTCCAGAACTTTCCACCACAGAAATGTGAGGAAAATGTGTTTTTTTGACAATTTTTTAGGTTTGCAAGGGATTCTGGGTAACAGAACCTGGTGAGAGCCAGCCAAGTCACCCCATCCTGGATTCCCCTGGGTGTCTAGTTTTCAAAAATGTATAGGTTTGCTAGGTTTCCCTAGGTGCCGGCAGAGCTAGGGTTCAAAATCTACAGCTAGGCACTTTGCAAAAAAAGGGTCCGTTTTCACTGCGAAAATGTGGTGTGTCCACGTTGCGTTTTGGGCCGTTTCCTGTCGCGGGTACTTGGGCCTCCCACACAAGTGAGGTACCATTTTTCTCGGAAGACTTTGGGGAACGCGGGGTGGGTGGAATTTTGTGGATCCACGCAGATTCCAGAACTTTCCACCACAGAAATGTGAGGAAAATGTGTTTTTTTTGACAATTGTTTAGGTTTGCAAGGGATTCTGGGTAACAGAACCTGGTGAGAGCCAGCCAAGTCACCCCATCCTGGATTCCCCTGGGTGTCTAGTTTTCAAAAATGTATAGGTTTGCTAGGTTTCCCTAGGTGCCGGCAGAGCTAGGGTTCAAAATCTACAGCTAGGCACTTTGCAAAAAAAGGGTCCGTTTTCACTGCGAAAATGTGGTGTGTCCACGTTGCGTTTTGGGCCGTTTCCTGTCGCGGGTACTTGGGCCTCCCACACAAGTGAGGTACCATTTTTCTCGGAAGACTTTGGGGAACGCGGGGTGGGTGGAATTTTGTGGATCCACGCAGATTCCAGAACTTTCCACCACAGAAATGTGAGGAAAATGTGGTTTTTTTGACAATTTTTAGGTTTGCAAGGGATTCTGGGTAACAGAACCTGGTGAGAGCCAGCCAAGTCACCCCATCCTGGATTCCCCTGGGTGTCTAGTTTTCAAAAATGTATAGGTTTGCTAGGTTTCCCTAGGTGCCGGCAGAGCTAGGGTTCAAAATCTACAGCTAGGCACTTTGCAAAAAAAGGGTCCGTTTTCACTGCGAAAATGTGGTGTGTCCACGTTGCGTTTTGGGCCGTTTCCTGTCGTGGGTACTTGGGCCTCCCACACAAGTGAGGTACCATTTTTCTCGGAAGACTTTGGGGAGCGCGGGGTGGGTGGAATTTTGTGGATCCACGCAGATTCCAGAACTTTCCACCACAGAAATGTGAGGAAAATGTGTTTTGTTTGACAATTCTTTAGGTTTGCAAGGGATTCTGGGTAACAGAACCTGGTGAGAGACAGCCAAGTCACCCCATCCTGGATTCCCCTGGGTGTCTTGTTTCTAAAAATGTATAGGTTTGCTAGGTTTCCCTAGGTGCCGGCAGAGCTAGGGTTCAAAATCTACAGCTAGGCACTTTGCAAAAAAAGGGTCAGTTTTCACTGCGAAAATGTGGTGTGTCCACGTTGCGTTTTGGGCCGTTTCCTGTCGCGGGTACTTGGGCCTCCCACACAAGTGAGGTACCATTTTTCTCGGAAGACTTTGGGGAACGCGGGGTGGGTGGAATTTTGTGGATCCACGCAGATTCCAGAACTTTCCACCACAGAAATGTGAGGAAAATGTGGTTTTTTTGACAATTTTTAGGTTTGCAAGGGATTCTGGGTAACAGAACCTGGTGAGAGCCAGCCAAGTCACCCCATCCTGGATTCCCCTGGGTGTCTAGTTTTCAAAAATGTATAGGTTTGCTAGGTTTCCCTAGGTGCCGGCAGAGCTAGGGTTCAAAATCTACAGCTAGGCACTTTGCAAAAAAAGGGTCCGTTTTCACTGCGAAAATGTGGTGTGTCCACGTTGCGTTTTGGGCCGTTTCCTGTCGCGGGTACTTGGGCCTCCCACACAAGTGAGGTACCATTTTTCTCGGAAGACTTTGGGGAACGCGGGGTGGGTGGAATTTTGTGGATCCACGCAGATTCCAGAACTTTCCACCACAGAAATGTGAGGAAAATGTGGTTTTTTTGACAATTTTTTAGGTTTGCAAGGGATTCTGGGTAACAGAACCTGGTGAGAGCCAGCCAAGTCACCCCATCCTGGATTCCCCTGGGTGTCTAGTTTTCAAAAATGTATAGGTTTGCTAGGTTTCCCTAGGTGCCGGCAGAGCTAGGGTTCAAAATCTACAGCTAGGCACTTTGCAAAAAAAGGGTCCGTTTTCACTGCGAAAATGTGGTGTGTCCACGTTGCGTTTTGGGCCGTTTCCTGTCGCGGGTACTTGGGCCTCCCACACAAGTGAGGTACCATTTTTCTCGGAAGACTTTGGGGAACGCGGGGTGGGTGGAATTTTGTGGATCCACGCAGATTCCAGAACTTTCCACCACAGAAATGTGAGGAAAATGTGTTTTTTTGACAATTTTTTAGGTTTGCAAGGGATTCTGGGTAACAGAACCTGGTGAGAGCCAGCCAAGTCACCCCATCCTGGATTCCCCTGGGTGTCTAGTTTTCAAAAATGTATAGGTTTGCTAGGTTTCCCTAGGTGCCGGCAGAGCTAGGGTTCAAAATCTACAGCTAGGCACTTTGCAAAAAAAGGGTCCGTTTTCACTGCGAAAATGTGGTGTGTCCACGTTGCGTTTTGGGCCGTTTCCTGTCGCGGGTACTTGGGCCTCCCACACAAGTGAGGTACCATTTTTCTCGGAAGACTTTGGGGAACGCGGGGTGGGTGGAATTTTGTGGATCCACGCAGATTCCAGAACTTTCCACCACAGAAATGTGAGGAAAATGTGGTTTTTTTGACAATTGTTTAGGTTTGCAAGGGATTCTGGGTAACAGAACCTGGTGAGAGCCAGCCAAGTCACCCCATCCTGGATTCCCCTGGGTGTCTAGTTTTCAAAAATGTATAGGTTTGCTAGGTTTCCCTAGGTGCCGGCAGAGCTAGGGTTCAAAATCTACAGCTAGGCACTTTGCAAAAAAAGGGTCCGTTTTCACTGCGAAAATGTGGTGTGTCCACGTTGCGTTTTGGGCCGTTTCCTGTCGCGGGTACTTGGGCCTCCCACACAAGTGAGGTACCATTTTTCTCGGAAGACTTTGGGGAACGCGGGGTGGGTGGAATTTTGTGGATCCACGCAGATTCCAGAACTTTCCACCACAGAAATGTGAGGAAAATGTGTTTTTTTGGACAATTTTTTAGGTTTGCAAGGGATTCTGGGTAACAGAACCTGGTGAGAGCCAGCCAAGTCACCCCATCCTGGATTCCCCTGGGTGTCTAGTTTTCAAAAATGTATAGGTTTGCTAGGTTTCCCTAGGTGCCGGCAGAGCTAGGGTTCAAAATCTACAGCTAGGCACTTTGCAAAAAAAGGGTCCGTTTTCACTGCGAAAATGTGGTGTGTCCACGTTGCGTTTTGGGCCGTTTCCTGTCGCGGGTACTTGGGCCTCCCACACAAGTGAGGTACCATTTTTCTCGGAAGACTTTGGGGAACGCGGGGTGGGTGGAATTTTGTGGATCCACGCAGATTCCAGAACTTTCCACCACAGAAATGTGAGGAAAATGTGTTTTTTTGACAATTTTTTAGGTTTGCAAGGGATTCTGGGTAACAGAACCTGGTGAGAGCCAGCCAAGTCACCCCATCCTGGATTCCCCTGGGTGTCTAGTTTTCAAAAATGTATAGGTTTGCTAGGTTTCCCTAGGTGCCGGCAGAGCTAGGGTTCAAAATCTACAGCTAGGCACTTTGCAAAAAAAGGGTCCGTTTTCACTGCGAAAATGTGGTGTGTCCACGTTGCGTTTTGGGCCGTTTCCTGTCGCGGGTACTTGGGCCTCCCACACAAGTGAGGTACCATTTTTCTCGGAAGACTTTGGGGAACGCGGGGTGGGTGGAATTTTGTGGATCCACGCAGATTCCAGAACTTTCCACCACAGAAATGTGAGGAAAATGTGTTTTTTTTGACAATTGTTTAGGTTTGCAAGGGATTCTGGGTAACAGAACCTGGTGAGAGCCAGCCAAGTCACCCCATCCTGGATTCCCCTGGGTGTCTAGTTTTCAAAAATGTATAGGTTTGCTAGGTTTCCCTAGGTGCCGGCAGAGCTAGGGTTCAAAATCTACAGCTAGGCACTTTGCAAAAAAAGGGTCCGTTTTCACTGCGAAAATGTGGTGTGTCCACGTTGCGTTTTGGGCCGTTTCCTGTCGCGGGTACTTGGGCCTCCCACACAAGTGAGGTACCATTTTTCTCGGAAGACTTTGGGGAACGCGGGGTGGGTGGAATTTTGTGGATCCACGCAGATTCCAGAACTTTCCACCACAGAAATGTGAGGAAAATGTGTTTTTTTGGACAATTTTTAGGTTTGCAAGGGATTCTGGGTAACAGAACCTGGTGAGAGCCAGCCAAGTCACCCCATCCTGGATTCCCCTGGGTGTCTAGTTTTAAAAAATGTATAGGTTTGCTGGGTTTCCCTAGGTGCCGGCAGAGCTAGGGTTCAAAATCTACAGCTAGGCACTTTGCAAAAAAAGGGTCCGTTTTCACTGCGAAAATGTGGTGTGTCCACGTTGCGTTTTGGGCCGTTTCCTGTCGCGGGTACTTGGGCCTCCCACACAAGTGAGGTACCATTGTTCTCGGAAGACTTTGGGGAACGCGGGGTGGGTGGAATTTTGTGGATCCACGCAGATTCCAGAACTTTCCACCACAGAAATGTGAGGAAAATGTGTTTTTTTACAATTTTTTAGGTTTGCAAGGGATTCTGGGTAACAGAACCTGGTGAGAGCCAGCCAAGTCACCCCATCCTGGATTCCCCTGGGTGCCTACTTTTCAAAAATGTATAGGTTTGATAGGTTTCCCTAGGTGCCGGCAGAGCTAGGGTTCAAAATCTACAGCTAGGCACTTTGCAAAAAAAGGGTCCGTTTTCACTGCGAAAATGTGGTGTGTCCACGTTGCGTTTTGGGCCGTTTCCTGTCGCGGGTACTTGGGCCTCCCACACAAGTGAGGTACCATTTTTCTCGGAAGACTTTGGGGAACGCGGGGTGGGTGGAATTTTGTGGATCCACGCAGATTCCAGAACTTTCCACCACAGAAATGTGAGGAAAATGTGGTTTTTTTGACAATTTTTTAGGTTTGCAAGGGATTCTGGGTAACAGAACCTGGTGAGAGCCAGCCAAGTCACCCCATCCTGGATTCCCCTGGGTGTCTAGTTTTCAAAAATGTATAGGTTTGCTAGGTTTCCCTAGGTGCCGGCAGAGCTAGGGTTCAAAATCTACAGCTAGGCACTTTGCAAAAAAAGGGTCCGTTTTCACTGCGAAAATGTGGTGTGTCCACGTTGCGTTTTGGGCCGTTTCCTGTCGCGGGTACTTGGGCCTCCCACACAAGTGAGGTACCATTTTTCTCGGAAGACTTTGGGGAACGCGGGGTGGGTGGAATTTTGTGGATCCACGCAGATTCCAGAACTTTCCACCACAGAAATGTGAGGAAAATGTGGTTTTTTGGACAATTTTTTAGGTTTGCAAGGGATTCTGGGTAACAGAACCTGGTGAGAGCCAGCCAAGTCACCCCATCCTGGATTCCCCTGGGTGTCTAGTTTTCAAAAATGTATAGGTTTGCTAGGTTTCCCTAGGTGCCGGCAGAGCTAGGGTTCAAAATCTACAGCTAGGCACTTTGCAAAAAAAGGGTCCGTTTTCACTGCGAAAATGTGGTGTGTCCACATTGCGTTTTGGGCCGTTTCCTGTCGCGGGTACTTGGGCCTCCCACACAAGTGAGGTACCATTTTTCTCGGAAGACTTTGGGGAACGCGGGGTGGGTGGAATTTTGTGGATCCACACAGATTCCAGAACTATCCACCACAGAAATATGAGGAAAATGTGGTTTTTGGGACAATTTTTTAGTTTGCAAGGGATTCTGGGTAACAGAACCTGGTGAGAGCCAGCCAAGTCACCCCATCCAGGATTCCCCTGGGTGTCTAGTTTTCAAAAATGTATAGGTTTGCTAGGTTTCCCTAGGTGTCGGCAGAGCTAGGGTTCAAAATCTACAGCTAGGCACTTTGCAAAAAAAGGGTCCGTTTTCACTGCGAAAATGTGGTGTGTCCACGTTGCGTTTTGGGCCGTTTCCTGACGCGGGTACTTGGGCCTCCCACACAAGTGAGGTACCATTTTTCTCGGAAGACTTTGGGGAACGCGGGGTGGGTGGAATTTTGTGGATCCACGCAGATTCCAGAACTTTCCACCACAGAAATGTGAGGAAAATGTGTTTTTTTGACAATTGTTTAGGTTTGCAAGGGATTCTGGGTAACAGAACCTGGTGAGAGCCAGCCAAGTCACCCCATCCTGGATTCCCCTGGGTGTCTAGTTTTCAAAAATGTATAGGTTTGCTAGGTTTCCCTAGGTGCCGGCAGAGCTAGGGTTCAAAATCTACAGCTAGGCACTTTGCAAAAAAAGGGTCCGTTTTCACTGCGAAAATGTGGTGTGTCCACGTTGCGTTTTGGGCCGTTTCCTGTCGCGGGTACTTGGGCCTCCCACACAAGTGAGGTACCATTTTTCTCGGAAGACTTTGGGGAACGCGGGGTGGGTGGAATTTTGTGGATCCACGCAGATTCCAGAACTTTCCACCACAGAAATGTGAGGAAAATGTGGTTTTTTTGACAATTGTTTAGGTTTGCAAGGGATTCTGGGTAACAGAACCTGGTGAGAGCCAGCCAAGTCACCCCATCCTGGATTCCCCTGGGTGTCTAGTTTTCAAAAATGTATAGGTTTGCTAGGTTTCCCTAGGTGCCGGCAGAGCTAGGGTTCAAAATCTACAGCTAGGCACTTTGCAAAAAAAGGGTCCGTTTTCACTGCGAAAATGTGGTGTGTCCACGTTGCGTTTTGGGCCGTTTCCTGTCGCGGGTACTTGGGCCTCCCACACAAGTGAGGTACCATTTTTCTCGGAAGACTTTGGGGAACGCGGGGTGGGTGGAATTTTGTGGATCCACGCAGATTCCAGAACTTTCCACCACAGAAATGTGAGGAAAATGTGTTTTTTTGACAATTTTTTAGGTTTGCAAGGGATTCTGGGTAACAGAACCTGGTGAGAGCCAGCCAAGTCACCCCATCCTGGATTCCCCTGGGTGTCTAGTTTTCAAAAATGTATAGGTTTGCTAGGTTTCCCTAGGTGCCGGCAGAGCTAGGGTTCAAAATCTACAGCTAGGCACTTTGCAAAAAAAGGGTCCGTTTTCACTGCGAAAATGTGGTGTGTCCACGTTGCGTTTTGGGCCGTTTCCTGTCGCGGGTACTTGGGCCTCCCACACAAGTGAGGTACCATTTTTCTCGGAAGACTTTGGGGAACGCGGGGTGGGTGGAATTTTGTGGATCCACGCAGATTCCAGAACTTTCCACCACAGAAATGTGAGGAAAATGTGTTTTTTTGACAATTGTTTAGGTTTGCAAGGGATTCTGGGTAACAGAACCTGGTGAGAGCCAGCCAAGTCACCCCATCCTGGATTCCCCTGGGTGTCTAGTTTTCAAAAATGTATAGGTTTGCTAGGTTTCCCTAGGTGCCGGCAGAGCTAGGGTTCAAAATCTACAGCTAGGCACTTTGCAAAAAAAGGGTCCGTTTTCACTGCGAAAATGTGGTGTGTCCACGTTGCGTTTTGGGCCGTTTCCTGTCGCGGGTACTTGGGCCTCCCACACAAGTGAGGTACCATTTTTCTCGGAAGACTTTGGGGAACGCGGGGTGGGTGGAATTTTGTGGATCCACGCAGATTCCAGAACTTTCCACCACAGAAATGTGAGGAAAATGTGGTTTTTTGACAATTTTTTAGGTTTGCAAGGGATTCTGGGTAACAGAACCTGGTGAGAGCCAGCCAAGTCACCCCATCCTGGATTCCCCTGGGTGTCTAGTTTTCAAAAATGTATAGGTTTGCTAGGTTTCCCTAGGTGCCGGCAGAGCTAGGGTTCAAAATCTACAGCTAGGCACTTTGCAAAAAAAGGGTCCGTTTTCACTGCGAAAATGTGGTGTGTCCACGTTGCGTTTTGGGCCGTTTCCTGTCGCGGGTACTTGGGCCTCCCACACAAGTGAGGTACCATTTTTCTCGGAAGACTTTGGGGAACGCGGGGTGGGTGGAATTTTGTGGATCCACGCAGATTCCAGAACTTTCCACCACAGAAATGTGAGGAAAATGTGTTTTTTTGGACAATTGTTTAGGTTTGCAAGGGATTCTGGGTAACAGAACCTGGTGAGAGCCAGCCAAGTCACCCCATCCTGGATTCCCCTGGGTGTCTAGTTTTAAAAAATGTATAGGTTTGCTAGGTTTCCCTAGGTGCCGGCAGAGCTAGGGTTCAAAATCTACAGCTAGGCACTTTGCAAAAAAAGGGTCTGTTTTCACTGCGAAAATGTGGTGTGTCCACGTTGCGTTTTGGGCCGTTTCCTGTCGCGGGTACTTGGGCCTCCCACGCAAGTGAGGTACCATTTTTCTTGGAAGACTTTGGGGAACGCGGGGTGGGTGGAATTTTGTGGATCCACGCAGATTCCAGAACTTTCCACCACAGAAATGTGAGGAAAATGTGGTTTTTTGGACAATTTTTTAGCTTTGCAAGGGATTCTTGGTAACAGAACCTGGTGAGAGCCAGCCAAGTCACCCCATCCAGGATTCCCCTGGGTGTCTAGTTTTCAAAAATGTATAGGTTTGCTAGGTTTCCCTAGGTGTCGGCAGAGCTAGGGTTCAAAATCTACAGCTAGGCACTTTGCAAAAAAAGGGTCCGTTTTCACTGCAAAAATGTGGTGTGTCCACGTTGCGTTTTGGCCCGTTTCCTGTCGCGGGTACTTGGGCCTACCCACACAAGTGAGGTACCATTTTTCTCGGAAGACTTTGGGGAACGCGGGGTGGGTGGAATTTTGTGGATCCACGCAGATTCCAGAACTTTCCACCACAGAAATGTGAGGAAAATGTGGTTTTTTGGACAATTTTTTAGGTTTGCAAGGGATTCTGGGTAACAGAACCTGGTGAGAGCCAGCCAAGTCACCCCATCCTGGATTCCCCTGGGTGTCTAGTTTTCAAAAATGTATAGGTTTGCTAGGTTTCCCTAGGTGCCGGCAGAGCTAGGGTTCAAAATCTACAGCTAGGCACTTTGCAAAAAAAGGGTCAGTTTTCACTGCGAAAATGTGGTGTGTCCACGTTGCGTTTTGGGCCGTTTCCTGTCGCGGGTACTTGGGCCTCCCACACAAGTGAGGTACCATTTTTCTCGGAAGACTTTGGGGAACGCGGGGTGGGTGGAATTTTGTGGATCCACGCAGATTCCAGAACTTTCCACCACAGAAATGTGAGGAAAATGTGGTTTTTTGGACAATTTTTAGGTTTGCAAGGGATTCTGGGTAACAGAACCTGGTGAGAGCCAGCCAAGTCACCCCATCCTGGATTCCCCTGGGTGTCTAGTTTTCAAAAATGTATAGGTTTGCTAGGTTTCCCTAGGTGCCGGCAGAGCTAGGGTTCAAAATCTACAGCTAGGCACTTTGCAAAAAAAGGGTCCGTTTTCACTGCGAAAATGTGGTGTGTCCACGTTGCGTTTTGGGCCGTTTCCTGTCGCGGGTACTTGGGCCTCCCACACAAGTGAGGTACCATTTTTCTCGGAAGACTTTGGGGAACGCGGGGTGGGTGGAATTTTGTGGATCCACGCAGATTCCAGAACTTTCCACCACAGAAATGTGAGGAAAATGTGGTTTTTTTGACAATTTTTTAGGTTTGCAAGGGATTCTGGGTAACAGAACCTGGTGAGAGCCAGCCAAGTCACCCCATCCTGGATTCCCCTGGGTGTCTAGTTTTCAAAAATGTATAGGTTTGCTAGGTTTCCCTAGGTGCCGGCAGAGCTAGGGTTCAAAATCTACAGCTAGGCACTTTGCAAAAAAAGGGTCCGTTTTCACTGCGAAAATGTGGTGTGTCCACGTTGCGTTTTGGGCCGTTTCCTGTCGCGGGTACTTGGGCCTCCCACACAAGTGAGGTACCATTTTTCTCGGAAGACTTTGGGGAACGCGGGGTGGGTGGAATTTTGTGGATCCACGCAGATTCCAGAACTTTCCACCACAGAAATGTGAGGAAAATGTGGTTTTTTGGACAATTTTTTAGGTTTGCAAGGGATTCTGGGTAACAGAACCTGGTGAGAGCCAGCCAAGTCACCCCATCCAGGATTCCCCTGGGTGTCTAGTTTTCAAAAATGTATAGGTTTGCTAGGTTTCCCTAGGTGTCGGCAGAGCTAGGGTTCAAAATCTACAGCTAGGCACTTTGCAAAAAAAGGGTCAGTTTTCACTGCTAAAATGTGGTGTGTCCACGTTGCGTTTTGGGCCGTTTCCTGACGCGCGGTACTTGGGCCTCCCACACAAGTGAGGTACCATTTTTCTCGGAAGACTTTGGGAAACGCAGGGTGGGTGGAATTTTGTGGATCCACGCAGATTCCAGAACTATCCACCACAGAAATGTGAGGAAAATGTGGTTTTTGGGACAATTTTTTAGGTTTGCAAGGGATTCTGGGTAACAGAACCTGGTGAGAGCCAGTCAAGTCACCCCATCCTGGATTCCCCTGGGTGTCTAGATTTAAAAGATGTATAGGTTTGCTGGGTTTCCCTAGGTGCCGGCAGAGCTAGGGTTAAAAATCTACAGCTAGGCACTTTGCAAAAAAAGGGACCGTTTTCACTGCGAAAATGTGGTGTGTCCACGTTGCGTTTTGGGCCGTTTCCTGTCGCGGGTACTTGGGCCTCCCACACAAGTGAGGTACCATTTTTCTCGGAAGACTTTGGGGAACGCGGGGTGGGTGGAATTTTGTGGATCCACGCAGATTCCAGAACTTTCCACCACAGAAATGTGAGGAAAATGTGTTTTTTTTTACAATTGTTTAGGTTTGCAAGGGATTCTGGGTAACAGAACCTGGTGAGAGTCAGCCAAGTCACCCCATCCTGGATTCCCCTGGGTGTCTAGTTTTCAAAAATGTATAGGTTTGCTAGGTTTCCCTAGGTGCCGGCAGAGCTAGGGTTCAAAATCTACAGCTAGGCACTTTGCAAAAAAAGGGTCCGTTTTCACTGCGAAAATGTGGTGTGTCCACGTTGCGTTTTGGGCCGTTTCCTGTCGCGGGTACTTGGGCCTACCCACACAAGTGAGGTACCATTTTTCTCGGAAGACTTTGGGGAACGCGGGGTGGGTGGAATTTTGTGGATCCACGCAGATTCCAGAACTTTCCACCACAGAAATGTGAGGAAAATGTGGTTTTTTGGACAATTTATTAGGTTTGCAAGGGATTCTGGGTAACAGAACCTGGTGAGAGCCACTCAAGTCACCCCATCCTGGATTCCCCTGGGTGTTTAGTTTTCAAAAATGTATAGGTTTGCTAGGTTTCCCTAGGTGCCGGCAGAGCTAGGGTTCAAAATCTACAGCTAGGCACTTTGCAAAAAAAGGGTCCGTTTTCACTGCGAAAATGTGGTGTGTCCACGTTGCGTTTTGGGCCGTTTCCTGTCGCGGGTACTTGGGCCTCCCACACAAGTGAGGTACCATTTTTCTTGGAAGACTTTGCAAAACGCGGGGTGGGTGGAATTTTGTGGATCCACGCAGATTCCAGAACTTTCCACCACAGAAATGTGAGGAAAATGTGGTTTTTTGGACTAATGTTTAGGTTTGCAAGGGATTCTGGGTAACAGAACCTGGTGAGAGCCAGCCACGTCACCCCATCCTGGATTCCCCTGGGTGTCTAGTTTTCAAAAATATATAGGTTTGCTGGGTTTCCTTAGGTGCCGGCAGAGCTAGGGTTCAAAATCTACAGCTAGGCACTTTGCAAAAAAAGGGTCAATTTTCACTGTGAAAATGTGGTGTGTCCACGTTGCGCTTTGGGGCGTTTCCTGTCGCGGGTACTTGAGCCTCCCACACAAGTGAGGTACCATTGTTCTCGGAAGACTTTGGGGAACGCGGGGTGGGTGGAATTTTGTGGATCCACGCAGATTCCAGAACTTTCCACCACAGAAATGTGAGGAAAATGTGGTTTTTTTGACAATTATTTAGGTTTGCAAGGGATTCTGGGTAACAGAACCTGGTGAGAGCCAGCCAAGTCACCCCATCCTGGATTCCCCTGGGTGTCTAGTTTTAAAAAATGTATAGGTTTGCTAGGTTTCCCTAGGTGCCGGCAGAGCTAGGGTTCAAAATCTACAGCTAGGCACTGTTGCAAAAAAAGGGTCAGTTTTCACTGCGAAAATGTAGTGTGTCCACGTTGCGTTTTGGGCCGTTTCCTGTCGCGGGTACTTAGGCCTACCCACACAAGTGAGGTACCATTTTTATCGGGAGACTTAGGGTAACAGAATTGTAGAGCAACTGTTATTACCTATTGACTTTCGATGCATTTCTGCCTTCCAAATGAAAGACAATGTATAAAAAGAAGTCATTTTGAAAAATGACCTATAATTCTCATGCTAGTATGGGTACTCACAATTTCGGAAATGTGCAAATATCTACTGTTTCTAAACTCTATATTTTGTTCCAATTTCAGAAATACATAGGTGTCTTTCATACCGATTTTTCCATGTATATATTTACCCAAATTAATTGCTATATACCCGGTACATAATAAAAAACCATTGCAAGACGCTGCTCAGTTATTGGCTCTGGGTTCGTCGGGTTCTTGGTGAACCTACAAGTCCTATATATCCCCACAACCAGAAAGGTCCAGTTGATGTAACGGTATATTGCTTTCAAACAGCTGTCATAATTAGAAGAAGTTACAGGTGAAAATGTTGACACAAATGTCTGTTTTTTTCAACTAATTTTCAATTTTTCCTATATTCAACGGTTAGTTTCTATAAAGAAACCTTGTAGGATCTACACAAATGACCCCTTGATGAATTCAGAATTTTGTCTACCTTTCTAAAATGTATAGCTTTCCAGGATCCATTATTGCTTTCATATCCATTTCTACCATTAACTGGAAAGAGTTTGAAAGCACAAAAAATAGCAAAAATAGGCTATGTCTCAGAAAAATGCCAAAACTGTGTAAAAAATGTTGGTTTTTTGACAAACGTCTGCTTGTCCCTGAGAGCTGGGAAGATGGTGATTTCAGCACCACAACCCCTTTTTTGATACCATTTGCAGGGGGAAAACCAGACACTTTCATCTGTAGCCCTTTTTTCCCATTTTTCCAAAATAAAACAAAATTTACCTGTATTTTGGCTAATTTCTGGGTCCCCTCCAGGGGAATCCACCAACCCTGGGTATCTTTAAAATCCCCATGTTGTTGGAAGAAAAGGACGCAAATTTGGCGTGGATACCTTATGTGGTCAAAAAGTTACAGAGGCCTAATTGCAAACTACCTCAAATAGCCAAAAAAGGGCTCAGCACTGGGGGGGGAAAGGCCCAGCAGTTAAGGGGTTAAAGGGATAGATAGGAGCAGACTTCCAGACATTCCCAATTCACTGAAACGTCATGACTATCAGGGAAGGTATGAATACTGACCCCAGGAGAAAAACCATGCAGAGTAATGTTTCTATTGTGAAGCTTTCAGAAATAACTTTGAATAGTAATTTAGGGCCAGATGTAAGAAGGCATGTTGCGTATTCAGCAAAATCAGATTCTCAAAATCAGGCAACTTGCCACCTCAAAATGCCTTTTGGCATGCAACAAACCCAAATTACATTTCAGTAACACATTACAAATCACAATTTGGGTTTCAATTAAATACCAAATCAGTATTTGGAAGGGACGTGGCATACCGTCCAAATACCAATTCGGAATGGGCTGTATTAATGTTTTTCGACCGAAATCTGATTGCAAAACATGAATATTTTACTGACTACACAAATGTAGTAATAATCCATTACTCAAGGGACCTTTCCCTTTTCTGAATGACCACAAAAACATTTTTTTAAGAGTAGGCAATCGTCCAATGTCGTGGTGCACTTGAGAAGCAATTTGTAATAGGATCTTGTCAGGCAGCTACATCTATAATAAGTACATGGACTCCTCTTGAAAAGTTCTTAAGTGATGAAATCAGAAGAGTTCTGGGAGACTCTATAACAAGGTTTGTTGGCCCCTGTACTTGGAAGTAAACTAACTAGATTCCCTCCTTTTATTCTTACTTCCCTTCTCTGTTGACAGATGATCTGCTTCATGTTCTTTTAATTTTATGTCAAGTCGTGAGTTCAATAGATCCTTTCCTTTCCCCAATTACCCCATCCTCTTTTTTCTGTGTTAATTTGCTGACAGTAGTACCAATTGCCTTGACAGAGTTATTTATTATTTCCATGTATACATAGTTAGGCTCTCACCTGCTAGATTTGTATTTAGAATATTATAGCTCCTTGGTGCCACATTCATCTTACCCCTCTGATTAGATCTTAACTAGAATTCTAACACATATTTAATAGGAAGATGCTTGCACTTTCTGAAAATGCTTATGCTGAAGTTATTGAGACAAATAGCAAAAGGGAGGCCTATACTGTCCTATAGTTTTTGTTCATAATAGTTTTTAATTATTAGTTTTGTTTATCTTTGCTGTTCAATCAATGTATATTTGTTATTTATTCCATACTAAGAGCACATTATAAAGCTGATAGAAGGGGGAAATCAAAAAGGATGTCAAGATACACTAACCTTCCAATCCAGATCTAACAGGAGTGAAGTGTGCTTCCACACTTCACGGAACCAACTCCCAAACATATACTCACAACATGTAGATTAGAAATAGACCGAGGGCAAGGAGAATGTTACAAGAGAAACGGAAACAGAGGTACTGGATTTTGTTGCACTGCATAGTTTCACAGCTGGGCTTGATCTGCAACTTAGATATCTTAAGACAAGATACGTTTTTTAGTATTGATGTGGCATGCAGGGTCGGATGGGATCACAATTTGGCCCGGGCACTGCCAAAAAACGTGGCCCACATTTGTGGAGCGTGCTCTTTAAGGAAACACCATTGGTTACTCTCAGAGGCCTCATTTTTAGAGAAATGTTTGGTAAATTAAGCATTTTAAAGCTTATAGGGCCAGTAACATTGGTGAAGACTAGGATCACTGCAGTCCTGAAAACTGAATACTTGCTTGCAGTCTTAACGCCCTTCACAATGTATTTAGATACCCTTTCCCAACCAACTCTGTCCTTGACTCTGATCATCACATAAATCAGAAATCTAGTACAAAGTTAAGGGAAAAGGGCTAGACTGGAATCTGTGGAAATAGAACCTGTAATAACAAAAATAAGAACAAGAGCAGCTGTGAAACTCTTCCTTGGAGAATAGAACCTCTAATGACAAACAGCAAAGAAACACATTTTGCATATCAGCCATAAAATCATGTTTGCAAAACACTCAAAAGAAATGTAATCTAGCTCCCTCCGAAATTTAGCACTTTTCTCTGAATGTAAGTACCTTTTGCTCCAAGACTCGACTGTGCTAGCTCTTCTATGATCAACTTGGTTCGGCCTCTGAGAATCAAACCTGTAATAACACAGAGAGAGAGAAAACATGTTTAGGTCACCTATGGAAAGCATAAATAAAGCTCCCCAAAATTGATAAAATCTAGTGCCCACACAAGTCTGACTTTAACCCGAATTTATGTAGAGTTTGAAAATGTAATACCTTTGTTTACTTACTTGAAGACTAAACATCTTGCACAAGGTAGAAAGATACCCATTCCCAACCAACTTTGTGCTGGACATTGATCATTAAACAATTCAGAAATGTCACACACATTCAAGTGGGAAAGGGTTAGGTCAGGATATCTGGGAACAGAACCTACAACAACCCAGAAAGGACAGGTGTTAAACTCTAATGGGTTCTTCTCTAGCCAATTCACAATGAAGGGGCTTGGGGAACAGAACCTACAACAGCAAAAATAAAGGGAGTAGGTTTACCTTTTACCCATACATAAAACAGATCTTGCAGATTGTAAAAACAGATAAAATCTATCATTTTACCTGCAAGTATAGTCTGTGTTGGTTGCTACAGCCCTGTAGTTCCAGCAAATGATTTCTTCCTCCTGATTTACTGGAAGAGAAGAGTATCTATAATATAAACAGAAAGAGAAATGACAAACGAGCACACCACATTCACAAATATATACAATTATACCCAATCACAATGATTGGTCTTTTACCTAAAAGTGTGCAGATTTTGCTCTACATATTTGCAGGATAAGTTCAACTGGGCTAGAGTGGATTTGAAATTTTGAAGCATCCTTTTCTTTCCTTGGTCAATACAGACATTGCGGAAAACAGAACATGGAAGGACACAAATAAATATTCGATTAGGGACAGCAAAAATATACTGTAAAAATCCAAAAGTAAGAAATCTAGATCTATCACAATTACCCAGATGTACAAATGCTTGTCCAAGGTTTTCACTGGCCTCGCTCTGCAAGGCTAATATGTCTCAGCACCAAAGACTCTGGCATTCATTTCAATAATGCCCTTGTCCACCTTCACTGTGGAGGACTTCAGAAAACAGAACTCAAACGATATAGAAAGAACAGAAATAATATCTAAATGTTGCATGGAGAAAGTACCCATACAAAACCTCCAAAACATATCAGATAGCTCAATCACAACACCTGCTCTTTTCCTGAAAGAATGCATCTTTTCTCCAAAGTATTTCACAAGATTATCCCTGAAGGGCTAGAGTGCGTTATAAATTCCTGTGGATGTTTGTCAGACCCTGATTAACATGGAATAGAGGAGTGGGTTAGGAGAGAAAAGAACTTGGAGAAAGAAAATAACACTTGAGTACAACCTACCAAAGGATACTCCAAAAAAACAAAAAGTTAACTCAAGTATAATTTGTTATAATTTATCTGAATGTTTGTACCTGTTGCCTGATGTCCTCACTAGGCTATCTGCACAGGACTAGAGTGACTCTCATTATTATCTTCGCCATTCATGAACATAATTATCTTGTTTAAGTTAATTACTGAGGCTCAATAAACAGGCAAGCATTTATTTAAAGCTTAATTTAAGTTAAAAAAGGAAGTAACTAGGGTATCCTTCACCGCACAGCTTTAGACAACTTCATTTTTAAAGACATCTTGCAGCAAAAGTTTAAAAGTATGATAAAGTCTGTTCAAAACTCAAATAGTGTATTTCATTAGCATGCAGAACCGTTTTACCTTAGTACATTAGATGATAGTGCATTGAGAAGTTTGTTTTTAAAATTGATAGTTTTCAAACATGAATTCAGAAACATTTATTCTTCCCCCCAACCTGACCACAATGCTAACAGTGTACTATGAGGCAAGATTTGTTATTTGCACTCTTTGGGTGACCTGGGTTTCTATCATACATGAACAGCATTATAGTTTATTAAATCATACACAGGAGAAGGTTTTTTACAGCACCTATCCTGAATTCATGTATTTCGAGATCCTCATATGTGATCATGAAGAAAAAGGAGGGATAGTGAAATAAAACAATTTCCTAGGATCACACAATTTGGTTAAGTGGAGAAGCCAGGATTAATCCATCCCAAGATTTTGGTTTCACATTGTACAATTAAGATACTAGATGTTTATGCCTTGCTTCTTTTTCACCCACCTTACCACCAACCCCCGACCGCCACCCTGCTGGTATCAATGCAGCCCTTGGTCACATCACAGACCAAACTTTGTGGACCCTGGGAAAATGTTTGCGAGTAACCATGTTCTAGCTTATGCCATACCATAATACAAACGGAGGTGAACAGAGAGTTAAAGAAACAGTATAATGAGAGCGGTGAAGTAGAACTAGAAATTAGGTAGTGATAGGTGTGATAGGGAGAGACAGAAGGTAAAGACAGAAAGATCAGGTAGCCAGAAGAAAAGATACATAGCTGTAGAAAGAGCAAGAGGTAGGTAGATAATGAGTGGAAGAGATGTAGGTAATACTTTATGGTCATAGGAAAACACATGCAATCCTACAAAGTGCACCTTCTTCACTTTTGCAAAGACAATATGGATCAAATGCCACACAAAATTCAGAAAAAGCAATAAACAGTCTCTGTTCTCAGAATCTTGGTTAAAGTGACCTGCCGACAAATAGTGATATTGGTTCATATATTCCATTTGTGTAACAATCCCTCATAATTCATTACATGCCCCTCCATGTATAAAACACATGCTGTAGCACCAAATCTGAAGCACGCTCTGAGGGTCAAATGCATGATAACAAAGCATAGCCAACCAGAGAAAGTTGTGCATATACCAAGGGGCCTTCCTCTTGCGGGCAGAATAGAGCCACGTATTTAGTCATAACAGGGCCTAAGCCCTTAAACAGACCCGAGGCAAAAAACTTGCAGAAAAGCTCCTTCATGGATGGTAATAACCATGAAAAACAGAAGATCAGCAAAAAGAACATATCACCTTAACATGTTAAAAGAGGCAATCCTGCGGCACAAAAAAAGAAGTGTTAAGTTTGCAAATTTTGCTTAGGCCTTGAGCAGGGCCTCGTTAAGAATGAGGCTCAAACAGCTGTCTTTTGAGGAAGCACATTAACACAAAGGCTTAAACATATCCTGAAATCAACACACAAATGTTGGCACATTCCAGCCTAGGACCTACAACAGAGTCTAATCAGAATGACCTACAAACTACAGCCAAAAGTTACTGAATAATATTACTGGCATATGGAGAAATAAGTCCCTTGTCTGCATTTTGGATGAGACCTTTAAAATAGAACTAGAATTGGACTGGCACACAAATGACTCAGTTTAATTGTGCAAAGAATTGGTAAAAAGTCCATAAAAATGGTTCCTAGCTGTTCCTTTTTGCTTAATACGAAGGGCCCTGCATTTATGGGTGCCTTGGTGCTGGATGTGGTAAGTCAGTAAAGCTTTGGGGCAGACCTACTCCACTGAGCCTTTTGTGCGCCTGAGGGAGGGCTTCGCATTGACCTCCTGCTGCAAATTTTGGATAAGATCCTCCTGGTGGTGGGCGCTGAAGAGTCCAACTTGAAGTTGTCTGATGCAAGATGCTGGCCAGCTGCTTTTTTGTCCCTCACCTGGCTAACGTGGGGGTTGTAATCAGGAGGTGGGAAGGAAATCTATGAATTCTCACCCCCACTTCAATCCAGAAAGTGTGTCTTACTGGCTGACTGAGAAAGAGGGTGTTGTAAGAGCTGCGAGGCAGAAACCCATAGGCCTGCTGTTTTCCCACTCATGCAGGCAGTGAGGGAGGGATGTGGCCATGTGGAGTTGAGGCAGGAAATTTGAATGTCCAATTCTGCTGGTGAGTGAAAGGAAAGCCATAAACATCACCCTACAAGATCCCCCATTGCAGGAGGGACTCACTGGAAAATCTGAAGAAAACAAATGTTGCTATCCTAGTGCAAGCCTGGGTTCTCCCTGCATAACAAAAAGAACATAGAAGTAGAATGGTGCACCCAACAAGGGGCACAGAATAACTTAAGTGTCAGAGCGCAGCCTCAACAACATAGAAAACCCAGACAGTGAGGCACTAAAGGGAATTACATGGAAATTTTGCATCAGTGTTCACTGGAAGACTTAATTTGTCCCTGTCTAAAAAATGGGACATTAATTACATTTTGGCCAAGCGGGCGAACTGAAATGGCCACAACACCTGATCTGGTTAGGTTTGCCACCTGGACAGTTTGTTACTGGCATGGCCAGTATTTTCATGTCTTGGCCTGGACAAAATGAACATAATCACCCAAATTCAGTATTTTTTCATTACATGCTATGAACAGTGAACATAAGGAAAAGCACTTTAAAATGTGTTCTGAAGCTGCCTAAATGATCTGTGACTGTTAAACTAAACAAAGGCAGAAAAGCGGTTTTAAAAATAAAGCGTCGTCTTTAATTATCATGTTCTCTTTGCAGAATCACAAAGCATGAACAGATGGTTATTTTATTTATTGCTGTTCTTCCTTTTGACAGTTTTATATAGTGTGAACTCGACCCAAGGTGAAGGCTATTGCAGCACTATTCATGAGCACCAGTTACATTACACAAAAAAATGATTTGCCCAGAATCCCAGGATGTTTGGCAGATGCCTGGACTCCACCTGATTTCCCATCTCGGCAACTCTGACCTTCAAGCCCCTTTCTATGTGGCCTATGCACATGCACCCTCCATCAAGGCCTGAAAATGGGAAGGGCTCAATCCTGGGAAAGACACTGGGTCAAAGGGGACAATCGCCTACAGCCTGAGCAACACCTGGCCTCCTGCGAGGCCCCTTCTATTATTCACCCCTCCCCAGCTCTCCATTGCCTCCGGGTAATGACCTGGCAGGGGTGGGATTAAGAAGAAGATACATCTGCTGGGCCATCCACGAGGGCGGGGCCTAATTAGAAGATGGCCTAATGGCCACAAATTCACTTGGCCAGTCACAACATCACTTGGTCGCCCCAGCGAGGCCTCAGCATTAACCCACCCTTTCCATCCCACCATGGCCTTGGTGTGATGGCCTGCAGAGAAGATGTCATGGAAAGACACTATTTCTGGAATGCATCGGCCCCTGGGAGGGCTGAGGTGAGAATGGCTCAGTGGCCAGATCAAGACCTGGCCCCCAGGGAGGCCAAATCACACACTCAGTCACCCCCTGCCCAGTCCACCATTGCTTCAAGGTGATAGCCTGGCAGGGGAGGGAGTCAATGAGAGGCCACATCACCTGTCCCCCAAGTGAGGCTGTTTTACTCACCCTGTTCAGTGCCCTCTATGTGCTGGGAAAGAAAAGAAAACGGGCCACACAGGGCACGGAGACACCGGCCCATAGCCCAATGCCCGACTGCCCGCTTTGCCAGTCTGTCCCTGGTGCTATGTACATACCATACACCTAACTTCGGAGACTTTATATGATATATCTGCTGATAATCTCTGTATCCTGACTCTATATACTGGGATGAAACTCAATAGTTTCCGAGAGCTAAAACTTAATTAGAGTTGATATAATAGTTGTGAATTACAATGTGAGCCATTATACATTATTTGGTAAAGAGAACTTATTATCAACAAAAAGGGGAGAAGAGGTGATACAGAGGGGGGCTTGTCCTCCTCAATATTGAAACTGCAATCAGACTGAAGAGCCCTACCCTATCAAATGGACTAACCAGAATGTTTTTACTGGAAAAGCAACAATGCTTGTGAGAAAAGCCCTCATCCATCAGGGTTAACCCTTGGTGGCATGCTTCATCATTGGGTTCTTCCCGTTCTGCTATGTAACAGGGTGTGCTGCTACCTGTGAATTACATGGTAGCACTGAATGGTATCCAACCGATGTTACAAGTGAATAGGAGATGGAGGGGTTTTGTTTGTGAGTTAAAAATACCTGTCCGATGGCCTTTAATATGCGCCCAGTCAGTATGGTTAAAATATGGGAAAGAAAATGGGAAGTTTGTAAGGAATTCAATGGCCTTAACTTCCTTACTGTATCTGATGTACATGTTTCTGCCACCCTTCCCTGTTGCGTCGTCAGGACCGTCAATCTCTCTCCCTGAGACCACTCCTTACGTAAGTGCAAAGTGCAAATCAATCATACACTCTGCATGCCAAATGAAATGTATACACATACTTGGTGTTAGTTCCACAGCATCTGTAAAAAAGAGAAGAGTTAGTCTGTCAAGTCCTGGGACACTGAAACCTTTGTGCCCATTTATGATATAAATAGGAACGCCGCATTCAGAATCTTAGGATTAATCGTTATCCTTATTATTATGATTCGAATGCACTGTGACAATTTAGTAGTCAATGGAGGAAAAATGTCCATGAAGTGTAATATCTAATCAAAAGAGTGAACACTTCCAATACACACATTGAACGTTTTCCTTAGTGTACATTTACTCTCACACATCACAATCTACACATTCAATACTTCATACATACATATATGAACACTCAATAGTGCCCCATAGGTCCACGGATGCGAGATGAGCCTGTAGTCACACACTGTATAAGCGTAAATGAGGAAAGCGTATTAGCTACAGAGAAATGCTCTTTTAGCTGCCCTTTAATAAGGACTCAAACCGGCTATGCCGTACTCACATCGTCAAGATCCCCGCCAGGCCTAATCACCTTTTATCCATTATCCATACCTGCATGTTATTAATGACTTGAACCCCGAGCCTTTAAACCCTTGTCTCTGAGTTCCTCGAAGGACGTGCTCAACGCGTATAGCACAATGGATGCTAGGTATTGGTCAACTAGGCCACTTACCTTATTCAAAATGGCAGACGCCTTTGAAACCATTTTGTGGTTCCATTCGCATACCGAACTGCTTCAGAAAGGTAGTGTATTATACAGCGAAGAGAAAAGTGGCTATGTATAGTCAACGGATAAGCATTAAATTGGGTCTACGAAATGGATACCAGAGATAATGAAAAGGTAATCTTGAAAAAAATGGCAAACGTGCCAATGGTAAATAGAGAATTTTAAACAAGTGAATTGTAGATATTGCAGGTCGAAAACCAGAGATACTAGTAAAATGAATCTTGACACCGAAAGAATTAAAAAATGCAAATCTAACCAAAGCCAAAGGTAATAGGCTACCACATAGTAGGTCATGAACTCTGCAAAAGCGGCTGGGGGGAATCATATGACCCAACCTGTGATAGCGCTTGGCTAAATCGTCAATTGTACCTACAGGATATTGTTATTCAGGCCAATTACATGCGTGTTTAATTTGAAAACCCTACGTGGTTCTCTTTCAAGAAGCCTTTACTCACAACTAGATGTCTCTGGTGTATGTTCAAGGACCAACAAATTGTAATCGGTCACTGTATGTTCCTTCTCAATAAAGTGTGCTGACATCTTTGTCGTGTTTCATCCACATCTGAGGTTACTCTGGTGTTCTGCAATCCTTCTCTTGACTTTACGTGTGGTCATGCCAATGTACCAGAGATCAAATGGGCATGTGATCATATACACCACCCTCAGA
This sequence comes from Calotriton arnoldi, assembly GCA_963921515.1. NCBI lineage: Eukaryota > Metazoa > Chordata > Amphibia > Caudata > Salamandridae > Calotriton > Calotriton arnoldi. The sequence goes on from CAWUFW010000867.1 coordinate 417,348, forward strand.
GTATTGCAATTTGTGAATTGTCTCAATTCCCACTGTAGATTATGACCCAAATCTACCACTTTAGTGGTTTTCGTCAGTGGGAAGATGTTGCATATTCCACAAGGGTAGTGCCCCACTACTCTAGAGAGAGCCCCTGGAGTTGGTCTGATTCCACCTGACAGCTTTAAAGTCCTTGTGTGGACAAGAGAGTCTCTGAGGCTTTGTTAGAAATGGGATCTCTAGTTGGCAAGGGCTTGCACCTTTGTCCAAGTAGGGACCCTCCTTCCTAGTCAGGGTAAGGGAGTTACACTCCTAAAATAACCCCTGCTCACCCCCTTGGTAGCTTGGCACGAGCAGTCAGGCTTATTCTAGAGGCAGTGTGTAAAGCATTTGCACATAACCAACAGTAATACAGTGTAGGCACTACAAAAGGACACCACACCAGTTTAGAAAAATAACCAATATTTTTATATACTCAAGACAAGACCAATTACGACAAAAATCCACAATACTATACTTTAAAAATGAATGCTTGATAAGGTAACTTCTTCTTTGCAGGAATAACACAAAAGCAAAGTTCGTACGAGTCGGTAGCCCCGTCCGGGTCTACCGCGATGCTGAATTACCCAGAGTCTAACAGTTCCAGCCGACCGCGTTGCTACGGGCCAGCAGAGTCGTGAACAGACTCGGTCACAGTACCTTTCTCGTTGTGGCTGGTACGGAGTGTACGAGCCGGTCGGCGTTCGTCGCGGTTGCGGTGCAAGACGGAGCGATGCAAGGTGCGGTGTCCCTCGATGCGGTGCAGGCAGCGGCTCGATGAGCGTCGTGCAGACGGAGTCGGTGAGTCCAAGGCGTGCGGTGCAGGGCGAGACGGTGTACGATGCGGTGCTGACAGGTTGCGATGCAGGCGACCAAGCCGAAGTGCGGGAGCTGGCGTCGGACAGCGGTGCGAGTCGGAGCGGTGCGTCGCAAACGTGCGAGCGGTGCCCCAAATGCGATGCGGTCACGACTGCTGGGCCAGTTGCAGCGACCGCGTCGGTCGGGTCCGGCTGGCACAGTGAAGCGATGCGATGCGAACTGCGGTGCCCACAGGCTCGGTGTTGACGGCGTCGGACGTCGCCTACGGTGAGACCAGGGTTGCGATGCGAAGCGGGGCGATGCGGTCTGCGGTCTGCGGTGCAAACAGGTCCCCGGTCAGGGATGGATTCGGTTGACGGAGTCGGTTGCAGTTCCCTTCCTCTGTGGCAACTGAAACAGCGTTCCAGAAGCGGTACCCAGAGGCTTGTGAAGTCTTTGCAGTCCCTGAGACTTCTTAACAGGAGGCCAGCTCGGTTTCAGGCCCTTGGAGATACTCAGCACAAGTTTGTAGAAAGTTCAGTCCAGTTCTTTCACTGCCCAAGACAGAAGCAGCAACTGCAGGCCAACCCAACAAAGCAGTCACTCAGCAAAGGGGCAGTACTCCTCCTAGCAGCTCTCCAGCTCTTCGTCTTGACAGGTTCCTTGATTCCAGCGAGATCTAAATTCATGGGGTCAGGGCCCCAATATTTATATCCCAAATTCCTTTGTTCTCTGAAGGCAGAGAGGCCTTTGCCTAGTCCAAACCAGTTCTGGAGCACTTTGTTGACAAGTCTCCGTCCTTTCTTTCAGAGAGTAGGCCAGGGACATCAGACGCACCACAGGAGGTGGAGCCAGCATTGTGGAGGGAAAGCACTGTCCTATTCAGGGCCCAGGTGCAACTCCTCCCAGCCATCTACATGTAGATCTTGCTATTCAGCCCTGTGCTGACTCACCCTGTCTCCTGGCATCCCCCAGCCCCTGTCACTCACACTCCAGACAAGGAATACACAACCTCGCAGAGGCAGGCTTGGATGGTTAGACAAGAAAATGCCCACTTTCTAAAAGTGGTATTTTCAAACACAGAATGTTAAAACCAAGTTCACTAAAAGATGCATTTTATCATTCTGAGTCCAGGCATACTAAACTCGAATTTCTACCATGTTCCCGGGGTCAGTTAGGATTATAAGCTGTAATAATCAAAACTGCCCGTTCTGGCCTATGGGGAACAGGTAGCCTTGCAATAGTGAAAAACGAACTAGGCTGTAATTCACTATCAGGACATGCCACACACACCAGGGCATGTCCTACCTTTCGCAGACAACGCACCCTGCCCACAGGGGTACCTTGGGCCTACCTTAGGGGTGACTAACATGTAGCAAAGGGAAGGTTTAGGGACTTGCAAGTGTGCGCACTTGCCAAGTCGACATGGCAGCCCCAGGCTGCGCACAGGCTCTGCAATGGCAGGCCCGAGTTACACTTTACGGGCTGTTTGCGTGGGTGGCACAATCCAGTGCTGCAGCCCACCAACAGCATTTGGTCTATAGGCCCTGGCACTCGCAGTGCACTTTACAAGGGACTGACACATAAACCAAATAGGCCAATCATGGAAACACCAATCCATAACACATTTTACACAGAGCACTTGCACTTTCCCACTGGACAGCAGTGAGGAAAGTGCGCAGAATCATTACACCAGCAAAAACAGAGTCAAAACCGGGAGGTCATAAAGCAAAAAGTCAGGGGAAACACGCCAAAAGATGCCAAGTCTAACACATGTCCCCTCCAGCTGAAAGTAGGGAGAACTACCCAACCCCATTGGAGTTCTCTTCACTAAGGCGGAAAACCTGGACAGACCATCTGCGTTGGCGTGTTCTGTACCAGGACGGTGTTCCACCGTAAAGTCCATTCCCTGTAGGGAGATGGACCACCTCAGCAGTTTTGGATTCTCACCCCTCATTTGCATCAACCATCTGAGGGGCCTGTGGTCTGTCTGAACCCGGAAGTGAGTCCCAAACAGGTATGGTCTCAACTTCTTCAGCGCCCAGACCACAGCAAAAGCTTCCCTTTCTATGGCACTCCACCTCTGTTCCCTGGGGAGTAGTCTCCTGCTAAGGAAGACTACAGGCTGATCCAGGCCCTCTTCGTTCAGTTGTGAGAGCACCGCTCCCACACCATGCTCTGAAGCGTCAGTCTGCACGACGAATTCCTCGGAGAAGTCAGGTGCCTTGAGCACGGGCGCCGTGCACATGGCTGCCTTCAGGGCATCAAAAGCTTTCTGGCAGGAATCAGTCCAGATCACTTTCCTGGGCTGCTTCTTAGAAGTCAGCTCTGTTAAGGGGGCAACGATGGTGCCATAGCCCTTAACAAATCTCCTATAGTAGCCGGTGAGACCTAAGAAGGCTCTCACCTCTGTCTGGGTCTTGGGGGCTCCCAAGCCAGAATGGTGTCAATCTTGGGTTGTAGGGGCGCCACCTGGCCGCTTCCTACCTGGTGTCCCAAGTACACCACAGAACCCTGCCCGATCTGGCACTTACTGGCCTTGATCGTGAGGCCTGCACCTTGCAGAGCCCTCAACACTTTATCAAGGTGCTGTAAATGTTCTTCCCAGCTGGAACTGAACACAGCAATGTCATCCAGGTAGGCGGCACTGAAATCCTCCAGCCCAGCCAACATCTGATTGACCAACCTCTGAAAGGTGGCAGGGGCATTCTTCAACCCAAAGGGCATCACCCGGAATTGGTAATGACCTTCTGGGGTTGAGAATGCTGATCTCTCCTTGGCCCCATCGGTTAAGGCAATCTGCCAATACCCAGACGTCAAATCAAACGTGCTGAGGAACCGGGCAGCTCCCAACCGATCAATGAGCTCATCAGCTCTGGGGATGGGGTGCGCGTCAGTCCTGGTGACGGCATTGAGCCCACAGTAGTCCACACAAAACCGGAGTTCTGGAGTGGCACCGGGCGCACCAGCCTTTGGGACCAAGACCACTGGGCTGGCCCAAGGACTGTGGGAGGGCTCAATCACCCCTAACGCCAACATCTTAGAGACCTCCTCCTTGATGCTGGCTCTGACCCGGTCAGTCAACCTGTAAATCTTGTGCTTCACAGGAGGGCTGTCACCAGTGTCCACGTCATGGGTACACCAGTGAGTAACACCGGGAGTCAGAGAGAACAGTGGGGCGAACTGTCCCAACAACTGGTGACAGTCCCCCTGCTGCTCCTGAGTCAGAGTAGGGAGAGGATCACACCTTCTACTGACCCATCATGCTCCTTGGTAGACAGGAGGTCAGGAGAGGCTCACTCTCCTCTTCCACCCCATCATCTGTCGCCAAGAGCATACTCACTTTGGACCTCTCGAAGTGGGGCTTGAGGCGGTTCACGTGAAGGACCCTCAAAGGGTTCCTTGGAGCTTGCAAATCCACCAGGTAGGTGACGTCACTTTTGCGCTCCACCACCTCATATGGTCCAGTCCACTTGTCCTGCAAGGCACAAGGTGCCACTGGGGCCATGACCCACACTTTTTGCCCAGGTTGAAATTCGACCAGAGTGGCATTCTGGTCATACCATCTCTTCATTTCTTCCTGGCTTGCTTCTAGGTTCGCCTGAGCGAGTTTCCTGAAGCGGGCAGTTTGGTTTCTAAAGGCCAGCATGTAGCTAAACACATCCTGGGGAGTTTTCCTGGGAGCTGCCTCCCAGCCTTCCTTTACCAAACTCAGAGGTCCTCTGACAGGGTGGCCATACAGGAGCTCAAAGGGGCTGTACCCAAGAGACTTCTGAGGCACCTCCCTGTATGCAAAGAGTAGGCATGGCAAGAGGACGTCCCACTTACGCCTCATGGGTTCTGTTAGACCCTTGATCATGCCTTTCAAGGTCTGGTTGAATCTCTCCACCAGACCGTTTCCTTGTGGGTGGTAAGGAGTGGTGAACTTGTAGGTCACACCACACTCCTTCCACAGGGATGTCATATACTTGGATATGAAATTGGTCCCCCTATCAGAAACCACCTCTCTGGGGAATCCCACACGGGAAAAGATCCCCATTAACGCCCGGCCCACCACTGGCGCCGTCGTTGTCCTGAGAGGGATTGCCTCCGGGTACCGGGTGGCATGGTCCACCAAGACCAGGATGCACCTGTTGCCCATGGCTGTCTTGGGATCCAGTGGCCCCACTATATCCATCCCTACCCTTTCAAAGGGTGTTCCAACAACAGGAAAAGGTTGGAGAGGAGCTTTGACCTTCCTCCCACTCTTACCACTTGCCTGGCAAGTTTGGCAAGACCTACAGTGTGCATCTGACTGCCTTCGCATTTGGGGCCAAAAGAAGTGGGTGACAAGCCTGTCAAAGGTCTTGTCCTGCCCCAAATGTCCTGCCAAAGGCACGTCATGAGCCAGACCCAGTAGGAAGGTCCTGAAGCGCTGGGGTACCACCAGCACACGGGCTGACCCAGGCTCAGCAACCTTAGGCTCACTGTATAGGAGACCACTCTCCCAGTAGATCAGATGTGACCCGGACTGATTACCAGCTGCCTGGTCTGCAGCCTGCCGCCGCAGACCCTCCAGAGTAGGGCACTCATTCTGCTCCCTGCAGAACTCCTCCCTGGTGGGACCCCCTTCTTGCTGCCAATGGGTCAGCTCAGAGATGTCTCATAGTTCGGCTACCTGCTCCCTGTAGGCACCGGGGCATCCCCTCGAGGTCCGCCTCCTCCCGGTCCGTGGGAACTTCGGGGCCGGTTTCCCGTGCCCCTGCCCTTTCTCTTGGCAGGGACTTGGGCCACTGTTCCAGGCTCCAAGTCCTCTTGATCACCCTTTCTGGCGGCCATTGACCGAGTAGACACGCATGCTCACTCTGGCAACCCAAGCATCTCCAAGTGAGACCTGAGCTCAACATCCTTCCATAAGGACTGCTCCAGGTCGTTACCTAGCAGACAATCTACAGGCATGGTAGGGCTCAAAACTACCCTCAAAGGACCTGAGACCCCCCCCATTCAAAGGGAACCTGTGCCACCATACACTGGCGCTCAGAGTTGTCTACAGCAACTACTTGGTGGAATGCCCCTGGGACTACCTGCTTCTCAGAGACCAGGTGACACCGGACTGAGGTCACACTGGCTCCAGTATCTCTGAGAGCCTCTACCCTGTTCCCATTGATGGTCACCCAGGTGCTATATTTCTTTGTGTTAGGGGGCACCTGGTTTCCTGGGACCATCTCACTGTCCCCTAGTGAGACGAGGGTCATTTCTGCGGGATCCCCACCCTCCTGTGGGCACCCCTCCTCCCCAAGCGCTACACTAGCCAACACTTTGGACTGTCCACCGGTGGGTGGCTGTGTCCCCTTTGGGCACTTGGGGTCCCCTTTTAAAGTGACCTACCTGGTCACATGCATAACACTTGCGGGGGCCGGTCTCAACAGGCTTCCCTGTAGAGACCCCTTTCTTCTTATCACCGGGGGGCTGGGAACCTTTACCCTGGGTACTAGTTTGGGGCCCTTTAGAGAACTCCTGTGCTTTACCCTTGTCCCCCCACCTTTCTGCTGGGGACCCTGCCCACCTTTGGCTGAGTCTCCCCAAACGCTTTCTTGTGGACCCTGGTACTCACCCAGCGGTCCGCCTCCATAGCAAGCTTCCTGGGGTCAGTTAGCTTACTATCAACTAGGTGCTGGCGCAGATCTGCAAAACATAGACTAGACAAGTGCTCCCATGCAATCAAATTGTAGAGCCCCTGAAAATCTGTTACATTACTGCCCTTCACCCAACCATCCAGCGACCTGCAGAACACATCCACACATTCCAACCAAGTGTTGGCATCAGACTTCTTATTGGACCTGAACTGATCCCTGTACTTTTCAGGAGTAAGACCATACTTAGTGAGAAGGGCATCCTTCATGTCAGCATAGGTGAGGTGATACCCCTTACCCAAAGCTATCAGAGCATCCCTTGCTTCTTCAGGGAAAAGTGGCCACAATCCTGCTCCCCAATTCTCCTCAGGGACCCCATTCATGTGTATGGCTGCCTCATAACCCTGGAAGCACCTTTGTATGTCATCCCCCTTCTTGAACTCCTTGCCTACATTCTTGGGAATGTGCACAATCCTGTCTGCCTTTCTGGACGAATTGCTGCCACCATCTGAGCCTGACTTACTCCTAAGTTCTAGCTCCTTCAGTTCTCTCTCATGCTCTAAGAGCATCTTCTTCTCCTCCATGGCCAATCTCTTCTCCTCCCGCTCACTCTCCAGCCTGAGCTTCTGCAGCTCAAACTGCCTTGCCTCCCGCCTGTCCTCCAGCTCCTCTGGGGACAGACTGCTGCTGCCTGACCTGGCGGGTTCCCCTCACCCAAAAGCACATCCACCCTGGAAATAGGCTCCTCCACCTCCTCACTGAGATTACCAGGCTGCCCACTGGCATGTCTGGCTGCTACCCAGGCCCTCAGCGCCTTCTGTAGCTCCTCCTTCCTTGTGAGGCCTTTAATTTGGACTTTCAGGTTTTTACAAATCGCCCGTAGCTCCTTTACGGCGTAGGATTCCAACCTATCCTCCTCAAAGATAACTTCCAGAGATGCAACGAATGATGCAATTGATTCAGGCATGACAAAAGTAGTGAGTTAAAAACTGGCAAGATCAAAAATAGGCCAAAAGAAAAAGAGCCAGTATGTGGTACGTAATGGTCTCGTGATATGGTAGTAGTGCACACCAATCACTGTAAGTCAAGTGCAAACACAAGTCCTATCCTCACCGCTGACAACCAATGTTAGAAATGGGATCTCTAGTTGGCAAGGGCTTGCACCTTTGTCCAAGTAGGGACCCTCCTTCCTAGTCAGGGTAAGGGAGTTACACTCCTAAAATAACCCCTGCTCACCCCCTTGGTAGCTTGGCACGAGCAGTCAGGCTTATTCTAGAGGCAGTGTGTAAAGCATTTGCACATAACCAACAGTAATACAGTGTAGGCACTACAAAGGACACCACACCAGTTTAGAAAAATAACCAATATTTTTATATACTCACGACAAGACCAATTACGACAAAAATCCACAATACTATACTTTAAAAATGAATGCTTGATAAGGTAACTTCTTCTTTGCAGGAATAACACAAAAGCAAAGTTCGTACGAGTCGGTAGCCCCGTCCGGGTCTACCGCGATGCTGAATTACCCAGAGTCTAACAGTTCCAGCCGACCGCGTCGCTACGTGCCAGCAGAGTCGTGAACAGACTCGGTCACAGTACCTTTCTCGTTGTGGCTGGTACGGAGTGTACGAGCCGGTCGGCGTTCGTCGCGGTTGCGGTGCAAGACGGAGCGATGCAAGGTGCGGTGTCCCTCGATTCGGTGCAGGCAGCGGCTCGATGAGCGTCGTGCAGACGGAGTCGGTGAGTCCAAGGCATGCGGTGCAGGGCGAGACGGTGTACGATGCGGTGCTGACAGGTTGCGATGCAGGCGACCAAGCCGAAGTGCGGGAGCTGGCGTCGGACAGCGGTGCGAGTCGGAGCGGTGCGTCGCAAACGTGCGAGCGGTACCCCAAATGCGATGCGGTCACGACTGCTGGGCCAGTTGCAGCGACCGCGTCGGTCGGGTCTGGCTGGCACAGTGAAGCGATGCGATGCGAACTGCGGTGCCCACAGGTCACGGTGCAAGCAGCGGCTCGGTGTTGACGGCGTCGGACGTCGCCTACGGTGAGACCAGGGTTGCGATGCGAAGCGGGGCGATGCAGTCTGCGGTGCAAACAGGTCACCGGTCAGGGATGGATTCGGTTGACGGAGTCGGTTGCAGTTCCCTTCCTCTGTGGCAACTGAAACAGCGTTCCAGAAGCGGTACCCAGAGGTTTGTGAAGTCTTTGCAGTCCCTGAGACTTCTTAACAGGAGGCCAGCTCGGTTTCAGGCCCTTGGAGATACTCAGCACAAGTTTGTAGAAAGTTCAGTCCAGTTCTTTCACTGCCCAAGACAGAAGCAGCAACTGCAGGCCAACCCAACAAAGCAGTCACTCAGCAAAGGGGCAGTACTCCTCCTAGCAGCTCTCCAGCTCTTCGTCTTGACAGGTTCCTTGATTCCAGCGAGATCTAAATTCATGGGGTCAGGGCCCCAATATTTATATCCCAAATTCCTTTGTTCTCTGAAGGCAGAGAGGCCTTTGCCTAGTCCAAACCAGTTCTGGAGCACTTTGTTGACAAGTCTCCATCCTTTCTTTCAGAGAGTAGGCCAGGGACATCAGACGCACCACAGGAGGTGGAGCCAGCATTGTGGAGGGAAGGCACTGTCCTATTCAGGGCCCAGGTGCAACTCCTCCCACCCATCTACATGTAGATCTTGCTATTCAGCCCTGTGCTGACTCACCCTGTCTCCTGGCATCCCCCAGCCCCTGTCACTCACACTCCAGACAAGGAATACACAACCTCGCAGAGGCAGGCTTGGATGGTTAGACAAGAAAATACCCACTTTCTAAAAGTGGTATTTTCAAACACAGAATGTTAAAACCAACTTCACTAAAAGATGCATTTTATCATTCTGAGTCCAGGCATACTAAACTCGAATTTCTACCATGTTCCCGGGGTCAGTTAGGATTATAAGCTGTAATAATCAAAACTGCCCGTTCTGGCCTATGGGGAACAGGTAGCCTTGCAATAGCGAAAAACGAACTAGGCTGTAATTCACTATCAGGACATGCCACACACACCAGGGCATGTCCTACCTTTCGCAGACAACGCACCCTGCCCACAGGGGTACCTTGGGCCTACCTTAGGGGTGACTAACATGTAGCAAAGGGAAGGTTTAGGGACTTGCAAGTGTGCGCACTTGCCAAGTCGACATGGCAGCCCCAGGCTGCGCACAGGCTCTGCAATGGCAGGCCCGAGTTACACTTTACGGGCTGTTTGCGTGGGTGGCACAATCCAGTGCTGCAGCCCACCAACAGCATTTGGTCTATAGGCCCTGGCACTCGCAGTGCACTTTACAAGGGACTGACACATAAACCAAATAGGCCAATCATGGAAACACCAATCCATAACACATTTTACACAGAGCACTTGCACTTTCCCACTGGACAGCAGTGAGGAAAGTGCGCAGAATCATTACACCAGCAAAAACAGAGTCAAAACCGGGAGGTCATAAAGCAAAAAGTCAGGGGAAACACGCCAAAAGATGCCAAGTCTAACAGGCTTCTTCCTCTCTTGTGAGAGAACATAGATTTTTGTAAATTCAAGGTGCCACTGTTCAAAATCGTTCAATTTTTATTGATTATTCTTCTGACCTTATCAGAGGTAACTTTGAATGTTGTAACACAGATAAGGCGGTCTTCTACCTTTCTCTGCAGGACACGAACCAAGAGAGTATCCCTATCATTGTTCTGGGCCTGCTTCATAGCTTTCTGAACCACTTTCTCTGGATACTTCCTGGTCTTAAATTAGTGACTAGGTTGGCTGCCTGTGTTTTATAGTCTTGTACATCAGTGCAGTTGCGCCTAAGTCTTAAAAACTGCCAGAAAGGGAGATTCTCTCTTAGATAACAAGGGTGGAAGGTGTCATATGGTAAAAGGCAGTTCCGTGCTGTTGCTTTCTCATGTGTGATTGTCTTCAGTTTGCCACCTTCTGCTATGATGTTTATGTCTAAGAACATCAGTTCTGTGTGACTCATAGAGTAAGTACATTTCAAGAATTCATTCTAAGTATTAAGCCAATTCACGAAACTGATTGCTCTACTGTCTTAACCTTCCCAAATGATAAAAATATCATCAGTGCACCTCTTCCATACTTTTATGTTAGGTAGAACAGGATTATTAGGACTTAGAATTTTGTGTTTTTTTGAAGATGGTGGACATATAAACCCGCTATAATTTGAGCAAAATTGCTTCCCATACTCGCCCTTAAATTCAAAAATTTTCTTTTGTCAATGCCCATTTACAGCACTCCATAATCAAATTTCTGGGCGTTTGATATTCCCAATCAACTTCAAAAAGGACTTCCTCAATTACTTCCAGAGTTTCAGTGTGCGGTAAGCTGATGTAGAGGTTCCCTATGTCCAGCTCTATTAGTAAATTTGAAATTGGATCAAAGTCCATATTACGGAGGAGGCAAAGGACATCTTGCATTCCTTTCAGGTATGTACTGGTTCTTTGTTCAAGGCATAGGCAAGTTTCGATAGAGTTTCCAGAGTAGAGCCAATACCAGAAACGATAGGGCGCCCTGGAGGGTGGATGAGATCTTTTTGAACCTTAGAAATTGTGTACAAATATGAGGTGGCCGGTGTCTTGTTCCTTAGTAAATCTGCCTCTTTTTTAGTTATCCAGTCACGTGCAAGTGCTTGTTCTGTCATACTGTCAATTTTTCCCCTTAAATCCTCTGTAGGATCCACTTTTAAACATTAGTGGCTCCTCCCGTAATTCAGGAGTCGGAAGCACTCTTCAATGGATTGGATTGTGAATAACAGTGTGAGCTATTATACATTGTTTGTTGAAGAGAACTACCTTCAAAAATATAGGATAACATTCTTTATTACGGATTACATTCAACATAACTCATTGATAACTGTTAATGTAGGGTATTCCTTGATGTCATATAGTTAGTCTAATTAACCAACAAAGATATGCGCTCATTCAAAGTAACACCTTAATACAAAAGGTGTTCTAAGAAGGATATAAAGTCTATGCAAGGTGAAGTTCTCATAACTTCTATTCCTATAAAAGAGCTTGTAATCATATGAAGAAGTCCAAAAAATGTTCAAATGAAAGTCTATTTCCTTTTACACAAAATGCTGTGTGAGAATACTTCTCTGATTCCCATTATGACTTTAGTTGATTTCCAAAAATTAAAGATTGTAATGATTCCAAACTTCTGAACAACATGGTCCGGCTGCATCAACTATGTACCTAGCAAGGACCCTACAGAGCAGGAGCTACTTATACTCTGAGCATTCAAACTTGTTACTACCTCTCAAAAGTCTCCTGAGTGTCTGGTGGCTCCATGAAACACATAGTCCTTCTTGTCTTCACCCAGGTGTTTAGCATATTACACCCATTTGAGACCCAAACCTCTTTACAAGCAGCACCTACACACTGTGCACCTCAACATCCTCTTCTGCCCCTGAAGATGTGTATGTGCAAGAGATTTCAAGTACTGTGTCTCTGCACAAGACCAGTATCCAGAGGTAAACACGTCCCACACATATAATAATGACTGTTGTTGGAAATCAGAAAATCTGGTGACGAGGTCAACTCATAAAGCATGTAATTATGAATGAGGACAGATCTACAGGATTGTAATGGGGTGAACTCTATAGAATACTGGGATCAAATCAAAGCGTTTATATTAGATATAAAGTAAAAAACGGACAATAACAACCTTAAAATGGGGTAGAGGCCATTGAAAACTAGAAGAAAATATAGATGGAACCAGGGGATATTTAAAAACTGACACAGTAGGCAAATCAAAGTACTATAATTATCAATTTGCACTAACCTTGTGCATAGGATCAAATGGGAGCAGTGTTCTTTTCCATGTCTTGCCACCCTCACCAGTATCATATGTATGGAAATATGAGGGCCAGTGGTCAAAACGGGGAAAGGGGATCAGAATAAGAGAAAAAACAGAGATACAGGGCTCCACCACTTCTGTCTCACAACTCAGGTGGTCAATGAATTCTACGGAATGCTGTGAGTCTCTACAAAGCAAAGGAAATTACTTAAGTTGGAGTTATTCAGAGAAATAAACGGATCTGCAATTGGGAATTGACATACCTGGTCTCTATCTCTGCGTATTTCAATAGAGGACACCTAATTCCTGAAAACTGAACATACAAGCACAAAGTATTTCCAATATACATGCGCACTAATATATCTTCATATGCTTTGTATATCTACCTCAAGAGTCATTACTACACACTCTCATGTGGAAGATGAGTTATAGTTTCTACTTGACTTCTGTACAATTGGAAGAATAACCAATACTGATAATAATCTGTTGTTCTCTAATCTTAGCAATAGTATGTGATTACTAAAACTATAATACCTGAAACATTTAATTTATAAACACACATTAAAGAATCCACTTTAAGAGTTCTTCCTGGTTCTTCACAAAGAATGAAGTAGAACATACCACAGTCTTAACAGTTCAGAGAAGAGATCTAAGTTTGTTTTCCTCATCATCATTACTTCAGAATGTTTCTCTGCAATCCCTTAGTAAAGTATAGCCTAAGTCTTGACAGTGCAGATAAATGTTCAAGAGAATAGTTCAAAGTTATTTTCCATTTTCCTTCAGGATTCTTCTCTGAGATCCATACAAACTATACTTTAAGAAGTAATGGTTTTATGCGAGGAAAATTCGGCCTCCGTGTAGCAAGATTGTGGCAGCTGCAACATTGTAGTATGATTGTCTAGCAAAGGATGTCATGAAACACAAGGAAACTTATACCAGACAATTCAACATGGCCGCCACCTTCTGGAATCATTTCAGAGTTCATGGTCTGCTGAGAATTGTAGATCAATGCCAGCACGCTGCTGCGCAATACATCTTGGATGCAGGCGCAGCTTGAGTCCAGACAATGACAGCAGTCTGTGACCATTACCAGCCTTTACTTTGCTGAAAGTCACAAACAGATTTGGAGTACTGCCTCCACACACATGGGCCACACAGAGTGGTAAGGAGAAATTGCAGCTCGCTTCCTGACAATAATCAGGGAAACTTTACAAAGTTCATTTTGGGGATTCAAAAGAAAATACATCAAATAGCTGTCAATAAAAAAACTGATACTAGATACAAATCAAAAGTCATAAAAAGCCAAATGAAAAAGCTAATACAGGGAATGTATAATAATACTCATGCTGGTGAAAATAAATAAATGCCCAGATGTATGCTGGAAAAAGCAAACAAAGATATACTTGAAACGTTAAAATATCAGATTAATCTAACTCTTACAACTAACATTGGAAACAATTAAAAACTGGGAGAACCAGAACCATATATGTGACACTATATATAGGGAAGGCATGAACCGGGGGAGGAGATCAGTCAAAGAGTGGTACAGACTACTCCCTTTATCAATGGACTGCCACAAAATATTTGTTTATTTTTTTCAGTTTTTTTATAATGAAAACTCTGACAAGGGTATTGGAGCGCTCTAGAGTGAAGAAACAAAGTTACAAGAGAAAAATACTGAGATAAGTTACAAAAGTCATTTGGAAAGAAAGACAGACAAAAGGGAAGATGTCTGATTGAGGGGAAGTATAAATAGCAAATACACAATGACTCGAGATACTAAAACCTATGTATCTTGACTTGAATCTTCACTAATCGTACAAAAAATGTGCAACAGACTGATGAAGTGAAATATTTTAAAAACATTTTACACAACACATTTACAGATTTAGACACAGAAACCAGAATGTGCACATTGCACGTGTTAAATAAAGTGATACAGCGATAGAGACAAGTGAACTAATAGCACCGTAAAAGCGTGCTTGAAAGTCTTAGATTAAAAGAAATCATTACTAAGTGGTTTTTAATGCTAAATAATCGGGTTTTCTTTAACAAATTACGTATAAAGATGATGTATTATTATTAATTTACTGATGAAACTAATGATCTAATGGTGTGGTTAGCATTTCTATTGCCTTTCATTGAAATGCATTATGAACAGAATAAGGCATAAAAATGCTATAAAAGTAGTTAGGAAATTAAAATGTATAAATGTGATAGTAGAAACCATAACGAACATAGAAATTAAGAAACGATTTTAGTAAAATGACTTTTAAGAAAAAATTACATGTATGGATATTGAAAAATTGTGGCAATAGGCCATAGCTAATGTTAATCAATTTCAATTAATAATACATTGGTGAAGTATTACTGTTTTTCTCTTACTATGAAATATTTGATTTAACCGCATTATATATGATTCTAATTGAGTTTAATTAATTGAAAGCTGACATATTCATTTAAGGCCTTTTAAACGTGTTCTTTCCTAAGCTGCATTTTTCCCTTAGCTAAGTACAATGGTTCTTTGACATTTTAGCAAATGTTGCTTTATTTGTTCTGTACAAGTATCTTTAAAGGACATTTTTTAAAGTTTAATGTGAAAGAGTTTGGTAGAAAGACAACCTAGAGCCCGATACCATGGGCAGCTATATTGTAAACTTTTATCATTGATAAACCTGTGAAGCCTGGAAAGCCAAGTCGTTCTCATGAACAGCACAGGAAAGTATGTAGGAATAATAAAATGTATTTAGTAATTTCATACATAAACTAATCGTGTGATGGACTGACCACCGTGGTGGATACCACGTAAATCATCATAAAGACTATAAAAGAAGAAACCCCAAGGGAGGGGCATCTTTCTCAACACCATTGTTTTTTTCTTTTTGGAAAACCCGACACCATTACTTTTTCTCTCTATGTGAGAGCAACACTATTATTTTTCTTTCTATGGGACGCCGCAATGCATTCCCTTTTACTTTATTTTCCTTGCAAAAATAATGAATGCTTTCCCTATGATTATATAACCATCCTTTGATCTCCTAATTTGGACTGCCTTATTGCTAATACTGCTGCCTTGAGCAGTTGATCTGGAATCCTTCTTACAGAACTACTTGATTTGGCCTTATTTCCCTTTTGCCCATGTTTATGGATTCGCCCCTAGAGGACTTTAACTTGATCTTTTTTGCCCCTTTGCTTAAAATCCTTTTTGAATGAACCATCCTTCTGCCTTCAGTGGTAGTTGGAATTTGTAACCTTTAAACCATCCTCTTTTGGATTTGAATCTATGACTAAATGCGTTGTCTTGTACTGCATGCTGTAATATTCCTGACTAAAATGCTTAAAAGATTTCTTATCCGTATTGATTTTGGATCTTTAATACAATAGCCAAATTATCTAAATTGTCTGGGACTGTTATTGTGTCTTGATGTTCTTTTATTGAAACTGTGCTATATTTTGTACCTTTTAGATCTAAATGCATTGCAGGGAGAATCAGTGGATCTTTCCAGAATATCAAGTTCTGCTTCTTCTATTCTGTGTAGCAGTAGCAGAGCTTCTTGTGTGCATAATTTCGGTTAGACTTAACTTCTTTAGGAGTTTGGATCTTCCCATTGTAATATTGTATTTCTGTAGTATGGTCCTGAGAGTGGTGTATTTGAACCTGATCTCGAATTTGCTATTGCTTTTCTAAGATTGTGTTATTTTTAAATGGCTGCATGTTATTGAGAGGAGTGAAGTGGTTAAAGTCCACATGGTTAAAGTCCAGGAATGATTGTGGCACTTGATGCAAAGAAGCTGAAGTTGTGAACGGGTCCGTCGTGGCCTAAGATCTCGAGATATTATCTATGTGGTTGTCTCAGTGTTGAAGACATTGAGTAAGTTCTCTGCTGTTTTGTGGTGTTGGTCGTGAGACGTCGTCTACAACATCTTGGTAAAGGGTTCTTTTTGTGTGTTAGTGGGAAACAGTTGGTAAAGTTGATCCCAGGTACACGGGGAATTACTGTATCAATAAGAGTAAAATCCCACTGGTCAAGATTTCATTGAAGTGAATGATTGTAGAAAAAGTTCTAGTTACCTTGTAAGAGTGTATTTGCTTTAGTGGAGCAGACAGTTTTATTTGTTGCTTGCCTTGTATTGTGATCTTGCTTAGAGAAAACACACCAAAGAAATTTGTAAAGGAGTGTGAGCTGCTGCAGAGAGCGAGATTGACATCACAGAGAGTTACACTTTGATTAGTCGGTTGGGTTAAAGTCATGCTGAGATTGGTTGACTATGTCATAAGAGTCGTGCTGTTGTTGGTTAAGACGTGGGATAAATTAATTTCCTGGATTATACGGAAAACATTTGTGAGTACAAAATTTAAATAAAATGTAGTTTATAAGAATACACTATCATGATGGACAAAGGATTACGTCCATATTTGTGGCTTGAGTTCTGGCATAAACTTATAGAGAAAGACAAGGGTTTACAGTTTCCTCATTACGGGGCATTCAATTTGAGAATTATTGAGAATTTAAGGAGGAAAATATACGAAATTAGATTGTCTCCTAGACCTACCGTAATTGAAGCATAAAATACATGGGAACCTGTAGCCCATCAGAAAGAGAGACAGAAGTATCAAGGGAGATACAGGAGAACTATGGATCATTATGCAGAAGCTAGATGGGATGCACAACAGAAAAGGTGGAGAGCCGACATTGTACATGCCCCAAGATTATATTCTATGTTAGAAGTCGAAGGCGATGATAAGGGAAAGAGAAAAAGAAACAGAGACAGAAAAGAAAGACACAGGGAAAGAAGAGAGTGACATAGATGTCGAATTCTTCAATGATTTATTGATGATTCATCCACCACCTTACAATGAGATGCAGAGTGAGGGTTTGGCAAACGCTAGTACAGCTGAGATTACGAATGTACCTTTAATATGTGACATACCCAAAGAGCAGACACTTGTTACTCCTGTAAGAGAGAGGACATAAATAACAGCTCCAACGAACCTGATTGATTTGAATGCTCCAGATACTTTAATTGTTCCCATTACTATTGGACCTGTTGTACCCCTTTATAAGTCTGGGATACAGATAAATACAGTTCATAATTTGGCTGTACCTACTGGGATAAAAATAGCACAAGGTAATCCATTAGAACTAACAACGAGATCGCTGCTTCAGACACCTATGATCATCACTCAAGGCAATACTGCTACAGATGCTAGAAATTTAAGCTACAATCCAAGTCAGATTCAATTTGACCCTACAAGCAGAATTGCACCAGGCCAAGTGGACCTCCTGTAATGACTTACCATGCTTCTGACATGATTGCATCAATGAGAAATTCAGTTCCAGATACATCTGCATTTAGTATGCAACCTGGAGAGAGTGCAAATTTGAGGGATGGAGGAAGAGAAAATCCAGTGGAATGGTACAGACAGATTGAAAGATTTGTGAAGATTTCATAGGTTTTGTGGATTGATTTGAATACTCTGTTTGACATTATGGTGATCCGGGTGATTTGTGGGCCAAATGTAGAGTTACTGTGGATTGGCCTGAGACAGAACCAGAAAGGCATCCCAGAACAGGAGCACCATCTCCAGTGGTATTGAATAAGCACCAGCAGGTGATAAATCACTTGAAGACTATGATTTCCCCAAAGGAAATTGATTGGATACAGATTGACAGAACAACTCAGGGACTAAAAGAGACAGTACATGCCTATTACAAGAGATTGGTACTGGCTTTTAAACAATACAGTGGCTTAGACAATGTAGCTGTTAAAGATATGGGACATTTGTTTAAAGATTTGTGCATGGTTTGAGACCTGCGATTTCTGACATGATTCAACAGCAATTGCTTTGTTGGTAAAGCAAGCCATTAGATGAGATTTTGAATTATGTAAAATATTGTGGGGATGAGATTGAGATGAAGCAGAAGAAACGTAAGGAAAAGTTGATGGTTGTCCAGATTAGAGCAATGCAGAAAGGTCAGAATCAGATGGGTTTTGACAACACAGCTACGGTGCAGGGAGGATATAGGCCAGTCCCGATGATGCAGGGTGTGAATGGGTTACAGCAGCAGAATTTTCAGCCACAAGGTAGAGGTCGTGGAAATCCTGTAGATCCAAGAGCTGGTGTTCATGTATCGCTTTTGAAGAAAATGAATCCATGTCATGCTTGCGGATAATTTGGGTATTGGAAAGACGAGTGTAAGTCAATTGTGAATAATGTAGGGAATCAGATACAGGCTGTAGAATATGCACAGTCTCAAGGGAATAACATGACACAGACTCAACAGGCACATGGTCAGAGAACGCAAATGTGTTTATATTTGCAGATTGAGCTGCAGTTAAGACACAGCTCTCTGCCCTGATCTAGGGTACACTTACCAAGACACCAGCAGGGTAAGATTCATACCCTACCCTTAGCTGGGATACAATATTGATTTGGTTTATGGTTGTTGTCCTCTGTATATGTATGTATGTATGTCTGTCTGTCTTGTCATATCAGTTCCTTTTATTACGTCTATGTCACTTGCCTGATTTACAGTGTGATTTGTTCACTGATCACTGATGGTTGCTCTCCTAGCATGTTTTCTGTTCATTGGTAAAAAAACATGACATAGCAAACTTGACTATGGGGAGTACCTACCTATATGACTTTAGGAGTACTCCCACAATAATACATGTGAACCTTTTTACATACATGCAAACCTTCTCACGTACGTTTGTATTTCTTTATGTTTTTAAGGTTGGAATTTGAGATCTAGCTAGTGATTCAACATACACGTAGGTATTACGAACCTCAGCTTTCTCTAAACATTATTTTAACCCCAGTCACATATCCCGCTTTAGTGTAGGGTACAGATACATCACCTTTTGGTCCTGAAGAAACATCACAGATCCCTTCGAGACAATGTAGGTGTGAAACATGACGACCTTAATAGACACACTGTGAGACTGTCACGGTTCGTAATATCCCACTGACAGAACTCACATTTTTCGTTTTTAGCCCTGCGAAGGGGACCCCTTTATTAAAACCAAAAAAAGTACTCAGGCAGTTTTAGAACACATTTCACCTAACACACATTCCCTCACTCATCATAACGGCAAAAAGAGAAGACCTCCGACGAACAGCCCTGTCGCGGGCCCGTGGGGCATGGCAGTGCTGGCCCCACGAGGAGCAAAGCCCTACGATGAAGCATGTCACTCTTTGACGTGTGTGAGGACTCTATCTTCTGATAAGGAAGATTTTCCTGATCACAGGAAATTCCAACCGCTCCCCTTCACTCTTTTCTATAGGAACAGCTACCCTCCATTTGTGTACAGTGTGAAAGTATAGTCATGAGTCACCTACTGACTGTATTTGTACCCCATTCAGTGGAGATACTGTTAACACATACTCGTACACCGTATCTGACAAATAGTCGTTTGACTAAGTAGGAACAGAACTTGCTTGGTGCAGAAAATGTGACCCTAAAAGATGCATGATTTTGAATCCAGCTAACTTGATGCCATTGCCTGGAAATGAGAACATGACTGGAGAAGTCAAACCCAATTGCTTGGATTTGACTGAATTGTGTACAAAATCACGTCCTGATATTTTGTACGAACCATTGACTGAATCTGATCATGTATTGTTCGTCGACAGATTCTGTTTGAGAGATAATGAAGGAAATTTGAAAGCTGCCTATGCGGTGTGTACAGTTGGAGGTGCTGTGTGAGCATCTTGGCTGCAAGTAGGCCTGGGCGGAGCTTGCAAAGTTTTTCTCTGTTGAATTCTGTGGAGTTGCCGAAAAACTCAAACTCAAATGTCAAATTCTGCGGAGTTCCGTGAGCGGACGGAGTATTGCTTGGCCACCCCTAATGAAGTCCCCTTGGCTACTGAGATTTGTTGAGGGCCAAGAACCCCTATTGTTGCCACAAGTAAGTCCCCCACAGCGGGACTGCTGAGACATCGTCAGAGGCCACGCCCCTTTCTCAACCACTCTGCCAAGGGGCCTCCTGGCGCACTACTGGTTGGGGGATGAAGTCCTCATGGCTGCTGAGGGTCTTTGGGGGCCAAGAATACCTATTGTTGTGACAAGTAAGTCCCCCTCAGATGCATTGCTGAGACGTCATCGGAGGCCCCACCCCCTTTCTCAGCCACTCTGCAAAAGGGCCTCCTGGCGCATTACTGGTTGGGGGATGAAGTCCCCTTGGCTGCTGAGGGTAGTTGGGGGCCAAGAACCCCTATTGCTGCAACAGATAAGTCTCCCACAGCAGGACTGCTGAGACATCTGAGGCCCGCCCCCTTTCTCAAACACTCTGCAAAGGGGCCTCCTGGCGCACTATGTGTTGGGGATGAAGTCCCCTTGGCTGTTGAGGGCCGTTGGAGGGCACAAGTAAGTCCCCTAAAGCTGGATTCCTGAGACGTCATCAGAGGCCCCGCCCCCTTTCTCAACCACTCTGCAAAGGGCCTCCTGGTGCACTACTGATTGGGGGATGAAGGACCCTTGGCAGCTGACGGTTGTTGGGGGCTGAGAACCCCTATTGTTGCCACAAGTAAGTCCCCCACAGCCCAATTGCTGAGACGTATTTGGAGGCCCCACCCCTTTCTCAACCACTCTGCAAAAGGGCCTTCTGGCACTTTACTGTTTGGGGGATGAAGTCCCCTTGGCTGCTGAGGGACGTTGGGGCCAAGAATTCCTATTGCTACCACAAATAAGTCCCCCACAGCCAGATTGTTGAGACATCAGAGGCCCCACCCCCTTACTCAACCACTCTGCAAAGGAGCCTCCTGGCGCTCTACTGGTTGGAGGATGAAGTCCCCTTGGCTGCTGAGGGTCGTTGGGGGCCAGGAATCCCTATTGTTACAACAAGTAAGTCCCCCACAGCCTGATTGCTGAGACGTCATCAGCGGCCCCGCCCCCTTTCTCAACCACTCTGCAAAGGGGCCTACTGGCACACTACTGGTGGGGGATAAAGTCCCCTTGGCTGCTAAGGGTTGTTGGGGGCCAGGAACCCCCATTTTTGCGACAAGTCCCCCACAGCCTGATTCCCGAGGGGCCTCCTGGCACAGGTTGCAGCCATGGTTGCTTGTGCTCGCCTATGGCACAAAAGAATTCTGCTCCATTGTGGCGTGCAGAGTTTATCAGGAACTCTGTGTTCTCCGCAAAGTGCGGAGTTGCCGAATTCCACAAACTCCGGGACCGGAGCGGAATTTTTCGCCCAGGCCTAGTTGCAAAGAGTGTACTGTGCCCAAGTTGCAGAACTTGATGCGGCTTGCAGCATTTCAGAGCAACTCAGAGTTACAATCTATATTGATAGTCAGTACTGCTTTGGAGTCTTACATGACTTCGGGCAATTGTGGTTCCAGCGTTGGTTCATGATATCCTTGGGTTCCCTAATACAAAACGGAGAGTGTGTGAAAAACCTTTTGTGATCACTACAATTGCCTGCCCAAATTGCAGAAGTGACATGTGTTGCTCATAGGCATTGCACTGACTATGTGAGAGTTGGAAACTGATATGCTGATTGCAAGGTATTGTGCACTTAATGGGCATACCTTTAATGAGGAAATATTGAAAGAAACATCAGACATCACAGATTGCAATTTGTTGTTGTCAGCAGTAGATACCTGGGACGAGGTGAGGAAGCTGCAGGAGGAAATGACAGAAACTGAACAGCAAGTTTGGGTGCAAGCAGGTTGTAGCAAATGAGATGATGATGGGTTTACACTGATGGCAGACCTGTATTACCTGATAGTCTATTGTCATTTGTGGTGAGACACTATCATGGTCCTGCACATGTGGGAAGATATGTAATGATGTGCCTTTTCCAACAGGTGTGGTTTAATCCCAGATTCAGAGTGCAGCAGAGACGCTGTGTTATAGGTATGTAGGGTGTCAACGACAGAACCCTCTAAGGAAAACACAGGTTGTCATGAGTCACATTGGTAAATCTGCAGGTCTCTTCAACTAAATGCAAATGGACTTTATTGAAATGCCCCTTTGCAATGGTATGACATATGTTTTGGTCATTGTGTGCATTTTTTCAAAATGGGTTGAAGCTTATCCAACACGCTGGAATGACAGCCTGACTGTGGCAAAATTGTTGTTAAGAGATTTGATTCCATGTTTTGGATTTCCACCTTCTCTTGAGCCAGATCAAGGAACTCATTTCAATAATGAAGTCCTAAAAATTTTAGGTGCAGCATTACAGGTTGAGCAAAAGCTCCATTGCAGCTACTGTCCAGAGACTTCTGGATTTGTGGAGCAGGTGAATGGCACATTGAAGTCTGGATTGACAAAGGTGTGCGCTTCAGTGTCTTTGAAGGGGCCTGATGCACTGCCCCTTATGTTGATGAGTTTGAGAAGTACACCAGACAGGAGGACAGGATTGTCAGCACACGAAGTGATTATGGGCCGAGTGATGAGACTGCCAGCTGTTCCTGCTAACTCTCTTGTAAGCATAACAGACAACCTTATTATGGACTACTGTAAATTCAATAGGAAAAGAACATACAACCTTGCCTTCTCTGGTCTTGCTCCAAGAATTTGGAACGCTCTCCCTCTCGAGATCAGATCCAACCCATCGACTGCCTCATTCAAAAAACATGTTAAATTGCTACTCCTGAATGACCATCAACAGCAATAGCCCCGATCCCATCTTTAATCTACTTCCATCTCCTGCTTGACAGTCTTTTATGCCTTTTGTTCAAAGTGTGTTATGTTTCTCATCACATGTCCTTTTGATGTATTGCTTTGCTTGAACTTTACAGCTCCCACTAGTTGGGCTGATACCTTGGATCACCTCTATTATTTCACCTTCCCCGTGCTCCCCATGAACTTGTTATTTTTTCAGGTACTTCTTATGTTCCATTTTGTACTGTACTCATGCTTTTACCTCATGCCACATACGTTCCTTTGTACAGCGCTCTGATACCCGTATGGGTCATGTTCACGCATTATCAAATAAAAAATAAATAAAATAATACTGCAAAGGTTTGGCTAATGTTGTATGTTATGTGTCTCACCATGTTAGCAAAGCTGATTTTGCGGTTCAACAGGAGCAGTGCAATAATCTCAGTCCTGGTGATGGTGAAGAAACACGTGTGCAAAACGTGTTTGAAATCACACTGGAGAGGGCATTTCCAGGTGATTCTAGTCACCAACACCACTGTGAAGTGTGAAGGTCTCCCAAACTGGGTACAAGAAAGTCATACTTGCAGAGTTCCATGTCTCCTTGGACCTGTTTCCGATATACCGGTGGTTACAGTGAGACAGAGGGATCAGGTTAGTCAAGCTGTTGGGGGCCAGCAGGCAGCTGGGACAGCACTCGTGTAGCCTGAGGGGGGTCCAAGAGAGTCAACAGTAGGTACCGAAGGGTCTAAGCAAACAAAGTTAACTGTGAGAGGTTCAGATCCTAACGAAGGGACTAGTGCAGCAAGAAAGTGAGATGAACCTGGATACTACTGGCCCAGAAGAAGTGAGATTCTGAGAAGTTGTCTGACAACAGGACGAGTACCACTAGTTGTTCCTGAAAGCTCTGAACAGTCTGATCAAAGTGATACTGACAATGAGCAAACTGCTGTGCGGAGATCAAAAAGAACAGGAGTACCCAGTCAAAAGTACTCATCTCCTGAATGGACTTATTTGGCTGCATATGAATGGGAACGTGAGTTTATTACCCATTGTATTAACAATACGAATCCACTTTGAACTTCCTTGAATCGAACTTTGTTGTAGCTCTGAATTTCAACCTTGGTGTACCAATTGAAGGACTAACACAATTTTTCTTGCATATACTCATCAACAAAGCTGATATGAGAATCTTTCCTCCTTGAAAGAAGCTGTTGAACTGTGCCTTGATATTTTTGTGCTGAACTCTGTTAAATTGCTCACACCACTGCTGTTATATTTTTGATTTTTTTTAGTTAAATAATCTGGATTGTGAGGAGCCAGGGAGTCCAACACAAGAATCTCTCCTAGATGTAAATGTGTATATACTGGAATCTTTTCTATTATTTCACTGATATTACTTGCTTTTCTTATAATTTTGAATTGATCACACTATGTTCCAGCAAAAGATTCTAAACTTACAATTTCTTCTGAAACTGCAAAGATTAATGACACTGATTCTATTACTTTGAATAGTAAAAGTTTACATCAGGATGATACAACAACTGGTTTGTCAGCAAATGTATATACTAGATTACTAAGTGAGCATGTTAACACAATGGATGTTGGTAATTGCTACATATGTGTGCAAATACCTTAATCGATTCCTGAGGGTGTAACCTATCATAGCTTACCATTGACATATGGAATTTCATGTAGTGTATTAACTAGCTTATTTTATAGTACGGATCAGTTATAGTAGCATTACTCTAATCAAGATCGGATCTTTTCGGTACTTCTGGTTTTAAAACGCATAAATCCACATTCTGAAGCTTCAAATGCTAAAACTATAGGTTACATATTTGGACCAACTCTATTTTTGGATATGGCCCATGCACTTAGAAATAACCTAACATGTAAAATAGTGAGTTCTGAAAAGAATGTTATAAATCTAGTGGAAAGTAGATGAGATAATTTAACAATAAATACTAATATATTGCCTAAATTAACTCCTTGGAAACTACAGCAAGAAGAAAAGAAAATATTTGAAGGAATGGCTTCTTTAGCTTTAGACTGGCAACATAAAGGTAAACTTTGTATATATAGAAAGAGATCAAATAATAATACCATTTTTGTAGGTTCTAGTGAATGTGAAAATACTTCTGAAAAGTATGAAAACCGAGGAAGATATTTAGAGGGTGAAATCCCATCTTTCCTGGAGTGTATTATATAATATATGGAAAGAATGCTTTTTTTGTTAATAAAATACCGAGAGGCTGGTATGGAAGTTGTAATATAGAAAGAATTTTTCCAAAAATGTATTATATTCAAGTTTTTGAAGAAGAAAACAAAAATGAGAATGGTAGAATGAAGAGGAGTGCAAGCGAAACAGTAGGTGATATTTGTGGAGTTCTTATACCTTCAGTAGGATAAGCGCTACATTCACATACAATTAGACAACTTTCTATTATAATTGATAAATTAGCCACCAGTACAGCTGGGGGATTTTCTGATGTTGAAATGATTTCAATAAGATCAATATTGATTAAAAATCGACTTACCCTTGATATCCTTCTTGCGAAGAAGGGCAGAGTTTGTCAGATGTTAAAGGTCCAACGTTGCTGCACCTACATAACAGACAAGAGCAGAAATTTAGAAGGTTACATCAAAGATATTGCTGACGAAAGATTTGAAAGCAGATGGTGCCTGGGAAATAATAAGTAAGAGATTGTCAACTGTTAGCAACTGGTTAGATATCTTAGGAAATGGATTTGTGATTTCCATCTAGAGACCTTTAGAGGCAATCTCTTTGTGCATAATGCTGATAATATTATCTATCAAATTTTGCAGATATAGAAAGGGCAAGCAAGAAGTGAAAAGAATGAGAACAGATCTTGAAATAGAGGATGAACAATGTAAATATTATGACGAAATCAACATTTTAGAAGGGAGCAGAAGAAAGAGGTTAAAGACAACCAACCCGTAATCTGTGATGAGATCTGATGTGGTAGATATTGTGATGGCTTGGTTTACCATCAGAGGTGTGCTTGATAAACGAAAATTAAAAAAAAAAATTTACACAACACATTTACCGATTTAGACACAGAACCCTGAACGTGCACATTGCACGTGGTGAATAAAGTGATACAGCAATAGAGACAACTGAACTAATAGCACCGTAAAAGCGTGCTTGAAAATCTTAGATTAAAAGAAATCATTACTAAGTGGTTTTTAATGCTAAATAATCGGGTTTTCTTTAACAAATTACGTATAAAGATGATGTATTATTATTAATTTACTGATGAAACTAATGATCTAATGGTGTGGCTTAGCATTTCTATTGCCTTTCATTGAAATGCATTATGAACAGAATATGGCATAAAAATGCTATAAAAGTAGTTAGGAAATTGAAATTTATAAATGTGATAGTAGAAACTATAGCAAACATAGAAATTAAGAAACGATTTTAGTAAAATGACTTGTAAGAAAACAATTACATGTATGGATATTGAAAAATTGTGGCAATAGGCCATAGCTAACGTTAATCAATTTTGTGTAGTAATACATTGGTGAAGGATTGCTATTTTTCTTTTACTATGAAACATTTGATTTAACTGCATTATATTTGATTCTAATTAAGTTTATTTCATTGAAAGCTGATACGTGCATTTAAGGCCTTTTAAGCATGCTCTTTCCTAAGCTGCATTTCTCCCTTAGCCAAGTACAATGGTTCTTTGAGATTTTAGCAAATGTTGCTTTATTTGTTCTGCACAAGTATCTTCTTACATTTAGAGGGCATTCTTTTAGAGTTTATTGTGAAATAATTTGGTGGAAGATGACCTATAACCTGACACCATGGACAGCTATATTGGAAACTTTTACCGTTGACAAATCTGTAAGGCCCAGAAAGCTAAGTCATTCTCATGAACAGCATGAGAAAGTATGTAGGAAAAACAAAATGTATTTAATAATTTCATATGTAAACAAACCATGTGATGTACTGACCACCATAGGGTGATACAACATCACCTAAAGCGTCATAAAGACTATAAAAGAAGTAACCCCAAGGGAGGGGCATATTTCTCAATGCCATTGTTTTTTCCTTTCTTTGGAAGATGTACTCGAAGACATTACTTTTTCTCTCTATGTGAGAGCAACACTATTATTTTTCTTTCTATGGGAAGACACAATGCATTCACTTTTATTCTATTTTCCTTGCAAAAGGACCTAATGCTTTCCCTATGATTATATAACCATCCTTTGATCTCCTAATTTGGACTGCTTTATTGCTGATATTGCTGCCTTGAGCAGTTGATCTGGAATCCTTCTTTGCTGAACTACTTGATTTAGCCTTATTTCCCCTTTTGCACATGCTAATGGACTCGCCTCTATAGGACTATAACTTGATCCTTTTGCCCCTTTGCTTAGAATCCTTTTGAATGCTGCTAAAGAACGAACCTTCCTTCTGCCTTCAATGGTAGTTGGAATTTGTACCCTTTAACCATCCTCTTTTGGATTTGAATCTCTGACTAAATGTGTAGTCTTGTACTGCATGCTGTAATAATCCTGACTGAAAGGCTTAAAAGATTGCTTATCCATATAGATTTTGGATCATTACGACAATAAATAAATTATCAAAATTGTCTGAGACTGTTACTGTGTCCTGATGTTTTTTTTGTGAAACTGTGCTATATTTTTTTCCTTTTAAATATAAATGTTTTGTAGGGAGAATCAGCGAATCTTTCAAGAATATCAAGTTCTGCTTCTTTTATTTTGTGTAGCAGTAGCAGAGCTTATTTTGTGCATAATTATGGTTAGACTTAACATCTTTAGGAGGTTGGGTGTTCCCATTGCAAAATTGTATTTCTATAGTATGGCCGTGAGAGTGGTGTATTTGAACCGGATCTCAAATTTGTGAGTTAATGGTCCTTATTGGGTGGCTAACATTGTGGTCTGGACACCCTAATTCCCACACCTCTTATCAGCAGAGAAGATCCATCGGAGGACCATTCGCCTCTGTGGTAAAGGTAATGCTGTGATATGTCTAACTGTAGAGGGCTCAGTACTGTTAGAGGGATAAATGAGGAAGTAGCAGGAGTGAAAACTTAAATTATAAAACCGCTGCGCTGGATCAAGACCAACGGACGTACCTCACATGTTGACCATGACATCAGTCCCCTAAGGAATTCCACTTCATTAACTGATTTAAACCATCAATCAGGTCATGTCGGGTCCAGTTAGTGCAGATAGTTTAATGTCCCATGCAATTTCACTGATTGGTCAGCCAACAGGTCTTATGACTTAGACCTGTGTAGAATCTAGCACCCATTTCAATAATGAAAGAGGTGCCGACATGCTCAAGGCTCCAGCCCTACAAATTTGTGTCTTTTGTTTTCTCACCCTAAGTGTGCAGGGTATGCCAAGACGTGGGTTCCGGGCTCACTGTGCCACTTAATTCAAGCTAGCCTGGCTGACGTGGAGTGATACCCCAAAACCAGTCCCAGGATGCTTGTTTCTGGTCCAGAGAGGACCTGGCTTGGCAGTTCGGGCTGGACTGTTCCCATGAAGAGCAGGGTCAAGACTGATTTGCATATGGCTGGGTCTAAACTGGGGTGGCATGGTGAGCAAAAAAACGATGGAGTCAACTCAGATCTCTTGACTAGGGTTGAATGCTTGATTTGTTCCACATTCCATACTTCATTTGTGTGTCTTTTTCTTTTAGAAAGTGGGCATTTTCTTGCTTAACCATTCTGTGCCTCTGCCTGTCGGCTGGATCCACGTCTGGGTTGGCTGGCAGTCGGGCTCTTGTGCATTCACTGTAGATAGTCACTCAATGGGAGCTGAGGAGTTCCTTGCATATCCTGATGGGCCATCACCAGACTGATCGGCCTTCCTGAGCTGGAGTGGTGGGAGGAATTGTCACTGACACCTGAATAGGGCTGTGCCTGTCCTCACACAAAGATGTCTCCACCCCCTGTAGTGTGTCTGGAGCCAGGTCAGGATAAGGCAGTGATGGAGCAAGGACTTGTAAATGAGACTTGCTATGAAGCAATCCTTTCATTTTAACTCACTAACGAATTACTAACGGCGTGTTTGTAATTAATAAATCGCATTTAGAAAAAAGACACGCGGGACAAGGAAGCTTGCCTATGTGTTTACTAACGGCAATAACATGAACGAAGGACTAAACGCACTTTAACAAGGGATCTTTACTGCGCATGCGTCTACTACATCTACGTAGTATGACGTACTAATGCTTGGAGGGAAAATCTTGCGCCTGCGCAATAGACGATAAAATGGCCGCTTGAAAGCTCACATGCATGGCACCTGCTTAGCTGAAATAGAATATAAGTTTTATACTAACGCAAATGCAGAAAGGGTAATAATAAATGAAGTGGGTTAGAGTAGAGGTTGGTGGTGTACAGTGAAACCATTTATTTTTAAAAATAACATTTCTTCTTTTGACTTTATTATTAGTGCGTATTTGGGCCCTCTACACTTGTCTGAATCGAGCTGACTGACTTGACCCTACGCATGCGTACTAGAGAGAGAATACGAAAAGATGAGTAAGGACTTGTCACGCGTCCAAGGCCAGCCAAGATGTGCCCTGGGAACATGAGGGTGAAGAGTTCATATGAAGGAGCTTTATTCATAACGTTGCAACATTTTGTATTAATAAAGTTTGGAGATGTATGGGAAAGGAAATGATTTAATAAAGTTTGAGGGGAGGGATTTGAATACAATGGTTTAAAGAAATAAGTGAAATGTAAGCATGGTGTGACGATCATCCCCCCTCGCCTGTCCAATCAGAGTTAGTATTTTGTGAAATTGAAACATTAATGGGTGGTACATGGATATGGAAATGTATAATTGAGGTAGTTTTAGTTAGTTAGTGAAGCTTATTGGGAGCCGATGATGAGCTGAGCTGACACGGAGCTTAACGGGAGCACAGAAGCGCACAGAAGCAGAGCTCGGGATGCAGTCGGTGCTGGGGGTGGTGCTGAAGCTGTGAGACGCTGATGAAGAAAATCAAATGCAGAACCATCTACTTAACTTAATTGGGTTAGAAAGAAGATCGCGGAAGTACCACGAGGAGGAAGAGAGTATCAGAGAGGGGTGCGACGCAGTCGTCGGTATTTAGAAAGGTGAAGTATCCTGTCCTGATTCCTGTCCTGAAGTCTTTGTCTCCTGATCTATCCCGGGGGACCCTTACCAGCCCTTTGGCCATGGGGTTGGTCTTCACACCATACTTGGTCATTATAAATTCATCGTATTGATAGATGTTCTTCTCTCTCTGTCCTCTTCTTTCTGAGCATTGTTATTGTGTGGATCTGAATTTCTAATGCTTATTTGAAATTTTGATTGAATTGACACTCTTGCGAATGAGGGTGTTTGTACTGAAACGTTTGAGATGGTTCACACACACACAACTAATTTAGATAAAGGTTTTTAAAACTTCCAGAGTCTGTGATTATTTCCTTTTAGTCGAGAAAATGTTTAATAAGTTATGTTAATTATCACCATCAACTAGTTCCAACTAATGGTCCATTGACCAGAGAAAAGAACTAATTGATCAGTGAAAGGTTTGGTTAGGGAAAAGAAATAACTAGATCTTGAAATATGAAAATCATAAACTGAAGTTTTTCCAGAGGTCTACTTGGTGTTTTGTGTGTAAAGTAGTTATATGTGCCCAGGTGAATATATGGTAGATGAGTAGCTGCTGTTAGTACACCGCTGGATCAGCAGTGTCTTGTACACTACAAAGACTTTCCTTTGAAGTTTGCCTACTTCAAAGGCAGAAAGGGGTGTAAGTATTCGACCTCTGACACTCTCAAATCAGAACACTTCTAGACTAAGGACATTCTGCCAGGAAGAAGAGCTGAATACTGTAGGAGGGACTGCCACTCTGCCTGTTTCTTTGTTGTGCTGGCCTACTGCTTGCTGCTTCTGTCCTGGGAGTGAAAGGACTGGATTTTGATTTCTGTTTCCTGCTTTCCACGGTTCTCCAAATGCTTGTGTGTACTAGCCTCCTGTTAAGAAGTCTCAGGGTCATCAAAGACTACACCTACCAGTGCCTGGACTCTTCTGCTGAGAGTCCTGACTTGCCAAGTGGTGCCAAATCCAGTCCCTGGACCCTTGGAAGTGGACTCTGGTGAACTGAAGGAGAAAATCCATGCATCGACACCCAGCTTCTGTTTTTATCGACGCATCGCTACAAACTTCAACGCATTGCCGGTGCAAGCACTGGACCGTGGTTCCCAATTGACACATTGACCACAGCTATCACCGCAAGCCGCAGCTTTCCTTAGCAGCATGTCAGAAGAACCGCTTCATCGTGAGTTTCGAGCACCGCATTCCCGAAGTGCGTGATGCACCTCTCCAGCTCTGATGCAGCGCCTGCTTCATCACTGTGGAATCAATGCAGCACGTCTGGATTTTCAACACATCGTCCCTGGGCGCCGATTTCTTCATTGACTTTACCAACTGTAAAGAACCGAGGCTGCCTGTCCGAAGATCAACACATCACCTCCCCTTCCGGTAAGGAACCAATGCATCACCTCCCCTGCGCAGCAGTAAGGAACCAACGCATCACCTCCCCTGGAAGTAAGGAACAGATGCATCTCCTCCCCTGGGAATAAGGAACCGATGCATTGCTTTGCTTTTCGAACGCCTCGCCTCACCTCCCCTGCGTCGTTGTATTTTGACGCATCCAAGGTACTTTGTGCTAAAAGAAACACATCCATAGATTTCGATTAATGGAATTTATCTTTAAAAAGTGATATCTTTACTTGTGTATGTTAGATTTTTGTTATTTGGTCTTGTTTTATTCAGATAAATATTGGCTATTGTTCAAAACTGGTGTGGACTTATTTTGTAGTGTTTTCACTGTGTTACTATGTGTGTATGTACAAATGCTTTATACATTGCCTCTGAGATAAGCCTGATTGCTTATGCCAAGCTACCAAGGGGGTGAGTAGGGGTTATGTTAGCTGTGTGACTCTCTTACCCTGACTAGAGAGAGGGTCCCTACTTGGACTGGGTGGAAACCACTGCTAACTAGAGACCCCATATCTAACATTGATGGTCAGCGGTGAGAATAGGACTTGTGCTTGTACTTTGCATACAGTGATTGATGATTCTAACTGTTCTAAATGTCTATGCTAGGTCTGTCCCCACAGGCACTGATTCCCCAGTTTTGACCTTGCTCAACAATATTATTGCCCCAAACTAAAATGATAGTCGTCGGGGACTTTAATACCTCATTCAAACCTTAACTTCTAACTAATATTTTCATTGAAGAGGAAGATGAGCTCTGGGGAATTCCTAGCCTGGCCCATAAAGCACTTTGCTGTCACCTTACTAACGCAGCCCTTCAGCTCACCTCCCTGGTGGTCGGGAGGAGTTTAAGGGCGTGCAATGGTAGGACTCATTCTGATAGGCAGCCTACATTTAAGCGAGTTTTTAGTCTCAGTGTCATTGATTATGTCTTGGTGGATGTAAGTATCTGGTCATTAATGGACGATATGGTGATTCCCTCCAGAACTGAGAGTGACCATAACTCCTTGATTTTATCTATATGGGGCACTCTTCTTAAAAGTGACTTGCCTGGATGCTACTGCACAGCTCAAGAACACCTTATAACAAACAATCATAGGAGAGTAACCTGGCCTAAGGTTTTCGAAGATAGTAATTTGCATGCAAAGATCTATGAGCTATTTGTGCATTATCTTAAAGATATAGAAAGTGCTTCCCCTGTGCCTGAGTATATCCTAGCAACACATAGCGAGTTCTATGAGGCACTGAAACATGTTTTTTTAACAAGGGCATCTGGCAATAAACCCTTTGTGAGGAGGAAAATAGGATGCTTTAACCCCTTCGCTGCTAGGCCTTTTCCCCCCCTGTGCTAAGCCTTTTTTTGGCTATTTGGGGTAGTTTGCGCTTCTGCCCCTGTAACTTTTAGATCACATGAGGTATCCACGCCAAATTTGCGTCCTTTTTTTCCAACATCATGGGGATTCTAAAGGTACCCAGGGTTTGTGGATTCCCCTGTAGGGGACCCAGAAATTAGCCAAAATACAGGGGAAAAAAATTGGGGGGGGGGGAAATGGGATAAAAGGGCTACAGATGAAAGCGTCTGTTTTTTTCCCTGCAAATGGTATCAACAAAGGGGTTGTGGTGCTGAAATCACCATCTTCCCAGCTTTCAGGGACAAGCAGACTTTTGTCAGAAAACCAAAACTTTTTACACAGTTTTGGCATTTTTCTGGGACATAGCCTATTTTTGCTATTTTTTGTGCTTTCAACCTCCTTTCAGTTAATGGTAGAAATGGGTATAAAAGCAATAATGGATCCTGGAAAGCTAAACATTTTAGAAAAGTAGATAAAATTCTGAATTCAGAAAGGGGTCATTTGTGTAGATCCTTCAGGGTTTCTTCATAGAAACTAACAGTTAAATATAGGTAAAATTGAAAATTAGTTGAAATGAACAGCCATTTGTGTCAACGTTTTCACCTGTAACTTCTTCTAATTATGACAGCTGTTTGAAAGCAATATACCATTACATTTGCTGGACCTTTCTGGTTGTGGGGATATATATATAGGACTTGTAGGTTCACCAAGAACCCGACGAACCCAGAGCCAATAACTGAGCAGCATCTTGCAATGTTTTTTTATTATGTACCGGGTATATAGCAATTATTTTGGGAAAATGTATACATGGAAAAATCAGTATGAAAGACACCTATGTATTTCTGAAATGGGAACAAAATATAGAGTTTAGCAACAGTAGATATTTGCACATTTCCGAAATTGGGAGTACCCATACTAGCAGGAGAATTATAGGTCATTTTTCAAAATGACTTCTTTTACACATTGTCTTTCATTTGGAAGGCAGAAATGCATCGAAAGTCAATAGGTAATAACAGTTGCTCTACAATTCTGTGTTACCCTAAGTCTCCCGATAAAAATGATACCTCACTTGTGTGGGTAGGCCTTGTGCCCACGACAGGAAACGGCTCAAAACGCAACGTGGACACACCACATTTTCACAATGAAAAATGACCCTTTTTTTGCAAGGTGCCTAGCTGTAGTTTTTGAACCCTAGCTCTGACTGCACCTAGGGAAACCTAGCAAACCTATACATTTTTGAAAACTAGACACCCAGGGAAATCCAGGATGGGGTGACTTGACTGGCTCTCACCAGGTTCTGTTACCCAGAATCCCTTGCAAACCTGACAAATTGTCAAAAAAAACAAATTTTCCTCACATTTCTGTGGTGGAAAGTTCTGGAATCTGGGTGGATCCACAAAATTCCACCCACCCCGCGTTCCCCAAAGTCTTCCGAGAAAAATGGTACCTCACTTGTGTGGGTAGGCCTAGTCCCCGCGACAGGAAACGGCCCAAAACGCAAGGTGGACACACCACATTTTCAGAGTGAAAAATGACCCTTTTTTTTAAAGTGCCTAGCTGTAGTTTTTGAACCCTAGCTCTGCCGGCACCTAGGGAAACCTAGAAAACCTATACATTTTTGAAAACTAGTCACCCAGGGGAATCCAGGATGGGGTGAATTGACTGGCTCTCACCAGGTTATGTTACCCATCATCCCTTGCAAACCTAAACAATTGTCAAAAAAAACACATTTTCCTCACATTTCTGTGGTGGAAAGTTCTGGAATTTGTGTGGATCCACAAAATTCCATCCACCCCGCGTTCCCCAAAGTCTTCCGAGAAAAATGGTACCTCACTTGTGTGGGTAGGCCAGGTACCCGTGACAGGAAACGGCCCAAAACGCAAGGTGGACACACCACATTTTTTGCAAAGTGCCTAGCTGTAGTTTTTGAACCCTAGCTCTGCCGGCACCTCGGGAAACCTAGCAAACCTATACATTTTTAAAAACTAGACACCTGGGGGATGCTAGGGAGGTATGGCTTGCATGGATCCCCCAACGTTTTCTTACCCAGAATCCCCTGCAAACCTCAAATTTAGCTGAAAAAATCACTTTTTCCACACATTTTTGTGTGGGAAGTTGTGGCATCACCAAGCTGACACAAATTTCCTACCACCCAGCGTTCCCCCGGGTCCCTCGATAAAAATGGTGCCTCACTCGTGTGGGAGGCCCAAGTACCCGCGACAGGCAAGGGCCCAAAACGTATTGAGGCGACATCAAAATTGCCTATCAAAAACAACCTGGTTTTGCAAGGGGGGTCACCTGGGTTTTTGGCCCCGTGCTCGGCGGCCACCTAGGGAAACCTACCAAACCCACACATTTCTGAAAACTAGACACCTGGGGGATTCCAGGGAGGTATGGCTTGCGTGGATCCCCTAACATTTTCTTACCCAGAATCCCCTGCAAACCTCAAATTTAGCTGAGATAGCCCCCTGAGCACGTAGAAAGTGAAACTGAAATGAGCCTAAAGGCTCGTTTCAGTTTCGGTTTCTGTGAAATGACGTCAGCGCGACGTGCGCGCTGATCGTCAGTTCACAGAAACGGCTGGGGGGGCCTCGGGAGCTGGGGAAGCTCTTCCCCAGCTCCCGAGGCTTTGGGGGAGAAAAAGAAATCCCTCTGCTGTCTGCAGCAGAGGGATTTCGTGCCCCTGTCCTCATGACGGAATGGTTCCGTCATGAGCACAGGAGCACCGATGCTCATGACGGAACCATTCCGTCATGAGCATCGAAGGGGTTAATCCTGAGTGCAAAAAAGCAAAGCATGAATTGAAGACTGCCATCAGAGAGGGCAATCGCTTAGATCTGGTCACAGCCTGAAATAGGGTCAGGAGTGCCCTCACCCGAGCCAAACCCGACTGGGCAGATAAAAACTGGCAGGATCTACTGGTGCCGCCCGAGCAATGATAGACGCTCCTTTTTAGAAAATATCAGCACACAGGAGCCTGGATAGTGTCACTACCCCACGTTACCATATACAGCCTGAGGTTTGGGTCAACCACTGTAACATGCTATATGATAAGTGTTAGACCTGGGATCCCTGGTTGGCTGAGGTAGGTACCTTTGGCCAAATAGGGACCCGCGTTTCCACGTCAGGGAAAGGGAGTACAGCTTCTGAGATAGCCCCCGCTCACCCCCTTGGTAGCTTGGCACAAGCAGCCAGGCTTATCTTCAAGGCAAATGTGTAAAGTATTTGCAACCACGCTCACAGCAACCCAATGATGACACCACAAATGGACTCCACACGAGTTTTATAAAAACGAGTATAAAGTTTATATAGAAAGATATACGATAAGACCACACAAAATAAATCCAACATATGAGTATGTGTAATATTCCTCCTGGCTGGTTGTTAGGCCAGCCAGCCCTTGTAAGTTCTGACGATATTAATGAGCACTTCCCAACATTCCACTGTAGTCCTAATACAATATTATGCAGTTTGTAATGCTAGAATCAGGCACTTTGCAATGGAAAAATAATGCACTGTGTAACGCAACAATCAGGCACCCTGCAATGGAAAAATAATGCAATGCGTAATGCAACAATCAGGCACCCTGCAATGGAAAAATAGTGCAATGCGTAACGCAACAATCCGGTAATTCGTTATGCAGAAACAATGCAATACGTCATACGACAATCAGGTAGTTCGTTATGCAGGAATAATGGAATGCGTAATACACTAATTAGGTAGTTTGGTATGCAGAAATGATGCAATGCGCAATACACTAGTCAGGTAGTTCGTTTTGCAGAAATGATGCAATGTGTAATACGACAATCAGGTACTCCATTAACAGTTGCCCCCAACACGGGTATGGAATAACAAAAGTGCAGCTCCGCGCTCCGGCCCCGGTACTGCCACTCCCTTGGCCAGTACGGGCCGCGATACGAGCCGAAGCAGAGGCTCGCACTGCCGAAATGAGAGAGAGGCCGAGAGTGTCTCTCTCCGAGCCCGCACCCCGCCCCAGGCGTCGACACACATTACCTGGGGGCGCAAACTCACTCTCCTCTCCTCTTCCAGCGACTTGGGCCTCAGATGCAATCTTTGTGAATTGGCAACGGCGGTCTCGGGCCGGCGGCTCAGCTCTTCCGGGGCTGCCGGTCCGGGCCGCTACTGCTACGAAGATCTCAGGCTGCCACAGGGCACACGCACACAGCGTCGCTGAGACTCCCTGGAGCGTCGGGTGCACGATCACCGGGCACTCCACACGAAGGTCTCAGGCTGCACGAAGAACACGCACACAGCGTCGCTGAGACTCACTTTAACTCCGGGTGCACGATAACAAGGCAATCCTCACGAAGGTCTCACGCTGCACAAAGCACACGCACACATCGTCGTTGAGACTCACTTGGATTCCGGTGCACGATAACAAGGCAATCCTCACGAAGGTCTCAGGCTGCACAAAGCACACGCACACAGCGTCGCTGAGACTCACTTGGATTCCGGTGCACGATAACAAGGCAATCCTCACGAAGGTCTCACGCTGCACAAAGCATACGCACACAGCGTCGCTGAGACTCACTTGGACTCCAGGTGCACACGATCACAGGACAATCCTCACGAAGGGCTCAGGCTGCAAAAAGCACACACACACAGCGTCGCTGAGACTCGCTTGAACTCCTGGTGCCCACAATCACAGGGCACTTCTTACAAGGGTCTCAGGCTGCAAAAAGCACACGCACACAGTGTCGCTGAGACACACTTGACTTTCGGGTGTGCACGATCACAGGGCAATCATCATGAACATACCAATCATGGACAACCAATCACCATTACACTTTATACAGGGAGCACTTGCACTTTGACACTGATTAGCAGTGGCAAAGTGTCCAAAGCATCTAAGTTGGCAAAACAAAATCCATCACAGCACCAAAAATAGAGGAGGTAGAGGCAAAAAGTCAGGGGTAACCACGCCAAGAAATGCCAGGTCTAACACGTGTCCCCTCCAGCCGAAAAGTGGGGGGAACTACCCACCCTCATGGGAGTTCTCATCACTAAGGCGGAAAAATCTGGACAGACCATCAGCATTGGCGTGTTCTGTTCCCAGGCGGTGTTCCACCGTGAAGTCCATTCCCTGTAGGGAGATGGACCACCTCAACAGTTTTGGGTTCTCACCCCTCATCTGCATCAACCATCTGAGGGGCCTGTGGTCTGTCTGAACCAGGAAGTGAGCCCCAAACAGGTAAGGCCTCAGCTTCTTCAGCGCCCAGACCACAGCAAAAGCTTCCCTTTCAATTGCACTCCACCTCTGTTCCCTGGGAAGTAGCCTCCGGCTAATGAAAGCTACTGGTTGGTCCAAGCCCTCGTCATTCAATTGTGAGAGTACCGCTCCCACACCATGCTCTGAAGCATCTGTCTGCACTACAAATTCCTTGGAGAAATTAGGCGCCTTGAGCACGGGCGCCGTGCACATGGCAGTTTTCAGGGCATCAAAAGCGGTCTGGCAGGCATCAGTCTAGATCACCTTCTTGGGCTGTTTCTTTGACGTCAGTTCTGTCAAGGGGGCAACAATGGTGCCATACCCCTTCACAAACCGTCGGTAATAACCAGTGAGTCCTAGAAAGGCCCTCACTCCTGTCTGGGTCTTGGGGGGGTTCCCAAGCCAGAATGGTATCAATCTTTGCCCGTAGGGGTGCCACCTGGCCGCTCCCTACCTGGTGTCCTAAGTACACCACCGAACCCTGCCCTATCTGGCACTTACTTGCCTTGATAGTTAGGCCCGCCCTCTGCAAGGCCTTCAACACTTCACAGAGGTGTTGCAAATGTTCCTCCCAACTGGAGCTAAACACAGCAATGTCGTCCAGGTAGGCGGCGCTGAATTCCTCCAGCCCACTCAGCACCTGGTTAACCAGTCTCTGGAAGGTGGCAGGGGCGTTCTTCAACCCAAAGGGCATAACCCTGAACTGGTAGTGCCCCTCTGGTGTTGAGAACGCTGACCTCTCTTTGGCCCCCTCGGTCAAGGCAATCTGCCAGTACCCCGACGTCAAGTCAAATGTACTGAGGTATCGGGCAGCTCCCAGCCGATCCACGAGCTCATCAGCTCTGGGGATGGGGTGAGCGTCAGTCTTAGTGACTACATTGAGCCCACGGTAATCCACACAGAATTGAAGTTCTGGGGTGGCACCAGGGGCAGCAGCTTTTGGCACAAGGACCACTGGGCTAGCCCAGGAGCTGCTGGATGGCTCAATCACCCCTAGCGCCAGCATCTTGGAAACCTCCTCCTTGATGCTGGCCCTGACCTTATCAGCTACCCTGTTAAATTTTTGTTTTACAGGCAGACTGTCTCCAGTGTCCACATCATGGACACACCAATGGGTGACTCCTGGGGTCAGGGAGAACAGGGAGGCGAAATGACCCAATACCTGGCGACAGTCCCTCTGCTGTTCCGGGGTCAGAGTAGGTGAGAGGTTCACCCTATCCACTGACCCATCCTTCTCCTTGGCTGACAGGAGGTCCAGAAGGGGTTTACACTCCTCTTCCGCCCCGTCATCTGTAGCCAAGAGCATGGTCACCTCAGACCTTTCAAAGAGTGGTTTGAGGCGGTTCACATGGAGGACCCTCAAAGGGTTCCTAGGAGACCGTAAGTCAACCAGGTAGGTCACTTTGCTCTAGCGCTCCACCACCTCATAAGGCCCAGTCCACTTGTCCTGGAGCACGCAAGGCTCCACTGGCGCCATCACCCACATTTTCTGCCCAGGTTGAAACTCGACCAGAGTGGCATGCTGGTCCTACCACTGTTTCATATCTTCCTGGCTGGCTTCCAGTTTCGCCCGAGCGAGTTGCCTGAAACGCCTAGTTTGGTTCCTGAAGGCCATCATGTAGCTGTATACATCCTGGGGGGGTTTACGAGGAGCCTTCTCCCAGCCCTCCTTCACCAAACCCAAGGGTCCCCTCACAGGGTGCCCATACAGGAGCTCAAAGGGACTGAACACTAAGGACTTCTGTGGCACCTCTCTGTAAGCAAACAGCAGGCATGGTAAGAGGACGTCCCACTTACGCCGCATGGGTTCCTCAAGACCCATAATCATGCCCTTCAGGGTCCGGTTAAATCTCTCAACCAGACCATTACCCTGGGGGTGGTAAGGCGTGGTGAACTTGTAGGTCACACTGCACTCCTTCCACAGAGATTTCATATACCTAGATATGAAATTAGTAGACCTGTCGGACACCACCTCTCTGGGGAACCCCAAGCGGGAAAAAATCCCCATCAGTGCACGGCCCACCACGGGGGCTGTCACCGTCCAGAGAGGGATGGCTTCCGGGTACCGGGTGGCATGGTCCACCAAGATCAGGATGAACCTGTTGCCCATGGCCGTCTTGGGATCCAGAGGCCCCACAATGTCAATGCCCACCCTCTCAAAGGGGATGCTGACTACAGGGAAAGGTTGGAGGGGAGCCTTGCGCTTCCTTACACTCTTACCACTTGCCTGGCAAGTCTGACAGGTCCTGCAATGAGTATCAGAACTCTTGCGCATTTGAGGCCAGTAGAAGTGTGTGACAAGCCTCTCAAAGGTCTTGTCCTGCCACAAATGTCCTGCTAAAGGTACATCATGAGCCAACCCCAGTAGAAAGGCTCTGAAGCTCTGGGGTACCACCAGCGCACGGGCTGACCCTGGCTCAGCAACCTTAGGCTCACTATACAGGAGATCATTTTCCCAGTAAATCAAGTGTGATCCAGACTGATCACCTGCTGCCTGGTTTGCTGCCTGTTGCCGCAAACCTACAAGAGAAGGACACTTCTTCTGCTTCTCACAGAATTCCTCCCTGGAGGGCCCTCCTTCCTGCTGCCATTCGGTCAGCCCTGGTAGGTCCCCCAGTTCAGCCACTTGCTCCCCCGTAGGCTCCAGGGCATCCCCCTCAAAGGGTGCCTCCTCTTGGACCGTGGGAACTGTGGGGGCCGGTTTCCCATGCCCCCTGCCTCTTCTCTTGATGGCAGGCACCTGGGACACTGTTTCAGGCTCCAGGTCCTCTTGAACACCTTTACTGGCTGCCATAGACCGAGTGGTCACACAAGCCCACTCAGGCAAACCGAACATCTCCAAATGCGCCTGGCGCTCCACCTCCTTCCAGGGGGAACTCTCCAGGTCATTCCCCAGCAGACAGTCTACAGGCATGGACGGACTTACAACGACCTTCAAGGAACCTGTGACCCCCCTCCCCATTCAAAGGGAACCAGTGCCACCTTGCAGAGGCGCACTGAGTTGTCTGCTGCAACTACAGGGTGAAGCACATCGGGATTACCTGCTCTTCAGACACCCACTGACACCTGACAGATGTCAAACTGGTTCCGGTGTCCCTAAGAGCCTCCACCCTCCTTCCATTGATGGTCACCCACTGCCTGTATTTCTTAGTATTCTCAGGCAGAGAGATTTCCGGGACCATCTCTCGATCTCCTAATGAGACCAGGGTCATAACTGCTTGCTTCTCCCCATTCCAAGGACTCCATTCCTCACCTAATGCTACACTCACTACACCCGGTGTTGGAGCACCAGTGGGTGCAGATGACTTCTTGGGGCATTTAGGGGAAATATGACCCACTTCTTTACAGAAGTAACAAGTAGGAGGACCTTGGTTGTCCCGCTTACCCTTATGGGGCCAGAACCTCTTAGCCTTGGGGGACTGGGACCCTTTCACCTGGGAACTATTTTGGGGCCCTTTAGAGAACCCCTTGTGGTTACCCTTGTCCTCCCCGACCTTCGGCGGGGGACCCTGTACACTTTTGGTAGTGGTACCTCCAAACCCCTTGTGGACCTGGGTACTGGTCCAGCCGTCCGTCTCTTCAGCAAGCTTACTGGGATCAGTCAGCTTACTGTCCAAAAGATGCTGGCTCAGCTCTGGAACACACAGACTACTCAAGTGCTCCCAACTAATTAAATCGCATAAGCTCTTAAAATCAGTTGCCTTCCTGCCCTTCATCCAACCATCCAGTGCACACGTGTATGCATTCACACACTCCTCCCAAGTACTGGATTCCTGTTTCTTGAAGTTCCTGAATTTCTGCCGGTACTGTTCAGGAGTGAGCCCATACCTGAGGCATAAAGCCTCCTTCATATTGGCGTAGGTCAGGGTTCCCACCCTCTCTAAAGGGGGTAAAACATCCCTCCCAGAAGCCTCAAAGTGTTTCCATATGCCCACCCCCCAATGCTTCTCAGGCATCTCATTCATCCTCAGCACGATCTCATATGCCGTGAACCACGCATATATATCATCACCCCTCTGGTAATCTCGCACTAAGTCTTTGGGAATGTACACCTTCCCTACTGGCACTGGTAGTGTGCTGCCACCATTTGAACTGGACTCTGCCTGTTTAACCTTCATTTCCAGTTCCCTCATGCTTAACTCATGAGCTAAGAGAATCTTTTTCTCTTCCAAGGCGAGAGCGTTCCTGCTCTCCTCTGCTCGCTTTTCACTTTCAATGAGCAGCTTCTTCTCTTCTGCTTGAGCTTTAAGTTTTAAAACCTCCAACTCATGCTCTCTGACCCTTTGGTTTTCCTCCAGCTCCTCTGGTGAAAAACTCCTCCCTGAATGGCTACTACCAGCCCCTAAGGCCGGTCCCTCCACTGGCAAATCCTGTGGACCAAATCCATTCCCTGGGTCATCCTCATCCACCTCAACATCACCCGCCTCCTGAGCCCCTTTGGTTTCCCACCAGGCCCTCAAGGCCATTTGCAGCTCCTCCTTCTTGGCGCTACTTTTCATGGGACACCCCAAAGC
This sequence comes from Calotriton arnoldi, assembly GCA_963921515.1. NCBI lineage: Eukaryota > Metazoa > Chordata > Amphibia > Caudata > Salamandridae > Calotriton > Calotriton arnoldi. Next base: position 459,852 of record CAWUFW010000867.1, read on the forward strand.
TCTGCAGAATTGCCTCAATTGATCAACTTTGTAGGTAAGCAATGCCTCAATGTCGAACTCTAATTCTGCAGTCTCACTGGCTACTTGACTCCTCTGAGACATGATGTGTGGCTTAAAGGTTGCTCAAAAATAAAACCAACTAGAACCAAAAAATCAAGAACACAATATGTGGTTGCGTCGTGGTCTGCGCTAAACTTATGATGTACACCAATTACCGTGAATGAATTTGCAAATATACATTCAAATCCCACCACTGCCACCAAATGTTAGACCCAGGATCCCTGGTTGGCTGAGGTAGGTACCTTAGGCCAAATAGGGACCCGCGTTTCCACGTCAGGGAAAGGGAGGACACCTTCTGAGATAGCCCCCGCTCACCCCCTTGGTAGCTTGGCACGAGCAGCCAGGCTTATCTTCAAGGCAAATGTGTAAAGTATTTGCAACCACGCTCACAGCAACCCAATGATGACACCACAAATGGACTCCACACGAGTTTTATAAAAACGAGTATAAAGTTTATATAGAAAGATATACGATAAGACCACACAATATAAATCCAACATATGAGTATGTGTAATATTCCTCCTGGCTGGTTGTTAGGCCAGCCAGCCCTTGTAAGTTCTGACGATATTAATGAGCACTTCCCAACATTCCACTGTAGTCCTAATACAATATTATGCAGTTCGTAATGCTAGAATCAGGCACTTTGCAATGGAAAAATAATGCACTGCGTAACGCAACAATCAGGCACCCTGCAATGGAAAAATAATACAATGCGTAACGCAACAATCAGGCACCCTGCAATGGAAAAATAGTGCAATTGCTAATGCAACTATAAGGTAATTCGTTATGCAGAAAAAATGCAATACGTCATACGACAATCAGGTAATTCGTTATGCAGAAACAATGCAACACGTCATACGACAATCAGGTACTTCGTTATGCAGGAATAATGCAATGCGTAATACACTAATCAGGTACATTCGTTATGCAGGAATAATGCAATGCGTAATACACTAATTAGGTAGTTCGGTATGCAGAAATGATGCAATACGTAATACACTAGTCAGGTAGTTCGTTATGCAGAAATGATGCAATGTGTAATACGACAATCAGGTACTCCGTCAACAGTTGCCCTCAACACGGGTATGGAATAACAAAAGTGCAGCTCTGCGCTCCGGCCCCGGTACTGCCACTCCCTTGGCCAGTAAGGGCCGTGATACGAGCCGAAGCAGAGGCTCGCGCTGCCGAAATGAGAGAGAGGCCGAGAGCGTCTCCCTCCGAGCCTGAACCCTGCCCCAGGCGTCGACATAGGTTACCTGGGGGGCGCAAACTCACTCTCCTCTCCTCGTCCAGCGACTTGGGCCTCAGATGCAATCTTTGTGAATTGGCAACGGCGGGCTCGGGCCGGCGGCTCAGCTCTTCCGGGGCTGCCGGTCCGGGCCGCTACTGCTACGAAGATCTCAGGCTGCCACAGGGCACACGCACACAGCGTCGCTGAGACTCCCTGGAGCGTCGGGTGCACGATCACCGGGCACTCCTCACAAAGGTCTCAGGCTGCACGAAGAACACGCACACAGCTTCGCTGAGACTCACTTTAACTCCGGGTGCATGATAACAAGGCAATCCTCACGAAGGTCTCACGCTGCACAAAGCACACGCACACAGCGTTGTTGAGACTCACTTGGATTCCGGTGCACGATAACAAGGCAATCCTCACGAAGGTCTCACGCTGCACAAAGCACACGCACACAGCGTCGTTGAGACTCACTTGGATTCCGGTGCACGATAACAAGGCAATCCTCACGAAGGTCTCACGCTGCACAAAGCACACACACACTGCGTCGATGAGACTCACTTGGATTCCGGTGCACACAATAACAGGACGATCCTCACGAAGGGCTCAGGCTGCAAAAAGCACACGCACACAGCGTCGCTGATCCTCGCTTGGACTCCAGGTGCCCACGATCACAGGGCACTTCTTACGAGGGTCTCAGGCTGCAACAAGCACACGCACACAGCGTCGCTGAGACTCTCCTGGAACCTTTTGTGTTCCTGAGTTTCCGCAACAGGGAGCCAGCTCACCTCGGGCCCTTGGGGATAAGTTACTTCAGGACACAGCACAGCAAAGTCCTTTCAAGCAGGGGGACACAGCACACAGCAAAGCCCCTTTAGCCTTTCCTTGGTTAAAACAGCAAACTGCAGGCCAGCCCCAGAACACACAGCAAGGGTCAGTCCTTTCCTTCAGTCTCTTCAGTTGTTTCTTCCTTGGCAAAGTTTCCTCTTGACCACGAAGTAGCTCCAGTCTTGTTCAATCTTGATCAAGCCATTCTCCAAAGTTCAGGGGCTTCGGCTCTCATAGTTATACCCCTCAATGGCTTTGAAGTCTTTGTGTTCAGGGGGCACTGACCCCTGTCCAAACCAGTTCTGGGTGCCTCCCTGCCAGTGACACCTTTATTCCTTTGATTAGTGGGGGTCTGAATTCTCAATCACTCAGCAGGAGATGGGACCATAGCTTTATGGTTGCAACCCAGGCCTCTTCACCTCTAAGGGCTACTCCTCCCCCTACACTCCAGATGCAGGTCAGCCTCTTGTTGTCTCACCTCCTCCCCTGGGTCAAGACATTCCCCAGATCCTATCACTTTCAAATCCAGACAGTCAATCCACAACCAGGCAGAGACACACAGAAATGGTAGAGCACAAAAACCCAGCCATTTCTAAAAGAGTGGCTTCTAAACACACAATGCAAAAACCACCTTCATAAAAAGATGTGTTATTACATTGTGAGTTCAGGCATACTAAACTTCACCTCTCCATCTTAAGCCTTTGGGAAGATAGGCTGGAAAACATATTAGACAGCCTCCCCATTCTGTCCTATGGGCAAGATGGCCTTTCAACAGTGAAAAACGAAATGGAGATTATTTCACTGTACACACCTTAGTACATGTCCTACCTTTCACATGCACTGCACCCTGCCCAGGGGGCTACCTTGGACCTACCATAGGGGTGTCTGATGTGCATAGAAAGGGAAGGGTAAGGTCTGGCAAGTGGGTGCACTTGTCAGAACAACATGGCAGTTTAACAAACTGCGCGCAGGCACTGCAGTGGCAAGCCTGAGTTCCCTCTTTAAGGCTACTTGTGTGGGTGGCACAATTCGTGCTGCAGGCCCACTAGTAGCATTTGCATTACCAGCCCTGGCACACATAGTGCACTTTACTAGGGACTTTACTAGTAAGGCAAACATACCAATCATGGACAACCAATTACCATTACACTTTATACAGGGAGCACTTGCACTTTGACACTGATTAGCAGTGGCAAAGTGTCCAAAGCATCTAAGTTGGCAAAACAAAATCCATCACAGCACCAAAAATAGAGGAGGTAGAGGCAAAAAGTCAGGGGTAACCACGCCAAGAAATGCCAGGTCCAACAATAAGGTAGAAACCATCTGCACCGGGAGCATAATGGGGATCAAACCATAAGTCCATTCATTGGTATATTCTCAGGTGTAAATAATAAAATGGATCTAGCCTTTACCTAGATGATACACTCAAGGCTATCGACAGACTAGAAATCGCAAAGGTACCAGGGCCCGACCGGATACCTAGTGACCTGTACAAATCAGAGCCCTCTGTATGGGCCCCATACATTAATTTGATGTACAGTGCTATAGTGGACGGGGGAGAAATTCCAGAGACTTGGAGAAGGGCAGAGATAGTTGCCATTCATAAGAAAGGAGATGCTTCGGTCCCCTCCAATTACAGATCAATCAGCCTGATAGACAACCTACAGAAAATCTTTGCCAAACAAGTTTTAGTCGAATTACACGAATGGATGGATGACAATGAGATACTGTCACCCTATCAAGCGGGCTTCCATGTAAAAACTAGCACATGCAATCAGGTCTTTAGGTTTAAACTACTTACCTGGAAGTATGTGCTGCTCCAAAAACAAAAAATGTATGTGGCATTTGTTGATCAATGAGCGGCCTTTGGCCTGGTGCCCCGAGAATTACTCTGGAAAGTCTTATTAGGGCTTGGTGCACCTAGCAATCTGTTAAACCTTCTTGCGAGGTTGCACAAGAGGAACTATGCGCAGGTCAGATGGGGGAAACAGGGCGAATTAACCAGTAAAATCCCTATTCGGCGCAGGGTGTCACAAGGCTGCGTACTCGCGCCTACCCTGTTTTTCCTGATTGTAAATTAGGTTGTTAACATTTTATGGGACTGTGAAAATGACTCTCCAGCACTAAATGGCAATGAGATACCAATCCCGTAATTTGCAGATGATTCTTTACTCATCTCGCGAAGCCCAGTGGGCTTACAGAACCTATTAGATACATTTTTGGCTTTTTACGAAGTAAGGAGATTAGAATTGAATGCAGAGAAAGCCAAGTGAGGATCGCTGAGAAATACCTCGAGAGGGTAACCAGTTTCGATTACCTTGGGGTGAGGCTGGCCGATTCGCTTAGTTGGGGAAACTAAGTCGACAAAAGCCACCTTACCTTGTGTCATAGATCTAAATCTATATTTCGATTTTATAAACAGACTCAGTCTCAGTCACTTACCCCTGCCCTGGAGGTCTGTCGGGCGAAAGCCCAGAGTGCTGCACTTTATGAAGCAGAGCTATGGGGTCACGTTGATACCAATAGGCTGGTGGTATGCAAGAACGCATATGTTAGATCCCTTGTTTCTGTTCTAGTTAGCACTCCATTGATTCCATTGTTTTTCAATCTCGGAATAAAGAGAATCGGGGATGTGGCTTCACTTAAACCCCTGATGTACTGACTGCACTTGTGGTCCACGCCTGAGCTAATTGACTATCACGAGTCATTGAGGGAAGTCTCAAAGATCAGTGGTGCAAATCAAATCCCTTGGCTTCTCCATTTAGCAACTTGGTGCAAGACATTAGGATTGGGCAAGTTGTGGGATTGCCCGGAGAAAATAGGAAAACAAGCAATAGCGAATGTGAAGACCAAGTATTGGGCGTTTGTGACAGATAGGTATGTTACTACCACGTCCTCAGGGTGCTTAACCACTCAGTTTTTAAATTTTAAGCTATACCCTGGGTTTGAGCCCTTTGTAGACCAATCTCGCCACCGCTGGCCAAAAGCTTGTACGTGAGATTTCGCCTGAGCGGTGTGCCTCTAAGATCCTTTATCACCTAGGTCACTGACCATGACACATCTGTGTGTCCTGCTTGTGGCTTAGAGATGGAGACCGAGGTACATATTTTGCACTGAATACCATTATCCTCGAAGGAAGTGGATCTGACCAATCTGTCTGAATTTGGGAATTAGACACAAATGGGTTGCTCACAGGATCCTAAAAATAGATACATCAACTCTTATTGTTTTTTCTGTAGGTCACTTTCTAATGAATGTCTGGTTCAGGCACCAGAAAGCTGTAACTTTCATTGAGAAGGAGGCATCCCCTAATAGAGAAGCCAATATGTCTCTGAACTCACAATTTAAAAATACATATTTTGGTAAAGTTAGTTTTTAAATTGCGTGTTTGAAAATGCCCCTTTTAGAAAGTGGGCATTTTCTTGCTTAACCATTATGTGCCTCTGCCTGCCTATAGAATCCACGTCTCGGTTGTGTGACAGTTGGGCTCTTGTGCATTTACTCTAGACAGTCACACAAAGGGAGCTGAGGTGTGCCTTGCATATTCTGATGGGCCACCACCTGGCTAATGGGCCTTTCTGAGCTAGAGTGGATGCTGTAGGAGGAACTGCCACTCTGTCTGTTTCTTTGTCTTGCTGGCCTGCTGCTTGCTGCTTCTGTCCTGGCAGTGAAAGGACAGGATTTTGCTTTCTGTATCCTGCTTTCTAAGGTTCTCCAAAGACTTGTGTGTGCTTGCTTCCTATTAAGAAGTCTCAGGGTGATCAAAGACTTCACCTACCAGTGCCTTGGCTCTTCTGCTGAGAGTCCTGACTTGTCAAGTGGTGCCAAATCTAGTCTTTGGGCCTTTGGAAGTGGAATCTGGTGAACTAAAGGAGAACATCGACGCATCGACTCCCAGCGTCTGTTTTTATTGACGCATCGCTACAAACTTCAACACATCGCTGCTGCTAGCACCAGACCGTGGTTCCCGATTGGCGCATCGACCACGACTTTCACGGCAGGCCATAGCTTTCCGTCGCAGCACATCAGAAGTTCGACACAGCCTGAGTTTCAAGCACCGCATCACTGAAGTCTGTGACGCACCACTCCAACTCCGACACAGCACCTGCTTCATCACTGTGGAATCGATGCAGCACGTCTGGATTTTCAACGCATCATCCCTGGGAGACGATTTCTTCATCGATGTTGCCCAGCAGTACGTAACCGAGGCTGCGTGTCCAGAGATGGACGCATCACCTCCCCTTCCAATAAGGAACCAACTCATCACCTCCCCGGACAGCAAGGAACCAATGCATAACCTCCCCTGCGTAGCAGTAAGGATATGATGCATCACCTCCCCTGGGAATAAGGAAATGATGCATCGCTCTGCTTTTACAGTGCCTCACCTCGCTTGTGCCTGTTTCTTCTTTGTATTTTGAGGCATCCAAGAAACTTTGTGCTAAAAGAAACGCATCCATAGATTTCTATGGACTGAAATTATTTAACCTTTGAAAAGTGATATATTTACTTGTGTATGTTAGGTGTTTGTCATTTTGGTCTTGTTTTATTCAGAGAAATAATGGCTATTAAACTGGTGTGGACTCATTTTGTAGTGTTTTCACTGTGTTACTGTGTGCGTATGTACAAATGCTTTCCACATTGCCTCTGAGATAAGCCTGACTGCTCATGCCAAGCTACCAAGAGGGTAAGCAGAGGTTATCTTAGCTGTGTGACTCCCTTACCCTGTCTAGAGAGAGGGTCCCTACTTGGACAGGGTGCAAACCACTGCCAACTAGAGACCCCATTTCTAACAATGACTGAGTCCCGTGTAGGGTTCAGCACTTGTAGTATGAGTGTCCCCATAGTGATGGACTGCTTAGAATGCAAATCCTTCTGCAGTTGTTAAGAATGTTGCTTGTTTAGACACCAACACAAGTCTATTTGCGTAAAGAGGATATGATATAACCTTCTAGCAGCATAGAATCTTTCACTGATCTATTTCGCACTGCTTGAGTGAGAATGTAAAGTTTGCACTGCACGGAACATTTTGAACGGGAGCAATATCATTACATTATTTGTGAATAGAGCATAAAGTGCCAGGGAATTTACAAGTTCGCTGGATAGAGCAATAACTGTGTCTCATGGGCAGAAGCCAGTGAAGTATCTTTACAGGAAAAAAGCAAGAAAGACACATGGCCTACTCCCCATACTTTTGTTTCACATTACCGACTGGGTTTATGCAAAAGTGTTTGTTTTGTTTTGGTTTTGGTTTTGGTTTTGGTGTTCTAAAGGTGTCAATGAATTAGTTGCTATTGCATAATTCATTTATGAATGAGTAAATGGTATTTTCAGCACCTGTAGCATTGGTTTGGTACATCCTCAAGTAGTAAGGATTGGGACGAGGACACTATATGAAGAGTTAATTTTTTCAATTAAGGGAATTCTTTACCCTGAGTACTTGTCATCCTCGTTCACGTGCTTCCCTCCCTCCTAACTATATTTCTTTGGTACCTTGAATAAAAATGCTCTTTGCTTGGTACATGTAGGGTGGACAAAGGAGGGAGGATGATACATATAGAAGGGTTATTAAACGGAGCAGGAAGAAAAAGTATTTTATTCCAGCTATTTTCCATTTACGAAACTTAGAAAAATGTCGGCCTGGGGGTGGGGGCACCTCACTTAGTAAAGACTGGAATGAGGAGGACAGGCGAAGTTATAATGTCTCAAGTTTGAGTGTGAAATGATGAAGCCAGAACTGTGCTGCAGGCATGATATGGAGAAAAGTACATATTAAAAAGGGCCTTAACAAACAAAATTATAAATGGATAGAGATATTGAAACAAAGCAGCGTATTAGATATTAATGCATCAGCTGCCAGACAATTGTGGAGGAAGTGCAGAAACTGGGATTAAAACTCTAGTCCCAGGGCTATAAAGCTGTAGTTTAAGGCCTATGCCACATCTCCCCTGCAACAAAACGAATGTGTTTTTGTATGACTTGAACATACGCATTAAGGGCTTCATTCCGAGTTTGGCGGTCCATGGGCCGTGGTATTCGTGGTAACGGTCCGAACGCTGCGAGCTTGGCGGTCCAAATGCCATATTAAGAGTTGTGCGGATTACATTTGGAAAGACTGCAGCTGAACCGCCGACACTGCCAGCACACTGCAGACCGCTGGGGTCTCGGTTGGGGAAAAGCAGCTGCCATAGGCCGGTACTGGGAAGTTTCACCACAGTCCGTATTACGAGCTGGCTTTTCCACAAGCTGACCGCAGCAGTGAGATCATCAGCTGCAAGTTGGCTCAAATGAAGGATTTGGGGTGCGCACTCGCCCCTTTCGGTCAGAGTTCAACGTGGATGCCTTTCTTCAGATCCCCCCTTCACAGCAGCATCTTCACCCAGAGGATTACAACCCTGTTTGTGGCAATGTACAGGTGAGTAGTTTTTGGACCATAAACCCATTGCCTAGAATGCCCACATATGGGCCCGACCCCGGCAATGGATAGGTGGTGTTTTTCCACATGTATCATGCATATGTGTGTATCCGACACATATGCAGTCGAAATGCTCACACAGGCATTGATACATATAGAAAATTAATCACCACCGCTGCAAAATCTCCACTGCCACCGCTGTAAACTCGTAGTACAGCGGTCTATAGACCACTGGCTGTGCGGTTCTCTGGCGGCCACGATGTTGGGGTGGTTAAACCAACAAACGCATGAAGCCCTAAGGTTAGTCGCACCATGAAACACAAATGTTAAAACTTCAAATGCCAAAATATATCAACAGCAAGCGTAAAAAAACTTTACAGTGTTTATATTTTTCTTTCCATGACTCAAAAAACATGCAAAATAGAAAGCCCTTAATTTTAGACATCTGTAGATCTCTCACACTCATCTGTAATCTTTCTTATACTCTCTCCTAGTTCTTCAGTCTTTGTTTTTCAATTTCTCCCTCGTATAGTGTATGTGTTTTTTCTCCATGCTACCTTTCTTTGCTCCCCAGGAGTTTCGAGCTGGCCTATGTGTAGTACAAAGAGCTCACTTAGTCCTATTCTCTTTGCATTCTGGTACTTGAAGTATTGTATTTACAACTAAAAAACTGAACGCTACATGAAACAGAATGCAGAGGAAAACTGGACAATTTACTCACAACAGTGAATTGGGACATTATCAACTTCAGCATTCTGATGCACTCAGTGCATTCTAACTCGTTTCTGCTTCTTCCTCGTTTTCTCTTTCAACCCTCTCTCCTCTCTCCTTTTTAGGTTTCGTCTGCACAGCACATGTGCTGTGCTTTTGGAATTTCTTGTAATTAATATATCTTAAAAGGGGGCTCTTATTACTTCCCAATCACTGAATTTACTGTGTTCATTCACTTTAGAGTGGATTTTTTTTTTTTTAACTTCCCCTGGCTGCAAGCATATACGATACTTCTGTTTTTAAGCCCCATTCACTGTCAAAATAGGATCTCTTCCCACGGAAAAGGCAGACAGCTTCTAACAGTACGCTGGAATGCTTGCTTTTTATTACTTAGTTATGTAAAGCAGATGCTTTAGCTTTAGAACGTTTTTAGCATTTCCTATTCATGCCTCAGTACTTTTCTTTGCACTTTGTAGGCATTATCCGATACATTTATTCAATGTTATCTATTTGGTCATTATGATCAAATTCTAAATGTTCTAATACACATTGCATTTAAAAATACAGTCAATATACAATATGCAAGAGCTATGCTACATTTTACTACTAAACAGGCAGCCACAAGTGCAGTTATCTTGCAGACAACAAAGTCATGATTTGAATGGTGCAGCAGGTGCATTAGTACCAGGCCCAAAAGTTGTCAGAACCCCTCTAAACACATATTATTGCTATATTTGACTACTAAACAGACAGTCACAATTGCAGTTACCTTGCAGCTAAAAGGGACTTAACTTGAAAGGTGTAGCAGGTGCAGTGGCACCGGGGCCAAAGTTGTCATAACTCCACTAAACAACAAATATTGCTATATATATATTTATTTTTTTCTTCTGAGTTTTATATAGCGTGAACTTGACCCGAAGCTATCGGGTATCAGAGCGCTTTACATGAGCACCAGTTGCGTAACAAAAGGACACATTCATTTTTGTTAGGCACGGGGAGATTACGTGATTTGCCCAGAATCACAGGATGTTGAGCTTCATTGCCGAGACTTGAACCCAGTTCCCCAGATTTGAGGTCAACCGCCCTAGCCGTTAGGCCACATCATGCAGTCACAAGTGCAGTTATCTTGCAGGCAACAGAGTCATTATTTGAATGTTGCAGCAGGTGCCGTGACACTGGGCCCAAAGATTGTCAGAACTCCTCTAAACACCTAATATTGCTATATTTTACTACTAAACAGGTGCAGTTATCTAGGAAGTGCTACGGTCATGATTTCAATAGTCCAGCAGGTGCAGTAGCACCGGGATCAAAAGCTCCAGACACTCCATTAAACACCAATTATTGCTATATTTTACAACTAAGCAGGCAGTCACAAGTGCGGTTATCTTTCAGGCACTACTGTCATGATTTGAATGGTGCAACACGTGCAGTGGCACCGGGCCCAAAAGTTGTCAGAACTCCACTAAACACCTAATATTGCTATATTTTATTCCTAAACAGGCAACCACAAGTGCAGTTACCTTGCAGACAACAGGGTCATGATTTGAATGGTGCAGCAGGTGCAGTAGCATCTGGAACAAAAGTTGTCAGAACTCCTCTAAACACATAATATTGCTATATTTGACTACTAAACAGGCAGTCACAATTGCAATTACCCTGCAGTTAAAAGGGACTTGATTTGAATAGTGCAGCAGGTGCAGTGACACTGGGGCCAAAATCTCTAGGACCGCACTAATCCCAGATTATTGCTAAATTTTACTACTAAACAAGACAATGGTGCAGCAGGTGAAGTAGCAACAGGACCAAAAGCTCTAGGCACCCCACTAAGCACCTAATATTGCTATATTTTACTACCAAACAGGCAGTCACAAGTGCAGTTATCCTGCAGACAACAAGGTCATGATTTGAATGGTGCCGCAGGTGTAGTGTCACAGGGCCCAAAAGTTGTCAGAACTCCTCTAAACACCTAATATTACTATATTTTACTACTATATAGGCAGACACAATCACAGTTATCTTGCAGTTAAAATGGGCTTGATTTGAATGGTGTAGCAGGTGCAGTGGCACCGGGGCCAAAAGCTCTATGGACCCCACAAACACCAAGTATTACTCTATTTAACTACTAAATAAGCAGTCACAAGTGTAGTTACCTTGCAGGCACTAGGGTCATGATTTTAATGATGCAGCAGGTGCAATGACACCTGGGCCCAAAGCTCTAGGAACCCCTCTAAACACCAAATATTGTAATATTTTACTACTAAACAGGCAGTCACAAGTGCAGTTACCTTATAGGCAATAGGGTCATGGTTTGAATGGTGCAGCAGGTGCAGCGGCACCGGGGCCAAAAATTGTCACAACACCTCTAAACACCAAACATTGCTATATTTTTCTACTAAACAGGCAATCACAAATGCAGTTATCTTGCAGGCCCTAGGGCATGATTTGAATCGGGCAGCAGGTGCAGCGGCACCGGGCCCAAAAGTTGTCAGAACTCCTCTAAACACATAGGGCCTGATTCTGATGCGGGTTGGAAAGCTTCCCGACCGAATCGGTTTGGAAATGGTTTCCAACCCACTCGGATCGGGAGAGTCCGAGCGACGGAGTACGATGCATCTGGATGCTTCCAGATACGATTTGGTTGGACTCCCATTGACTTCAATGGGAGCATATGTTCCTAACCGCATCATAATTGGGCCCTGGGTCGGGAAGACACGTTCCCGATCCGATTTGGAAGGAGCAAATGCCATTAGGAGGCCTTCCTAACCGCATCAGAATCAGGCCCTAGGTGGGAATGCTTTCCTAACCGCATCAGAATCAGGCCCATAATATTGCTATTACATCAATTAATTCTATTATTTTCCTCTTTCATTTTTAAAAATGTTGCTATTACTTACCCGCACTATACCACTAGTAACAGCACAATATATTGCCTTTTTGTACATAAACAAGTCATAACACTTTAACAGACTTTCTGTAACTTATATTGTACAACTACTCAGCAAGCTACAACTTACAACAAAAAACTGCTTATTATTAATCACATAGGCGGAACCTAATGCATTTACCAATGCCTGTTAATCTTTTGCTATTTGTTTTCCTCTTAATGCAAATCCCTTCTCCATCTCTCCCCTTTCCCACTTCACCCACTTCTTATATCTTTGGCTTTCCTCAGCCACTCACCATAATATCCCTGAGATAATCAGATCCACCTTCCAGGAAAGAAGTGAGGATGAGATGTTGTCTTCCAACTGCTACACAATACAAGAAAAGTAATCACATGGCACACAAGCTTGCTTTAGTTTGAGAAGGGAGTGAAGCCCAGTGGCTATGCCCTCTGTACTCTCGTTTCCTCCCGTCTGTAGCATTTCAGGACAAACTTTGCCTTTGTCAGTTTAACCCCTTCGCTGCTAGGCCTTTCCCCCCCTGTGCTAAGCTTTTTTTTGGCTATTTGGGGTAGTTCGCGCTTAGGCCCCTGTAACTTTTTGACCACATAAGGTATCCACGCCAAATTTGCGTCCTTTTCTTCCAACATCATGGGCATTCTAAAGGTACCCAGGGTTTGTGGATTCCCCTGGAGGGGACCCAGAAATTAGCCAAAATACAGCTAGATTTTGTTTTTTTGGGGAAAAAAGTGCTGCAAATGAAAGCGTCTAGTTTTTTCCCTGCAAATGGTATCAACAAAGGGTTTGTGGGGCTGAAATCACCATTTTCCCAGCCTTTAGGGACTGACAGAATTTTGTCAGAAAACCAACATTTTTTACACAGTTTTGGCATTTTACTGGGACATAGCCTATTTTTGCTATTTCTTGTCCTTTCAACCTTCTTCCAGTTAATGGTAGAAATGGGTATGAAAGCAATAATGGATCCTGGAAAGCTATACATTTTAGAAAAGTAGACAACATTCTAAATTCACCATGGGGTCATTTGTGTAGATCCATCAAGGTTTCTTTATAGAAACTAACAGTTGAATATAGGAAAAAGTGAAAATTAGTTGAAAAAAAACAGCCATTTGTGCCAACGTTTTCACATGTAACTTCTTCTAATTGTGACAGCTGTTTGAAAGCAATATACCGTTACATCCGCTGGACCTTTCTGGTTGTGAGGATATATAGGACTTGTAGGTTCACCAAGAACCCAACGAACCCAGAGCCAATAACTGATCAGCGTCTTGCAATGGTTTTTTATTATGTACCGGGTATATAGCAATTAATTTGGGAAAATATATACATGGAAAAATCGGTATGAAAGACATCTATGTATTTCTGAAATTGGAACAAAATAGAGTTTAGAAACAGTAGATATTTGCACATTTTCGAAATTGTGAGTACCCATACTAGCATGAGAATTATAGGTCATTTTTCAAAATGACTTATTTTTTACACATTGTCTTTCATTTGGAAGGCAGAAATGCATCGAAAGTCAATAGGTAATAACAGTTGCTCTACAATTCTGTGTTACCCTAAGTTTCCCGATAAAAATGGTACCTCACTTGTGTGGATAGGCCTAATGCCCGCGACAGGAAACGGCTCAAAACGCAACGTGGACACACTTTATTTTTACAGTGAAAACTGACACTATTTTGCAAAGTGCCTAGCTGTAGATTTTGAACCCTAGCTCTGCCGGCACCTAGGGAAACCTAGCAAACCTATATATTTTTGAAAACTAGACAAACAGGGGAATCCAGGATGGGGTGACTTGACTGGCTCTCACCAGGTTCTATTACCCAGAATCCATTGCAAACCTAAAACTTTGTAAAATATCCCACATTTTCCTCACATTTCTGTGGTGGAAAGTTCTGGAATCTGCGTGGATCCACAAAATTATACCCACCCCACGTTCCCCAAAGTCTTCCGAGAAAAATGGTACCTCACTTGTGTGGGTAGGCCTAGTGCCCACGACAGGAAACGGCCCAAAACGCAACGTGGACACACCACATTTTCACAGTGAAAACGAACCCTTTTTTTGCAAAGTGCCTAGCTGTAGATTTTGAACCCTAGCTCTGCCGGCACCTAGGGAAACCTAACAAACCTATACATTTTTTTAAACTAGACACCCAGGGGAATCCAGGATGAGGTGGCTTGACTGGCTCTCACCAGGTTCTGTTACCCAGAATCCCTTGCAAACCTCAAAATCTGTCAAAAAAACCACATTTTCCTCACATTTCTGTGGTGGAAAATTCTAGAATCTGCATGGATCCAAAAAATTCCACCCACCCCGCATTCCCCAAAGTCTTCCGAGAAAAATGGTACCTCACTTGTGTGGGTAGGCCTTGTGCTCGCGACAGGAAACGGCCCAAAACGCAACGTGGAAACACCACATTTTCACAGTGAAAACGGACCCTTTTTTTGCAAAGTGCCTAGCTGTAGATATTGAACCCTAACTCTCCCAGCACCTAGGGAAACCTGGCAAACCTATACATTTTTGAAAACTAGACACCCAGAGAAATTCAGGATGGGGTGACTTGACTGGCTCTCACCAGGTTCTGTTACCCAGAATCCCTTGCAAACCTAAACATTTGTAAAAAAATACACATTTTCCTCACATTTCTGTGGTGGAAAGTTCTGGAATCTGCGTGGATCCACAAAATTCCACCCACCCCGCGTTCCTCAAAGACTTCCGAGACAAATGGTACGTCACTTGAGTGGGTAGGCCTTGTGCCCGCAACAGGAAACGGCCCAAAACGCAACGTGGACACACCACATTTTCACAGTGAAAAGGGACCCTTTTCTTGCAAAGTGCCTAGCTGTAGATTTTGAACCCTAACCCTGCCAGCACCTAGGGAAACCTAGCAAACCTATACATCTTTGAAAACTAGACACCCAGGGGAATCCAGGATTGGGTGACTTGACTGGCTCTCACCAGGTTCTGTTACCCAGAATCCCTTGCAAACCTAAAACTTTGTCCAAAAATACACATTTTCCTCACATTTCTGTGGTGGAAAGTTCTGGAATCTGCGTGGATCCACAAAATTCCACCCACCCCGCGTTCCCAACGTCTTCCGACAAAAATGGTACCTCACTTGTGTGGGTAGGCCTAGTGCCCTCGACAGGAAACGGCCCAAAACGCAACGTGGACACACCACATTTTCACAGTGAAAAGGGACCCTTTTTTTGCAAAGTGCCTAGCTGTAGATTTTGAACCCTAACCCTGCCAGCACCTAGGGAAACCTAGCAAACCTATACATTTTTGAAAACTAGACAGCCAGGGGAATCCAGCATGGGATGACTTGTCTGGCTCTCACCAGGTTCTGTTACCCAGAATCCCTTGCAAACCTCAAAATTTGTCCAAAAAACACATTTTCCTCACATTTCTATGGTGGAAAGATCTGGAATCTGTGTGGATCCACACAACTCCACACACCCCGCATTCCCCAAAGTCTTCCGAGAAAAATGGTACCTAACTTGTGTGGGTGGGTCAAGTACCCGAGACAGGCAAGGGCCCAAAACCTATTGAGGCGACATCAAAATTACCTATCACAAAACAACCTGGTTTTGCAAGGGGGGTCCCATGAGTTTTTGGCTCCGGGCTCGGCGTCCATCTACGGAAACCTACCACACCCAAACCCGGGCTCGGCGGCCATTCATGGAAACCTACCAAACCCATACATTTCTGAAAACTAGACACCCGGGGGAGTCCAGCAAGGTATGGCTTGCGTGGGTCCCCCAACATTTCCCTACCCAGAATCCCCTGCACTCCTCAAATTTTGTTGAAAAAATCAATTTTCTCTCACATTTCTGTGTGGGAAAGTTGTAGGATCACCAGGCTGACACAAATTTCCTACCACCCAGCGTTCCCCCAGGTCTCCCGATAAAAATGGTACCTCACTTGTGTGGTTAGGCATAGTGGCTGCAACAGGAAATGGCCCAAATCATACTGTGGAGACTTCAAAATTACCTATAACAAAACTACCTGGTTTTGGGGGGGCACCTGGGGTTTTGGCCCCGGGCTTGCCGCCATCTAGGGAAACCTACCAAACCCACACATTTCTGAAAACTAGACACCCTGGGGAGTCCAATGAGGTATGGCTTGTGTGGATCCCCCAAGGTTTCCCTACCCAGAATCCCCTGCAAACCTCAAATTTAGCTGAAAAACCCACTTTTTCTCACATTTCTGTGTGGGAAAGTTCTGGAATCTACTTGGATCCACAAAGTTCCTACCACCCAGCGTTCCCCCAGGTCTCCCGATAAAAATTATATCTCACTCACGTGGGTGGGTCAAGTACCCGCGACAGGCAAGGGCCCAAAACGTATTGAGGAGACATCAAAATTACCTATCACAAAACAACCTGGTTTTGCAAGGGGGGTCACCTGGGTTTTTGGCCCCGGGCTCGGTGGTCACCTTGGAAAACTACCAAACCCATACATTTCTGAAAAGTAGACACCCGGGGGAGTCCAGCGAGATAGGGCTTGCGTGGATCCCCCAATGTTCTCCTACCCAGAATGCCCTGCAGACCTCAAATATAGCTGAAAAAACACATTTTCCACATATTTGTGGGTGGAATCACCGTGCCGGCACAAATGTCCTACCCCACAGCGTTCCTCTCAGTCTCCCGAGTAAAATGATACCTCACTTGTGTGGGTGGGGCAAGAGCCTGTGACTGGGAAGAGCCCAAAACATAGGGAATAAGGGTATAGCACAGAGAATTCTAAGCGCTACATTTATTTAAAAATACGTTTTTAGCCAATTCTGTATTGGACACCCACACAAGTGAGGTATCATTTTACTCGGGACACTAAGGAGAACGCTGTGGGGTAGGGCATTTGTGCCGCCATGGTGTTTCCACACAAAAATATGTGGAAAATGTGTTTTTTTCTGCTAAATTTGAGGTTTGCAGGGGATTCTGGGTAGGGAAACGTTGGGGGATCAACGAAAGCCATACCTCATTGGACTCCCCAGGGTGTCTAGTTTTCAGAAGTGTGTGGGTTTGGTAGGTTTCCCTAGATGGCGGTGAGCTCGGGACCAAAACCCCAGGTGCCCCCCCCCAAAACCAGGTAGTTTTGTCATAGGTAATTTTGAAGTCTCCACAGTACAATTTGGGCCATTTCCTGTTGCAGCCACTATGCCTACCCACACAAGTGAGGTACCATTTTTATCGGGAGACCTGGGGGAACGCTGGGTGGTAGGAAATTTGTGTCAGCCCGGTGATCCTACAACTTTCCCACACAGAAATGTGAGAAAAATTGATTTTTTTCAACAAAATTTGAGGTTTGCAGGGGATTCTGGATAGGGAAATGTTGGGGGACCCACGCAAGCCATACCTTGCTGGACTCCCCCGGGTGTCTAGTTTTCAGAAATGTGTGGGTTTGGTAGGTTTCCCTAGATGGCCGCCGAGCCCGGGGCCAAAAACTCATGGGACCCCCCCTTGCAAAACCAGGTTGTTTTGTGATAGGTAATTTTGATTTCGTCTCAATAGGTTTTTGTCCCTTTCCTGTCGCGGGTACTTGACCTACCCACGCGAGTGAGGTGCCATTTTTATCAGGAGACCTGGGGGAACGCCGGGTGGTAGGAAATTTGTGGATCCACGCAGATTCCAGAACTTTCCCACACAGAAATTTGAGGAAAAAGTGATTTTTTCAGCTAAATTTGAGGTTTGCAGGGGATTCTGGGTAGGGAAATTTTGGGTGACCCACGCAAGCCATACCTTGCTGGTCTCCCACGGGTGTCTAGTTTTCAGAAATGTGTGGGTTTGGTAGGTTTCCCTAGATGGCCGCCGAACCCGGGGCCAAAAAACTCGTGGGACCCCCCTTGCAAAACCAGGTTGTTTTGTGATAGGTCATTTTGATGTCGCCTCAATAGGTTTTGGGCCCTTGCCTGTCTCGGGTACTTGACCCACCCACACAAGTGAGGTACCATTTTTCTTGGAAGACTTTGGGGAATGTGGGGTGTGTGGAGTTGTGTGGATCCACACAGATTCCAGATCTTTCCACCACAGAAATGTGAGGAAAATGTGTCTTTTTGGACACATTTTGAGGTTTGCAAGGGATTCTGGGTAACAGAACCTGGTGAGAGCCAGACAAGTCACCCCATCCTGGATTCCCCTGGGTGTCTAGTTTTCAAAAATGTATAGGTTTGCTACGTTTCCCTAGGTGCCGGCAGAGCTAGGATTCAAAATCTACAGCTAGGCACTTTGCAAAAAAAGGGTCCGTTTTCACTGTGAAAATGTGGTGTGTCCACGTTGCGTTTTGGGCCGTTTCGTGTCGCGGGCACTAGGCCTACCCACACAAGTGAGGTACCATTTTTCTCAGAAGAAATGAATGAAATGAAATGAAAGGGACATTTATAAAGCGCATGGCTACCCGGAGGCCTCCCAGCGCTGCGCATAATCAGTAATCAGAGACAGGGGTTTTAAGGAAACAGAAGTGTTTTCAGTTGTTTTCGGAAGACAAGTTGTCTGCGTTCCGTGCGGAGGTGAAGAGGTAGTGCATTCCAGAGTTTAGCTGCATTGAGGGAAAAAAGACGACCACCGCTTCTGGACCTCTTAATTCTGGGGACTTCGACTAAGTGAAGTTCGTCCGAGCGGAGTTTTTTTCGGAAGACAAGGTGTCTGGGTTCCGTGCGGAGGTGAAGAGGTAGTGCATTCCAGAGTTTAGCTGCATTGAGGGAAAAAAGACGACCACCGCTTCTGGACCTCTTAATTCTGGGGACTTCGACTAAGTGAAGTTCGTCCGAGCGGAGTTTCCTACTCGCTTTGTAGGGGCGAATCATGGTCGAGATTAGGAGAGGCCCATTCCCCTGCAGGGACTTGTGGACGACACAGAGGGCTTTAAAGCTAACTCTCTCTTTGGGGAATGCGGGGTGGGTGGAATTGTGTGGATCCACGCAAATTCCACAACTTTCCACCACAGAACAGCTTGCCCCTCGCGCTGAGGCAATCCCAGGATCTCCTCACATTCAGAAGGAAACTTAAAACTTGGCTTTTCCAACAGCAGTCCTAGGCCGAGGTACTTGAGCTCAGCACTGCGGGTCGTTTTTTTTGTCAGCGCCGGGACACTCCTGGGAGTAGCCGTGCGCTTAATAAATACCTGCTAACATAACATAACATAACGTGAGGAAAATGTGGTTTTTGTTTTACAAATTTTGAGGTTTGCAAGGGATTCTGGGTAACAGAACCTGGTGAGAGCCAGACAAGTCACCCCATCCTGGATTCTCCTGGGTGTCTAGTTTTAAAAAATGTATAGGTTTGCTAGGTTTCCCTAGGTGCCGGCAGAGCTAGGGTTCAAAATCTACAGCTAGGCACTTTGCAAAATAGTGTCAGTTTTCACTGTAAAATGTGGTGTGTCCACGTTGCGTTTTGGGCCGTTTCCTGTCGCGGGCACTAGGCCTACCCACACAAGTGAGGTACCATTTTTCTCAGAAGACTTTGGGGAATGCGGGGCGGGTGGAATTTCGTGGATCCACGCAGATCCCAGAACTTTCCATCACAGAAATGTGAGGAAAATTTGTTTTTTTTAACTAAGTTTGAGGTTTGCAAGGGATTCTGGGTAACAGAACCTGGTGAAAGGCACACAAGTCACCCCATCCTGGATTTCCCTTGGTGTCTAGTTTTAAAAAAATGTACAGGTTTGCTAGGTTTTCCTATGTGCCGGCTGCGCGAGGGCCCAAAATCCACAGGTAGGCACATTGCTAAAAACAAGTCTGTGCCTAGTGGGCTTTCTGCCACCCTGGGGGGGAATCGGAGGGGGGGGGTTGCCCCGATATGCCCCCAAGGGGGGCAGAAAGACTGTGGCTATGTTTTTGGGGGGGTGGGGGCATTGGTATGCCCATTCTGGGGAGCCCCCACCCCCACGCATAAAAGAAGCCAGCGTAATCGCTGGCGCCTAGTGGGCTTTCTCCCCCCCCGGGGGGCAGATCAGGGGCCACTGCCCCCATCCGCCCCTTGGGGGGCAGAAAGACTGTGGCATTTTGAGGGGAGGTGTGGGCATTGGCATGCCCATTCTGGGCAGCCCCCATCCCAACATTATAAAAAAAATAAAAATCCCTGGTGCCTAGTTGGCTTTCTGCCCCCCCGGGGGCAGATCAGGGGCTATTGCCCCCATCTGCCCCTGGGGGGAGCAGAAAGACTTGCATTTTTTTGGGGGGGGTGGGGGCATTGGCCTGCCCATCTTGGGCAGCCCCCACCCCTACATCAATAAAAAAAATCTTTGATTTCTAATGGGCTTTCTGCCCCCCGGAGGGCAGATTGGGGGCTACTGCCCTCCCAGGGGGGGGGGGAAGAAAGACTGGAATTTCACTGGGGGTGGGGGCATTGTCATGCCCATTTTGGCAAGCCCCCATCCCAACATCAATAAAAAAAACCCTGGTTTCTAGTGGGCTTTCTGCCCCCCCGGGGGGCAGATTGGGGGCTACTGCCCCCGTCTGCCCCATGGGGGGGCAGAAAGACTGACATTTCTCTGGGGGAGGTGAGGGCATTGCCATGCCCTTTTTGGCCAGCCCCCACCCCAACATCAATAAAAAAAATCCCTGGTTTCTAGTGGGCTTTCTGCCCCCCCGGGGGGCAGATTGGGGCTACTGCCCCCGTCTGCCCCCTGGGGGGGCAGAAAAACTGACATTTCTCTGGGGGGATAGGGGCATTGCCATGCCCTTTTTGGGTAGCCCCCACCCCAACATCAATAAAAAAAAATAATCCCTGGTTTCTAGTGGGCATTCCACCCCCGGGGGGGGCAGATTGGGGGCTACTGCCCTCATCTGCCCCCCCGGGGGGCAGAAAGACTGTTGTGCTCAAACAAATATGGGGGGAGCAAAGGCCCTTGCCCAAGGGGCCGCTCCCCCCTCCCTGGTGCTAGTGGGTGGATCTCTGCTTGGGGATCACCCTCCTGGTGTGATCCCCAAGCAGGGATCCACTAGGGAAGAGTACCATTGGAAAGGGGAGATTCTCCCCTTTCCAACGATACCTCTCCCATCTTTTTCGGTGCTCGGGGGGCTGAGATAGCCCCACAAGCACCGAATCTGAGAAACTGAAACGAAGTTTCAGTTTCGTTTTCGTTGCAATGACGATCGCGCGCCATGCGCGCGATCGTCATTGCAACGAAATTAAAAAATAGGCCTGGGGAGGTTGGGGAAATGGGAAATCCCTCTGCTGTCTGCAGCAGAGGGATTTTCTGAGCATGTGCTCATGACGGAATGGTTCCGTCATGAGCACACTTGAACTTGTGCTCATGACGGAACCATTCTGTCATGAGCATGGAAGGGGTTAATGTAACTCAACTTGCACATGCCGTGTTTCTGTGGGATGCCAGCAGGGGGGCTTCATTTACTTTGCGCAGACTCCCTTGTGCTATTTTTATAATGCCCAGGCTTATTTTTTCCCCATATGCACATCACATGCACCTGCACCACGTGGTGCACCTGCTCAAGGCAGGGGGCCTCACAGTGGTGATGCAGACACTCCACCTACATCATACAAATTCCCTTAGCAAGAGGGGTGCCAGCACATTGGTTTTCCTTTTTCAGTGCCCCTGCAGACACGTCCTACTGCTGCTGCTCAGGATGTTCTGGTAAATACATCATTGCAGATTTCTAACGAATGTTAATGTCAGCCCAATAGCAAGGGTATTTTTCTATTTGCATTTAAAAACTATCAGCCAGATGTATGTAGGAACCGTTTTGCGATTCCCTAATTGTAAATCCTTGCGATTCGCAATTAGGAAATCGCAAAACGGCAAGTATGAAAGTGTCTTAAATACTTTCTGCGATTCCCAGGGGGTCGCAAATGACCTACCTCATGAATATTATTGAGGTAGGTCGCAATTTGTGCCCCCTAGGAATCGCTAAAATCACGGAGGTGGTGTCCTGCTGGGGTCAGCAGACCACCATGTCCGTGATTGTTTTTTAAATGCAGCCCGTTTTCCTTAAAGGAAAATGGGTTGCATTTAAAAAAAGAAAAATGAAAAGTTTTCTTTTCATTTTTTTAAGAGCAGGCAGTGTTCCGTGGGACCACTGCCTGCTCTGAAAAACCGTTTTCGCTGCCATTTTCAAAGGGGAAGGCAAGGGACCCCTTCCATTTGCGAATGGGTTACCATCTACTTGAAGTAGGTGGTAAAATGCGAATGTTTTGCGACCGCATTCACAGTCACAAAACATTCATGCATACCATTAGGATTCGCTATTTGGAAGGGACGCCCTAAACACGCCCCTTCCAAATAGCGAATCGCAAACCCATTTTGCGATTCGGTAACAGGTTACTGAATCGCAAAATAGGGTTTGATACATTTAAAAAGCATTTATTGCGTTTAAAAACGGGACGATTCTGAGAATAGGCCTGTTTGCGAACGCAAAATTGCTTGTTACATGTGTCCCCATATCTCCCCTCTCACCCACTGAGCTGTTTACCCCATGACTACCTACAAGAAAAATGCAGAAGGTCAGGAGCTATATTTTATTTAGCATTTCAAAAGTTTTCCAGTGGCACTATGACATATGATACCATCTGCTTTTCCTGGCTTTTCAGATAACAGCATGATGAATTGTGGGCCTTGTAATTTTGCTTTTAACACTCTCCTCCTTATGAGCTTAAAATCCCAGCATACAGAATGATGTTGGCTAAATTGCCAGAATTGGCTGAAGGTGTTATAAATGACATGGAGCCACTTGCTACCTATGTTTAACATTTTTACACCAAGTCCATATCAAAAACTGCTTGTTTCATGTTGAATTAAAAACGAAACTCTACTAATATTTTGTAAGGGTTCACTCACATCATACATTAAAAGAAGATTTGGCAATACAAATCTTTCTGTCTTTTCCGTATTGTAAAGTTTTATACTGAATTTGACAAAATAATAAAGATACAACCTGGACAACAGCAGTGCAACATTTCCTAACACAAAGAATACGTAAAGGACAGGTGGAAACACAATAATAAATATCTCACGATTCCCTCACACATACAGGACAGGTACAACACAGATGTTCTTCCCTGGTTAAACTGTAAGACCTCTATCAAAATTGTATGTAGGTGAGCTAAAAATTGTTAGTTGAATTGTTATTGTCAAATATTTTAAAAACCAATCCTTTCACTCCTATGACTGGTTAGCATTTGGACCAACTAATGCAATATAAATATTATAACTTATCCTTCATATACCTTTTATACTATCTAGTGGTTTTATTGCCACTGCCACTTATTGCGTGCAGTTTATGTTTGTTTAAGATTATTCCAATTTGCACGATTAATCAAAAGCACAGCAAACATTACAATAAACAGATCACCCGGAATTAAAAACAGTATCATACAGATTACAAACGATACTAATGACAAATAAGAAGTATACACTATGACATGATTAATAAAGTAAAAACTAGCAGCAAAAACACCCCATTCATAACAGCATCAGCGAGAGGTATCATGCAGTTTGTAAAAGATACCGCTAATAGGACAAAATACACATTATCACATGATTAACAATATAACAGCCAAAAAAAAACCAGCCACAAGAGATCGCAGAAAAGCTTAAACAAATGCGCAATAAGAGTGCAAGTGCTAAACAAAGCCTACAGAGACGAGTTAACCCCTTGCCTATATATACTAGAATGAAAGTGCAAGACATACAGGTTCCAACGAACAAAAAGGTCGCCTGGACCATTTGAAGGGGACCATGCCCAGCATAGTATTATGGGCTTTGCTCTCAAGATGTAACATCTTTGAGCATTGACGAGACAGCTGTCATTAACAAGGAATCATGCCGTCAATTGACACGAGTCACCTTTCAGGCATTCAGTTACAGCAGTTTTGCAGACCCTTATGTTCAACTGCCTGAAAACTGCTAGAAGATAATTTCGTCTAGTTGAGCTCAAAAAAGGGCACAAATACAAATCGTGTAAAAGTGTCTCCTGCCTATAACCACAGCCCCTATATAAGACATCCGAGGAGCCACTCTAACAGCCATACTTGTATGCTTTGAGTGGTATTAAGCCAAACTTCAAGCGCATTAGTTGTGACTTTACTGTGTAGTTAAAAGGAAGTGACATGTACTCTGAAAGAGATTAAGGTTAATATAAAGGAAGCTTCAAATCAGCATGCTTCTTGATGTTAATAGAGGATAAATCCTCATGAGCTGGCAAGAGCCTCATGTGCCTCATCAGTGCTATTACCAGAGTTTTTGGGGGCAAAGCAGTCTTCAAAAGGGCTCTGGCAACCAGATGGTCTGTGGTTATCTGTATAAGCTTGTGGGTATCAGATTGCGGATCCTGTGTAATGTCTCACAAGAGTTTTTTCAGCGACCCCTGCTCAGCTATTGCAATCTTCAAGCACATTGATAAGGAACTGGGGAACACTACATAGTTTTGTTGAACCAAGTTGAATCCAGACGAATCTGTGCTTGTGCAGAACATGCGGGTAGCTTAAATAAGCGTCTATAGCATTGACATTGAGCCCAGTCAAGCCAACTTGTAATATGATTTAGTTGAACAAATGCTCCGTATACCAATGTGGACATTAGTTTGCTTTCAATCACATTGCGGATTGCAGTCAGGTCCGAGCCAGAGAGATTTGGAAATAGATGCTGAAAAGCAAAGGCAAGGGCTTTAGCTTATGTTGATAGGCCCTCGATGTGGGGGTGGGCAGGCCGCGTTCATTAAACCAAACTCCTAGGTACTTGATGCAAGATGCTCTTTCAATTTTCTGGGCATTTATATACCAAGCACCTTTTTTGTTTTTCTTATTCCCGAAAACTACGATTTTAGTTTCTGATGTATTAATACTGAATTTATTTTTCTCATATATTCGGCCAGAGATTTTAAGGCCCTTTGAAGACCAATTGCAGTTTGATCTACAAGTATCGTGTGATCGGCATATTGTAACATCTGCACCATCTTCCCATGGAGTTTTGGTGGAAAGCAGTTAGCTCTGCTGAGGTGACCATTCAAATCCGCAAAGTACAGATTAAAGAGTAAAGGCGCCTTACTTGAGGCCCCGGTTAGTGAAAAGCTTGGCAGAGTAGGCCAATTTGCTTGTCATTCGCATTTTGACCCAAGTATTGGTGTGGAGGCTCCTAATGGCATCCAATAGGCGTGGAGGGATACCCCATGCATCCAATTTGGCCATAGCCGGAGTCTGTCTACTTTGTCGAAAGGTGTTGCAAAGTCAATGAATGCACTATAAAGCTGTCATGCCCCCTTTTTAGTCGCACTCTTGATCAGGATCAGCATGCATAGTAAGTTGTTCTGCCCCTTTTGAAAACCTGTCTGTGTGGCGGTAATTATTTTATTCTGTTGTGCCCAAGCTTCCAGTTCCTTGTGTAGTATTTTTACACAGCGCTTACCCTCCACATCCAAAAGGGCGATAAGTCTGAAGTTTTCAGGACTAGGCGGGATCCACTCCAACTCTTGGGCACCAACGTTTTTAAAAAGCAGTAGTTAAACAGAGGAGTCAAAAGGGTGGTCCATTTATCAAATGCCATCTTAAAAATGCTGGCTGGAAGGCCGTTGGGACCTGGAGCACCAGCGGACCAGATTGATACTAAGGCTTCCCGAACCATTCCATCCTTGATTTGGGTTGCAAGACCACCTGCAGAGTTGAGCAGTGCAGCCGAGTATGATGGCAGAATAGCCTCCTGTTCTGCCAAATGGTCAACGTATAACAGAGATACATACACCGTCTAGTTAGCCATAGAGATGTTGAACAACTCCTCTTTATTTTGATTCTTTAGCACAACTCATACAATGCTACATTTTTGACATTTTCCCCTTCTGTTTACTATCTTCCTGGAGTTTGATTGCCATCTTGATGTATAATGGCAGCCTCAGAAGATGTCATTTTTCCTCTGATATATATTTCCGCTTACCTATTGTCATCCTACTTAAAATGGAGGCCTTAGTAGACATGATATTTTTGATGCAGGCTTTTGGTGTTGGGTCATAAGATGCAGTTGTTGACTAGTTCTATTGTTTGATGTTTGTCAATCACTGTTAATTCAGTTAAGTCTTGACACATGTGAATCTTTGGCCTATATGATCATCACATCCCACTGATCCTTTACCAAACATGTTTTAAGGTACATCCACTAGGACCAATCAAGCTACTATATTACTAACAGCAGTGAATACATAACACTTATCGATGTCCAACTTTCTCTTTTTTGTAGCAAACCTGGAAAGGTTCTATTTTATGTATAGTTCTGTTTTATATTTAGTTCTGATCTGAGCGAGAGAAGACCATGTCTGGATGCAGTAAAGGAGGAATGGGTCTCGGCAAGGGGGGTGCCAAGATGCACAGGAAGATGCTTTGGGGCAACATTCAGTACCTGCCATTTGCCACTTAGTGCGCCGTAGATGAATCAAGTGCATCTTCAGCTACACCTACGATGAGACCCGCTGTGTGCTCGAGGATTTTCTGGAGAATGGGATATGGGACACCATCATCTACACCGAGCACCCCAAGAGGACGGCTGTCACCCCCATGGATGTGGTATACGCCCTCAAAAGCCAGGGGCACACTCTCTACGGATGTGGTGGCTAGATACTCTACTTACTCCCAAAAACAACACCACTTGGGTTTCCACTCAAGTTGTAAATGGTACTTTTCCATGCCTTACAGTTCTACACATAACTGCCATTGTACTTTGGACTCTCACCTTGTAGGATCGTGTACTCACTGTATCACCACAATACACTAACATTGTAATTCTCTTTGATTAAATTAGAAACAGTGCCCAATTTAGTATAGCGATACCCTTGTTTCTTGCACTTCTTAATTAGGCACTTGTTATATGTCTTTACAATGTACATTGACATATTCTAAGAGAGGTGGACAAACAGGTGGATCAGAGAGTGGTTTTGATACCTCATTTACAACAATGTATTGAATACTTAGAGAAACACAGTTTTGTTCCAACTTTTTCCCCTCATTAAATGATATGAATTTATATTTTATTGCATATAAATGTGTCGAATTATGAATATGATTTATGTACAACTGTCAGTGTATGCTAATGGAGACTAGACATGATGGTTTTCTGTTTATGAATTTGTTCACATTACTATCCAGTTTGGCTGCTATGCTTGATATTGCACTATGGTATGTTGTCTGTCTTGCAATTTTATTGTGTATATAGACATTCTGTTTTTATCTTATAACTATGTAATTTCGATCACCAGCTCTGTGATGTGGAAGAGAAACATGTTGGCTGTGGTCTTGTTTTATGATCAAGAATGCAAATGAAATAAAGAATCTTGCTATATGTACTTGAGAATAGAGGGTTTTCTTTCAAATTTTGGACTCTCTAAAAGAGAATAAGAAACAGTCTTTACACTGCTTTTGTTGTCTCTCCCCTTTGTATTGTATTCAATTTTATTTCTGGGTTGTGTACAACTGACCCATAGAGGTGGTCAATATGCACATAATAATTTCCAAAATTATTTAGATAATGCAGTATGCTAGGCCTCAGTTGAATGCTCAGGTTCTGGTGTCTCCATACCACAAGATTAAAAACTGGAGGGTCAAGCAACAGACACTGCTTTTCTTTTCAGTTGACATGTTTTGCGCTTGAACATTGCCTCTATGATGTCAGGTATTTTCCTCATGACTGTATGTATTTCAAATCAAATATTGTGAGCAATCTCTGACTCATAGGACATGGTCTCCAGTTTAAAAATTGGGGGAGAACATAGAACACATTTTCCCAGGCCTCACTCCTTGAAGAGGCCCTGCGACATCCCATTGTTGAGGCTGTGAGTACATGTAACACTTTTCACAGGGTGTCACTGTAATCATAGCGCTATGAAGTAGGCCACACCCACGCTGCCAGGCCATGCTCACAGCTGACTGGGTGTGGGCAATGAGAGCGCATAGGCCTTGAGTATGTGAGCCACTCGTCCAACACCAAAGCATCTCCTGCCACACTACCAGCGCAAGCAGGGCAATGGTAGGGAGACAGTGGTGACAGGTCCCATAATTCTCAACAGCCCCAACTGTGTTGCAGCCTGTCTAGCAAAGCAGCTCCGCAGGGGTTGATGATTTCAGCTCTTACCTCAGCCTGTGCCTCTCGCCCTGCTGCAAGAGTCATTGACTACCACTTTTTTTCTAGATGAGGTATGAACTTTAATATTAAAAAATGTGTTTTGGATTGTCTCACTTTAGGACATTAGATTCTATCCCTGCACTGAGATTGCCTTTATTACAGTTAGTGAACCACACCCCAGTCATAATGTTCTTTTCCTTCTAGTTATTCCCTTTCCCACTAACACATTTTAATCAATTAGAAGTGATTGTCTGTGATTAATATAGATAGCACATTTGTTTTATTACATTTTCTGTGCAATGATATAATCAAGACTGTTCGAATATCTTCACAGTATTTTATCTGAAGCTGACTGTTCTTTTCTAAATAATGGTTAAGAAGTTTCATGAAAAGCTCATAAATAAGTGTCTCATTGATTGTTATTGTTCAAATTACAAAGTGTTGCCAGATGTAAATAAGTAAAAGGGCATGAGACCACTTTCTGGCAATTGTTTATTCTGAATGGTTCAACAGTGTCTAAATAATGTTATAAAAGCTAGAAACAGAGTGTGAAGGGAAAGAGGAACTTCGTGCCAGACGGCAACAAGACAGATCAAGCCATGCAGACTTGCATAACCTACTTTTGCTGAAGTTTAACCAGAAGGCATTCAGTCTTTACTAGCTGTATATATCAGCTCAGCTGTGAGCACAAGACAAGAATAGCAGGCTGCTATCATATCGAACATATTCAAACGGGTATGCTGTGTGAACTCAAATTAGCCTCTTCATTTTTAGTGTTAAGATTAGCTGACGGAATAGAAGTATGAAAATGAAGGTAGTATAACAGTTATTCAGCAAATATTGAACATTTCCTGTTATTTACGCTTTTTCGTAAACGTTGCAACTGGCATTCAGTTTGACTTTTTTTAGTAACAATTCATATTGTGTGCACTAGGGTAGGATTTTGATTTTATAAATAAATATTTGAAATATATCCATTGTTTCTTAGTGTTCTTGAGTTCTTGTACTTCCTTAATGAAAGAGGATGTGAGGTTACACTAATTATACTATCTCAGTGATTTCTCATAGGATTGATCGTTACCTGAAACATATCTCACTCAAATTGTGCTCTGTGGATTGTGGGGTGGTTGCATATCAACTTGTTTTCTGTCTCAGGTCGGCATATTGACACAGTCCTTAGTGTCAGGGGGTCTAAAAAACTGAATTCTGGACGTGTTCCAGAAAATAAATCTAGAAAACGCACTACCTCTTCTGACCTGATGATTTTATTAATGACTCAAAGGCAAGTGAGTTGTCTTGCATCTCCTATATAAGCCTTTTTTGTTATAGCTGGAGCAACGTTATAGTCTCTTAACCATATACAAAAATTGTTTTGTCTAGAGAGCATCCCAAACTGAATTGTTTGAAGGTGCTCTCACATATGATGATGATGATGATTAAAAGGAGACTGAGTGAAGTAAAGTAATTGCATAGGGTCGCACAGTTTGGTCAAACTGGGAAGCTGTGCTTGAAACCAGGTTTCTCTATTTGACATTGTGCACTTCAGCTCATGAGTGGGCATCACATTCTTTCCCCCTTCTGACCTGATGACAAGTTTATTATTATTCCAATCGGCAAGTCAGGCGTATTGTGCCTCCTATACATGGCCTTTATTGTTGTTATGGATGGAGCACCGTTAGGGTCAATTAAACCATAAATAAGAGAGGGTTTTGTACATCTGAATTATTACAAGGTACTCTCAAATGTGATAACTACGGAAAGGAGGAACAACAAAGAGAAATAATTGCCCAGGGTCACACAGTTAGGTGAAGCTCAGAAACCGGCATTGAAACTAGGGTCTCTAGGTCAGGTCCATGCAAGTAGTTTTTGCCGCTAGTCCCAGAGATGTTTCTGACTGGCCTGGGCATGTTAAGCAAGGTTCATTCAAAATATTCTTTGTTTTTTCATAAGATCCCTTGTTTATTTAACAGGTACACCTTGGGCAGAAACATTGCATGTTCCCCTCCTTCAGAGACCAGATACAGCGAGGGCAGAAGTAGCACAAGCTTTCTCTA
This sequence comes from Calotriton arnoldi, assembly GCA_963921515.1. Classification (NCBI taxonomy): domain Eukaryota; kingdom Metazoa; phylum Chordata; class Amphibia; order Caudata; family Salamandridae; genus Calotriton; species Calotriton arnoldi. The sequence continues at coordinate 490,107 of CAWUFW010000867.1, forward strand.
TCAGAGGACAAGCACAAATCGGGCAGCAGCGGTGCAAGCTTCACTTACTCTAAGAACAGGTACAGCATGACAGAAACAAGCAAGCTTCCCTCTCTCACAGGATGCAGTAAGTGCAATTTTCAATTCTCTGCAGCACAGATCCATCAGCGCAGACTAGTGCAGTTGTACCGTTAAAGTGCGAGTTCCATGTAGGTTTCAGACAGATCTCTGCAGCGGGTGCTTCAGTCACTGAATTTAATGAATAAGTGGATGATTGAGTGTATATGTGAGTTCTGACACCATTCTCACTTAGGTGATATTCCACATCAGCATCCTGAAAGCCCTGCAGATGTCACTCAGAGACCTGCTGTTTATGTTGATTCTTTGGTTTTCCACATATTGAGAAGTAGCCATCACCTAGCAGGTGTTTGTTTTTTGGAGCAGCTTAGATGTAGCCTAAGTAACTATGCTCTAGACAGGCATTTGAGTGCCAGCATCTTTGATTTTGAAAGCACACGCTCCAGGCTCTCTGCTATGCGAGCCTCAGTGCTGCATCTTTTAAAACTGGTGAGGGCTACCCCTAAGGCACATAACAGAATTGGCTGGATGTTGTCCAATGTTCCTCATTTAGAGCAGTATTTTGACTCTCAAGCTCCTCCAAATAACGGCGGATCAGACAGGAATTTAGCCTAATCATTCAACCACGGGCAGCCATGGCTAAATTTGTCACATGCTACTTTGGGGCTAGAGTTGCATCTAGCCAATCAATTAAAGGTCTGATCTTAAGTACCACACAGAATTCACTAAGTCAAAACTTGACTCCTTGGAGCTGTTATCAAATCAACTAATTAAGTTTGCTGGATCATTTAGAAACACCTAGTCTAGCAACAAATTATTCAACATTCAGATGCATTGTTAGAGTTTGTGTGTTATTTCACACTTTCATGATGTTTGCCTCTGTAGTGTCTTAAGACTATGAGCGCTAGAACCTGTGTTTCTGGTTGGAGTCAATGAAAGAAATACTTAACTATTTGGGAGGTGTTACGGTGTGGTCATTCACAGTTATGAGATGATGAAAGTACAGTTAAATGTGGTAAGCTGATGAATAAAGACATCAGTTACGAGCTCCGTGTGTGGCTTTTTCATTTGCATGCTCCTGGGCTGGGGAGGATGCTACAACTGGCGACGAGAGAGATATCTTTTCCCTGAAGAAACGAGAGTGCTCTCCCTGGAAGTTTGCAGAGCAACAGCAAACTCCTTGTGTGGCACATGCACCTTGTCGATGAGAAGCAGTTCGAAGTTGGCAAGTGTGGAATCGAAGCCCCTCTCCAGCCCACATAAGGCTCTCAAAGAAGTGGAAGGTCCTACAGAGGAGCATTTTCGAAAGCCCACTAAAAAACCATGGTAAGGCCAAAAGAACAGATACTGCCCCACAGCCGTAACACAGAGTCATCATCGATACAAAGCGAAGCGCTCAAGGCAGTAATAAACAAGTACGAGTGACGGAGATTCACTTACGGGCGAGAACCGACAAATCGCTGTACGACCTCAAGATCGGGCGAAACAACCCAAGTGCAAGCACGGGGGTTGTATCTGCTGAAGATACAGTTTCCTGTAAATGCCATGAAGGGCTTCGGAATTGTGAAATTTTTCAATAGCTGCTAGAAAAAGTGTGAAGTATGACAGCTGCATTTCTGAAACCACTGCTGCCTTTCGGCACCAAGAAGCAGAATATTGGTGCCAGATGGACTTTGTGGATCGAGACACTCAATGATTTCATAGATGCTCTAGAAGAGGTAAATAATAAGAAAATAATTAGGTAAAGAACCTTGCAGGTGATGGAGTAAAAGAAGTGATAAGGGAAATCTAACAGACTGAGACAATTTCGTACAGTCAAATCAAAGAAGCATTAGGAGCCAAGTTCGATCTGATGCCAAACATTGACTATAAAAGGAAAATTTTCAATCAAGCGAGACAATAAGTTGGTGAAACGAAGGATGAGTTTGTTGAGAGACTTGACGTGCTTATCAAACATTGTAAATTTAGTGTATTTAATGATGAAGAAGTAATGCGCCTCAGAGTCATTGATGCCTGTGATGTAGTGGAATTCGCCTTTTATTTGTCGAGGTGCATAATAATCACATGTGTAGAGTGCACCCGCATATAATTTTTTGTCATATTAATATTAACATGGAGTGTTAGAATCGTGAAATGTATTAACTCATAATGGGATGTGCTTATGCCATTGAAAAGTAACATGGACAATTAACGTAGGAAGTGAATGTAACTAGCAGAAAACGTTAACGTGAAGAACTTGTGTTACAAAACTGACAATTATTCATGTACTAAATGTGTTTATTAACTATGTCGTTTTACATGTAGGTAAATGCACTAATTGAATGTGCCTTATTTTCCTATGCAAATTTGTAAAGTTCCTATGTTAGCTGAATCTTGTAGGCCTGAAATGCATTTCCCTGGAAACTCTCACTTTAGAATTAATAGTTGAATTTCATGTGTGCAGTGGAATTTGTTCTTTCTCACATTTTGTGTTGCAGGTGTAAGAAACGTTCTTGTTAGCTAGAATAATGTCTTTGTTTTACTAGTCAGGCAAGAAGAGAAGAAGTTATATCCTAAACTTGAGTCGATAAAGGAAGGCCGTTGTGCTTCACACAGGAGAAGGCCTGGGAACCAAGGACGAACTGTTGCAAAAGACGAACACCATTATCCCATGGAAAACTACCTTTAGTATTGTACCCGGAATGGATGGCGTGACTTGCAAAGACTCTTGGGAAAGATACCTGAAATAAAGCGATGTTGGGAGTAGGGAAAGTGCCCCACTTCTTCCTTTGACTTCAGAGAGAGAGCACCTTAGAACAAGCTCTGTCTCGATAGCTTATGCTATTTGACCCATTGACGGTGGAGATACTTCTTGGGAAGACCCCACATGCTGACACCTTTTATTCCTTTTTCTGAAGATGCTTAAGTAAGGATGTCATCTTCGCGTTAGTGTAGGGATAGATTAATGCTCTATACTCATCAACCCTCGATGCAAGGAAACTTGGACTCATGCTTTCTGGTACTCTGCATCTTATTTCTTGAATTAATTGTTTTACTTATGTTGCATCATCTAAATTGGAAACGCAGATTTGGCTTTATGCTGATTCCGATCTATTTCTACACACTCATCTTGAGGTATCTTTATGTTCAGTTCATTTTTGCTTTGTAGTAAATTAACTAACCTTACTTAGTTGTCTGTGGTTACTATGTGACCAAACAATTTCTTGTTTAATTGATTGGGACTAATAACAAATGTTCTCCCCTCTACGCTTCCATGCTGCTAAAAAGAACCATCGGATTGTGATTCTAGAATAGGTCCAGAACTTATAGGCCGGGCCCTTTCAGTTGGTAGCAGAGTAGGATGGTTAGCTCATGAAGCGAGGGGAGAATCTAGAACTAGTCTAAAAAAAAGTGGAACCTAGAACCCCAAAGTCCCAAAATAGAGCCCAATGACTGAGAACGGAAGGCGATGGAATCCAGCGGAGATTGACGAAATCTGATGAGCGGCGAGAGGAGGAGTGAGTATCAACAGGGTGTATGTTGTGTGTTAGATTGCAGGAATGATTTGATTGTGTGATGTCCTGCAGAGCTGGCGTGAGAGTTTACTGAATGTGGTTTCGGGCCAGATGTGGTCCAAGGATTGAGATTTGAGTTTCAGGTCCCGAAGTGGCCTAGGCTCCCAGGATATATTAAATGGTGCAGAAGACAGCAATATTGATTGTGATTGTCTGACCGAAGAATTGAGGAGTTTTCGTGAGACGTCCTCGACAGTTGTGGCTGAAGAAACTGTCCGTCGAAAAATGTGAACAAATTGCAATTGAAATCATGCGATGTTTTAGGGTGTTGAGGGATCTTTTCAGGGGTGATCAAGGGGTTGTGACTCGAGTGGGCGAGGAGGCGCCACCCGAGGATAATCCAGCACATTATATGGTGACAAAAGTTGGACTACATACTATAATTTGGCTTCAAAATTGGTATAAAATCACGGAAAAGGATGGGGAATTGTCATTTCCATGTTTTGGTTCATTTCGGTTGATGTGTTGCACCAGTTGAGAGAAGTAATGTTTGTGCTGCGACTTTTGCCTAGACCAACACAGTTTGAGGCGTTAGACCCATGGATACGCGCAGCACATGCTAAGCAGAGGGAGAAATACCAAGCAAAGATGAGGAAAGCTTTGAGGGCAGGCCAGGATGCAAAGTGGGACGCACAGCTTAAGAGAAGGAGAGTGGATACTATTGACGTAGAAAGGTTGTACCCAATGCTGTAGGGGCGGGAGATTCTCAGAACAGGAACAGAAGGGCAAATGGAAACGACGGTAGTGACACTGACGACAGCTTGTTGGATGGGTTGTTATCTGAGCATCCTCCACCTTATAATCCACAGTTAGGTGACGGGGCAAGACTCAGGAAGTACAGAAACCGTGGGAAGCGCCCCAGTTCAAGTGGGTCCTAGTGCAGGATTGAAGGATATCAGCAGGAGTAGGGAGGACAGGAGTGTTCACCTTAGGAGGTATGGAACAGAACGGAAGGAGCACTGCTCCACAGTTACCGGAAGCTCTTACAGTACCGGTCACTATTGGTCCTATTGTTCCTGTGTATGTCCCGAGCTCAGTGGGAAATCTTAGTCAGCAACAGTCCATACAGGTGGAAGAAACTGTATTGGGAAGATCAGGGAGCCCGAATGGAAATCGTCCCTCTTTAGTACGTGTGGAGTCTAGTACCCCTTTAGCAGCTACTGCCGATCCTTCGGGGGTACTCATTGGTTCCAGCACTATCCGTTCTATACCTATGGCAAGCACTAGTTCAGACCTATAGATGTGGGAAACCCCAGTAGGAGGACCAATGGGTGCGTTTTCAGAAGCAAGCACGAGTCAGGGAGCCGCTGGAAATCAACAAGTCTTAGATGTGGCAGACTTAGAATCCTGGTTGAGAGATCACAATAACAGCAAGGAGGGTCAGAGTTGTACATTGAGTCAAGGAACTATCCAGTCTGCAGCAAAGGTGAAGCTATTGAATGTGGTGGAGCTGAAGGCTGAGGTAGACGAGATCATCAGTGGGAATTTGCCTTTGGACAGAATAGAGACCTATGAGCCAGATTATCTGTTGTTTGTAGCTATAGATGTCACCCTCAAGGCAAGAAGAGAGCATGAGAAGCTATCAGAACTAGCTCAGAGGTATGGAGTGGACCTGTCTCCAACAAAAATGTTACAGGGAAATCATAGGCTTAACTAAAGTGACCAGGAGCTGGAGGAAAAGAGAGTGACAGGATTGAAAACACATATCCGAGAGTTGGTGGTATGAATAAGGGCTTGGAGTATGATGGATGAATGGGAGGAAAGATGGTCAAAGAAAAGGAGTGCGACGAAGGTGATAGGAGGACCACCGCCTCCAAGGGGGGATGGGAACACTGGGAGTTAAGGCATATCCATTACAGTATGTGCAGAGGAGAGGGTACGTGCATGTTCATTGGAGTAGAGGTGACCTTCCTGCATTTACAAATGATTTTTCCAGGGTGAGGGTGAAACCTGCTGAATGGTACAAACAAGTTGATTGTTTTGTCAAGATCTTGAAGGTGTTGTGGATTGACTTAAATGCTTTGTTAAAATTGTGGTTCCTAGTGATCTCTGGTCTGCACGTAAAATTGATAGTCAAGATGGCCGACAGGTGAGGAGCTCCGGCCAGGAGCTCCGGGCTAGGGATTGCCTTTTCTGGCTTAAATCCCCCTGAAATTCCCCCCCTCCTTAGACCTTTTCTACATACCTGGGATCATGTATGTCTGCGGTCCTCGCCCCTCTGGTCTCCCGCATTTGGACTTGTAACCTTCCGAGGAATCGTGGTCGATGTTCCTGGCCGCAGAGTACGAGCAACATGGCCGATGTCCGGTGGAGCTGCCCCGACAGCTATAGAGGAGATCAGCTCCAGTTCACCGCCTCTGCCGTCACCTACCCAGCCGGACATCGGGCACAGTTCTCTTTTTTTGAATTTTTTATTTAAATCAATATCAGTTAGTTATGGCATAGCATACAACAAAATGTTCCATTCACATTCAAAAAAGTCTTGTCAGAAATTACATAGGATGTATACCAAAGCGGAAAAAAAGCTGAAACTATTAAACAATCATAATTTTTATACTGGACGAAGAGCCAGAAAAAATAAATAAATAAATAAATAAAAAGGGGAAGAACGAGACATAGGGAGCCAAGTAGCAGACTTGTTTAACCCATCCAACTGGTAATAGGCTCCCATATTTTCTTTCCAAATTCTCGTCTCCGGCGGCCTTTCAATCTATATACAGCCAATTCCATATTATAAGTGGCTAGAAACCTTGCCCTCCAGTTTACAAATGTAGGGGAATCAGGACTAATCCATTGAGAAGTGATGCATGTTCTAACAATGGCCATTGCAATAAATACTAGCCCGGTTTCAAATCTAGTCCAATCCATACTACCCTGACTCCCATCATTCCCCAGAATGACTAAGTCTGGTGTGAATACAATCGGTTTACTTATAATCAGACTCAGAAAAGATTCAATATCTTGTAGATATTTAGCAAGCTTAGGGCAAGCAAAAAACACATGAATCGTACCGGCCGACAGTGCCCCACACCTGCTACATGAATTTCCCCGTGATCCAGACCATTTAGAAATTTTCCCCGGGGTATAATATAAGTCAAAGACCGACATGAAATGTTGAGTTCGCAGACTGCGGGTTATTAAGATCTGGGTGGCTAATTCCAAGGATGCCTCTAAATCAATACCTTCCTGACCAAACTTCCAGCCCATCTGTCATTCTGAATATCCAAATCATCAGGGAGGCCGGCAAGTAGTGTTTGGTATATTTTCCCAATCTGGGATCTGATCCCAATAATACCAACTAGAGGTATTTCCTCAAATTTAGCACCCGCTTGAGACATAGCCTTACCCAAAAAGCTCCTGATCTGTAAGTACTTAAAGAAATGTCTCGTAGAGAGCCCATATTTTTCTTGTAAGTATGCAAACGACACATTTGACTGTCCCAAAAGAAATCCCCCAAGACATTAATTCCTGAAACCCCCAGCTGACGGTTATCTGGTCTTGGAAAATTGGCGGTAAAAGCCCATGTGTCAAGAAAGGGGTATAGGCATTAATATTTAAAATACCCAGCCTATGCCGTATCTTTTTCCAAACTCCATAAGCAGATTGCATAATTTTAAATTTGGTTTTCTTATAATAACTTGGTTCTAGGATTTTGACTAAACACTGCCGAACATCATCGCCAAGTAAAAGTTCATAAATGGTTGGTCTGACAGCTTCGGGAACTACTGCCTTAGCCCCAACCAACAGTATCCCCATTTGTTGGAGCAGTGCTGCCCAGTGATAAAAAATTAGGGAGGGTACCCCCCAACACCCCCTAAGTCTTGGTAAGATCAGCCATTTGGCTGCCCTTCTAGCTCTGCGATACCCCCATAAAAATCTGACACATGCCCTTTCAGCTCTAGTAATGCAAGATGCCGAAAAAACTAGGGGTATGGTCCGAAACAAATATAAAAATTTTGGAAGAATCAGCATTTTAATGACATTACATCGGCCGTGCATAGAGAGATGTAAATGGTCTTCCGGGAGCGAGGTATCAGAGTGAATAATCTGGGTTTTGTCAATGTTTAACTTGTAGCCCGAAACGGCACCAAATTGCTTTGCCAAATCATTCAGTGCTGGTAGAGCTGATCTTATGTCAGTTGTAAAGACAGCAATGTCATCAGCATAGGCTAATGATTTGTAGACAGTACCATTGACCGTGACCGCTTTAATCTGTATGCTGGTTTCTAATTTATTAAGAAAAGGGTCAATATATATTGAGAATAAGAGCGGAGAACAGGGGCACCCCTGGCGAGTTCCTCTACTGATGGAAAATAGGTTGGATTCCTGTCCAGAAATACGGATACGAGCCTCAGGAGATACATAAAGGGCCTGTACTGCTTGTATAAATGCCTTAGGTAGCCCCTTTGCATGAAGTACAGACCAAAGAAACCCCCAGGAGACCCTGTCGAAAGCTTTCTCAGCGTCCAACAGGATCATCCCAAGAGGTGACTTTGTGGCCTGAGCCCAGTCAAACAAGGCTATTGCTCGTCTGACATGGTCCGACGTATCTCGACCTGGGATAAACCCGTGTTGGCGGATAGATACCAATGGAGTAATAACCTTGCCTAGCCTTAGAGCAATTATTTTAGAATAGATCTTGCTGTCAGTACAGATCAAAGAGATGGGTCGGTAAGATGAAGGGCTGAGCTCGGGTTTGTCTTTTTTTTAAAGACTACTATAGTGGTTCTACGCCAAGAGTCGGGAATCTGCCCCCTCTGGGCAAGTTGGAACAGAGATTCAAACTCACTTCGCAGAACTTGCCGAAATGTACGATAAAATTCCAGAGGTAATGCATCGGGCCGACAGCTTTGCCGGCCGCCAAAGAAGTTATAGCTAGATCAATCTCTTCCCCCTTGACTGGAGCAGACAACATTTCACTCTGTTCCGAGGTAACCTTAAGAGTTGCGTAATCCCGGAGGTATTCCTCGCCAGAAATTACTGCCTCATCCCTCTCAGCTGAATAAAGCTCCTGATAAAAGTTCTAAAAGACCTTCAGAACCTCTGCGGGACGGTCCTGAATCTGGCCCAATTGATCCTGGATTTGACATATTCTATTAGAGACTCCCCTCTGTTGCAGACGTTTGGCCAGCAATCTTCCCAAATTTTCCCCGAATTCATATATGTCAGCCCGATGTTGTGCAAATTTAATAGCCAATTCGTCCCCATAGTATTTGTGTATCCTGGTTCTAAAAACGGCAATCTGGCGCTGACACTCCTCCATTTTCTGCAGATCCCCAATTACCCGAATGAGATCTTCCTCAGCTTTCCGAAGCTGACCGACCCAGCCATTAATCTTTTCTTTTACCATCCTCTGTCGATACAGGGAGAAACTAAGAGTCTCACCCCGTACTGACGCTTTAAAGGCATCCCAGACTACTGTTATAGATGCAGTCCCCTTATTTCTACTGAAAAACTCTGTAATCCATCTGGCCATATGTATACAATATGCCTGATCTAGCAATAGCTTCCGATCAAATGTCCAGGTCGTGAGAGATTGTTGCGAGCAGCTAAGTGGGAATTCAATTACTAAAGGATTGTGGTCTGATATTAACCTTGGGAAGAGCTCACAGTTCACCCTGTCTACAATTTGATTAGAAACAAAAAAATAATCCAAGCGGACACATTTACAGTGCGGAGTGGAGAAATAAGTGTACCCGGGCTCCTCCTGCCGATGTCTGTACCAGATGTCTACTAGACCGTGCTCCCGGCAAAGTCCCTGTAGAGCCCTGAACGTCTTGCCCTTTCTACCCTGATATGGGGTATTACTAAGGAGATTAAAGTTACTACTCAAGTGAATATTAAAGTCCCCACATAGGATTACTGGAGAGGGCCATAAGGCCAATTCTATACTTAAAAAATTCAAAATGTCCAGCTCATCCAGATTTGACCCGTACAGAGAACAGATAGTAAACAAAGTGCCCTTAATAACTGCCTCCATAATTGCCCATCGACCGAGGTTATCTTCTTTAATCTGCTTATTTATTACCATACCATGCCTGGCTAGAATAGCTACCCCTCGTGTGGTCGTAGCTTGGCGAGAGCTGGCAAGAAGATCTAAACCCAAGTCCTTTAACCACCCACGATTATTCCATGGAATGTGTGTTTCTTGGAGGCATAATAGGTCGACCTGCATATACCTGCTAAGCTTAGCAAGCAAACATCTTTTTCTCCTGTCATTAAGGCCACAGCTATTTAAAGAACAAATTCGTATTTTACTGCTTTGATCCGCCATCCTCACAAAATACAGATAACGACATTTGATAGTACAGGCATCTTTCCGCTATATTCCCAAGACAAAATAAAGAGAAAACTTCCTTATCTGGATGATTGCTATTGCTATAACTGTCCATGCAAGAAAATAACAGTGTCCCCCCATCCCTCTCCCTCCCCCTCCCCTCCCCCTCCAACCCGTCCCCCTTCTACCGGAACCCCTCCCCCTACCTCCCTCCACATGAGGCATGGGGACGAACAGTCCCTGGTGATGCAGAGCTAACCCGCCTCCCTCCGTTAAGCTAGAACCCCACCCTTCTAACAGTGTGAACCGTGCCATAAATAAAGATAAACACATAATCATCAACAAAGAGAAAAAAAGAAGAGAAAGCCAGCAGAGGTTAATATGCAGGAGGGGGCACGCCCCAGTGTTCAACCATCAGCCATCCCGTAACCAGTACAATATGAAGCACGTTCAAAGAAAAAGGAGAAAGAGAGCCTACAATGGCTTTAGTGTGAGCATAAAGTCTTTTGCTTGTATTTCTGATTGAAAGTAGTGCGTTTGCCCCTGAAAGGCCACCTTCAACTTAGCAGGATTAAGCAGATAGACCTGGGACCCTTTTGCTTGAAATGCCGGAATTAATTGGCGGAGTAGCCATCTCTTTTCAACAGTCCGTTGACAGAAATCGGGGCGCACAAAAAAGTCGCACCCCTTCCCTGCCCTTTTCCGATCTGGCCTAGCAAGATCATATAAGGCTTCCCTAGCCCAAAAATTATTAAGACAGATCAAAATGGCGCGTGGCCGACTATCGGCTTGACCCCCTACTTTCCGCTGATTGAAAGGAAAGCGGTGAGCTCTTTGCAATTCCGTTTTCCAGTCCCAATGTTGCAAATCTGGGAAGGCCTCTTCAAAAAGTTCGATCACGAACTGGCGGACATCTGCACCCTCCTTGCCCTCAGGGACACCCAGAATTCTCAAGTTATTCCGCCTAGCCCGATTTTCGAGATCAGAGAGTTTCAACAAGGTATCATCCCTCATAGTTTGCATTGACTCAGTCAGATTTTTCTGTGAGGTCAGATCATCTTCCAATTGAGAAATTCTGGTTTCGGCTTAACTGATTCTTGTCGCGAAATCAGAACATGTCTTAGCAATCCTTCGGATAGAGTTCTGCAATGTCCTACACGCGCCTTGTGTCCGGGAACTCTCAGCTCTTGTTTCCTCACGATGGGCCATGATCACCTGATATATCACAGAAAGAGTAATTTCTTCAGGCACATTGGGGTTGACACTGACCACTCCCGGCAGTATGATACCTTGCGGGTTCTCCTTTCTGTCTAGATTTGGTGAGAAGGAGTAATCCCAGGTCATACGACCGACCGCGCCCTCGATCGGCCCAGAGAAAGCAGATTGATCTCTCATTTTCCTAACTGTTCCAGGATTAAACAAGGACTTATCGCTCTCTTCCTCCAGATACAAACTGCTAGTATCGCTTTCTTCCCGAGCCCAGTCTTTGTCGCAGCTATCATAACCAGATGAGTTAGAGTGGTCTGACAGCGAAAAGAATTTATCAGCAGCGTCCTCATCTTTGCCGGTTAATATGTTGTCTCCCTTCCGGCCAGTCGCACTGTCCTGGAGAGTCAGATCTGGAGCCCCAGTTATTTGGTCACTAGTTGAGGGAACTCCATTTACCAGAATGCACTGGCCTTGCTGAGCAAGCACTGTATCGTCTATCACCACCGGGGGGGGAACGTTGATCGGGCTACCAGTCTCCCCCTCCTCACTTGGGAGACTGTTTAAACTCAGACTGTTTAGACTCAGACACTCCAGCCCCCCCGCAGCGATATCTCTCTCTGCAGCCTCACCACGGATCCGGTCTGTCAGCAATGTTACCGTGTCCTGAGGTTCGGAAACGCTTTCTTGGGCAGATACAGAAGTACCAATCCTCCCAGTGACTTTGGCCCCTTTAACTGATTTATTCTTCACTGATTGTGCTTTAAAGAGTGCGGGGACAGTCTGCTTACCGCGGGTGACCGCACTGTCTCTGCCGGCCTTAGATTGTTCCCCAGAGCCCGGCGTCTCCAAAGTTAAGCAGCGCTTTCCTCGATCCGGGCTTCCTCCATCACGAGCCACCGCGGATTTCCCCGGGCTGCCAGAACCGAGCGGAGGTCCCCGCATCTTGGCATTTTTAATAATGGTCATCGGTGGCATTGGAACACCGGCCCCGGTAGGCAGAACAGGAAAAGCAGGAGGGGCTATCGAAGTGTGTAAGACACGGGACGCCAACCGACCAGGCAGCGGGACCCCCCACAACCAGAGCCAGGATCGCCAGATCATCAGCGCGAAGGAATTAATCCAGTAAGTTGATCCCCCGCCGATTTTCTCATTCAGAGGCCATCAAGGATCACGAGGGGAGAGGGTTTAGCAGAAGGGAGTTAGTGGTCAGCTCACTCGGCCACTGCAGCAGCCGCCATCTTGCCCCCCTCGGGCACAGTTCTCCTCGTCACTCCGCTGGTTTTCTCCTTTCTTCCCTCGCCGTCTGGTGAACACCGAGGATCTGCCGGCTTCTGGCCCTCTACGTCCCTGCCGTTGCCTGACTTTGCTGCCTTGGTGGCCCCTCCAATTAACGCCTGCCTCCCGGACCTTTGCTGCGGTTTTCTGACATCCTGAGGCACCTCTCTGGCTGCAGCTGAGACGTGCGAGTCTTGCTTCCCAGTCGGAGCTTCCTCAAGAGTTCCGTGATGCTGATGCCCTTTTCCTTTTTTTCCCGAGCTTGTTATCCCTTTTTTGTGCGCTTTCGCACCCTCCTGACCCCACAGCTTCATTTCCCCTTCCGGGGCTGGTGCCTGTGCTGCCTTCTTCCCTAACAATTGAAGACTCGCAAGGGATCGACGACATCCAGCCTTTCCTCCTTCCAGATCTGGTGACTTGCCCTCCCCATTCAGCCCTGCTTCAGGGGTAGGTGTTCTTTTCGATTTTCTGGACGGATTTGTTTGCCTGCAGTCCCGACATTTTTTTGTGAGGTAGCTGGAGTCCATGACCTGGACCCTCCATCTTGCGTTTGCGATTGACTTCCAGACTTATCCTCGCCGCTGGTCAGCGCCTTTTACCGCCATATGGACCTTTGCCCTCAGTCTAACCCCCTTTTTTGTGCATTACCCACCCCGCTCTCATTGTATTATCTCGGTGAGGCACCCTTTTTCGCCCCCTCCCTCGGCCCCCTGAATCTCCTGTTAACTCTCATGGTGCCCTTACAACCCAGCTCACCCTGAGGTCTGCTACGGTCCCGTTCCATCTCTATTTGTTGACCCGACGATGTGAGGGAGTCCGGCTTTGACGTGTGTGTTCACGGATACACCACCGGTTTGCTTAACTCTGACTGTTTTTGGTGTCCCCTGCCTGTACCTTACTCCATGGCCTTTCCGCTGAGACTCGATCTGCATTCTAACCCCTTTACATTTTCCCCCTTTTTCCCTCTTTGCTCCATTAGTCTTGATTTTTATGTTTCTTAATGCCCTAGTCAACTGTAAACTGAAGTAACGTTGTAACACTGTACAACCTCTTGTAAAGCACCCCTTTACTTTTCCCCCATTTCCCTATTTACTCCATTGGTCCTATTTTTTGTTATTCTAATTGCACTAGTAACTGATGTAACTGTAACTGATGTAACGCTGCAAATGTAAATTAAACTGTTTAATCTCATGTAAAGCGCTCTGATACCTCCGGGTCTAGCCAGCGCTATATACAACTCTTCAAATAAATAAAATAAAAATAGCCATTGACTAGGCTGCTGCTGAGCCAGAGAGGGATTCAGTGACTCATGGTCCATCGCCATTGGTTATGAAAAAGTATGAACAGGTGATCACATGGTTGCACTGCAAGATAGCCTCTCAAGATATCGATTGGATTAAGATAGATCAAACGACCCTGGAGCCTAAAGAGTCAGTGCATGCTTATTATGAAAGGCTATTACAAGAATTTAAGCAGTACAGTGGGTTAGATACACTCAACCCTAAAGATATGGGACAATTCGTATCAAAGTTAGTGACAGGACTGAGGCTGGAGGTTAGCCTCATGATCCAGCAACATTTGATCTGCTGGCAAAATAAGTCCGTAGACGAAATTCTGCGGTATGCCAGGTATTGCAGTGCTCAGGTGAATTCCAAGTATAGGAGGATAAAGAAGAAGTTGATGCTGGTTTAAATGCGAAATGCACAGAAGGGATAGCAGGTACAGGCAACAGGAGGGACAGTAGTTCGCAATCCAGGGAATGTCCCAGGAGGTGTCCAAGTTACCCCAGGTACAGGGCAGATGGGGCAGGGACAAGGAAGGGGTGTCCCCATAGATCCTAAAACAGGGATAGACATTGCGACTCTGAAAAAGACCACTGCTTGTCATTTTTGTCTCAAGATCGGGCATTGGAATCACGAGTGTCGTTTGAATCCTGCAAATTAAGTGCAGGAGGGAGAACTCGTGCAAGTGACAGATGTGGTAAATCAGTTACCACAGTGACTAGGCCGAGATCTCTTAATGGAGGAGGGAATCAGGCCAGTTAGTGTAAGTGCCCCAACCTCCGAGAATCTTGCAGGGCAATCAAATGTACCATCAGAAGCCCTTCATGGTAGCGCTAGATTGATACTATCAGGACCCGTCATTATATCGGTGCCTGAGGGGGGAGGAAGACTGTACCCTTGGAGCAGTCTTAGAGGTAGACCAGAGAGGACCATACGTAGAAGCAGACGTAGATTGTCATCCCATTACATTGTTGATTGATCCTGGTGCTACCCGTTCTACTGTAAGATCTGCAGTAGTCCCAAACCTACCTCCCTCGGGAAAATTGATCCAGGTTTAGGAGTTTCTAACAAAAGAATGACAAGCCCTTTGACAGAATAGGTGCAGGTGAAAATCGGAACCTTTCAGGATCAACATCAGTTTGTGGTGTGTGATTCAAGTCCAGTCTGTTTATTAGGGCCTGACCTCTTGTGCAAATTGAATTGTACCAAGAGAATTGAATTGCAGACAAATGATGAAGATATCGCTTTTAAGTTGGCAAATCAAAATCATTGTGTGGCCATGTTTCCTTTACTGAGAGTGGAAGACATGCCGCTGGACCTGAGAGACACCGTCTCTCCAGTGGTATGGGACTTCACAGGAGAGGACATCGGACTGATTCAAGGAGTCGAGCCGGTCCGCATGAAGATCAAACCTAACGCAGAATTCCAGCGAACACCTCAGTACAACCTGACCCCAGAAACGGTGGCAAGGATTACATCTGTAATAAAGTCCATGATTGCCCAGGGCATTCTGAAGGAGATCATAGGAAGTCCGTCCATCATGGGATTTCAGAAACTGAGCGGAAAATATCGCATTGTTCCGGATCTTAGAAAGGTGAATAACATTGTGATTACATGTTGTCCCATGGTACCGAATCCATCTGTGATCCAATTTCTGATTACTTGTGAAGCTGCATGGTTCACAGTGATTGACCTCTGTCAGGCATTTTTCTCCATTACGAAAGCCAATTTTTATTGGCTTTCCGTCTGGAGAGCTGTGTCTTAACGTGGTGTCATATCCCTCAAGGGTATACTGAAAGTCCATCCATATTCAACCAGGTCTTGAAGAAGAATCTTGAGAGTTTGATATTGCCCCGAAACTCAGTGCTAGTTCAATTCATTGATGACCTCCTCATTGCATCTGAAACACGGGAGGCTTGTAAGGACGATACCATCGCCTTACTGAACCATCTGGCTGACAATGGGCATAAGGTGTCTCAGAGCAAACTTCAGTACTGTCTGACTGAAATTCAGTACTTGGGTCATCGAATAGAGAGAGGCAAGAGGAAGGTGGCACCAGAACGAGGGAAGGCGATCATGAAAATGAATCCCCCTACTGCCCAGAAAGAGGGCAGGATGTTTTTGGGAATGGTTGGCTACTGTTGACAATGGATGCTGAATTTCTCCTTGATGGGAAAGCCTTTGCAGATGCTGACCCACAAGGATGTGTGTGATCCGGTACCTTGGGATAACGACTGTTTGCTTGCCTTCTTGGAGCTGAGAGAGTGTTTGTGTTGTGCTCCAGCGTTGGGAATGCCTGAATAAAAGAAAGTGTTTTCGCTGCTTTGCCACGAAAGGGAGGGTTGTGCTCTTTCTGTACTCACCCAGACACACGGAGGTGCCCGTAGACCAGTGGCCTATTTCTCAGCTACATTAGATCCTGTAGCTTCAGCGTTGCCTGTATGTCTCAAATCCGTTGCTGCAGCAGGTGTCAGTATTGACCGATGTGAGAGCATTGTGATAGGTCATCCACTTACTGTATATGTACCACATTCAGGTGAGGTTCTGATGACGAGAAGCAAAACACAGCATTTGACTAATAACAGGCTGACAAGATATGAGCAGGTGTTGCTTGCCACAGAAAATGTCACTCTGAAGCGCTGTTCTGTGTTAAATCCTGCTACCTTGTTACCTGTTCCAAATGCTGATGGGGAAGATTGTGAAGACCATGACGAGTCCTCTTTATTGATGGTTCATGTCTAAGAGAAAATGAAGGTAATTTGAGAGCAGCGTTTGCTGTCTGTACCATCTCGGGAGTGGTGGAAGCTGCTTGCTTACAGGGAGTGCATCCAGCGCAAGTAGATGAAATTATTGCTTTGACCCGTGCATGTCCGTCTCTGAGCAAATCCGAGTCGCCATCTATATCGATAGACAGTACGGTTTCGGTGTAGTTCATGACTTCGGACAGCTATGGTCGCAGAGAGGATTTCTAACGTTATGAGGCTCTCCCATTAGCAACGGGAATATGTGAGACAATTATTGGAAGCATTGGAGTTGCCAAAGGAAGTGGCTGTCGTTAAGTGCGCAGCCCACGGGAAGGGAGACGACTTTGTCACAACGGGAAACCGCTATGCGGATGAAGTTGCTTGCTTTTGTGCTACACATGCATGTATTTTTAATGGGGAATATGTTGGCGAGAGTGCAGAGAAGACTAAACTCAGCATGATGCTAGCTGTTGCAGACACATGGGATGAAGTCAGGCGGTTGCAAATGGAAACAGATCAGGAACAAGCGGGTTCGATCAGAGCAGGTTGTGAGAAAAGAGAAAGTGGAATATGGGTTTCAACTGATGGTAGGGCAGTGTTACCGGATAGTCTGTTAAACCCAATGGCAAGACAGATTCATGGAGCAGCTCACATAGGAAGGGATGCAATGGTGAGATTGTTCAGACAGACTTGGTTCAATCCGAGGTTTCGTGTGATTGCGGAAGCAGAGTGTCATCGGTGTGTCACTTGTCAACAGATGAATACTGGGAAAAAGACAGTTGTTGCTCTAAGCCACATTGGCAAATCAGGGGGTCCCTTCAATCGAATACAACTGAACTTTGTTGAGATGCCTGTGTGTAATGGATTGAGATACATCTTGGTTGTTGTGTGCATCTTTTCTCGATGGGCGGAAGGTTACCCGACTAGAAGGTGTGATAATCTCATGGTGGAAAAGCTATTGCTGAGGGAGTTGATTCCTCGATTTGGATTTCCAACTACATTGGAATCGGACAGAGGAACGCACTTCCACAATGAAGTATTGAAATTGCTGTGTACCGCCTTGAGTGTGGACCAAAGATTGCATTGTAGTTACAGGCCGGAAGCATATGGTATAGTGGAGCAAATAAATGGCACCTTAAAGGCGAGGCTGGCTAACGCGTGTGCTTCTACATCATTGAAATGGCCCGATCCTTTGCCTTTGGTTCTGATGAGTTTGCGCAGCATTTCTGACAGGGGAACTGGGTTATCTCCACACAAAATCTTGATGGGAAGGGCGATGCGCTTGGCTTCAGTGCCAGCAACAGCTTTGATTAACATCACAGATGACTTGATCCTTGACTACTGTAATGGATTGGCTGATGTGGTGCGTTCTGTGTCTCATCAGGTTGAAGCGACAACTGCACCAACATCGAAAGACCTCTGCCACCACCTGAGCCCAGGGGACTGGGTGATTGCTCGAAAGCATGTAAGGAAAAACGTTCTTGACTTTCGGTGGCATGGACCATATCATGTGATACTAGTGAAGAATACAGCTGTGAAGTGTGGAGAAGTAACAAACTGGGTCCATGCTTCCCATACCCGATGAGTCACAGGTCCTTCCGATGAAACAGCTCCTCTCCCAGAAATAGTTCCAGTGGTGACCGAAGGGTCACAGGAGAGGGCAAGCCACGCTGTGGAGGTTCCTGACGAGGCTGGATACACACCAGATCAAGCTAAGGGGGGTCAAGCTACACAAGACCCAGGTATAGACTCTGAGGGAGATGGTAACGTTGCGAGTGGGATTGAGTCAGACTTAGCAGAAGAGACTGGTGTGGAAATCGGTTGTGTGCAGTCAAGGAAGAAGGATGATGCAAATGAAACGTGGCCTGTGAAACAGAAAAGAAGGAACCTCAAACTTGCACCTGACAGAGAACTTGCACCAATAAGTGAATCTTCTGAGTCTGACCTGAGTGAGTCCAAGCAAGCCAGAGGAAGCATAAGGAGGTCCAGGAGAGCAAGAGTGTCATGTTGGAGATATTCCTCTCCCGAATGGACTTATCTGGTTACCAATGCTGGGGATAGTGAGGTCCGAGTTCTTGACACTGATTGTCGAGATTCGGCTGAGAGTTCCTGAAATCGAGGCTAATGCAATTCTGTCATTGACTGTGCCCTATCCACTGAGGTTGTGTGGTTTATGGACTCTGATTCTGGAATACATTGCATTTCCGAGCTTCGGAGCTCCACAGTCTCCTCAAGAGAGTGCAGAATTGAGAGCTGAACTGTTACAGCGAATCATTGAGGAAATTGGCTCTGATCTCATAAGGGATGTAAGTTGAATTTTGAACTGTAAATAAAATTGCTTGGAAGAAGATAACCTAGGCCCGAGTGGAAGAAGAATACAAAAAAAGGGACTTTTTCATTTAGAAGAAGAAAGAGGGCAAGTGAAGTCTTCCAAGCTATGTAAATATTGTGCCAAGGACTGCTAAAGAATTTCTTTCCAAGAGCCAAAAGGAGTTACTCAAAGGCTTTGTTGCAAGTGAATAAGAGGCGGAGAAAAGAAACTCTGTGTGTTAATCCTCTTACAGCTACAATCCGAGCCACTTTGAAAATGGAGTCTGGAAATTCGAATTGTAGGCACAAATGTATTATAGGTACATTTATTGTAGGAGCAATCATAGCGATAGCTGTAGTCATTATTGAGTCAATTCTAAGCGCACATAAAACTGAGGAACAGTGAGTGAGGGTGCATGGGACATCCATGCCTACCACTGCTGCCTCAAAAGAGGGTACACTAGGATCTGATAAAGGTTTAATAGAGCAAACTAGTCGCTTTCTGCATGTGGATTTGTCTAAAGGTGATTACACATTGAATGCTTATGCTAAGCTGCTGTATAAATATGTGAATACTATGGATGTGAGTGACTGTTATGTGTGTATGTAATTGCCTACTTCAGTTGAAGAGGGGATTAGGTATCATCACCTGCCCTTGATGTATGGCATTACCTGTAGTTTGCTTCTTAGCATGTTTCATGGAAAGGGTCATTACGAGTACTACTTCTCAAATTATGATTTGGTACTCTCAGAAGTTCCAGTCTACAAACACCTGAACTAATTTGCTTATTGCAAGCAAGAAGAGAGAATTGGAAAGTATTTTGTACCCACATTAAGATTAGATAAGATTAGATACTGCTTACGCGCATAGACACAACTTGACCTGCACATTAACAGACATTGAAAAGAAATTTGTAGATCAAGTAAATGATAGACATAGGGGTTTAACTTTTAAGCTTGATAATAGAGAAGGAAAGTTTGAATGGACCAAGAAGGAGTTAGCTCACAAGGCTAAGGGAAGTTATGGTCCATTAGCTTTAGATTGGGAAAAATGAGGCAAGCTTTGCATTCATCAGTTTTATGACACTGTTTTTGTGGGACAGAGTGTGTGTGACCACATCTTTCTAATTGATGATTCCTCGAAGAAGTTTTTGCAAGAAGCAATGCAAGTGGTGCTGCATTCTGCAGTGTTTACAATTTGTTTAGCACCTGCTGATGGGTATTTAAATACAGCCCATTCGCATAGTCAATTCTTGACAACACTAGTAAGGTGACTACTGTTTTCTGTAAATGATTGGATATAAACAGAAGGATCTTTTTGATTAATTTCAAGGTGTAGAAAGCTGCCAAAGTGACTGATTTTACCTGATCTAGGAGAGAGAGTTAATCATTTATAATTACTCCCAGATTTTTAGTTTTCTTCACAGGCGAGGGGAGTGGGCCTAACTCCACAGGCCACAATGCCGGAGACCAGAAGGATGGCTTACAGCTGAAGATAAGAACCTCTGTCTTCCCGGAGTTTAATTTCAGGCAGTTCCTGGCCATCCACAAGCTAACAGCTTGCATACATTCTCGGAATCTTGACCCAACAACTTCATCCCCACTATCCAACAAGACAACTATCTGTGTGTCGTCTGCATAGGAAGTAAGGGTGAAGCCAAATGATCTGATTAGGTCTGCTAGAGGAGTGACATAGACATAGTGTAGGGCTGATTGCGGATCCCTGAGGTACACCCTAGGGCCAAGAAAAGTCCTGAGACAAGAAGTCGCCTAATCAAACTGACTGTACCCGTCCGTTGAGAAACGAGTCTAGCAATTTCCACGTCAACTTTGTTACCCCTATCCTGCTCAGCCTCTCCATCAGCAGTCCATGATTTACCATATCAGAGGTCGCTGATAAGTCATATGTTCATCTTCAGAACAATTGGTATGATACTTGTTATGTGGCTGTCGTATTTCCTAAGATATATCATGTGGAGGATTTGGAAAGTTTGGAGGGAAAATTGAACCATTTAGTAAAGCGTGGACTGAGTGTGGGTAAATTGTTGTAGGAGACAATCCCTAGTTTGGGAGTAGTGCTGAATGACATCAAGATTAGAAAGTTGTCTACCTTGTGGATAAGTTTTCAGTTAACACAGCTCAGTCATTGCTACTCATAGATGGAGAAATGGTTTCGATAAGGGTGATGGTGATGCAAAACAGTCTTGCTTTAAATGTGTTACTAGCAAAAGAAGGTGGAGTCTGTCGAATGTTGAAGGTCCAACAGTGTTGTACTTACATTCCTGATAAAAGTAAAGATCTGAAGGGATATATAAGTAACATTACTGAGATACATTATGAGAAACATGATGTGGCATCTGAGGGAGTATGGGATAAGATTGGAAAGGGATTTGGAGCAGTTGGAAGTTGGTTTGCTAACCTAGGGAAGGGAATTCTTGGATACATCTTGAAGCCAATCATAATTGTTGTGATCTGTGTTATCATTTTGTTAGGCATGGTAAGGGTATACAAATGGCACAGGGCGAGGCAAATGGATGATTCATTTAGAGAGAGAGAGAAGAGTGGAAAGACTGCAGGACAGTCATTATGAGAATCTGAATTGGTTAGAGGAGTTCAGACAGAGGAGAGTAGATACGACATCCGTTTACATTGGTCTACTCTACAGGGATTTAAAAGTTTAGTGATGACTCAACGTCATCAGAGGGGGAAACTGATGTAGCGGAATTTGCATTTTATTTGTAGGGGTGCATTATAATCACACGTGTAGAGCGCACCCGCATATAATCTTTTGTCATATTAACATGGGGTGTTAGAATCGTGAAATATATTAACTCGAAATGTTATATGCTTAGGCCATTTAGAAAGTAACATGGACAATTAACGTAGGACATGAATGTAACTAGCAGAAAACATTAACGTGAAGAACTCGTGTTATGAAACTGACAATTATTCATGTACTGAATGTGTTTATTAACTATGTTGTTTTACATGTAGGTAAATGCATTAATTGAATATGCCTTATTTTCCTATGAAAATTCGCAAAGTTCTTATGTTAGCTGAATCTTTTAGACCTGAAATGCATTTCCCTGGAAACTCTTGCTTCAGAATTAATAGTTGAATTTCATGTGTGCTGTGGAATTTGTTCTTTGTGTTGCAGGTGAAAGAAGCGTTCTTGTTAGCTTGAATAATGTCTTTTGTTTACTAGTCAGGCAAGGAGAGAAGAGGTTACATCATAAACTTGAGTCGATAAAGGAAGGCCGTTGTGCTTCACACAGGAGTAGGCCTGGGGAAAAAAAGGACAAACTGTTGAAAAAGAAGAACACCATTATCCCATGGAAAACTACCTTTCGGATTGTAACCAGAACGGATGACGTGACTCGCAAAGACTCTTGGGAAAGATACCTGAAATAATGCGATGTTGGGGGGTAGGGAAAGTGCCCAACTTCCTCCTTTGCCTTCAGAGAGAGAGCACCTTAGAACAAGCTCTGTCTCAATAGCTTATGCTATTGACCCATCTTTCTTTGCCAGCAACGGCGAACAGTTCATAACCTTGAATTGTTGTAACTTCAGAAACTGTAAGAACACAAGTGTCCCTGCGGCTGACAAACCAAAGCTGATCATTTTGCCGTAACATCCTGAACTGTAACTGATACCCATGGTCAACCTGCTGGAGCTTGGCCAATGAGTTTTCTGGCCAGAGCCTGCAAAAGAAAATATGTGTTATTGCCGATCTATAACAAATAGTTCTGACAGTAAACACTTAAATACAGCTTTGTAAATGAATGAACAATTAAAAAACAATATCAGGCGATGCTTCTTTGTTGGGCCACTGCTGCTGCCGCTGCTCTGCCACTGCTCTGCCTAACTTGACCCAGGGTTGGGGGTCACCAACGCTGACGCCATTGGGCCGCGCTTGAAAAGCACAGGACTTTCCCCGCAGCACGGGACGCTTCTTTGTTGGGCCGCTGCTGCCGCCGCTGCTCTGCCTAACGTGACCCAGGGCTGGGGGTCACCAATGCTAATGCCATCGGGCCACGCTTGAAAAGTGCAGGACTTTCCCCATAGCGCAGGACGCGCGCGTGCCACGCCCGGGCGAAGCCCAGGCCAAGGGTGGGCCCGTCCTTGCCCGTCACTGACCGGAGAAGGCCGGGCCGGGACCCCCCCCCCCTCTGACATTTGAGGCCCAAAACCTATTAGAAAGTACTGTTTTTACTTGCTTTGGTTTTAAGGACTGCCTAAGCTTTAAATAAGGCACTGGTTGAGTTGTTTTCATCACACTGAGTGATTCATTCACCGATTGAGTTACAATCTTTTGGACTTTACTGCTAATTTACGCTACCAACGGGTTGTTGCCTCTTTATAATTTACCCTGTGGACCGGTGAGAAATCTGATAAAGTTCCCTATTTTTCTTGTATTATTTTCTTTATTTATTTTTATTTAAGTAGATATATACGTTGTTAGGGGTAAACGTAAGGCTACAAATGTCCCTCCAGTATCTGATAATGCCCAGACAACTATTGACTCTTTTTAGTGCGGACGGTTAATGTGATCTCCCAAGAAAAAGATATAGTAGAACCACGTCTTTCAACAGGAGGTAGGATTGGGGGTGGGATTACTGGGCTCCCTGTAGATGGAATAACTACGCCATCAGTAACAGAGATCCAGACAAGGGAAACTCATGGCCCTAGTGTTACTGACAATTTGGCCATCCAATTAAACAACGAGTTAATATTAACCCCTAGCTCGGATAATTGCACAACTGCCGACCACCGCCCACTACTCCTAAGAGGAAAAGGAAATGTAAGAAGGTCCCCATTGTAACCGGAGGAACACATATCCCCCTGACTATAATTCCACCATGTGCAGAGGCAGTGACACGATTAAGTACCCTGGGGACCTACAGTGGGCTTCCTTATTGGCAGGTATTACATCTAGAGTGGAAGTCCTGCTAGCACCAATTCGGGAGAAGCTAGAGTCTTTGATTATCTCAGTGAAAAAGATTAGAACACACCATTTTATTCCTTCTATGGGGCAATCGAAGGAGATGCCTGATAAGTTATTAGTGCCAACTATAACACCTGATTTGCCGAGGGCTAATATAGTGGCATCTAGAGCTAACACCGAGAAGCGACAGGTTGCTGGTGTTACGATCGAGTCAGACTCTAGGGATTGCGAGCAACTATTTGCTTCTACAGCCCAAGCACATCAACAATAGGTGCAGAGCAGGAATATCGACGTATAAATAACGAGGAACATAAATATCGCTGCAGAAATATCGTGGGGAAGAAATATCGACAACAGAAATATCGTGGACAAGAATATCGACTGACAGGTAAGTAATATCGATTACAAAAATATCGACATATTAAATATCGTTTACATAAATATAGTTGACAAAAATATCGAATTAATAATAATGTTATGTATTTTAGTGTTTTTATTGAGAATTGTTTGTCATTTTATTATATGTTTTAAAATTTTAGTAGTTATTAATTTATTTTAAGTTTAATTTTGTATTTTTAGTTCAGTAGCGGGTTGTGGGTTTATAGGAGAATAGGGTGGGAAGTAATTTAATTATATAGATTTAAAATATAATTTATAGTAGTTAATATTTTTTTTTTATTTGAATTTTGCGTTTTTAGTTCAGTAGCGGGTTGTGGGTTTATAGGGGAATAGGGTGGGAAGTAATTTAATTATATTAATTTTATTGAATAATTAATGTGTTAATTTATTAATTAATAATAGTTTAATAATTAGTTGTTAATTAATTTCAATTAATCAATTAATAATTAATTATGTTAATTGTTTAATTGATTTTAGGTGTGTGTTGTGGTGTTTATATGTGTGCATGGTGTGAAGGGTGGTAAGTAATTAATGTTTTCTTGATTAATTATTAAATATTTATAAATTAATTTCCATTAATTAGTCATTATTAATTGTAATTGTGTAATTAATTTTAGGTGTGTGTTGTGGTGTGTATATGTGTAAATGGTGTGAAGGGTGGTAAGTAATTAATTTTTTATTGATTAATTATTAAATATTTATAAATTAATTTCCATTAATTAATTAGTAGTTATTAATTGTAATTGCGTAATTAATTTTAGGTGTGTGTTGTGGATATTATAGTGTTAATTAATGTGTAATTAATGATTTTTTATTATCTTTGTTAATAATAATATATATGTAATTTTATATATTAATTATGTTAATATTGGAAATTAAATTTAATAAAAATGTTGATGTTTTTGATTTTTATTGTTGTGGGATCCAGCACTTTCCCTACTGTTGCACTCACTGGAGTGGGAATAGTAATTTTTACCCCTACGCTATCCAGCGCTTTCCCTACTGTTGCACTCACAGGAGTGGGAATAGTAATTTTTACCCCTACGCTATCCAGCGCTTTCCCTACCGTTGCACTCACTGGAGTGGGAATAGTAATTTTTACCTCTACGCTATCCAGCGCTTTCCCTACTGTTGCACTCACTGGAGTGGGAATAGTAATTTTTACCCCTACGCTATCCAGCGCTTTCCCTACTGTTGCACTCACTGGAGTGGGAATAGTAATTTTTACCCCTATGCTATCCAGCGCTTTCTCTACTGTTGCACTCACTGTAGTGGAAATAGTAATTTTTACCCCTACGCTATCCAGCTTTTTCCCTACTGTTGCACTCACTGGAGTGGGAATAGTAATTTTTACCCCTACGCTATCCAACGCTTCCCTACTGTTGCACTCACTGGAGTGGGAATAGTAATTTTTACCCCTACGCTATCCAGCGCTTTCCCTACTGTTGCACTCACTGGAGTGGGAATAGTAATTTTTACCCCTACGCTATCCAGAGCTTTCCCTACTGTTGCACTCACTGGAGTGGGAATAGTAATTTTTACCCCTCCGCTATCCAGTCCTTTCCCTACTGTTGCACTCACTGGAGTGGGAATAGTAATTTTTACCCCTACGCTATCCAACGCTTTCTCTACTGTTGCACTCACTGGAGTGGGAATAGTAATTTTTACCCCCTCGCTATCCAATGTTTCCACTACTATTGTGTTTATTTTGTTATTAAATGTAAGTTTTATTTTTTTTAAATAGTTTAATGTGTTAATTAAATATAGAATACTTTATTTAATTTTAAATTATTAATATATGTGTATATTTTATTTTTATATAATTTAAAAAGTTTATAAATTAAATAAAGATAATAGTTAGTAAAATGTATTTAAGTAAATATATGTATATGTACACTTTTTTTGTGTTTATATTCATTAAATTAAGTTTATTAGTTATAATTAGTTAAAATATATATTAAATTTAATTTATTTTGTTAATAATATTAATATTATTTAATTAATTTTATTTAAGTTATGTAATTTTTTTAAGTCGATATTTTTTACTTCTATATTTTTTACATCGATATTTTTGTGTCGATATTATTGTACTTACCTGTTTATGTATAGGAAGTCGATATTTTTGTTATCGATATTTTCACATCGATATTTTTTTCATCGGTATTTTTAACATCGATATTTTAACATGGAACCCAACAATTACAGCAATCTAATGTAAATAATGTGCATCCGACATATAGTGATACTCCACATCCAGAGTTACATTCACAAGATAATAAACTAGCAAAGGAAAGTAATGCCAATGGAACCAATGCTCAGAACACCATTAACTTACCTCCAGAATGCTGCCCTTATGTGGCAGTCATAGTCAATGCGCCCCCCTTGTGCCCGGGCCAAAGAGAATCCCACGATTCATTAATGACCACCAAATCTTGTTCACAAGGAGAGTGAGTTGGATTGGCCCTTTAAGAAAACATTGTAAAGGGAACTATATCATAATCAATTTTAGGGAATCAAGGTGGGCAAAGGGAGTTTTAACGGGGTGGCATGTCATCTACAATCAGAACAGAATGTATCATTGCAGCCCTTGGGTTTTTCTATAGGCATTTCCAGTTTCCTGTGCCCCAGATGAGTAGAATAGGATCAACATTCAACAACCATTTCCCATACCATCCTTTATCCCAACCCCTGGCGGTTTCTAATAGATAATACTGAGTGACCTCCAGGATATTGATTGACATGAGATAGGGCACTGCACGATGAACGAGCTCTTACCCCATGAAGGGAGGAAAGAGGATACAAACCCTGTTACAAAGGGCAACCACAGTATTCCTGATATTCTACCTGTTGCCCCATTGCCACTTTGTAATAACATTGCGGATTCCATACCCCAAACAGTTGTTTCATCTAACTCTTTAAAAAAAAAAAAAATGTAGGAGGGTTAGCGAAAAAACAGGGTACATTAGGGTGGTTGGAGTTTATAAGTGACCTGGATATAATATGTATACAGGAAACTTGGTGTATTGCGCCTATTTATTTCTAGGGCTTTTCAACACACTGGCTGGAAGGGAAAAAGGGGGGCTTATGGTCCTTATATCGAATAGACTCCCGGTAAGCATAAAGAAAAAAAAACAACCATAGGCCCTCATTCATTAATTTTATGGCTCACATTTAGGGGAGGCCGGGACATGGTTTTGGTTAATTTTTATAATAATGTTTTCAACAACACCCGGGGTAAGGTGGTCTCAGCCCTTGAAGGGGGACTGGAGACTACTCTAGTCCATTACTAATAGCTTCATATTAATTTGAGCAGGAGATTTTAATATCCACCCATGCCCACTTTCTGCTACACGGGTATGTGGGGTGACTGATGAGGCTGAGACTGGTTATTTACACTTCCCTCACAATGATTATGGAGATCTCTCTGATTACCAAGCTTGACCTACATTTATTAAAATGTGCTTGCGACAGCAATGGAGACCCCATACCAACTTTTATAGGGAGGAATTCTACATCTGTTATTGATCACATCCTAATATCAGCTAATGCATTCAAGTGGTGTACCATACCTAGGGTTGCCAGTCCGGGCCTGAGTGACCATAACTTTATTATATTGACAGTTTTTTTCTGGGGCAAGACCAGTGATACCCCTTTTAGTCGTATTACTGACATTGCTCCAATAAGACCAAATGGGGTCCACCTAAAGTGGGATGGAGTGGACCCAACACAAATTTTGCATGATATTTGCTTGAAGGGCTATAACGACATTATTCATTGCCTGGAAGAATGAAGTCACCACCAATCAGTTACTTTATAGTTTTACTGGTATTACTAACATAGTAGATGAATTTATGACCTGCCCGAATAAAATAGGTCATGTTAAACGTAGAGGATGGTTTGACCACGCATGTACTATAGCCTCCAGGGATTTGAAATTGGCCCTTTGTAGACAACATAGAGATAATCTGTTGATTAAATGTCTCAGATTTAATTTTAAAGAGGTGCTTCTAGCCAGGAAAAAGGAACTTTGAGATGAAGCCTGGTCTGAATTCTCACCGGCTGCGGATATAGCAGACAGTAAATTATTTTGGGATACTGTTAACTCCCCCTTTTTAAAGGATGACTCCTTCCCTGAATTGCTGTCACATGTCACCTGTGATGCCTGGGTTGTTCATTTTACTGAAATCTTTAGCCCTCCGACTGCACAAATGGTGACTACTATAAATAAGGAACAGTTGACCTGGTTCCCCTTACCCCTGCACATTACGATAGCAGAGGTTTTATGGGCCCTGAAGGAAAGTAAAGGGGGCAAAGCCCCAGGCCCAGATGCGGTCCCAGTAGATGTTTTTAAGATTGCCGTCGATTTATGGGGCCCAATTTTAACCAGAGTTTTCAATATGGCTGCGCGACAGTGATTTCGTCTCCATGGGGACCGTCTAACATACTCCTAATTTTTAAGAAGGGTAATAAATTGGATCCTAAGAATTACCGCCCAATTTCATTGTTAGACTCATCGACGAAAGTGATTAGCAAAGTCCTACTTAAGAGATTAGAAGAATGGGCCTGTGAATGCTCAATACTTTCACCGGTACAGTTTGGTTTTAGGAAAGGTGTGGGGACTCTAGAGCAATGCGTGAATCTGGACCTAGTAATAGGCTAATATACAAGTGCCAAAGGCGGCAGACTATATCTCTGCTTTGCTGACCCGAGCAGCGCTTTCAATCTAGTAGACCCCACCATCATCTGGACAACTCTGCTTGCAATGGGGGCGGCAAGGTCTATTATTTGCTATTTGGCAAGGTTGTATGAGAAACTAGTGTGTAAAGTACGCTATGGCCCACGAGGTGAATGTACCAATTACTTTGCAGTCAAACGCGGTATTCGGCAAGGCTGTGTACTTCCCCCTTTACTATTCTCTTTGTTTATTAACGGGGTGGACCAGACCTTACAAGCAGTGCAAGCCTACGCTCCCCAAGTTGCTGGGCGCCCTACACCAGTGCTTTTGTACGCAGATGATGCTGTCTTGTTGGCCAGGACTCCGGTGGGGCTACAGTGTTTAATGAACACCTTTGCGGATTTTATTGCTGCCAGAAAATTGATTGTTAATAAAAACAAAACCTACACAATGATTTGTGGGTCAAGGGATAAGCAATGTAGAACATTCTTTATGGATAAGACGCTGGTGGTTACTGCTGATACCTTTTGCTATCTGGGTATCACTTTTCAGGTAAAGAGGTAAAAGCTCATGGTCCCATAAAGTCACTAATGTTAGGGGCAAAATGAACATATGTACTCATGGAATTTTTAGATTTTCAGCCAAGTTGGGCTCCCGGACAATAAAGGAGATGATAGCAATCTATAGGGCCAGGGTTTTATCTACTGCAACATATGGGGCTGGTGTGTGGGGTCACCTTAATAGTAAGGCGCTTCAGACGGAGGAAAATAGTTTCCTCAAACTCCTACTCAGTCTGCCTACCTCAGCCTCTTTCGAGATTATTCATAGAGAAGTAGGGCTACAGTACCTCACAGATATAGTTACAATCCACCCCTTGTTGCTTTTGCATTCCATATGGTCCAAAGATTATACTATTTTTACCAAGGAAATTGTTCCTCATCCAGCTAGCAATAGCCATCATCTCATCCAAGAAGGTAGACTGGGTGTTGGGAGTGTGTTTGTCAAAGAAAAGTAGAAGCTGAGTGTCCTCAGTATACGAGATTGGTAAGAAACCCAATTTCCTAAGTAATCCCGCTAAAGAAGCAACATAAATGTTGAATCAAGTGGGACTGAGACAGGAGCCCTGGGGTACTCCCTTAGTCAGTCCCATAGTCTTTGAGCGGAAAGGGCCTAAGTTGATAGTCTGAGTTTGGTGAGAGAGAAAACTCGACATCCATTGAAAGGCTTGCCCTTAGATTCCAATTTCTTTAAGTCTCCTGAGCAGAATCTGATGAGAGACCGTGTCGAAGGCAGCCGACAAATCGAGCAGTACAAGTAGTACTGCTTGTCCGTTGTCCAGGGACTGCCTAATATTGTCGGTGACAGCAATCAGAGCTGACTCTGTGCTGTGCCTGGGCCTAAATCCAGACTGAGATGGATCAAGACAGCATGTGGCTTCAACATAGTCAGACAGATGTTTGTTTATCTGTTTTTCCAATATCTTGCTCAGGAGAGGTAACAGAGAAATTGGGCGATAGTTGGTTAGGTTTTCCATGGGAGCCTTGATGTTCTTACGGATGGGAATTATTTGTGCCGCCATCCATTCAGTGGGAAGTTGGCCCGTTCTCATCAAGAGATTGAGGATCGAGCAAATTGGGGGGGATAGCTGTTTGGAGAGCAATGAGGTGGTCTTAGCCGGAATAATATCCAAAGGGGAGCCTGATTTTACTGTGTTCAGTAATGACTCCACGTCACCAGCGGTAAGCGTGGGGAAATTTTCCAACGTCTGTACATTAGGCGGGGCAGGAGAGTAGCGGGATATAGAATCCTGCTGGGAGTTCCCGACTGAAGTGATTTTATCGTAGATCAGCTCAATTTTCTGTGTAAAATGTGTTGCTATTTTATCACAAAGTACTTGGGAGGGAGCTGCCTCGTTGTTACATGCCTTCGGGTTAGTGAAGGAATTAAGGATTTGGTATAGAACTTTGGGGGCATTCCCTGCCTGATTAAGTTGCAGCGCAATATGGGTTCTGCTTGTGGTTTTTATATTTTTGTGGTATTGAGCCAGAGCAATCTTATATCTCTCTTTGTCCTGTGCCTCGTGAGAATGGCACCAGCGCCGTTCCAGATTTTTACAAAGACGTTTTTCCGTCTGTAGGTTAGAGGAGAATTACGCTGTCTGGGGGCGCCTAGCCAAGCTAGGGCACTGTTTCAGAGGAGTCAGGTGATCAATGGCAGTTTTAACTGTGGAATTATAGCAAGCTAGGCATTCTTCCACATTATCTGATTCAAGGTTCCAGAATGCTGGAATTATATCCTGGAAGTGGTCAGGAGTGATTTTATGCCACTGTCTGCGAGAGCTAAGGGGGGTCATAGGGGGAACGTCGTGTACCCTGGGACCCCTGATTTGAAAATCTGGTAATGAATGGTCAGTCCATGTAAGTGGACATGGAGCTTCACAGAAAATGCTGGGAGAGTTAGTAAAAATGAGATCTAACGTATGTCCAGCTGAGTGAGTGGGGCCGTCGTTGATCTTACCTAGTTCTAGAGTGGCTAAGTCTGCCAGGAGTGTAGAGGCATCCTGATTTGCAGTGTTCTCACTATGTACGTTAAAGTCTCCCAAGAGCAAGAAATATTTTGTAGAAATGACATGGGAGGAGATTAATTCCATTAGTTGAAGCGAGAAATCTGAAAGGGGGCCTGGGGGCCGATATGCTAGGGCACCTTTCCAACTATGTTGGGGAAGCAAGTCAATTCTAAAGACTAAGATTTCGATTTTATCATTGCATCGTTGCTCAAGTATGGAAACTTTGATAGATTCTTTATGAATGATGGCTCCCCCCCCCCCCAACTTGGGCTGTCTATCCAGCCTTTGAATGCGGTAGCCCTCCGGGAGTGCCACTGATATGGCAGGGGTGGAGCTGGGTTTAAGCCAGGTTTCCGTCAGGAATCCAATATCGGGGTTCTTAGAGGTAAGTAGATCCCAGATTTCGACTGCGTGCTAGGCAGGGATCTGACATTGCTTAGAAAGCCGTTACACCTTTGAGCAGATTTATCCATGGGGTTTCCTGAGGAAGTCTGGAAATGGATATCTACATAGAGGCTGTGCTGAATCTTGCCTGAGTCAGATGTCGTAAGGTCTATGTGCTTCTGTTCCAGCTTCAGGCTCTGAAATTGACAGGACCTGCACGTGAAGGGCCCCTCCGTAACCGGGAAAGCTCTAAGCGTTTCATATGTATAATAAGTACATTTATCTGAACTGCCTCGTCTAATATCGAGGATTTCCTGGTCAGTGTAGGTATATTTCTGCCTGGTTCCTGATTCTGATGTAAAACATACAGGGGTCCTGGCTCCTGGCAACGGCTGGGCGCGGACGGGCGCAGAGGGGCTTGCATTTGGCGCGCCAGCAGCGCGTCGTGTCAGGCATGCGTTTAAGTAGAGGAGGCGAGCAGCTAGACAGCTAACCTCCGATCAGCCCGGAAGTGGGGGACAACTGTTTCCGCTATCTCCCTCCACTCAAACGGGGAACCCGCGGTGGACCAAGGAGAAATGCGGAGTGCGGCGAGAAGGTGGTCAAACAGTGAGTGTAATGTGCAACAATTGACAGTCAAAAGGTAAGACATTTTTAAAATAGCTTTACAAGTCTACAATCCTCCTGAATTGTGTAAGTTTAAAATAAATTCTGCAGCCTAACTGGAGGGCGTCCGCTGCATGTCGTCAGGCATGCGTTTCAGTAGAGGAGGCGAGCAGCTAGACTGCTAACCTCCGATCAGCCCAGAAGTGGGGGAAAACTGTTTCCGTTATCTCCCTCCACTCAAACGGGGAACCCGCGGTGGACCAAGGAGAAATGCAGAGTGCGGCGAGAATGCGGCCAAACAGTGAGTGTAATGTGCAACAATTGACAATCAAAAGGCAAGAAGTTTTTAAAATAGCTTTACAAGTCTACAATCCTCCAGAATTGTGTAAGTTTAAAAGTTTAAAATAATTTCTGCTGCCTTACTGGAGGGTAAATCAACAGTATGATTTAGGTGAGGGATTTTCAAGAGCAGTTAGGTCATTATATAAAAACCCAACAGCTAGGATACTAGTGAACGGAAATCTCACCAAATAGATAACCATAGAGAGAGGGACACAACAGGGGTGCTCACTGTCTCCTTTACTTTTCAATCTATATATCGAACCTCTGGCAAACAAAATTAGGGCAAATCAGAATATTATTCCCTTTGAGTATAATCGGTAGGAGAAAAAAGTGGCTTTCTATGTCAATGACTTGATGGTGAACACGAGTGACCTGGCAAGGTCCCTCCCAATGTTTATGAATACCTTGGAAGACTTTGGGAAAGCCTCTGGTTACTTGGTTGATCAGCAAAAAACAGAGATCATGGAATGGAACACTCGTTGTAATAGCCCCTAGTAAAGCAAGAAATAAGATGATTAGGAATCCAGGTGGTGGAAGATCTAGATAAACTGGCTCAAATAAATTTTAACTGAACAATGTTGGGAACTAGGAGGCTATTAAGAGCATGGAGATGTCTCCCAATCTCTTTCTTAAGAAGGTTTAACATCCTGAAAATTCATATACTTCCAAAATTTACTTTTATCTTAATTCAATTAACTTAGCCTTCATGCAAGACTGTTTCAAGAAATTACAAGGGAAGATAGGCAGTTTCATATGGTCATCTAAGGGGATAAGAATCTCATAGAGTAAATTACGTAGGAAAAAAGTTCATGTGGGGATTCCAAGCCCATATATCCTTTTATATTGCCGAGTTTTCCAGCTGAACAAAATAAGACCCCTACTCCTGAAGAATTCCTCCTTTACCCCGCTCCATAAAACCTTGACCAGGAATTTGCTCCAGGTGGCGACCATCTCCTTTTTAAAATTTGGGCACACGAAGTACTTCAAAAAGGTTCGGTTGAGGATACAAGAGGCAGCGTGCAAGCTATGATATCAAGCTAGGCCGACACTAGGAGCAGTGACTTAGCAAGCAGTTCCCGTGGTGGCCCCTGAGTTTGCCGCCCGGCGACGCATGAAGACAGCGGGGGGTGGTGGCAATTCTCCACGACGGCTGCAACGGAGGGGAGGCCGCCGCCCCCAACATCGTGCCGCCAGGGGGCAAAGCCCCCCCCCACTTGCTACGCCACCGACTAGGAGATACACGCAGCTGGAGCTCATTGTGGCAAAGCGGAGAATAGCAATCCATTGGCTTAGCCCACGGCCCCCCATTATAGAGGCTTGGAAATGGGACCTTATTGAAAGGGCTTATGCAGAAGAGGCTCATATCAAAAATACCCCACAGGGACGAGAGTGCTGGTGAAGCCTTATTGGCTTGGGGAGCTATGACAAAACTTCGGCTTGAACCCCTGGGTGGGTCTGACACACTGGAGACTATTGGGACAGCAGGTGAGGGGTGAGGGATGCACATACTCCGGGACTTTATTCCTTCACTAACCATGTTTAGTTACAATTGCTTGACTTTGTGGTGCAATTCTTTGTCCCTTGCTGAACGCTTATCCCCATGCGCCATTCTGTATGTGATTGGAAGCTACTGGGTGTGGGGAGGGTGGCATTGGGGGGTGTTTTGCCATATTGAGAGTTATCTGTTTCAACTTGTGCATGGGGGTCCATTTTTTAGCGTCTAGGATGCCATTCGAACACAGGACGAGTACGGAACTGTATCAGTAAAGTGTGCTTGTAGGGCACCTTATCCTACTTAGCCACACTTCTTGATGCAGTGCTTTTATTGTGTGATGTATTGTATATCACCCTGTCTTTGAAAATGTGAAAATTAACAAGAGAAAAAAAAAGGTTAGGCAGACACTAGGAATATCATACTACAGCGATTTTGATCCAATTTGGAACTCTCAAAAAACCCCAGACTGTCTACAGGACAAATTGAAAAGCCCACCTGGAGTGGGTGTGAACAAGTGGGGCCAAATCATTAAGGAGAATTCTTTGGCCTCTTGGGAGTCCTTGTTGGAAATAACAGAAGGAAAACTGTCCAAATTTAAGTACTATCAGCTGGCAAATTGGGCATGTGGGATAGGTAGAGATGGGAAACGAAACAGGGAATGGGAGGAAAAACTACAAGGAAGACTGTTTCAGAGAAGGGAAATCTCTAATAGGTAATGGATGATAATCCAAGCCAGGAAGGAAGATTTCACCCTACCATCTGAGACCTGGACGAGGGACCTGTCATTGTGGGATTTAAACAACTATATGGCAAGTATCAATGTCTACTCTTTGGCTGTCTATCAAATCCACCTTTCTCTCAGGAAAAACCCTCTATTTACATTCCACAGGGGGTATTGGACACCGAAAAGGCTGGCAATCCTAGGAGGCCTGGAGGTGAAGAAATGCCACAAGTGTGAGATGGAAAAGGCAGATGATGTCTATATATTCTAACAGTGCCCCTACATTTAGGTCTTCTGGCAGGAAACGGGAAAGGAGCTCTCCAAGGTAATGGGACAAGAAGTAAAGGTCAGCTTGGCAATGGTGGTCTTTGGAGTCACAGATCGTCTGGGTCACTTTTAATGTTGCACAAGAAACAAACATCCTTACTCTTTGTATTAATATTGCTGTCACGAAGGGAGATCTGGTGGAATGGGTGGGTGCTAATCCCCTGGATATTAGGGACTGGTTAACGTCTTCTCAGCGGGTGAACAGGTTAGATCACAGCTGCCGCACACTTAAGAGTCTAGAGTTCTGGGAGGCATGGGAGCATTGGAACACTGAGGAAAATAATAGGTGAATCTTTTCTGGTTCACAAAAAGAAAATGTCCAATGAATAATAACCTTTAGCGGGGTGACACCAACTGGACCGAGAAAGATTTCCCTCGTAAATAAAGTATGTTTTTTTAGCTAGAGACTTCTGAGCCAGTCAGAGGAGATCTCTTTTGGCTTCCGTTTAGTGGCAGTCGGCATGGCTTGCGGGTGGCAGGGCGGGCACGGGGAGGGGTGGTGTCGCGCATGGGGGTAGGGGGATCGGAATGAAAAAAAAACGTACCTTGAGTCCAGGTCCCGCATCTTCTCTACTCCTGCTCTCCTACCTCTGGCTCTGACAGGAACAGGAAGCAGGCAGCCAAGCTCCCTCCCCATAGCCAATCACAACGCTGCAATGCAGCTTTGTGATTGGTCTGAGCACCGTGCATGGCGCTCAGCCAGGGCTGGAGGGGTAGGCATGTTCTCCATGCAGGCTGTAATGCAGCCTGCATGGAGAATGGGGAAAGTGCGCATGACTGGATTGGGCGGCCGGAGAGGTTTGGGCAACCAACTCCTCCCCTGCTCCAGGAGCAGAGCAGCCCCGTCTACCCGCCTGTCGCAAAGCAGCAGGACACGAGACATAAAATGCTAATAACTCTAAGTTATAATCATTTTATGTTTCTCAGAGCTTAAAAGCAGTGGGGCGACGCTCCTCCAAAATAGCGGAGCAGCCGCCCCTGCTTCCGTTCCTTCTCCGTTTCCGAAGTGAGAAGTGGGTAACTTTTGTCAATATCTCTGCAGAACGAGCTCTTTTGTGTCTACGAGCTGAGTTAATGAGAACAAAGAAAAAAAAATAGAAAGGTTCATCATTGGATCCAATACTAGAAGTAATCCGGGATAAATTACTCCCCTCGCTCATCAAAAGGTTTTTCCTTTCAGGGCTGCTCCATGCCTTGATGTAATGTAGAGCAATTTAATTTGCCAAAGGAGGTCTGATCATACCCATATTTGGTTTTATTTCGATCTGATTAGGCAGGAACTAGCTTGTTAGGCCACCATTATGAAGTTGGGGTACCAAAGGACTGCTGAGTTAGGCTCACTGAAAGGACTTTTATGGGAATTTTTGAGGGGAATTAATTCATCAGAGTGAGGCTGGGTAAAATAAGCTCAGTTTCACTGTCTTTAAAAATCTGATTAAATCATAACCCAAGATTTGGCAGAATTCTTTATTAATAAAACACACCCATTGGGTCTTTTAATTTTATGAGGCTCCAGTGAAGCAACTATGTCCATTGTAGGCGATGAAACAGATAATCAGGCAGAAATTGTGTAAATGTGCCTCCTTAACTTTCCAATATATACGAACAAATGCGAAATCAGAAAACGTTTCAGTCCTACAGATTATGAATACTGCTATGGGCCAGTTTTATAAGAGACAGGTTAAGAAAATGTAGTGAAGCAGTCTTATTTTGCCTAAATATTCCAAATATGCCAACACTTAATATCTTCAGTATAGCTTCAAAAGAATTAGGGGCCGATTCCGATTCCGGCCGGAAATCTCTCCGACCGAGCCGGACCCGGAGAGAATTCCGACCGAATCGGACCCTAGCAGTCCGACCGGACGAGTACGATGCATTCGCATGCTATCGGACTCGATTCGGTCGGACTCCCATGAAGTCAATGGGAGCCGGTCGTACAACGCGTACGCGGGCTCCCATTGACTCAATGGGAGCGAGGCGAACAAGGGCGCCCCCTACAGCGGGTACGCATCCATGCGCATCGCGGCGTACATGCACAGGTAGGGGGGACCCATGGTTCCCCCCTGTGTGCGACTCGCGCGCCTACGCGTACAGGGGGTCCGACGCGGACCCCCAAAGTCCGGCTCCGACAGCTCTTTCGAGCCGGACGGCGCGAGTCGGTCGGACTGCTCGCGGCGCGCATTGTACTTACCCGGCCGGGAAACGTCTTCATAGCGCGGTGCGAGTCGTGTCCATGCGAGTCGGTCGGAGCGTGTTGAAGCCGCGTACGAGTCGGTTGGCGATTTCGCGGGAGCTTGCATCGTACTCGCTCGGCCGGACCCGCGTACGATTCGGTCGGGAAACAGGGCTCCGAATCGGATCCGGTAAATCCGATTCGGAGCACTACCGGTCGAGATCGGAATCGGCCCCTTAGTGTCAACGACTATATAATAAGATAAGAGTGCCATATGACTGCTCGGGTAAAAGGAAATACACAAGGTAATCACATGGTCTATGTTCTATATTCATGTGGCTCACATTTTAAAGTATTTTTCGTTAGAACCTATTGACGAACTGTCTAGCTTGTCCTGCTTTTGTAGCAGGTCGCAGATGCAGTTATTCAGATAAACTTTAAACGAGTTCAGTTGTCTTAATAATTAAAAAGTTAATTGTATAATAACTAATTTTAAAACGGTTTTAAAAAATTAACATTATTAATGAAATAATCTAGATGACAACTGTATAATGTATTTTTTTAGCTTTGTGTGGTGATCATTTAGTAGAAATCTGATATTTTTTCATTTTGCTTTGTTATTTGATATTGTAAGGTTTGATTTATTACACAATAAAAATGTGGATTTAAACAGAGAAACTGTTTATCTTTTCACAGTGGCAGAACTCTGACGTTACCCTCCAAGCACTCCAGATAAACATCGAGGATATAACTACAAAAAGCAATACTGTAGGTTGCCTCGAAAATGATCTAAATGAAACCCTTTCCCCTTAAAATACAAGTGACAATAACATGTAATCTCTTACGCCCTTGGGTAATGGTAACCAGAAAATTCTGCTGCTATTTATTTTGTGGAATCCTAAAAAAGAATCCCTATTCCCACTCACCTTAAGTTATTTGTGTCTTGGCTCTTCTTTCAACTACCACATTACTCCCCTCATTCCCGCCCTCTTGTCAGATTTGCATACAAATCTGGGATCTCTGCACGGGCCATAACTTGACATACCAACAGAGAACTAACCATTTAGATTCCTGGCAACTTTTGTGTGGATTTCTCAAAGGGTGCCAGAGTTATTAGCAAATGATGCTTTTTGCACCTGTTCTTTAAAGCATGTCCCCTTAACCGGTCTGTCTGAAACTTAACATATCAGAAGTAAGTTAAACATGTTGAGCCCAATTCACAAGGGTAAACTTAGATATTTTGGTCTAAACTTAAACCAAACGTCTACGTTTACGACTTTGGGATTTCAAAAAGGGCATTTACGAGTAGTATCTTTACGTCCGCACTCAGGGCGGATCTCGTAAACCTAGACCAAACGTCTAAGTTTACCTTTTTGAATCGGGTCCGTTAAGTGTAGCTCTAGTGTCATATAGATTTCTGATAATGCACCAAAGTTATTAGCAAATCAGTGATTTGTAAGTCCTGCTTTAACTTTGATCCTTTTGTTAAATTAGCATGAAACCAGAGATTCCTGCTCTGGACTTAACTTAAGAGCTTGCCAAATTTCATGGAGATATATTAAACAGGACCAAAGTTATTAGCACATAAACGTTTTTGCCCTCCCTTGTAATTTATCTCCACTCCACCATTTGATGGATCTGCATGAAACCTGCCATACTCTCAAAAGACTCAACATGCTAATTATCTGCCAAATTTCATGAGGAGTGAAAGTACTCAAGTATTCAGTGTGCTAAGCTTGATCAAATGCAACCTCGCAAGTTTCAATAGCCAACTAAAAAAGCTCCTTCCCAGTGGGAGCCAAAAGGAGCAAAAAAGAATAG
Organism: Calotriton arnoldi; assembly: GCA_963921515.1. Classification (NCBI taxonomy): domain Eukaryota; kingdom Metazoa; phylum Chordata; class Amphibia; order Caudata; family Salamandridae; genus Calotriton; species Calotriton arnoldi. The sequence continues at coordinate 529,270 of CAWUFW010000867.1, forward strand.
GCTTAGTAAAACAGGCTCAGGAGAAGAAAACATACAGCACAAGTGTTCCTCAAGCTCTCCACACTGCCTCTTCTCTTCCGTTCCAGTCCTGCCACAGACAGTCAGCTGCCACCTTCGCTCAGTGGCTGGTGCTCTACACTGAACTACCGGTAGTATGTGCACATCCTTTTGGCGTAGGGAACCCCAAAAGCGTCCCTCACCCCTAAGCCCACGTGTCATGCCTCTCGGCTATCCAAGAGTGGACTTGCACAGTGGCGCAGGATGATCAAGGTAGAAACCTAAACAAACCTTCAGCAGCATGGCAGGGTAAGTAAGGCACAAGCTGCAGTTCTATCCCTCATCCTGGCATTCCTGGTTTCGTGCTCTGAAGGATATGAGCACAGCTGGGCTGTACTGTGGGGAAGGAGAGAGAGAGGGAGCGGTGAGTCTTCCAGAACTCACACAATTAGAGTTTACCTCAACACAATCTCATGTGGATTTGTCAAAGCATACTACAGTTAATAGCAAATAAAAACGTGTGTTCTCCCTGCCCCCACCCCTCCATCTTGCTGTACAGATGTAACTCCTTGCAACCTGGTGTCGGTTAAATTCATTTTTCTTTTAATCAAGTACACTTGAAAAAACACCATGAGGTTAAACATTCGTGCAGATGTGCATAGTATAATATGCTATATTGTACCATTGTTAGGGGAGGAGAGAGTCATCAGGACCCACTCGAAGCTTCACCTCTTGTGTGTCATGGTCCATCTCCACACTCAACAATGGTAATAAATAGCCTGTTATACTCTGCGCATCTCTCACTTTAAAGATAGATAGATAGATAGATAGATAGATAGATAGATAGATAGATAGATAGACAGACAGACAGACAGACAGACAGACAGACAGATAGATAGATAGATAGATAGATAGATAGATGATAGGTAGGTAGATAGGTAGGTAAATAGATAGGTTGGTAGAGGTAGGTAGGAAGGTAGGTAGATAGATAGATAGATGATAGGTAGGTAGATAGATAGATAGATAGATAGATAGATAGATAGATAGATAGATGATAGGTAGGTAGATAGGTAGGTAGGTAGATAGATAGGTAGGTAGAGGTAGGTAGGTAGATAGATAGATAGATAGATAGATAGATAGATAGATAGATAGATAGATAGATAGATAGATAGATAGATAGATAGATAGATAGAAAAACATACATGCGTCCATACAGTGCTATACATCAGTTTTGTTGGTGATCATTCAAACTCATCGACAATGATTCAAACGCGGTCAACAAGATATCTTCCAGGCTATCTTCAGCTATACACTACCTTATACGATTGCTTCCCTTTCAATTGTGTGTTTTTTTTTTTTTAACAAGTTATTCTTTTTACTCCTGATTTTGGAAACAAATCGTATCGGGTCACGTGACTTGCAAACCGAACACTTCAGGCTCACAAGATTTCCCAGCAAAGGACGTCCTCTCGCCTTTACTTTATCTGTTTAAATAGGCTAAATATTTTGCTTGCTTTCCAAATGAAAGTGTGTTGCACAGCTTTTACGAAATCCTAAAACTCAATGTGCACATTCTTAAAAAACCTGTTGTTCTATTCAGGGCATGCTGACCTCTGCTTGTGACTAGGCCTGTGGTTACTGCATCAGCATGTGGGATACTCCTGAATGTACAAAACATGATAATCTCTGTACAGTCAGCTTAAACTAAAACTGTAGAAACAATTGAACCTAGCATTGAATATGCTGGTAATCTTCGTGGGCCACAGAAAATATAGACAGCATGTGTCACAATAATTCTCTCCAGAGTATTTGTTATAGCTAGCGATGGGCTCTTGTCTGACTATGTAGAGCAATATATCACCTCTAAAATAATGGCGATCAGAATTCCAATTATTGCACATTATTGAAATTCATATCACATATTCATATCAGTAGCCCTCATGAAACACTTTTTAGAAGATTTACACAGCTCGAAAAATGCACCAAAGTTACAAAATAAACAGTTTTTGATGTAAAACATATTTTAGTGTTGTGGAACATTTATTTGGTTGACTAACCGTATCCCACACAAAAATCAATTTTTGCAATACTGTGCAATTATTTATTGTAGATGCTATCTTTTGATTTTTGTAAAAATGCAGCACACTGTATGAGTCGTTTTACAAGAGCCAGTGAGATTTAAAAATAGAGATTGATGTATTTTATATTTAAGAGCTCCTATTTCACATTCACAAGCTCCTATTACTGAAACATTTACACGTGCTTCACATTTAGGTGGTATATGTGTTTTTCTGTTTTAATCAAAAAAGGGGCACTGTTCCAGTCTGAGGGGTGCAGGTCGTCGCCCACTCAATGCAAAAAGGGAAGAAGAAAAAAAGGGGGGAAGAGGAAGAAGTAGGTGAATCCTAGGTTTTATTTAGGCCCCACTAGTAAGAGGGAAGAGCAAGTCTTGCCCCTTGATGCCCTCACACACCCCGAAGGATGTCATGCTTCATCATCGGGCCTTTTGCTCTTCGTTGGGCCGGCGCTGCAATGCCCCACGGGTCCCCCGAAGGGTCGCTTTAGCGGAGATCTTTTGAGACAAAACGCCGTAAGGTGCAAGCGGGTGTGTGCAGTGGGTCCTCTTAGAGGGTGGTGTCGTGCGTGCAACATGAGTTTTAAAACTGTCTAAGGGATGCCCGAGTTGTGATTTTTAATGAAAGGGTACCCTTGACAGAGTAAAAAACCCGAAGGTTAGGGGTTACCTAGGTCGGCTTAATGAGCCCCAGGTAACTACAATGTAGAAGAGGTCGACATGTTTCGCGCCTATCTGGTCTCAAAGATCCATGGCGCTTCTTCAGGACCGGAAAAAACAGAGTGAAGTGCTGTGCACGTGAAGTGTATCAAGGTTAATACCCTGAGGAGGTGCCTGGCAGGAGTACGGATGGGGTAGGTGCGAGAGAGCCAGCACCCAAGCAAAATTCCCGGTAAGGTGCCGGCGTCCTACTTTCCAAGCTTATGGAGCAACTCTCCCGATAAATTGAGGTGACGTACAGGCAGCGGCCACAACTGAATAAGGTTTTTGCAGTTGACTGCAGGGTACATTTCTCCCTGGCCCGCCCTGACATCTCCTCAGGGTATTAACCTTGATGCACTTCACGTGCACAGCACTTCACTCTGTTTTTTCCGGTCCTGAAGAAGCGCTGTGGATCTTTGAGGCCAGATAGGCGCGAAACATGTCGACCTCTTCTACATTGTAGTTACCTGGGGCTCATTAAGCCGACCTAGGTAACCCCTAACCTTCGGGTTTTTTACTCTGTCAAGGGTACCCTTTCATTAAAAATCACAACTCGGGCATCCCTTAGACAGTTTTAAAACTCACGTTGCACGCACGACACCACCCCCTAAGAGGACCCACTCTACACACCCGCTTGCACCTTACGGCGTATCGTCTCAAAAGATCTCCACTAAAGCGACTCAAAAGATCTCCGCTAAAGCGACCCTTCGGGGGACCCGTGGGGCATTGCAGCGCCGGTCCAACGAGGAGCAAAACGCCCGATGATGAAGCATGACATCCTTCGGGGTGTGTGAGGGCATCAAGAGACAAGACTTGCTCTTCCCTCTTACTAGTGGGGCCTAAATAAAACCTAGGATTCACCTACTTCTTCCTCTTCCCCCCTTTTTTTCTTCTTCCCTTTTTGCATTGAGTGGGCGACGACCTGCACCCCTCAGACTGGAACAGTGCCCCTTTTTTGATTAAAACAGTTAACATTAGGAGCACGGGCACTGGACCTATAAACAGCTCCTGGTCCCCCCTCTTTTTTGCAATTATACATATGTGTTTTTCTTCCTAATTAGGGTATTTGTTGTTCCTGCATGTAATGTCACAAACAATGAAGTCAAATGTAGTTAACCACACTACCTCTTTAAATGCCACACAATGCCACTAGGCCCTCACAAGAATACTACCACTTCCTTTAACAAACGGGAAAGGAAATAAACTACATCTCCCACAATGCAACACATAGCAAAGCACAAGCCTTGGAAATGGAAGCAAATGGTTAACATATGCAACATATTGATATACGCAATAACATATGGCAAGCAAAATAGCATTCAACAAAACAAATTATATCTCCAAGTACACATCAGACACAGCATTTTGAATGATCGTTTTTTTTTTTTTTTTTAAATAAAGAGTAAATGATTCTTCTTAATATAAAGAAAACAACGAAAAATAAATATAAAGAAGCAAAGTAAAGTCCAGGGCTCGGTGATAAAAGACAGTGGCTTATCACAGTATGTATTTGGCTCCAGGCCTTGATCCTGCCACCACATCACTGTAGTCTCCTTATGGGGCTCTAAATCATCCAGGAGCAAATAGATGTCTGGGAACCAACGTTTTGCTATTGGGAGTGGTTTTCAAGATTTTTTTAGGTGGAGCAGGGCCAGGTGGTTCTGGTGGTTCTGAGGAGGGATAGTGATGAGAATGGAGAGGTTTTTGTGTAGGGATGTGTTTGGGAGTATGGAACTGTTTATGAAGTATGGTGTGTTTTTGGGACAGGTGGAAAGGTGGAGGGAGGTTGAGGGATTGGGTCAGAAGGCGAAATTGGGGTGGGCTATGTAACGAGATCAGGGTTTCGAATGGAGGTAGGTTGTGGAATGGCACCTGGGGGGCAGAATCGGGCAGTGGAGGACTAGAGGTAGGCATACCGGCGTCTCTGCAAGGCAGACAGGTAGAGTGTATGTCGTACAGGATGTCAATCACTTGTGTGAACTGTTGACTAAGACCCTGGATGGCATGCAACAATGCCGTATGCCTCCAGAGACGTTCTTTAAAACTTCCAGTGTCTCTTCTCAAACCAGCGCTGGTGGGATGGGGCAGTAAAGGAGGCAGTAGCGGCCCGTGGTGGGAGTGCTGCAGGGCGGTGACGTGGAGTGGGGGAGGGGCAGGGTGGGGGGTAGTAAAGTACGGAATACGGCCGTATAGAGGTAAGTAGACATATAAATAAATAAAACGAATTTCGTTGCGCGTGCTGCATCGCCAAATGCGATGCAGCGCGCGCAACAAATTTCGTTTTATGTATTTATATGTCTACTTACCTCTATACGCCCGTATTCCGTACTTTATTACCCCCCACCCTGCCCCTCCCCCTCCCCACTTCACCGCCCGGCAGCACTCCCACCACGGGCCGCTACTGAAAGGAGGTGCCATGAACAAAGAAGATGCCAGCCAGTTTATGTACTGGGTGCTGGCTTTGTACCCGAGGGACAAGGGTGTGTGTGTGGCTGGTGGTAGTGGTGGTGGCATCCACAGGAATAGACGCTATGTAATGTGTTAGTTCAGCAGCTACTGCGGAGCTAAACCAAGTCGGAGGCCTCAGATTCTGATGTTGTTGTGGACTCCTGGCCAACTACTGCTCTCTCACTGCCACTGGGTCCCTCATTGTCAGTGATTCCTCCTTTGGACTCCCAGTGACGCTACGTTACCCCCAAGCACTTGTAATAAGGTGAACTGGATATCTGCCAGATGTGTGATGGAGTAACCCACTGGTTGCACTAACAACGTAAAAACGAAATACATTTACGGAAGTAAGGGCTACCAAGCCTGGATTTATTATGATGCATCTGAGCAGACTGAGTGCTGTGATGTGAGGAAGTGTGTTCCCTTCCTCCTTTGTTTGATGGGGCTCCCTTGAGCTGATAAGCTCTAGTTCATGCACCTGTGCTCAGTGAGTGGTACAGAGGCCTTAGAAGACTGTGACCAGCACCCCTAAAACAACTTGTTACTCTCTACTAAAGAAGGACAACAGTCCTGAAACACACGTCTAGAGATACACAGCACTGGCTGCACCAACAAAGCTGAAAACTAAAGACGTTTTTACTGAAGTGTTACCATGCAATGCATTTACCAAGATGCAGCTGATCGAACGGAGTGCTGGGATATGAGGCAGTGTGCTTCCTTCCTCCTTTTGTTTAACACGGACTTTATATTTTCACAATAGAAGGAATCATATCTATTGCATTGTAAAAGGAATATTTTCTTTGCTATTATGCCTCATACTAGTTTTTTATTTGATTCTGTAATTCTTAATGTTGTGTCGTCTATGCATGATTACTATGAAGATAAGCGTTTGTATACATTGTTGACATAACCTCCTCCCTCGATGGGCCTTGGGAAGTATAACATTTTTATTAACCTTCAAGTGTAAGAAACCATTATAGATGCAGTTGGATATAATATGACAGTAATTCAAAATGTGTTATGGTGAAATGTGTAATGTGTGTATATAATAAATGGTTAGCAAATGTGTGTAACTGCTAGAGAAGTATGTATGTTTTCTTAACAGATCTATGTAATATTACATTATTTTCATGAGAAGGTTGTACACCATGCATTATTTTAATTAATTCAGTTAATTTCATATGTCATCAGTAATGTTATCAATTATAATAAAGAACATGCTATGAGTGATGTAATAAGTGAGGTCATGTGTGATGTCATAAGCAGTGCATAGAGTGCACAACTTATAGTTCCTTCATTTAACTATAATTGGTGAGTTTAAAATGTTATGTTTTAACTTCACTTTAGCCTTTGTGTTTTTTTAGTGAACTTCAGAGGTTTTTAAATGTAAAGTAATATATTTGTAGCATACCTAACTAAATTGTCACTTTAACCTTTGTTTTTTCAGTAAATTTATAGGTATTTTTTTTATGTAAAGTAATATGTTATTACCATTACCACCCCCAGAACATGGCTGACTCACGCTCCCAACAAAGTCTGTGTGTGGCATGGGGTTAGCCGCAGGGCCTGGCCTGCGGTGAGGTTCATGTCCATCTCCCTGCTGTGCCCAGCCTTTGGACATGCACAGGCCTTGCATCCAATCCCCATGAGCGCCCAAGCTTTTCCTGTGTCTGGCATGAAGTAGGCAGCAGGACCTGGCCTGTCCCAAGTAACACCCAACGCACCCCACTTTTTTAAAAATATTGTTTTTCAATCCTGCTGGACTGTCATGGGTGGTCACGCTGGCTCCCTCAAGAGTCCTGTGGAATTGCAGCAACCTCATAGTTTTTTTAAGTTTGGTCCCAGATGGGACACCCCCACCCCACAAGGTCTAGTGGGTTAGGGTACCCCTACCCTACCCCTTTATACTCAATTCTTTAAAATTCTTATGGACACAGGACTGAGTCCCTGTGTCCTGTAATGGTGACTGCAGAATTTGTCTTTATGTTGCAGCTGGCCAATCAGAGCACCAGCACCCTCAGGACTCATCGGAGCTTCTCTCCTCAGCAGGAGCAAAGTGGCTGATGGAAAAAAATGTCACTCGGCCAATCAGATCACCCAATAATTTAAGCTGCGTGCACCTGGGACAACTGTTTAGATATCTATAAACTTTCAACCTTAATTTCTAAAATACTACTGAGTGGATTTACATCAAACCACACAAAAACATTTTCTGGGTAGAGATCTACATTTCTACTAAATTTGGAGTAATTCTGTTTATTTGTTTTGGCTGGAGCGCTGTTCAAACATCTCTATGGAAATTTCATGTGGAAATTGCATTTTGGGACACCCTCTTTTTCTCGGTCCCCCCTTGATGGATCACCTCAAAACTTTCCAGGAAGGAGCTGAGGAGGATGAACTTTTATTTGGAAAGTTTTATGAAGGTTCGTCAAACAGCAACAATGATATTAGCTAAACAAAAAATCTATTTCCTATGGCAACTAGGTCCTAACTAGAACTCTATATATATTCGCACATAATTATAATCACTGACATGTATTTTCACTGAAAACAACACATGAAACTTCTGAACTTTGCCAATTATGGTTCATGGCGCAAACCAAAACCCCATTGTGTTATATATGGCATCGCTGATGATATCACAACTGACATTATTAATGACATCACCACTGATACCAGTGATGACATTGTCATTTTCATTATGCTGGATTTGCTTTTTATGTTGCATGATATATTGATTTATGGGTGTTTTATTTTTAATCATTTGCATATCTGTATTGGTTTTTATAAATGCTTCAATTTCATCAGTTGCATTCCTCTGCATTTCTACTTCTTTAGATTCCTGTTGTAAGAAATTGCATTATTATTTGAGGTGGGTGACTGTACACCTCAAGGAATGATCTCAACACTTATCAAAGTGAACCCTCAAAGCCACTAAACTAACCTGAGCTCAGCCCTTCTGGTAGCTATGGCACAGAACCGAAAGTCTTAACTTAGGGCAACATGTAAAGTGTTTATGCAGTGTCAAAACAGTAATAAAGTCAAAATGCAAAACAATAAAAATCCCAAACCGAATTAGAAAACTAGTGTAATATTTAATGAACTAAGGGGCCCATTACGATACCCGGCGTAAAAAAATCCGCCAGGCATGGAAGCGGCAAAAATCCGCCCGCACACACCGCCTGAACACCGACCACGCCATTATGAGTACACAAACCGAAAACCGCCATCGGCGGAAAAATCACACAAAATACCGCCCGCCATCGTCCGAGTCGGAGTCAAACCGCCCGCCACGGACGGAAACACGCACGACAACACAAAACCGCCCGCCCACACGGCCGACACACCGCACGTGAAATTACGATCGCACCGCCATGAGCGCGGAAAAACAACAAATATACCGCCCGCCAGCGCAAACAACGCCGATGAGAATCGACACGGCAGAAGCCATGGCGCCCACGCACCTGCACAGAAACCATCCGCACACAAAACCAATAGCACACAACATGGCCAACAAGTACACACAGCAAGGCACACACAAATACACAAGCACAGTACACATCCCGAAAACACCCCCCGGACAAACAAAAAATACAAAGGCCAGAACCCCAGACACAACACACCTGAAAAACAACAGACCATGAGGACACACCCACATAGGTGAGTACAAAAGCAGCACTCCCACAGACCACAACCCCTTGCTACATTGCAAACCAGAGAGGAGAGGAGAGGACACAGTGACACAGCAAGGACAGCAGCACACCACAGAAACGCACACATCACAACCACCACCACCACCACCACCACCAAACACCGGCACCACAAACCCCTGCACATTACACAACACACACCGCACCAGCACCACAAACACCATGGCACCACAAAGGATGCCCAAGTTCACGCCCATGGAGCTGACGGTCATGGTCGACGAGATCATCAAGGTGTACCCACAAATCTATGGGAACATGGTCCAGCACACACCACTAGCCACCAGAAACAGAATGTGGACCCGGATCGTAGACCAGGTCAATGCAGTCGGGACCCTGCCCAGGAACAGAACCGAGATAAACAAACGTTGGAATGACGTAAAGAGCCTGGTCAAGAAGAAGGAGGGCAAAAACAGAGAGCTGGCTGCCGTCACTGGCGGAGGGAATCCCGCGCTCTTTAAGACCTTCAAAGCGTGGGAGGAGAAGGTGCGAGTCGTAATACATCCGGAGATCCTCGCCGGATTAGCAGGGGGAGTGGAGGCTGGTAAGTACAAACTAATGTATACCAGCACACCGCTATGTACTCACATGCGCAACTACCATGCCACAGCTCCCAGGGACAAACACCCCCATGTCCAGCACACAATACACAACACATCACACACACATGCAACAGACACTACCACACACAGCCCAAACCGAACAACTGTAAGATGCGTGGGGACATGTGTACACTAAGCCAGCCACGTAACCACCAACAGGTCCCCAAATATGCCAGAAGCGCCACAACGAGCACCCACCACACCCATGTGTCCGCCACAGCTGCACTAACCGACAAGTAACAGGTAAGTGGCAGGAACACAAAGTGCAGTGGGTGGGACGGTGGACAGCCCAAGTACAACACACACCAGGCCCCAGTCCCACAGCACAGCAAGGAGGAGCATCCCCCACACCCCACAGCCACGTGTCAGCCACCGCAGTGCACAACGACAGCCGAAAGGCAGACATCACGGTCCACAGCAATCGGTGTCAGTGGGTGTACAGCCACCCCCACGACCCACTACACCCCCCACCCCCACAGACCTGCAACATGGAGCACCCCCGCTTAGAGCCATGTGGCATCCAGTACAGTGCACGCACGAACAACTTGCAGGTGGGAAACTGGACAGGGCTGGATTACTGGAGGCATGAGGACCATAACACCACCAACACATGGGACATGTCACGTAGCACACGGACACGCAGCACCGCCCACCATCACGAACAAGTGAACAATGTGCACACGGACATGAACAGCAGACTCACACCCCACATGACCCATCACAGACATAGCAACACCCAAGGAGCCACGTCTGCATGCACAAGCCACACTGAATATAGTCCCACACGGCAGCCACTGTGCAACTCATCACACACAACCGAAACACCATTGAAGTCCTGTCCATGTAGCCCCTACTGCCTGTCAACCACACACCCCACAACTACGCCTATGTAAGACAAACAACACTAGACGCAACAGAGCGGAACAACATAAATGCACACGAACACCACTGAACCCATCAAACTCACAGACACACCATGCACATACAACATACCATCCATCCCATCCGTCAGCCCCAGTCTCATGAAAGGCATGTCATCCGCACAGCTGCCACACATACAGCAGTCACGCTAAGACACATGCCCATGACCAACCATGTGCCAGAAGTCAATTAAGCGCACGACACACTGTGAGCAACAACACACAACATGGGCCACACCCCCGAGCACTGCAGTGATGCACATGGCACAGGGCAGCACGCACACCAAGGAGATGGGACAACTGCAATACGTTGGCTGGCACACAACTATCACTCACTCATAACGATGCGTCCAATGCCATGTCCAGTAACCACAACAGACAGCAAATATGCAGGGCATGTCAGGCATGCACACACCTCAGACCATGCACTGTCATGCTGCCACAACACATGTCACGTTCGGCACCCATGGCTCACAGCATGTACCCCAAAAGCATATCCCCTCCCAAATGCGAATCTGGGGCATGGCCCCCATGTTGCCATATGCGTTCCTGAGCGTTCCATTTGAACCCCAAAAGCATATTCCATCCCAAATGCGAATCTGGGGCATGGCCCCCATGTTGCCATATGCGTTCCTAAGCGTTCCATTTGAACCCCAAAAGCATATTCCATCCCAAATGCGAATCTGGGGCATGGCCCCCATGTTGCCATATGCGTTCCTAAGCGTTCCATTTGAACCCCAAAAGCATATTCCATCCCAAATGCGAATCAGGGGCATGGCCCCCATGTTGCCATATGCGTTCCTAAGCTGTTCCATTTGAACCCCAAAAGCATATTCCATCCCAAATGCGAATCTGGGGCATGGCCCCCATGTTGCCATATGCGTTCCTAAGCGTTCCATTTGAACCCCAAAAGCATATTCCATCCCAAATGCGAATCTGGGGCATGGCCCCCATGTTGCCATATGCGTTCCTAAGCGTTCCATTTGAACCCCAAAAGCATATTCCATCCCAAATGCGAATCTGGGGCATGGCCCCCATGTTGCCATATGCGTTCCTAAGCGTTCCATTTGAACCCCTAAAGCATATTCCATCCCAAATGCGAATCAGGGGCATGGCCCCCATGTTGCCATATGCGTTCCTAAGCGTTCCATTTGAACTCCAAAAGCATATCCCCTCCCAAATGCGAATCAGGGGCATGGCCCCCATGTTGCCATATGCGTTCCTAAGCGTTCCATTTGAACTCCAAAAGCATATCCCCTCCCAAATGCGAATCTGGGGCATGGCCCCCATGTTGCCATATGCGTTCCTAAGCGTTCCATTTGAACTCCAAAAGCAAAGTACAAACCAGACCCAGGATGGGCCAGGAGCCCGCATACACCAGAGTCACAATGAGTAGGGGCAAAGCAACACACCCATCGGCATGGCCAATCCGTCCCATGCCACATGTGCACAGCACACAGTCCCATTGCCTAGCACACACAACTACAGATGCCACAGCCACACACTCGCCTCCGGGAAACCCATGTACGAGATTGCACGAACTGCCAATGTCAGACGACTAATACATACTTCGCCAGGTGCAACACAATAACAAATCTCATTCTCTCCACAGGTGACGAACTGCTGGACGCTGGGGATGGAGACAGCAGCCAGCACAGCCAGCCTACAAGCCCCCAACGAGGACACACGGATCTGGAGGATCTGTCCACCTCTTCGGACACGGACCACCAAGCTGGCCCATCTGGCGTGGCAGGGCCCAGCCGCTCCCCAGGACCCCTCCTACCCACCAACCCATCATCCAGGGATGCTGAACAGTCCCAGTCCCCTGCTGCCACTGTCGTTGCGGCCACACCCACGGTCATTGCGGCCACTACCACTGCCGCAACCGCCACCATCGCCGCACCGACCACCACCGCCTCCACCACCACCACGTCTTCGCTGGCACCAGCCCCAGCGCAGGTGGTGGCCCGGCCGACTGGATCCACCCTGGGAGCCACAGCGAGGACCGTGGTGAGCAATGTGGCTAGTGGGCAGGCCGGTGGCAGCAGGACTGGTAGGAGGAGCAGGGTCAGGGAAACGCCAGCCTCCCCTGGGAGCCATGCCCTGCCTCAAATGGCCAGAGTCCTTGGGGCCTATGAAGAGGCCCAAGGACAATGGGCCAGGTCTGCTACTGACACGCGGGAGGTGCTGGGGGTGCTGAGGTCCATGGACGCCCATATGGGCCAATTCGTGTCCCGTATGGACCAACTCGTGGACCTCATGGGCCAGCTGGTGGTGGCGGTGGGGTCACAGGCAAGGCCAGCAACACCACCTCCGCCACCACCTGCTAGGGCGCAGGGTCGGCCAGCAGTGTCCACTTCCCTGCGTCCACAGCCAGTGAGCACACCTCACCCACCACCAGCAGGTCGCCACCACACACCCCCTCCCAAACGTGGAAGGGGCCGTCCGAAGAGGAAACAGATCTCCCGGGAGGACTTCGCACGCTCCAGTCGCAAGTGAGGCCGCCAGCCAGCCTTCCGCCAGCCTTCCTTGACCAGCCACTGCATTGACTTGCTCTACGATCCCACTCCACACAGCCATCTGGATGGCATGTGTGTGTTGGACTATGGACATAGAACCAGTGGGTACACCCTGATCATCACGCAGCCATGACCGACAGCTCATTGTCACTGCACGCACCACTTTTGTCATCACCTTACACACAATCACATGTCACAGTTTGTAATAAATGCACCTTTTTCACTAACTGCTGTTTGTGCCCTGTGTTTTATTTGTACGGAATACATCGGCCACCTTGGGCGGAAGGGCACCTGATGCGTGGCATGGCAATGGAATCCGGAGGGCCTGTAGGGACCTAGGGGTGGGAGACAGAACAGGAGCACATTCAATGAGTGTGTCACACACCCATCACACAGTACATGTCAACAACTACAAGCAATGTACACACATCGCACAGAGCAATAGGGCACAATGCCACAGTCACCAACAGTGGCATACTACCCTGGCCATGGAGCGTTGACACACTGCACGCAGTGAACATACGGCCACCCTGACACAGCACACACACACCTGCACAGATACAGACACATCATCCGTCGTACATGGACACTCACCGTCAAGTGAAGTAGCGGGCGATGAGCTGCTGGCGCACATTCCCAGCTTCCTCCTCTCCGCTGTCCACCTCACTCGAGCTGTCCTGGTCTGCGGGCTGGGGCCCTGGTTGATCTCCGTCATCCACAATGAGGGGGATCTGCTTCCGAATGGCCAGATTGTGCAGCATGCAGCACGCCACCACTATCTGGCACACCTTCTGTGGGGAGTACGCCAGTGCACCCTCGGTGCGGTCCAGGCACCTGAACCTGGACTTGAGGAGGCCAAAGGTACGCTCGACCACACGTCTGGTCCTCCCATGTGCCTCATTGTATCGATCGTCTGCTGGGGTGCGAGGATTCCTCAATGGACTGAGCAGCCATGCCCCATTCGGATACGCAGAGTCACCTGGGTGTGAGGGACACAGAGAACCGTAGCTATTCCAACTGGACAGGGGACAGCATCGCACAACCAGCACGCTACACCACTCCACATACTCACCGACAATACAGGCACGATCCTGTTGCAGATTGGCCATCAGTCGTGGCAAGATGCTGTTGCGCATTATGTGTGCGTCATGTGCCGAGCCTGGAAACTTGGCACACACGTGGGTGATCACCATGTCCGCAAGGCACACCACTTGCACATTCAGGGAGTGCGTGTGCTTCCTGTTGCGGTACAGGTGCTCAGTGGCCTGTGGTGGAACAAGGCCAACATGAGTGCAGTCAATGGCTCCCACGACGTGTGGGATTCTGCCAAGGGCATAGAATGCACCCTTCACTGCCGCCAATTCACGAGCCCTGGGGAAGCGGATGTACCTGTTCCGGTACAGCATCATGGCTGCCAGTACATCCCTCAGCACCTTGCTGAACATGGGCTGGGACATCCCTCCTCCACTGCCCACTGTGTGCTGGAATGACCCAGTGGCGAAGAAATGCATGGCGGCCATCACCTTAGCCGTGGGGGTGACAGCAGTCGGATACACCCTGCGGGGACGGAGATGGGGCTCTAACATGGCACACAGTCGATGCAGAGTTGGCCTGTCCAGCCGAAACTTCCTGATTACCTCTGTATCGTCCATGTCCGCCAGCAATTGGTATGGGCGGTCAATGTTCGGTCTCCGCCTGGGTTAAATGGCAGAGGACACATGTCAAAGCAACACGGCACATAGCAATTTCGCATACACATCACTGACATGACTGAGCAAGCACATGAGCCACAGCCCAGCTGTCAAGCTGGGACGGCACGGCCACAATACACTTACACAGGTCTCCCAACAATGGCAATGGCAAGTGAGACATACCACTGCCATGTGCATGCACATGGGGATCTAGGCCCCAATGACTTGCGGGGCGTGCTGATGGGGACTGACTGCATATTCGCTCAAGCGGCAACGCCACGGCAACATGAGTGTCTGCTGAGCATGGAACTGCTTCCGAGGCTGGATGAGTATGGCACACGACCGACGACGATGTGGGCACGGGCTGAGCGGCCAATACAAGTGGGACCTGTGGCACGAGGGGATATGAGACAGTAGTAGGTGTCAGCACTGCACCCTATGTACAGCACTGTACGGATCACAGCTCCCGAAACATTGACTGGTGTCCACATTGACAGCCCCATGCCAAGACGGCTGTGTGCTTGCAGTCACACGTCACAGGTGAGAGGTTACATTGCACGTGCCAGGTGGCAGACGTACATAGTGGGAGCTGGCATGTGTGTGCATGTGTCTCCTGTTCAGGATCCACCAGATGGGCGCTGACTCTGTACTGACCATTGGACACAGCATGTTCCGTGGAAGGCTTGTGTGTGTGGGATGGTGGCACTGGATGTGCCTCCGTTGGGTGGGGGCCATGCACAGGGCGGGTACGTCGATGATTGCGCATTGTTGGTCACGGTGGGTGCACCAACTAAGATGTGTTGCCCTGTGTTCAATTCCTATGTCCGCATGATGATGGACTGTGGATGTGGGCAGACTACACATTGGTCGATGTGCTGTCTATATGCATGTGCCTTCACACCAGGCACAGCTGCCCCTGCACATGTGACCCCTGCTGGACTCGCTGCTGGGTCTGTGGAGCTGATGCACCTTCTGCGCGTGGGGCGGACAGCTCTCCTCACTTCCCTCATTGCGCATGTCATGTCTTTGCCGCAGGTGACATGGATCATGGAGGGCCCACATGTACGCGTGGGTAGGCTACACATGATTGTTCACTGGTCGCCACCCCCAGTCAGTGTTTCGAATGGGAAGGTTGTCGTGCTGGTGGTATGTTCGATGTGGCGGATGGGCGGGCCTAGGTGCGGGCTTACATTCCGGACATGGGGGTAGTTGGATTGGCGACTAGTTGCAGTACACACGGGACACGTCTCTTCCTTTCCACATCTGGGTCATCCCTTGTACTAACTGACAGTGATACAGTCATCTTCGCCCCAGCCCTCATGTCCTCCCCTCGCCCCCCAATATGCATGCTCACCTGCGAGGCTAGCGCTTGCACAGGCAGCCCCAAGCTCGCACCAGAGAGGGCAAGGAGTGTATGTGTGGGTCCAGTTGCACGAGTGGGCTGTCTCAGGGTATGATGTGTGGCGGGACGCCGTCCACCTGCGTGGTGCCCCAAATGGAGACCCGGCCTGCATGGACTATGCATCACAGTCTTCGCCTTCCGGATCCGCCACCTGCGACACCCAGTGGCTGTGGCTGCCCTTGCGGCCAGGCCGCGTCCGTCTGTGGCTGATGGCCCACACATTCACTCTTTGGCCTCTCTGGGGAGGGCTCGGGGGTGGTGGCGCACGCGCTTGCACTTAGTCGCAATGGCATGTGGCGTGGTTGGTATGATGGGCAATGGATGGGATGGTGCGAGCCACCTCCCGTGACGTCAGTGCTGCTCGTGCTGTGGTGCGTCCCCCTACACTTCCATTTGACTTGTGCCATGCTAGACGTTGAGGTTCTATTGCCTGCGTGATATGACCAGGAGGAGCGCGAGGAGACCTGTCACACACCATGCTCCACTGCCATCCCGTGCCCTGTATCGCCTGTGCGGATTGACTATGTTGGGGTTACACCTGGTCGACTGGGGCTGTGTGTGCCTTGTCAAGGGGTATGGCGGGCGCACAACAGGATCCAGCTTGTCCACAGAGGGTGGGCTGAGGTGCGCCTGGTACCGCCTTGTACGTGTGCCCGGCTGCTGTGCACACACGTGTTCACTCCCCCCCCGACAGGTGTCCTCTCACAATGCCCAGGGAAGCGGTGGTGTACTGTTCATGACCCCTCCCAACACGGCGTGCTCCAACTTGGCATGTGCGCATCTACCCGTCGCACCCACCCACCTGAGCACTGCGTCCATACGACTTCACACGACACATGTGTGTCTTCCACAGTAGTGCTACTCATTTGCGTTGACATCCAATACCAGTGTACTACATGGTCATGTCACGACTGCCGTGTACTTCACATACTCTCATCCTCTCTCATTCGTACTTGTGAAATGAGTCAGCGGAGACAGTTTTGGTTTCAGACATTATATTGAGTCTTCTGTCCTCTGTGATGCAGTATAGTGGACACTACTGGCAGCGGAATACATGTTGAGGATATACTGAGCATGATTACAAATGGGATAGGGTGTGGGGTTACATCTGCTTGGCCAAGGCTGTGCTAATGTACATTTACGTATAGCTGCGGAGCTGCGGACTTTGACACAGACGGTATACATGTAGCCTACCAGACCGCTCGGCATCATGGGCACAGTCCATCTCAGTTCCATGTGACAGGTTTGCTGCGGTTGTTCCTCATGCACGCGTGCATGTGAGATGACATCAGGGCATGTGCTTGCGTGCATGCAGCGGCGTGCCACTTGTTGTTGCACTGTGGTGGTTACTGGACATGTCACAGTCACTGGGGTCGTGTTGTTGTTGTATGCACTTGTCGTCCATGCAAAGGTCCTGGTATGGGATTCCCGGGGCGGGGGTGGGAGGGGTGCAGCACCCACAGACTCCAGGCGACCTATTCATGTCCACTGAGCGGTGTGTGTGTCCATGTGCGCTGGATCCATGTCGTGTCCTGGTTGTTCGTGCAGTTCCGTCCATGTGGGTGCGATACACAGAGCCCATGCCACTGCCTCCCACGATGCATGCGGTGTTCCTGGATGTGATGGGGAACAGTGTGCATGTCCCGGTCATATCCGATGTCATGGCGATGTCGTTGATGGTGTGGTTACAGTTGCCGGTCGTTTGGTATGGCTGTTGTGGTGGTGACTGGCCAGTCCGTGCGGAAGCTGAGCATGGGTGCGGGGTTGGACTTCATAGGTCACTCGGGGAACCTGCGTTGTGGTCCGACGTATTTACAGGTTGTCAGGTATGCGATGCCGTCCAGCAGGGCTTCCATGTCATTGGTGGTGTACATGTTTGCCAGCCAATGAAGCGGATGGTGGCTGTCAAGGTGTTGTTCGTAGGTTGTCCCTTGGAGGACCATGATGGGGCATGCTGGGTGACATTCGATGTAGCTGTTCTCGATGATCCGTCGTGTGGAGGCACAGTGGTTCCATTTCAGTGCGCGTGCGATGTTGGCCACATACGCCATGCCCCCATAGGCAGAGCAGGCCCTGTCGTGTGCGTCCAGAGGGAGGAGTAGTGGTAGCAGGTCCGCCTTCAGACATGCCGGGTTGGAGAGGCATATCTCGACGGGATGCTGGTAGGGACACCTCCGACAGTAGAAGACGGGCATGACGCAGCTGAACAATGTGATGCGGTAAGTCAGTCGGTAACTTACGTTCAGCAGGGACAGGAGATCGCATCCCAATGTATGTATCGTGTTGGTTTGGTACAGCTTGAGCTGTTCGGCGTAGTTGGGTAGGTGTGTTGCGGTTGCCATTTCGCAGCGGTTCGTAGAGGTGGCGTGCTCCGGCTGTGTGTGCAGTCTGCAATGTGCACGCTCCGGGGTTGCTGTGAGCTCTGTGTAGTCGTGGGGAGACAGGACTTGTGTTCTGTTGGCTTGTTTGGAGGACACGGGCCCTCTTCCCACATGCTTCTCAGACAGTTCAAGGTCGGTGCTGTGTGACTCCTTCCAATTAACTTGCATGTGGCCGACATGGGGGAGTGTTTTCTTCTTTCTTCCCCGTCCGTTGTGTGCTTCTGTGATATGCGCTATCTGCCGTGTGGTCGGTCTCCTCGGCATGCCTGTGTTGGTCTATTCTTGGACAATGGCTGTATTCACCGGCTTCTGTCGTAGGGCTGTGGTTTCGGTGTTGGAATGGAAGGTCATTCAGTGCTGTCTGCTCTCCCTTGTGTGGGCGGCAGGCTGCCTTTCCGCTCTGCGTTGGGCCTTGTGTGTGGATGTAATTCTTGGGCCACCTGTTGTCGGTCACCGGGCTCTTTGGTGTTCCGTTTCATGTGTCTTGTTCATATGTGCAGGGTGGTATGGGTTTTTCAGTGTGGTACTGGCGTTCCTCTTCCCGAAGGGGCCCTGCTTCTCCTAGTTGGTGTTGCCGCCGCTGTGTGCTTCGCCATGTTTGTTACACTGGGGTGTGTCCTGCTGTTGCGTGACGTCACTGACATGTGTGCGTCGTTTGTGTGGCGTTGGGTGTTGTCCGTGAATTGGGCGTTGGGGACATGTCTGTGGCCGGCCTGTCACGTGTCATGTGCGTTCGGGGTGGGGCTGGTGTGTGTGCTGCTTGGTTGTGTCCCTGTGTCTGTGTGCGACGCATGCATGGCGCTGCGGTTGGCCTCTGCGTTGTGCGCATGTGTGGCGGCGTCATCGGCGCTTTGGGGCCGTGACGGGGTGGTTGGTTCCTAGTCCCAGGTGGTGTGTACACATGTGTTCTGCGATGTTAGGATTTGGCCTGTGTGTCATATGTGGATGCAATGGTGGATGTGTAGTGTGCACGCGCTGGTGGGGGGTTGTCCGCTTTTTCCGCCCTTGCACTGTGTGCGCTGTTTGCGTGCACTTGTTGTGTGTGTGCCTACCTGCGTCTCTGCGGTACGTTGCGTCCTTGGTGGTGCATCAGCAGAAGCATGGGAAGGGCCTGCAGTGCTGGATTCATGCCCGGGGTGCCGCTTCTTCGTTGTCCGTGCTCTGCGTCCGTGTTTCCGCCTCTCTTTCACGTGCGGTGTCTCTTTGCCGTGGGAGCCGTTTGTTTGCGGCATCGTAATTTATGCGCCGGGCGGGACGTGTTTCGTCGGACGGTGTGTGTCAGTTGGGCTGCGCCGCTACGTGTGCGGGCGCACTTTGATGGCGGACGGTGTTGCTGGCTTGCCGGCGGTGTTTGGCCTGCTTTTCGCATCGTAATTGGGCGGGCGTGTGGACTGCTGCGTGCCGGCGGTAACTGGTGGTTTTTGCATCCGCCAGCACGGCGGTTGTGCTTCCGCCCGCCATCGTAATGGGCCCCTAAGACACTAAAAAGATACAAATACAAAAAAAGGAACTGGAGATATGAATTTTAAAGACTTTAGTAGAAACAGCACCAAAAACCATAAAGAACCAATGTTAGTCAATGACTGTGGTAGACTGGGACCTAGGGGCAATTTGAGGTTGACCATGATGTAACACGAGTTGGATACATTTATCAGGTTCATTCTGGTCAAATATTTTGCCTCCTGACTTTTGGTCAGCTGGGTGCATCCAGGAAAACACCTCTTACAACCATACAGGTCAGCCAACTGACCCTTGAAGTCCACCTCTATATGCTAGGGATGTTATGTGTATTTGTAAAGCGCACTATCACCCACTAGGGTATCCTGATGCTGAGTAGTTAGTTGTGTGTGCCTAGCCCTACCTGTTGTAGATTGGTTAGTTGAAAACCCAGGTCTTCAGCTTCTTACGGAACTCAAGACGAGGGGAGGAAGCTCTGATGTGGAGAGGGAGGTTGTTCCATGCTTTAGGAGTGATGTAAGAGAACTCTTGTCCTCCTGATCCAGTTCTGTGTGGGATGTTGGCGAGTAGGAGTCCTGCAGAGTGGAAGTGTCTGGATGTCTTCTGGAAGGAGATGCAACTGTTCAGGTAGGTGTGGCCTGAGTTGTGAAGTGCTCTGATTATGTGTGTATGGAGTTTGAATGGAACATGTTTATGTATTGGAAATCAGTGTAGTTCCCTGAGGTGTGGTGTAATATGAGTTCTGTGTGGGAGGTTGAGAATGAGTCTGTTTGCTGAGCTCTGGATGGTCTGTGGACTTCTATTGAGTTGCTTGATGATACCGGTTTAGAGGGTGTTCCCATAGTCCAACTTGCTGGTGACTCAGGCTCAAGGGACAGTTTTTTCTTGAGTTGCATGGGAGCCATTTGAAGATCTTTCGCAGCATATTCAGGGTGTGGAAGCATAAAGCAGTGATGGCGTTGACTTGTGCAGTTATGTCCAGTTTGCTTTTGATGATTATTCTGAGGTTCCTAGTGTGGGTCTCAGTTCGGCCGGCCACCAGTTGGAGTTCTATGGTGAGGTGTTCTTGCCAAAGATCACTACTTCTGTCTTGTCTGTGTTGAGCTTGAGAAATCTGTCTTTCATACAGTTAGCAACTTTGGTTATACAGGCGGTGAACATGTTTCTTATTTTGGGGGTCTTCTCCTAGAAGGAGAGTATGATTTGCATGTTGTCTGTGTCAGAGAGGATGTGATGTCATGCACGCAGATGACATTGGCTAGAGGAATCATGTGTGCATTGAAGACGGTGGGGCTGAGTGATGAACCTTGAGGGACCCGCAGATGGGTTTGTGGGCTCCGAGGAGTTAGGTGCCAAGAGAAAGCTGGTCCATTCCTTCACGGCTCCTCATGTCACAGACAGCAGGTCCAGTTCTCTCCCGTTCTTCCGCAGGTCCAGAAATTGTTCTGAAGTGGATGCCTGGAGATGCCATATTTATGCCTGACACAAGCTAGTTTGTCCGAGATACTCCTGGACATGACTTAACTAATGGATAAAAGTTCCCAGGGGTAACCCTACCCACTTTGCAGCAATTCCTATTTGCCTTGCTGTAAACAAGTTTTAAATGTCATGTCTCAGGCCATTTTGAATGAATGAATGAACAGCCATTTGTAAAGTGCACAACTGCTTCAATAAGAAGCATCCCGGTGCTCATACAAGTAGACAAATGGAAATAAAAATAATTAGGCCTCTCAACAGAGGTGAGTTTTCAAACCAGATGTGAAAGTCTGCTCAGAATCAAATAGTCTCAGAGCTTTTGATAGGGAGTTCCACAATTTTTTTAGAAAGGAGAAACTTCTGCCACCAGATCTTTCTTTAGGGATCCTTCGGATGACAACCTTTGTTTGATTTGAGGAGTGAGGTTCCCTCACGGGGGTTTTCCATCTTTAATATTCTCTTTAGAAATGATGGCCCTTTAAGATGCAGTGCTCTAAAAGAAATTAATATAACCTTACATTTTATTATTTGGTTGATTGGAAACGAGTGCAACTGCTAGAGGTTCTCCCTACTTTATTGCCTCTTAGGGCAGTTCAGAATTGTGGGTCTTGGCCCTCTCTGCAGGGTCACCCCCAAACTTTTTTGCCTTCACCACTTCTGTTTTCTGAACCCATTTTTGGTGGCCTTTAAGACTGTTTGCACTTTACCACTGCTGTCCAGTGATAAAGTGCTTGTGCTCTCTCCTTTAAACATGGTAAAATTGGCTTACACCCAATTGGCAAATTTATTTTACTAATACGTTCTTAGTAAAGTGGTACTACATGTACCCAGGGCCTGTAAAATTAATGCTACTAGTGGGCATGAAGCACTTATTGTGCCACCCACTTAAGTAGCCTTTTAAACATGCCTCAGGCCTGTCATTGCAGCCTGTGAGTGCAGTTGTAAACTGCAATTTGGGCCTGACAAAATAATCCTTTTGCCAGGGCTAAACCTTTATTTTTCATGTATATATGTCACCCCTAGGGTCGGCCCTACACAGCCAATAGGGCAGGAACACATGCCCTGGCTACCTGAAATGACAGCAAGGGTCAGCTCACTGACTTCCTGTTCAGAGCTACAGGGACAAAACAAGATCCAGTTGGCCTCCCTGCATCTGCCCAGCTGATCTGCTGCAACTGGACCTGCCTGGATCTGCAGCTGTAACTGCCTGAGCCCTACTTGCATCTGCAAGAGTGAGTCTTTGATCCCCAGTAGGTAACTCCTCATGTCCTGGACCCTTGGTTGGCATCAGAGTGTACTCCTTTGAAGTGAAGAAGAAGGAGAAATCCTGAAGTTTTGGGCTGTTTGCGACCACAAACTGGTTTGTTTGCACCAAGATCTTGCCCGCAACAACCTCCAGTGCAAAGCTCCGGTGGACCAGACTCTTCTGTGAACCAGACTCTTCGTGCCGGACTGTGAGAAGGTAATTGTTTTGGTGGGATTAATCTAGTCCCTGTTTCCAGCCTACGGACCATCGCAGTCAGCCTGAATTTGTGACTTTCCCCTGTCTAGCACAACCAGATGAAAGCGAGTGGCGCTTTGTGCTTTTAGGCGCTATACTTGCATAAATCTTTAAAATTGTCATCTCCGCTTCTACTGATTGGATTTTTTTATTGTTTTAAATTTTACTCTATTTTCTTAATTTGGTGTGGGACCTTTCTTGTGTTTTGTTTTCACTTTATTGCTCTTGGTGTGCTGCATAAATACTTTACACATTGCTTCAAAGTTAAGCTTGACTGCCTTTGTGCCAAGCTACCAGAGGGTCAATCACAGGTTAATTTAATGGCTATTGTGGTTCACCCTGACAAGGACTGTGTCTGTTGCTTGAGAAGGGCTCACACCCCACTTAAAAAACAACCCAATTTCTCACAAGAATCAAATTGTTGTGCAGCAGTATGTACTAGCTGAAGCTTTTTCAAAAAGCCCAGTTGAAAGGTCCTAAGCAAAACAAGTTTGCATAGTCCAACCTAGAAGTGACCAGGGAATGCATTACCACTTTCCGGGTGTATCCATGAAGTAAATTCAATGTGTTTTTTTAATGATCTGAGCATTGCAAAATAATTGGCTGCAATAGCCCTTATTTGAGGTTTAATAGATACATCTTTGTCCAATTTAGTGCCCAGATTTCTCGCTCTGATTTGTGGTAGGTAATTTGGTAGATCTTTAGGCCATAGGATTCTAAGGTTAAGATGAGTGAGTTTGCCAAATTCCAGGATTTTAGGTTTATTTTAATTCATTTTCAGACAACTATGTTTCTTTCAGTTGGCCACCATTGTCAGGCAGCCTTGGAAGCTCTCAACCACTGTGTTCTCTATTTGCTGAAATGACAGCATCAGATGGGTGCCAACTATGTAGGAAAACAAGTTGAAACCTCATTGTTCAACGACATTCCCCAACGGGACCACATAAATAACATAGAATTCAATGCAAAGCCCTAAGGGACACCATATCTTAGCTCTTTAAAGCTTGAGGTGAAAGGTGGAAGATGTTCACGACGGTAAAAGGCTTCGGCCACACTATACTTGGGCTCTGAGGGCTGGGGGTGTGTGGGGGGATGTACTATTGTAATCCTGGTGTCCTCGCACATCTAATACTAATATCCAGTTAGGAGCAGGTAAGGTACCTACAATAATTCCAGAGACAAAAGTCTAGTAGAACAAAAACAGGATTCTTCAGCAACCAGACAGGGGATCTACAAGAATTGTCTTGGCAACCTCTTCTCTCCCTTTCAAGTGTGTCCCAAGGGAAACAACCTTTACCACACAGTCTTTACTAAACAGTGGCATTATCACGCCATGCAGGCTTTACTACGCATATACTTTTACCACACATGCCTTTACCATGCATATATCTTTATCACAAACGTCTTTACCACGCCTGCCATTACCATGCATGTCTTTACCATGCACATTTGGTAAGTATGTTGGTAAGCAAATGTAAGTATTTGGAAGCAGTGGCAGCTGGCATGCACTGAGGATGGTAGAGTGGGTGACACACAAAAAATACACTTACCTTCCTGCGCGGCATGACATTCTCCTCCTTCGGTCTCAAGGCAGGCTCCTACCCAGGCCAACTCCCCTAACCAATCCTGGTGCTACTCTCACCAGCATGAGAGCAGCACCAGGATTGGAGGGAGCAATCTGACTCAGCACTCTCAAGAGCACTGGAGGCCTGCGCTTTCCCTAACCCAGCTGTGTAAGACAGCTTGGTTAGAGAAGTTTAAAATGCGCATGTCTGGCTGGCAGTCGCAAGGCAGCTCCGTGCTGCCACTCGGCAGCACTAGCCCCGTCCCATCTGTCACTCAGTTCGGGACGGGTTGATTGCTGAAAAATAAAATGGTAATAAATAAAGTTTATTACCATTTCATTTTTTAGATCTGGCCTGTGGCTTTTCTTTGTGGGGCAATGGTCCTCCGCTCAAACGGAGGAGCTGCCCCTGTTTGGAAGAGTTATATATATATATTGTACCTTACCCTTTTGTCTATGTGTGATCAAGACAGTTCTCTGTCGAAATGCGTAACTGGACTAATAAACCTGCACTATGTGTAACTCCCTGAGTGTGCGCTTCATTTGGACTCTGTGATATATATATCTGGATCTGGATATAAATATATATATATATATATATATATCACAGAGTCAAAATGAAGCGCACACTCAGGGAGTGCAGCAAACTGTCTTGATCACACATAGACTAAAGGGTAAGGTGCAATACATATCTTATCCTGACATAGAAGACGGACCGCACCTGAAAATTGCAGCGTAACATGTAGAAACAATGGTATCCATCTTGTGACATGTTCAATGTATTGGATCAGTGTACAAGACTGTTCTCACTATCGCAAAAATGCTAAATAGAATGGAAACATGTAAAGTACTGTATAAGCGATAGCAGTAAACCATACAATTGTGTAAACCGATAACATTCGATTGAACAGTGATACCTGATACAGTGCTGCAATTACATCATCATGCACGTGTATGAGCGAAATTGATCAAAATAAAACATATCACAGGTCACCAAACGACATGTCACAATAACGACCAAAGTTCTGGACCATTAATGAGGCCAAGGTGGGACCCCCATAGTGGGTCTAAATGGTAGTTCTAAAGTTCAAGTATTGAATACATAAGTCAAGCATTCTGAAAAAAACAAATAAATTCATGAACTTGCTGGCAGATGGATGTGTATATTATACACCCCTCTAGTGGGAAGAATGTACAGGATAAGAGAAAAACCTGAAGGCCATAGAAAATCATGTGAAAACATAGTGCATCAAATATGCATCAATGCATCAAATATCACACAACTACCACAAACAAGAAGGATCACAAGATATATACATCTAGTGTACAGATCCATAGTGACACATTCAAAACACAATTAAAGAAAGATAATTTTTTATCTCTCAGATGTGGATCACCCAAAAAGCGAGTTCTTGAAAAAGAAGAAAGGGTAGGGAGCCATGCATGTATCCCCACACCAATGGTGGGCCCCTTCCTTTCCTCCTGCAATAAAATACAAATGCAATAGATTAAAAAACAGTTAGAGAGCCAAATGAAAACATCATACACTCTACAAGGAATAGGATGCAATGTCATGAAAATGTAGTATTCTCAAAAAGTAGAAGAAAAAGGAAAGAAAAGAATGAAAAGAGAGGACAGGGTTGCTTTAAACAGGAAGAGAGAGAAAGAGAGGAAAAAGAGAAAAAAGAGAAATATGAAAGGAAGAAAAAGGAGAGAGAAAAAGAAAAAAACAAGAGAGAGAAGAAGAGGAAAGGGACTATCATTCAATCCTCATGTAAGTATATATATATATATATATATATATATATATATATATATATATATATATATATATATATATATATATATATATATATATATATATTCACTGAAAAAACCATAGGTTTTAGGGACAGTTATAGTTACTTGGACATTGCACTCGTACAAAACCCGTGAAATTCCCCCGTTATAGTTAGTTCAGCTAACTATAACTCGCGCCCCGCAATGCACTGCTGATGACGTCACATATTACATCACTCATGACATGGTCAGTGACATCACTGATGACATCACTGATGACATCTCAAATGACATCACTGATGACATCACTGATGACATCACTGATGACATCATCCAGTGACTGTGTGTTTCTGTAAAGTTTAAATATTTTTAATATATATAGGAAAAGACGTATTGAAGAATGAGTGGGTGTGTAAGTGTCTGTATGGATGATTTAGTAGGTGCGTGACTGACTCTATAAGTGAGTGATTTAACGTATCTTACTGAATGCATGGGTTAGTGACTAAACTGGATGAATGTCTGTATCCGTCTGTCTGTTGCTGTGTAAGTGGCTGCATGTGTTTGTGAATAGCTACATGAGTGTCTATATGAGTTATTGAATGCTTGTCTGAGTATCTGTATGGGTGCCTGAGTGTTTGTGTGGGAGGGGTGTGTGCAACTCTGTGCATAGATGTGTGAGTGGGTGATTCACTGGGTGGATGGTTTCAAGAGTGCATCTGTGATAGACTGTATGGGTGGGTAAGTGTGTGTAAGAGTGTGTTAGTGAGTGAATGTATGTCCCAGTGGTACATGTGTGAGTAACTACATATGTGAAAGGCAGTATATATGTGTGTTGGAGTATATAAATAGCTATAAGCAAGAGTGAATGATTGTGATAGTGGCTGTATGGATGAGTGTGTGCTTGTATCAGTGATTGTATAAGAGCGTAACAATGTGCTACTATTTGTATGAGTAAGTGAGCTGGTGTGTGTATAACTGTATAGGTGAGTAAATGGCAGTGTGTTTAATTATTTGCATGACTGACTAGGTGTGTGAGTATCTCTATGGATGAGTGGCGTTGTTTGAGTGTCTATATAGGAGTAAGAGTGCATATGATAGTCCTGTACTGAGTGACCGTAAGTATGAGTGACTGTACGGGTGAGTGAGTGGATGTGTGTGTGTAGACCTAAGAATCAGTGAGTGGGTATGTAGTTATTGGTGTTGGAGTGTCTATGGTTTTGCGAATGGCAGTCTGTAATTTAGAGTGGGTGTATCAAAGGTTATATTAGGGTGTGAGGAGGTGCATCAGATTATCACGTGGATGATGTCATCAGTGATGTCATTTGAGATGTCATCAGTGATGTCATCAGTGATGTCACTGACCATGTCATGAGTGATGTAATATGTGACGTCATCAGCAGTGCATTGCGGGGGCGCGAGTTATAGTTAGCTGAACTAACTATAACGGGGAATTTCACGGGTTTTGTACGAGTGCAATGTCCAAGTAACTATAACTGTCCCTAAAACCTATGGTTTTTTCAGTGAATTTCAAAGGTTTTTTAAATGCTAATTTGTAACTATAACGTGTCTGAAACCTATGGTTTTTTCAGTGAATTTCAAAGGTTTTTTAAATGCAAATTTGTAACTATAACGTGTCTGAAACCTATGGTTTTTTCAGTGAATTTCAAAGGTTTTTTAAATGCTAATTTCTAACTATAACGTGCCTGAAACCTATGGTTTTTTCTGTGAATTTCACAGGTTTTGTAAATGACAATTTTTAAATGTATTAATTGTTATATTAATTTTTTTCATACTGATTTACTACATTTTTAGAAACAATTTTTTTTACATATTTTATTTTTTAAATTACATTGTAATTACATTATACATTACATTACAAAAATACTTTCTCATAATGAATTACTTTAGTTTAAATACTTTGCAGATAGGCAATAGACTTTTAAGTACAGTAGTTACAGTTGTTGCAATGTGCAACACATTTTCAAACACAATGCAACATTCAGCTCAATGTGAATTTCTAGTTAAATGCAATTAGTTACTTTATGGATTACTTTTGTAACCACAGGACTGGATCCTAGATTCAGTCCTGGTACATCTCCTGTAAACAGTTGAGTAAAAGCGTTTTGGTTACAGTCGTGATTTTTAAGGAATATTATTGTATTTTAAAAGTTGACACTTAGAAACTTTTTCTCATAGAATCACCAATGTTATCCTATGGAAGGAAATTCACTTAGCACGTAAAAACTGTTATCGTTACTTTTTCTTACTCAGTGTTGGATCCTGGATCCAGCACTGGTGCATCTCCTGTAAACAGTTGAAAGAATGCGTTTAAGTCATACAGGCGATTTTTAAGGAATATTTGTAGTTTGTGAAAATCAACACTTTGAAACTTTTTTGCTGAAAACCAGTCAATCTTAGCCTATGAAGGAAATTCAAGTTACCGGTAAGTACGGTTAAAATTACTTTTGAGGACCAGTACTGGGCTGAAAGATGCAGCACTGAGGTCTCTCCTGATAACAGGTGAGTAAATCGGAATTCGTATTTCGGCTGATTTTAGAGGAATATTTTAAAGTTCCAAAACTCCACACTTAGAAGAATTTCCAAGTGAAACCAGTCAATGTTAGCCTATGGAAGGAAATTCAAGTTACTGGTAAGTACGGTTAAAATTACTTTTGAGGATCAGTACTGGGCTGAAAGATGCAGCACTGAGGTCTCTCCTGATAACAGGTGAGTAAATCGGAATTCGTATTTCGGCTGATTTTAGAGGAATATTTTAAAGTTCCAAAACTCCACACTTAGAAGAATTTCCAAGTGAAACCAGTCAATGTTAGCCTATGAAGGAAATTCAAGTTACCGGTAAGTACGGTTAAAATTACTTTTCAGGACCAGTACTGGGCTGAAAGATGCAGCACTGAGGTCTCTCCTGATAACAGGTGAGTAAATCGGAATTCGTATTTCGGCTGATTTTAGAGGAATATTTGCACAATGGTGAAGGGAGGGGCGGGCCTGAGGTGACATCTGTGCAATCGCGCCCGTTGCGCGTTTTAAGTTGGGGGATTAAGTCCCCTTGAATCCTGAGGGTCCCTAGGGGCCAACTAGCCCACCAGGAACCTCCGATATGCACTCAGGGGCTGCGTTGCAGAGACGTGTAGAGAGGCCACACCCCTTTTACACCTCTCTGCAATGCAGCTCTGTGGCGCTTTCTGGATGTACCTGTTGGGCTAGTTGGCCCCCAGGGACCCTCAGGATTGAAGGGGATTTAATTCCCCATCTTAAAACGCGCCACGGGCCTGTTTGCACACATGTCACCTGAAGCCCCGCCCTCCCTTCACCACTGTGCAAATGCGCCCTGTGGCGCGTTTTAAGTTGGGGATTAAGTCCCTTGAATCCTGAGGTCCCGGAGTCCAACTAGCCCACCATATACCTCCAAAAGCGCCACAGAGCTGCGTTGCAGAGAGGTGTAAAAGGGGTGTGGCCTCTCTACACGTCTCTGCAACGCAGCCCCCTGGCGCATATTGGAAGTTCCTGGTGGGCTAGTTGGCCCCAGGGACCCCCAGTATTCAAGGGGAATTCGTTCCCTCTCTGCAAACGCGCCAGGGGCGCGTTTGCAGAGTGGTGAAGGAAGGGGGCGGGGCCTGCGGGCCCGATCGTTTAAAAAAAAAAAAAAAATTTTGTCCTCTGAAGGGGGCTGTGTGGCCCCCCTTCCTTTTTCCTGTTTTTATGCCCTGGGGACCCCATCCCCCAGGGCCTTACCCTTTTTTTTTATTTTTAATTTAAAAAAAAAACGGGAAGGGGGCCGCGTGGCCCCCTTCCCTGGGCCTGTATTGCCCCGGGGACCCCATCCCCCGGGGCATGGCCTTTAATTTTTATTCTTTGGAGGGGGCTGCGTGGCCCCCTCCTCTGGCCATTTAAGGCCCCGGGGACCCCATCCCCGGGGCCGGCCTTTCCATTTTTTTAATTTTTTAAATTTTTCTTTTTTTGGGGAGGGGGCCGCGTGGCCCCCTCCTGGGCCACTACTTGCCCCGGGACCCCATCCCCGGGGCTGGCCCTCTCCGTTGGGGGACTGTGGGGGTCCCCAATCCCCCACAGTCCCGCCGGCTCCCCACGTCCCTTGGGAGCCGGCATTGCTTTCCACATGGGGAGCAGCTGACATGCTGCTCCCCATGTGGAAAGCAATGTGTTTGGATATTGGAAGAGAGAGCAGGTTTCCCTGCTCTCTCTTCCAATATCCAAAGCAGTTTGCTATGGCAGGACGGGAGCCGCGAGACTCCCGTCTTGCCATAGCAAACTACAGTGTCCCGGGGGTAGGCAGCCCGGGACACTGCAGGAGCCGGCCCTGGGGGTGGTGGTCCCCAGGGCCATCAAGGGCTCCAGGAGGGGGCCGCGCGGCCCCCCTCCCTACATCAGCACAGCCCCGGGAGGTGGTGGTCCCCTGGGCTTCGGGGTCCAAAACGGACCCCATTTTAATTTGTTAGTGCCCCGGGGAGGTGGCGGTCTCGGGCGTGTGGGGACTGGAGCCCCCCACACAGGTTGTTAAATTAATTAAAAAAAGCCCCGGGAGGTGGTGGTCCCCGGGGCTGCGGGAGGGCTCAGAGCCCTCCCGCACCATTTTTTTAAAAAGCCCCGGGGTGGCGGTTCCCGGGCTTGGGGGCCCTTGAGGCCCCCACACATTAAATTATCCCCCCACCATGCCCCCGGGACTTGGGCCACCCGGGGGCCAATTAACATCGAAGCGCGGGAGACCGCGCTTCGATTTTTTTTCGGCAGGATTTGCGCACCCTGAGCGCATCCTGCCGATTTAAAAAAAAAATGCTTTTTGCCCAGGGGGTCCTTGTGGGACCCCTGAGCAGGCCTAGGGGTTAGGGTGTTTCTACCCTGCCCCTTTGTGCGTTTGCGCACTTGTTTCTTTTTTTTTCTCGGCGGGATACGCGCACCCTAAGCGCATCCCGCCGATTTTTAAAAAATATATTTTTTTTTCTGCCCAGGGGTCCTTGTGGGACCCCCTGAGCAGACCTAGGGGTCAGGGTGTTTCTACCCTGCCCCTTTTGCGCTTTGCGCACTTGTTTCTGTCCCTCGGTTCTACCGAGGGACAAAATGGCTGCCAACACTTCCTGAATCGGAATGTTGACAGCCAGCTGACAGCCAATTAGCATGCAGCTCGTGATCGGGACGGTGCGCGCAGGGTGCGCTGAGGGTACGCGTATCCGACTCGCCCATAGATATATATGTGACTTTACTTGTGAATTCCTCAGGAACTACTGAACGGATTTACACCATTTAAGCAAAAGGCACCAGTCTGAACCAAGGGCTACCTCTTTGCCAAATTTGGTGTAATTCCGTTCAGCAGTTCGGGCTGTAGCTGCGACTAAAGGTTCCTATGGAAAAATGAATGGGGAAAACGCGTTTTGGGACCCCCCTTTTTTCTCGGCCCCCGCTTGACGTATCACCCCGAGACTTTCAGGGTAGGAGCGGAGCGGAGCGACCCAACAAGTTGGAAACTTTCACGAAGATTCGTCAACCGGCGCCAACGTTATTTCAAATAGAATGTCGCTGATTTCCTATGGATAATAGGTTGTAACTATAACTATCTACTGGCGACCGCCAGTAGATAATATATATATATATATATATATATATATATATATATATGGTGGTTCTGTCGAGTATTTGGCAGGCCAGGAACTTTTGTGATATATATATATATATATATATATATATTACCTACTGGCGGTCGCCAGTAGGTAGTTATAGTTAGGACCTATTTTCCATAGGAAATTCACATTCTATTTCCAATAACTTTGGCGCCGATTGATGAATCTTCGCGAAATTTTCAAAACTCGTGGGGCGCTCCAGTCCGCTCCTATCCTGAAAGTCTCGGGTGATTCGTCAAGTGGGGGCCGAGAAAAAGGGGGTCCCAAAACCCCATGCAATTTTCCATAGGAACCTTTAGTCGCAGCTACAGCCCAAACTGCTGAACGGAATTACACCAAATATGGCAAAAAGGTAGCCCTTGGTTCAGAGTCGTGCCTTTGGTTAAATGGTGTAAATCCGTTCAGTAGTTCCTGAGAAATTTGAAAAAGAAAACACATATATATCTGGGCGGAGCCTAACCACACATGTCATCGTGAGACTGATTGGCTGTCAGCACTTCATCCTGGAATTGCTGGCAGCCATCTTGGGACCAATATAAATGATAGTACCCCATTGAAATGCATTGTAGTGAATCGAAGATTTTGAGGGTTACCAAAAGGAGAACTATAAAGGGTGATAACAGACTTTAGTTACATTAGAATTCATTTGTTGATGGTACCATACTAATTTCAGGAATTGTGGTGTGTTCTAAGGTGATTTTACCCTGTGAAAAACCTTCTGCTGGGATATCATGAATCATGTTTGAGAGAAAACTATTTTCACATGCTTGTCCCATACAGTTTTGGAAGGTGCTCCAGAAGCTAAAATGAGAGCATATTTTCTGTATATTCACATTATCTTTCTCAGTCATGTGAGAATGAAGTCTGACATTCTCAGTAAAACATGTACATCCAACAAGGGCAGAGACTGTCAGTTGATTCCTTTGTGTTCTACTGCAGCTTCCCAGAGTGTTCTAAAGAACAACTAGAGTGCTAACAGCCTTACTTATGACAAAAGTATGGCACACCTGAAGCCATCTTGATTGGAATAAACTGGTAACACTTAAAACATTTAATTTAAAAAGGAACAAAATGATGGGGTTCATTTTGTCATAGAAATTATGGTTAGTGCTGTAGAAAGAAAAATTAGGACATGTTTCAAGTGTGATCTCAAATATCTTCCTGTTATATTTCAACAGGAGCAGCCTGTCAGTTGATGCCTTTGTGTTCTACTGCAGCTTCCCAGAGTGTTCTAAAGAACAACTAGAGCGCTAACAGTCTTACTTATGACAAAATTACGGCACACCTGAAGCCATCTTGATTGGAATAAACTGGTAACTCTTAAAACATTTAATTTAAAAAGGAACAAAATGAGGGGGTTCATTTTGTCATAGAAATTATGGTTAGTGCTGTAGAAAGAAAAATTAGGACATGTTTTAAGTGAGATCTCAAATATCTTCCTGTTATATTTCAACAGGAGCAGCCTGTCAGTTGATGCCTTTGTGTTCTACTGCAGCTTCCCAGAGTGTTCTAAAGAACAACTAGAGCGCTAACAGTCTTACTTATGACAAAAGTATGGCACACCTGAAGCCATCTTGATTGGAATAAACTGGTAACACTTAAAACATTTAATTTAAAAAGGAACAAAATGAGGGGGTTCATTTTGCCATAGAAATTATGGTTAGTGCTTCAGAAAGAAAATTTAGGGCATGTTTTAAGTGAGATCTTAAATCCTCTTCTATTTCATTAGAAAATTCTGACATGCACACTGAAACAATCACTTTCAATACCAGCAGTAGACTTCCAGTTAACTCCCTGGTGAGCAGTAGCTTTACTACAGTGATCTAATGAACAACTAGAGTGCTAACATTCTGAATTTATGGCAAATGTGTGACACATCTGAATGCCTTCTTGATGGAATCAAAGTAAAAACTGAAAGCAGTTCCTACTGAGGAGACTGCAGTAAATGACGAAATTAGGAAACTTCATAACAAATAAGTCTCCCAAAATGGCCACCAGAGAAAAAAGAGCCCAAATGTAGCACAAATATCACCCAGATGTAGCCCACATATAGCCCAATGACAGAAGTGTGCAAAACACTTTTTATTTTTAGTTTTTCTGCAGTTTTATATAGTGCAAACTGGTCAGGTATTGGAGCGTTACATCTTACTTGGACCCCTTATTGCGTATTTTGCACGAAGTACATGAGATTGATCTTGCGAAACATTGAACTTTACGATTCTGTTAACCTGAAGTTGCTCTGAACCGGGCTTTGTAACACCCGTTTTTACCTACTGGTTTTAATTAATTCTCACTGTATTGTATTAGGAAAGAGGATTTACTGTTTTTATGTACACTTTTATGATCTATGTTTCTAAATCAGATCAAATAAAGTTTAATGAATTCTATGGCAGGACGGAGGCGAGGATTATGCATATCTTTCCTCACTTTATTTGCATAGCAGTTCAAAGAAAACGTAACACAACAATCATTAAACAAAAGACTACACAACCCATGAACCATTAGGGGGGTAGTCTCCAAGGCAACTATAGTCCAATCATATCACAGTCCACCGTATATAATATCGTGACGTCCCTTCCTCTTCCTCTTTCTTCACTGCTCGTCAGTTAAGTGCATTCCTTACATTCTTGGCTTAATCGGACGTTGTTGCTGTTTGTATAGCGGTTTCTTGTGCACGTTATTAGCATTATTGCCTTGGTATTGTTTCATATTCCCTGCGCAGCAGGCTCTTGCCCGAGCGCGTTCTCCCCCTCGCAGTTTCTCCCGCTGTGTGCTCTGCACGCGGTGAGATCCTGTCAGGCGCGTCTGGTCCGAGCGAGGCAGCTCCGTCGAGCGCTCCCGGTGGTCTTTACGCGCGTTTAGGAATCCGGTCACTCCTTTAGTGTCCGCTTGATTCCCGACCAACCTTCGCCTAATTTTGACACCGCTACGCAGTGATTTCCCCACACGGCCACGTTAGTGACCAGCGCCACCTGGTGGTGGTAATTGGTATTGCGCCTCAGTCTATTCTTATAACAGCTTCGGGGAAAGGCCAGCTGTTGGAGCACCGGCGAGGGGGCTGTCTTAAGGATTTTAAGGGCATTTGTTCTGTGCTCACACCCTCTGCTATCATGTCTTCTCCAGAAGACCATTTTTACTCCTCCTACCAGGAAGTGGAGGAGGAATGGCCCCCCAACTTCTCCCTCCAGCAGTGGACCAAGCCCTCTCTCTGGCTATTTCTAGGGCGCTGGCTCCTCTTAGGGATCAGGTTGATAAGCTGGTGAAAAGCATCCCTGGGGTGTTCAGTGACCCAGATCTGGTGGTGGCGGGTCCAAGTAGCTCCCAGATGGGGAATAAAAGGGCCGTTAAGCATAACGCAGGGCACTTGGAAGGATTTGATAAACTTACGGAGACCTTCCTCAAGAGTGCGCGAACGCTTATACATGCACCCTGCCGGGAGGAGGAGGGGCCCGGAGAAAATTGCGACACTGTCACCACTATTGTAGACCCCGACGGCGGGTTTCCCTTAGAGGGAAAGGGTGTATCGGAGGACGATTTCTCCTCCGATGAGGATAAGGACTCGGGGTGTCCCTGGCGTCCAGAGTCCCACTCCTCTCAGTCCCCGGTTGGGGACGGGGTCCACTCGGACATGTTCGAGCGTACCCAAATTTACCATCCTAGGTCGGCAGAGTGGACACCTGACGCCAAAATGTCAGAGTATGTGGTGGGGAAAATCCATCAACCCCTTGAAAGGGAGGTCAGGAATAGGATGAGGGGAGAATGCCCCAGGCCCTCACTGAAGGGGAAGGTGGCACACACGCCTGAAATTGATGAGAAACTATGTACCTTTTTCTCCAAGTATATGAGGGATCCCAAGAAAGGAATTGATAGGTCTTGGACGTGGTAGGGCCCTTGACCCAAATTAAAAAGTGCATTCCCGGCTGTTGTATTGTGAAAGTGTTCGCGTGGCCTGGTTTCACTTCCGGTGAGAGAGTGGAAGAGTCTGTTTGGATCTAAAGGAGTTCTGTTGTTGGACGGGGCCGGCGCGACATGTCATCAGAAAACATAGCTAATGGAAAGCATCCTCCCTGAAGTGTGGAGCAGTGCCATGAGAGGTCAACGAGTGTGCGTCCCACCGCAGTATGACCGTACCGCGTGACCCATGTGCCGCCTCCAGGGTACGGGAGGCAGAAGCGGCATCGCAGGTCCTCTTGAAGACCGTTGTAGCACTAATTCTACATTTTGGTACTAGGGCATTTTAACTTCGTTGTTCCTGCCAGATACAAAGAGAAGATCCTGTGTTATTCAGTGCCCTCGTTACCTTTTTTGTGGGTTGTGGTGCTTGTCACTTCGCTGCCCCGCCGGTGCACACGACTGGGCACCCCACCTCGTGTGCCATCTGCAGGGCCTCTGCCCTCGGATCACTGGTTTCGGTTTCTGGAGTGGCAACATAAACAGTTGCTCCCAAAGGACTAGCCTGAACACTTAGGTGAATATCCCCTGCACCAGCATTCCACGGAAATTCTTTCCTAGCTCTCCCACGTCAACGAGCACGGCTCCGCTCGCGACACCGTATGACGTCATCGGAGCCATAAGAGGACCTCGTCGGCGTGCTGACGTCAGTTCCACCCATTTTTTCCGTGCCACCGAGGCAAACAGGGGACCGAGACATTTTCACATGTATACATAGTATAATAAATATATATATATATTCACTGAAAAAACCATAGGTTTCAGGCACGTTATAGTTAGAAATTAGCATTTAAAAAACCTTAGAAATTCACTGAAAAAACCATAGGTTTCAGGGGCGTTATAGTTAGTTGGACATTTCACTCGTACAAAACCATAGAAATTCCCCCGTTATAGTTAGTTCAGCTAACTATAACTCGCGTGCCCGCAATGCACTGCTGATGACGTCACATATTACATCACTCATGACATGGTCAGTGACATCACTCATGACATCACTGATGACATCATCCAGTGAATGTGTGTTTTTTTGAAAATTAAATATGTTTTATATATGTATATCTCAAGGTCGATGGAAGAATAAATGGGTATATAAGTATCTAAATGGATGATTTTTTTTGTAAAATTGATTGTATAACTGACTAAGTGTATCTTAGTGAATACATGGGTTAGTGAGTAATGTTTAAATATGAAAATATCTGTATCAGTCTCTCACTTTGTGTATAAATGGCTGCATGGGTTGGTGAGTAGCTACATGAGTGTCTATATGGGTTATTAGTTGGTTTTTGAGTATCAGTATGAGTGTCTGAGTGTCTGTATGGTTCGGTGGGGGTATTACTTAGTGCATAGATGCATGAATGAGTGACTCACTGTATGTATGTGTTGAAGACAGCATGTGTGCAGGACTGTATAGGTGGATGAGTATGTGTATAGGTGTGTTAGTGAGTGAATGACTGTCTCAATAGTGTCTTTATGAGTAACTACATATGTTTTAAACTAGTATATGTGACTATTGGTGTATATAAGTGAGTATATGTGAGAGTGAGAGATTGGAAGAGTTCCTGTACAAATAAGTAGGTGTTTCTATAAGTGATTGTTTAAGAGAGTAAGTATGTGTAAGTTTCTGTAGAAGTAAGTGTGGTAGTGTGTGTATAACTGTATATGCAAGTAAATGGATGTTTGATACTTTGTTTGCATGTGTGACTATGTGTGTGAGTAACTCTATGGATGAGTGGCGGTGTGTAACAGGATGTATAGGTGTATGAGTACATTTGATGAGTGAGTACATGTATGAGTGACTGTATAGGGACTGTTGGTGAATGAGTGGATGTGTGTGTAGATCTTGGAATTACTGAAGAGGTGTGTTGTAACTGGTATTGGTATGTCCATTGTTTTGAAAATGTTAGTTTGTATTTTTGAGTGTGTGTATCAAAGGTTATATTAGGGTGAGAGGAGGTCTGCCACTCTATCACAAGGATGATGTAATCAGTGATGTCATCAGTGATGTCATTTGAGATGTCATCAGTGATGTCATGAGTGATGTCACTGACCATGTCATGAGTGATGTAATATGTGACGTCATCAGCAGTGCATTGCGGAGCGCGCGAGTTATAGTTAGCTGAACTAACTATAACAGGGGAATTTCTATGGTTTTGTACGAGTGAAATGTCCAACTAACTATAACGCCCCTGAAACCTATGGTTTTTTCAGTGATACATATATATATATATATATATATATATATATATATATATATATATATATATATATATATATATATATATATATATATATATATATGTATGTTATATATATCTATACATATATATATATACACACACACATTTATTTCTAGATAAATAGATAGATAGATAGATAGATAGATAGATAGAGAGACAGACAGATGTGTGGCATAGTAGTACAGGTCGAGTCGTGGGACCTCCAATCCCCCCTCCCCATACAGCTTAGTCAGTGTCATGAGGGCCACCCTGCAATGCTGACCCGCCTACAGGAGAGAAATAAGGATTGAGTCTAGGAGCTTGAACACCTTCGTTGGGGAGGGGCAAAGCGAGATCTGTAATACATACAGACATCTTAGCGGCAGCCCCATCTTAGATATGGCCAATCTGCCCATCAAGTAGAGGGGCAACGTGTTCCAAAAGGTCACAGATGACTTTAACGCCTCCAGGACCCTGTCTACATTAAGGCGTAGTTGCAGTGTTCTGGTGTGTGCCACCTTGATCCCCAAGTATCAAAATTGTGTCAGTTCCCATCACAAGCCCCTATTCAGTAGACGATCCACTGGTGTTCCACCAGTGAGGCGATAGGAAACAATAGCGATTTGGCATGGTTGAGCCGGAGACCAGAGAGGTTCCCAAACTCATCTAGCAGTTGCAGCAATCTCTGCAATGAGACGCGGGGGAGGGGAGAGAAAATAGAGCATCAGGCACATAAAGCAAAATAATGTGACAGATATCCCCCAGTCGTATGCCCCAGTCCTGCAGCTCTCGGCGCATCTATAACACCAAGGGCTAAATTGCAAGCGCAAACAGGAATGGAAAGAGTGGGCAACCCTGTCACATCCCACGACCCAGGGTCCATGCCTCCGAGCAACAGCGCCGTATGTGCACTCTGGTGCTCAGTTCAGTGTAG
The DNA here is from genome assembly GCA_963921515.1 of Calotriton arnoldi. Taxonomy (NCBI): domain Eukaryota; kingdom Metazoa; phylum Chordata; class Amphibia; order Caudata; family Salamandridae; genus Calotriton; species Calotriton arnoldi. Next base: position 568,243 of record CAWUFW010000867.1, read on the forward strand.
AGCAACCGCAGCCACCTGCAGAGCTGAGGACCGAAGCCCATGACTCGTAGAACCGTGAGCAAATAATCCCAATTCACTGCATCGAATGCCTTTTCGAGGTCGATGATGACCAGCGTCAGTTCTTCATCACGATTTTCAACTCTCACAAAGGACATGGGCTAAATGCCTAAGGTTCATCCAGGTGATCCAGCCAGGTATGAATCCACACCGGTCCTCATGTAATAGTTGCATTGGGTGGGCAGTCAGTTGAGTGGCAAGCAATTTACAAAGAACCCTCATGTCCGAGTTAATCATTGTGAGGGGCCTGTATGCTGCACGGTCAGCTTTTTCGCCTCCTGATTTAAGGAGCATACATCTCTCCCATTCCTCATGGTCGGCAGTAATATTTCCACCTCCTGTGCCTCTAGAAATACTTCCAGGAGACCCTGTGGTAACGTCGCCAAGAACGCCTGATAAAATTAGGGTGGGAAGCTGGTGCCTTAGTCTGCAGGAGCACCCGTAATGCTGGCCGGAGCTCCTCCAATTCTATGGGAGCATCTAGGGCTTCGGCTGCCAATAGCTCAAGCCTGGGGATGTCCAAGCTCTCTAAAAATGAGGTGTAGTAGTATGTGTGTATATGGGTCTGCAGTGTATACTTGTAGATGTTTTCAGAATGTGTCCTCTATGGCCGCCCTGGATGTGACCCTGGTACCCTCAGGTATCGTCAAGTGTATCGTGAGTGATGGTGTGTGCTCCCTATGCAGAATCCAGGCTAAGAGCCTTCCTGACTCATCACCCTCTCGGTGTAGGCTCTGTCGGTGTTGTTTCAACGTGTATTTGTCTTGTTGGTCCCAAATGTCTGCTATGTGCCAGTGAACCGGGCACTCCCACCTAAGCGTTTCAGGACAGGTCGGGGCTCCCGCCTGCAATTTTGCCAGAGTGGATTCTTTCCTGCGCGATTTTGTCTGCAGCTGTCAGCGCACCCCACATGTCAAACCCAGGCAGGTACCCCATAGTACCATTTCAAGGGCCTCCCATTCTGTGGACTAACGAGCTGTAGAGCCCCAGTTTGTCTCCAAGTAGCCTGTTAGTGATTGGGACAACGCCTCACTCCCTACCAGGTCCTCGAGGATGTTTACCCGCAACCTCCAAAGATCTTGCGGCTCATGCAGCGCCACCCCAGGACACCCTGCAGCTGACTAGATGCAGAAAACATTCTAGATGTGTTACCTCGACATCCTCTAGTCACAGGAACCTTGGTACCAGCACCCTGTCTAACCTGCTGTAGGTGTTGTGGAATGGCAGGTGTAAACACCCTATGCGGGATGTCTCAGCTGCCAGACACCTTCCAGCCCCATGTTTTGCATTACCCCCTGGAGTGCTGCTGCCATATTTAGTTTTGTACCATCTCTGGGGGGGGGGGTGCCCTGTCTAAGTTGGGGTCCAAGACACAGTTGAAGTCTCCTAGCCAAAGCAGGGACGAGCTAACATCTTGTGTCAATGGGTCCTGCACAGTGTAGAAGAATACAGGGTTGTCACTGTTTGGGGTGTTTCTGTTCAATACGATTAGGTCTTGTCTGTCAATGGTGCCCTGTAGCAGGGCATACCGTCCGCCCACATCGGTCTCCATATATGTGAGGGAGAATGGGACTCCCGCAGCTACCCATATTACTGCGCCCCTTGCATATGTAGAGAAGGAGGAATGGAAGATCTGACCCCGCCATTTCCTGGCCAGTCGTGAAGCACATGCATCATCCCGGGGCATTTCTTGCAGGCATGCTATGTCAATTTTGTGGTGTTTGACAAAGGTTGGTACCCTGCATCTCTTAACATAAGTGCCCAATCCCCTGGCATACCAGGTTAGCATTGTGAAGTCACCACCATCATCTTCTATAAATGGAGGTGTTCGTGACGCCCCCTCCTGCTCTGCCTGCTCTCCCTCCATCTGCTGTTGAACTAAGAACTCAAACAATACAATACAAACACCACCCCAACCCACCCACGGGCAAATATAGTGCAACCATTTGACTATCTATGCCCACCCAGAGTGTGTTCAGGGATGAGCACTGTATCCCATCCTATCCAACAGGGCCTGGCTAACACTCTCCGCTAGCCACCGCTCCAGCCAGCCATCCATATCATCTAGGCTCTTAATTGATGCCTCCCAATTGCCAACATACTCATCTAGCGAAACTCCACACCCTGACTGTAAACCACTGACATACGTGTCAAGGCCCCAGTGGATTGGGTGACCTGGCTATCCCATTGGCCCCCCACATGGGGCCACAAATAAATCTGGCTTCCCACTACCTTCAGCCGCATTCCTACTCCCAAAAGGCACATGTCAGACCATCCTCAAATCGAGCCACCGCACAGCTGCAGACTGCCTACATCACCGTTCAGCCGCTTCCATTCCTCACCTTCAGGGCAACCATGGTATCAGGCACAAAGTCCAACATAGGACTCGAGGCCCCGGTCTCAGTTCCATCTATTGGCATCCAAGGGGCAGTGCATTGTTCCAAGTTTCGGCAGGTCTATGGTGTTTAGTTGCATGGTTCAATCCTCAATTATCGTCACTTTCCAGAAACCCAGGGGAAGGGAGTTTGGGTTCTTTCTCCAGCTCAGCACAGGCGGAAGACTCCCCGGGGGGGAATATGACTTTCAGCATCGCTGGGTACAGGAGCAAGTCCCTCAACTGTAGTGCTAGTAATTTTACTGTTACCAAAGAGGGGAACCGCCTGCTCACGTGCTGCTCGGAGGATGCTATCACTGTCGCGGTAATGGAGATATTTGGCAATGTGGCTTGGGGGTGTGGGGGAGGGATGGTTGTGGCTCCCGCCTCTCCAACTCTGCAGTGACAGTGGTCATCCGGGCTATCTGACATTTAAGGACTGCAACTTCACCCGCAGATCTGCAATGTTACTTTCATCAGTTGTGACTTTGTCCTCAATTTTCCTTAGATCCGCTCGGAGAAGATTAAAGTCTATAGATATTGTTTCAATTTTGTGGTCAAGAGCGGTCCAAAACCCCTGTATAGCTGCCAAGAGTTCTGCCCTGGATCTCTCAGCATCACCTTCCAGTATGTCTCTAGTGTCATTGGCTCCCATGTTATTCTCTGGGTAAGTTGGTGTGGGGTAGTGTATTGCATGATGGTGTTTGATGCGTGGGCACGGGCTGGCTTATCCTTACCCATGGTATGTCCCGGGAGAGAAATGCAGCCACTCCGTGGCAGGCTTTGACTCGAGTTGCACCATTTGCCAACAACTTTAATTGCAGCGAGCCTGTTGTGGGGACCGTGTCCCCGTATGAGACCGTTTCATCCAGCCGGGGGGCCCATCTTGCTAGTATGAACTGACTCAAACGATGTAGTGCCCTGCCCCCACTACAGAGGTCTGCAGCTTCCAAGGGAAAGTATCCCAGGTGGTCCCTCCTCCTGCTATGCAAGTCTGGTCATCAGGCGTCTCAGTGTTTTGAGCCAGCAGTTAAGTGCTCAACAGCTATGGCTCCCAGCGTTGTATTTACATTGAGGCTGATCAGGAACACAGCATGGAGTTCGCAAACGTCACTGGGCTCGTGGGTTCCAGCCGTGGCAATCTCCCACTCGAATGCGGTGGTAGGGGATGCACGAGGGGAGATATGCCCAACGGAGAACCACCATGCAGCTTCCAGAAAGAGTTGCTTGCAACCCAGGGAACAGGTATTGATGTCACAGGGATTGGCCTCTCGCCTCACAGCTAGGCCCAATTGAGCCAACCCCTGGAAGTTGCAGGAGGGTTCAGACTAAGCCAGGGTCTAAAATCTTGCACCACCAGGGGAGCTGACTGCCGCTCAACTGTCTCTGAGCCCAGCACTTGGGTTCACACAGCTGTAGGGCCAACAGAGCAGAGGTTTCAGGGTCCAATAAGGGGAGATCAACAGTTCCTCGCAGGGTGCACAATCAAATGCGTGGCAGCTGGTCCGGAGGGCCATCCCTCGTGCGCCCGGGCAGTGGGCCACTCACACTCCATAGGGCCCCCTCATCTGATCCACAGGGCAGGGATGTAGAGCCTCTGTCATAGGCACCGCTCCCCTCTGCTCTCCACTCAGTGGTTCTGTGTCATTTTCGCCTGTCAGCTGCTGCCCTATCCAAAGGGTGATAAGGACCCACCCGGACGGCCACCTCAGGTGAGCCAGGCCAGCCTCGGGGTGGGACACGCTGGTCTGTAGGGCTGGTGAGGGCTTGACGCCGAACCTTGTGAGTCCTATAGGGCGTGGGCCACTGATTCCCCAGTGCTCCCCCACCGGGCGTCGCTAGCCGCTAGCTGCAGCACGGAGCCTACACCAGGCGGAGCTGGCCACAGCGGCTTACCTTTGTCTCCCTGTTGTTTGCTGTAGCGATGGACTCCAGAGCCACCTGAGGCTGGAAACTACCCTGCAGAGGCTGCCTCACCCTCCCCAGCACATCAACATCCACATGCTGCTCTCAGTGGCGGGCAGCATGTGGCTTTGGCCCCAGCAGATCCAAGTCAGAAAATCTGCTACTCGATTTGGTCCCCCAAGGAGGAGGCTGCCTGTAGTCGGACACAGCATAGCTGTGGTAGTTAGCTGCGTCTGACGCTTCAGGGAGCTAAAAAATCAGCTTGACGATCTGCAATACATCAGCATGGGGTGTCCATCAGCCGCGTTTCACAGCAGGCCTCCGATCTGCAAGGCCTCGGCCCCTGCTGGCCCCACTCATGATCTCTGCCACTCGCTGTCGTCCCTCACGGGAGAGGCTGCTTATAGTCGGCCACAGGGTAGCGGCGAGTATTAACTTTGCATGCCACTTCAGGGAATCGAAAAATCTATAGGATTAAGCAGGATTACACAGGATTATTTGTCCTGGCTGGCCGTGAGCTCAGGTCCTGTTGGCCATGTTTCCAGGACGAGCCCCCCAAATATTTTTATATTTTAATAATAATTTATGCAAATTAATGTATAAAAACATAATAAAGTTTTAGGTGCGGTTTGCTAAGGATGTGGGGTAATGGGTGGGGAAGTGTATTAATACCTGAGTATTACATTTGTATTTTAATTTATAAATATATTAATATCTTTAAACTAATGTATGCAACTTAATTTCAAAATATCATAATAAAGTTTTAGGAGTGTGAAGATAGTGGTATGGGGCAGTGTGTGGGGAAGAGTATCAATATTCAGGTATCAACTGTGATACCTGATTATTCTTCTAAAAATGATCATAAAATATTTATAAATATATCTTTTTTAATTAAAAATGTAAAAATCCAAGTATAAGATGATGCATAATTTTTCAAATTTGTAGGACAGGAAAATCTATTTTTTAGAAAAAATAAAGACACATTATTATTCATTGAATTACAAGGAAAATAAATAAACAAGTTTATTTAAAATAGTGTTTTTAATAATTATTATTTATTTATTAAACATATTTATTTTTTATAAATATAAAACATATTTTTACATAAATTTAAACCTAAATATATACACAATATTAAAACATTTTCCCATGGTTTCCCATTGACTTTAAAGAAAGCAATTGTCCTTTTTCAGCTTTTATTTTTCCAGCTTCACGTACATGGTTCAGCGTCTGTAACTTTGCGGTAAAGATCAGAAGCAAGAAGGAACTACGGTCAGGTAGGAACAATTTAACTAACTATTTTAGACATATTGGTGAATTAATTGTAAGGAGAGCTGTAGGGTGGTAGATAGATGTTATTTAATAAATACATTTATGTTATTTAAGTTTTAACCATTTTTCCATCCCCAGGCAGGTTGCTACTGCACACACGTTGGGACGGTAGTTTGTTTTTGTTTGTTTTTCAACATAGGTTTTAAAAAGGGGAAAAATCATGTTGACACATTTTTTAAACCTATTTATAATAAAAAGCAACATTTTGATTTTTATACATCATGTTTTTTACCGTTCTAAGATTTTGGAAGAGGACGACAATACTTTGGAAGAATAAATTGTGATATATATCGGATTGTTTTTTTCTTTTGTGCATTCATTTTGCTTTGGAAAATGCGAACATTTAAAAAAAAAACTATTTTAGGGGTTTTTTTGTTTTGGAGTTGCCATATTTGTGGATTGCAGAAGAATGGAACTTGAAAATTTTATTTTTTATTAGATTTTTCATTTATAACTGTGTTTTTGGCATTTGTGGTGAACTCTTTGTTTGTTGGATAGTTTGATACTCTTGGTGAGAGGATTCTTAAAATATCACATAGAGTTGAAGAAAGAATACAACTGCAGGTGGAGACTCAAATGTTTTAATTCATGTATTTTTTAGTGACAATTGAATTAGTTTATACAATCAAAATAGGCAAGTAATTTTAGATGGTATTAGTTGGTGTTAGTAGTGTAATTTGTCTGCAATATTGTCTAGGTAGTCTGACACTCCCATCAATGGAAATTGATGGATCTTTGCAAATAGGCTTTCAGACATCTCTTAACATTTTTGGGATATACGAGTTAGACTACTTGTCAATGATTGCGCTATTCCTATTTCCTGGAAACTATGTACTTTCTTCAACATTTCCAGAAGTGATACAGGTTGGGGTGAGTTTTTACTATTGAGTTGTTGAAAGAATTATGCCAACCCTCTATGGCATTATTGTTTTTTGCACCTCCCTTTAAGTTTAAGCAGGTGAGTAACAATTCCACCATTCCATAAGAAACCTTGGTTTCCTTCTGTGGGCTGACCTGCTTAGATAGCCAATCCATGTGCTTTGAAGTAATTTAGAAGTGGAGCCAATTTTTCTTGTTTTATAAAAAAAAAATACTAATTGTATAATTGAAGTGTATAAGTCATCCACACATTTAGCTGGTACAAAACACAATGCTGTTGTTTTTTTTTTTTTAGTTAATTGCAGTTGACTTTTTTTCACATATAATCCTCAGCTAAGACTGTGTTTTGAAATTTTCACCAATATGTCTGGCAAAAGTGAAAAAAACATCCATGAATTTGTGTTGGGGTATATTGTAGTAATTGTATTAATCATTTGTAATTCAAAGTCAATTATAATTTCCCTGTGACTTATTTATTGCTTCAGATTTTATAAATTATACAAAATTTAGTGTAAGTTGAGGATTGTTTGTCAGGAAGTTAACCATAAACTAATGGGATAGTAGCGTTGTTAATGTTTGCATGAATAGTAGATATTTGGTTGAATGAATGGGGAGCTGATTTAAAAGTCCCATCCATCATCCAAATTTCACTATTCTCTAGGTTTACTGTGTTATGTATTGTACTAAACATTAGTATTCATTTTAGATGGTTTTCATTGTCATGGAGTACAAAAGGTTTGTTACTAAAAGAAACCATAAGTTCAGGGGAGATGTTAATGCCAGAATAGGTTTGAGGAGTTACTCTTTAGGGCTTACACACCTGTTTTTGTCTTTGAACCATTCTTCTTACATTTGGGATCATGGGCATACTAATGGCAACGTGCATGGGGATGTTCTGGGCTACCTCCTTCAAAACTGGACCACATGGTTAATTGGAGGTGGGTGGTACTGTCTTTATTTGTTGTATGCTTTCCTTAAATTCAATCTCCAATGCAGATGCAGAGTGGTTATGCTTTGTGGTTCTTTCCACTGTGTCACCAAGAATAACCACTCTGCCTCTGAAGATGAGATGGTGGGCCTGGCGGTGCATGGGGGCGAGCTTGCCTGAGGCTGGAGATGCCGGGACGGGTGAGTCGGGCCCTACCCGGCCCTCCCTAAATTAAAAATCATCTTCTGCTGGGCGATTCAAGCACAAAGGGTGGCAAACAAAATTGCATCAAATAGCCCGCGACGGCGGTGAGACTGGGAGAGACCAGGACCCTGCGGAGAGGACGAGCTCGGCCCCAAATACGGCGCAGGAAATTTGCACCTACCAGGCCCAGAACAAGACCCGCTGGGGCTTGCAGTGGTGGTCCTCCTTAGTAGTCGGTGCCGCCCATTTTTATTCCCGCCTGCTGGGGCTTCAGAAGCAGATAAAGAGAGCACTGGTGCCAGGTGGTCCGGGGGACGGCTGTGGGGGTCCACCTGTGGCAGCAAATACATCCTGGGCACACGGCCCCTGCTGGGGCGTGACGCGGGTAGGGGTTCCGGCGAGTCTGATCCCATTAGGGGGTCTGCTTGGCTGGCTGCCTGGGCTACGGAAGCGGCCGGGCTAGGCCTGGTGCGGCTTGTGGTCAGAGGCGGCCGGATTCCGTGAGGCCCCGGCTCATAGCATCGTTGTTCGACGAGAATCGCGGGGCGCCCGGCTGGGTGATCCTTGGATGGCGTCCAGGATAGATTGCCCCCCGTCTCGACACTGTGTGGGCGGTGAGTCGACACGGTGACTGGAGCGAGTCGTTTCCTCTCCCTCCTGCTGAGATGGGCAAGGATAGGCCCGAGGGCTCCAGCCCTAAACAGAGTACCCTGGACTAATTTACTACCACCCCTGGAGGCTCTGCTGGAGGGGAAGCCAGAGGCCCGATCCCAGATAATGCGGCACTCTTGGCAGCAATTACCCAATCCCGGTATGTCCTAGAGGTGCAAATCGGCGCCGTGGGGACCAAGGTATCATCTCTACGCCAGGACCTCCGTAAGGCTGTGGATCGCATCATGGAGGCGGAGTCGCGCATCTCAACAGTCGAAGACACAGTAATGGCCCTGCAAAATAAGGTGAATAAGCTCACCGTTGTCACACAGGAACTAGAATCCCGCATGGAGGACGCCGAGGGCCGGTCTAGGCGTAATAATCTGTGCTTTATTGGCTTCCCAGAGGAATGTGAAGGCCCCTCCATGGACCGCTTCCTTACACAATGGCTGAAGGCCCTTCTGCCGGAGGCCGCGCTATCCACCTGCTTTGTCGTTGAAAGGGCACATCGGGCGCTGACTAAGAAACCACCCCCAGGAGAGAGGCCTAGACCAGTGATCGCCAAGTTGTTGAATTATGCGGACCGGGATGCCATCCTACAATACACCAGGAATCACAAGGATCAACAACTCTTCGAGTCACGCCTTATAATGGTCTTCCCAGACTACACCAGGCTGGTACAACAACAATGCCAGTCTTTCACCACAGCCAAGCGCAGACTCCGGGACCTCAACATACAATATATGTTATTATACCCGGTCCAAATGAGAGTCACATTCAACTCAAAGTCCTACTTCTTTGACACGCCAGAAGCGGTCTTCACCTGGTCGGACGAAACAACGCATCTCAAACCTCATGCACCGCTGCCACTGGAATCAGATTCTTCTCAGGGCTCGCAGCGAAATCAACAAAAGAGAAATAATTCCAAAAGAAGACATAGATCAAGATCGAATTGGTGCTCTCAGGCCCCGGACGAGGAATCATAAGGAAGGCCAATCGTCTTCATTTCTCTGACCCCCGACCACGATCGGGTAGACTCTCTCTTGGTAAACTCTAACCGTTTGGAGCACCACGCAGGCTTGGACGTCATCTTAAGGAACTTCCACGCCTCTGGACATCTCTATTCATGTTTCATGGGAAGTTGAGATATGAATGGACGAGGTCCCCTGGGACCCCCCGTTGGTGCCCTGGGCTTTCCTCCTGCGCGACAGATGCTCCTTGATGGTGGCAGTATCGGGGTGGGGGGATGGGAAATTGCAATTTTTTGTTGTTGTTGTAGTTATAGTTCTCACATGTACACAGAGGCTACATCACGACTACATGCACACGGCTGAAGATGGTCTTCACATGCACGATAGATGACAGCACACACAGGTACCCCCCAGCTTGGGGGATTGATTATAGTATCTTGGAATGTAAGAGGGCTACTCAATAAAATTAAAAGGGGCGCGGTTCTCCGACAAGCCAAGCGCTGTGAGGCAGACATCCTCCTTCTGCAAGAGACTCATCTCCTGGGCAATAAAGCTCTATGCCTCACCGGACATGGGTACCATACAGTTTATCATTCTGGGTTCGCCAGGGGATCCAGGGGCACAGCTATTCTTATACACCGCCAGGTCCCATTTGTCTTCTCCAAACATTGGCTAGACCCTAGTGGTCGTTACACCATTATATCTGGGACGCTACATGGGAAACACATGAATATGGACAGCATATATGCTCCCCTCCCGGGAAATGCCTTTATAGATAGAATCACACAGCTTTGGGGGGAACTCCCGGAGGGCCTGACACTGCTAGGAGGAAATTGGAACGATGTCATGTCACCCCTGGATCGCCTGCGCGAGCCGAGACGTGAACCTCAGACGAGTAGATCCAAATTACATATCTTGGCCAGTACATTGGTGTGTTCTGATGTCTGGCGGGCTTATCATCCTGCTGAGGCGGAGTTTACCTTTTTATCCGCCGTTCACAGCTCGCTATCACGCTTGGACTATGTCTTCATGCCACATAGCTAAATCCAGAGGATATCACATATCTCTATCCTGCCCAGGGGACTGTCCGATCACTCCACGGTCCTCTTCAAACTCTGCACAGGATCTCAAAAGCCCCCCTTCCAGTGGCGGATGACCCTAAGGCAGGCCTTCTCAGATTATTTCACATCCAACACCACCTCGGCCCCGTCCAAAATTATCCTATGGGAAGCCCTTAAGCCTACGATCCGCGGGGTGGACATCAGCTTCTGGGCGGGTGAAAAGCACAAACGCATTGCACAACTTGTTGAGCTGGAGAACCGTCAGAGAGCCCTCGAAGCCCAACTTGTCATAGACCCTAGCCCTACCGTACGCCGCAATCTACTCCTAGTGCAACAGCACATACATCAACACCTTCCCAATGAAGCACAAGAGATCTGGTTAGCATCACAACACAGAATCTACCAATGGGGCGATAAGTCCAGCAAAATGCTCCATCGGCTGTGCGAGGCTGCGAAGTCCCTCGCCGCGTTCCCAACACTCCGAGATCAGGATGGAGTCCTGTGCTCCTCTCCAACGGTGGTGGCCCAAGTGTTCGCGGCATACTATGCCTCACTCTACACACGGCGGGAGCACATATCGAGTGCCCTAATAGGAGAATTTCTAACATACATACCCCCCAAAAAACTCTCAGACCATACACAAGATCAGCTAGATGCTCCCATAATGGTGGAAGAACTCACTGCCGCACTAGCCAACATACACCCGGGTCGAGCTCCCTACCCCATTGTTTTCCCGAGTGAATTTCTCAGGTCACATATGACCATGCTGGGCCCTCACTTGCTGGAAGCGCTCCACAGCGCTCTCGAGCACGGCGTACTACCCCCTGATTGGCGTCACGCCAAAATTGTCCTGTTTCTTAAACCTGGCCGCCCTCGGGAAGACCCATCCTCATATCGTTCTATTTCCCTTATACATTTTGAATCCAAACTCCTAGGTAAAGTTCTCGCAGACCGCCTTCTTATGGGCATTCATGAGTTAGTCCACCCCGATCAGTCCGGCTTTATGCCACATCGGTCCACCCGACACAACATCCGGCGGGTCCATAATGCTTTAGCGAAGGCCCCAGAGCTAGGCCGCCCCGCGGCCACCCTGTTGGCTGATATAGATAAGGCGTTTGACTCTCTAAGTTGGACATACTTATTTCAACTTCTTAGATCCATTAATCTCGGCCCCCGGTTCCTGGCATATGTTCAATTACTTTATACCGCCCTCTCAGCCTCAGTCCGTATTGCAGGACACCGGTCGGCCTCCTTCCCTATAGGCCGCGGCACACGGCAGGGCTGCCCCCTGTCCCTCTTATTGTTCGCCCTGGCGGTGGAGCCTTTGGCCGGCTGGGTACGACGTGATCCTCTGATCCGGGGGTTTGAGTGGTCACAAACGCAATTTGATAGAATCGCATTATATGCGGATGATGATTTTTGGGACCCCGAATCCTTCAGATTCTCCGGGTCTTTGGAGAGACTTCGGGACTCTGTACAAATCCTTCCAAATCGGTAGTCTTCCCAATATGCGGTGACCAGGGACGCGGAACATGGGCCGCGCAGCTATCCCATGCAACAGAGGGGTTTAAATGCCTGGGAGTTTTTATCTCACCCTGCCCTACAATTTCGTGGACACATAACACTAACTCACTCCTTACTAGCCTAAGTGACGAGACAGCAATCTGGTCCCATCTACCGTTATCATTATATGGGTGATCGGCAATTTTTAAAATGGTCTCCCTACCCCGAATACTATATTGGTTACAAAATTTCCCGTATGGTATCCCCCCGTGCATGGTTCGCTAAAGTTAATGCTATCCTAAATAAGTTCTTGTGGAATGGTGGCGCCCTTCGTGTGGCGCTACGGACGTGCACACAAACAACATATTGCGGGGGCATCGCAGCTGCGGATGTCTACGCCTATTATGCAGCATCCCACCTTTTGACTGTAAATGAATGGTGGTACAATTCGCCTATGGACCCAGCTTTTGCGCTTGAACACATAGCAATGGAGGGTATCCCACTCCTGCGGCTCCTATATAGCCACATGAATCTAGACTTTTTATCCCCAGCTAGTAAAACAGTAATCCAACTTTGGTGATACACGATCAGAAATATGGGCTGGCAGGGCCGTTTGACACAGACGACTCCGCTATGGCATGGCACATACTTGCGCCCTGTAGCGCCACTGTCCGGGTTTCACAAATTGGATTTGTTGGGTATTTCTACTTTGGGGGATGTCATGCAGGGCACTACTCTTAAATTGTTCCAACAATTACAAACAGACTTCCAGTTGCATCGGACAGTTTTACAAGTACCTCCAGTTGAGGCACACCTTGACGCCCCGATCCACTCGATCGACACCCTGCCAGAATTTCATCCCCTAGAGCAGAGTTCTTCAATCTGTGGGGCGCGCCCCCCTGGGGGGCACAACACCATCTCAGGGGGGGCGCGCACTCCACTCTATTCTTACCTTTGTTCCTCTTCACTGTCCTGCGTCGCAAGTCTTCTGGGGATTTGTTTTATTGGAGAACTCCGGTATGGTTGGATGGGGGAGGGAGGGGAAATCGATGGGGCACGACGTGCCCATGCTTTTTGTCATTATCATGTTAACTGTCCCAGGAGGGGGTTAATTGATAGAGCTGAAATGCTTCAGCTGCAGTGAGAGGCAGGAAGTCTCCGCTGCTAAAACTGAAAGCAAACGAACAGACGGTCCTGTTCCTTCGCGTTCGATTTCATAGCAGAGGAGACTCCTTGCCTCCCACTGCAGCTGAAATGACTGTCTGTTCATTGCTTTCAGTTTTAGCAGAGGAGACATCCTGCCTCCCACTGCAGCTGAAGCATTTCAGCTATACGAATTTAACTCCGTCCTGGGAGGGTTAGCTCTTCCCAGAAAGTAGACAACGTTTCTTTTAAAATGACACAGACAGGTGCGCAAAATGCCAGCCAGCCATGTGTTGTTTAAACAGCCTGCAAATTGCTTGTCTTGACACTAAATATTGTTATAAATAAGTAAGTATGTATTCATTTGTAATGTGACTTTTCTGTCTTTGTTCCCTTGTATTTTCAGTCATGGATCATTCAGGCAGCCCTAGAACACAATTAAAAGTTCTTTCTATTTATATTTGCTGTTCAAAGTATGCACAGACAAGTGCTGACAATACAGCTTTGGGTGACTGCTTATTTTTGTACCACTTGGGCCATCCAAATAATGAGCTGGCAACCCTAATCATAAAACTCGAAGTTTGTTGCAAGATCAGCACATTTATTTCCTCCACCCTGATCCCTGGTTAATGCCATAATAGCAATAGTTTAGCATATCTGAAACCCTACGCCGTCGTCCATAACAAGCTGAGTTACTTCTAGTGTCTGGGAATGCACCCTGCATTCAGACAACTCGCTCCTCATTCTCGCCCTTCACTTTCACGCTCACCCTGCACCCACAGCGATCACAATGCCCTCACACTGATCTCAATGCACTCACACCATTTACCCGCTTACCATGCACTCACAGTGATCACTCTACACTCACAATGCACTTGCGCTGTTCACCCTGTACCTCACCCTGCAGTCACACAAGCACACTACTCAACCTGCACTGTGACACTTCACTCACCTGTCCCCCACACTGCTCAATCTGCAATCTCACTCAAATAAGCCCATCACTAACCATACATTCATTCGTCCCAATCTGCACTTACATCCGCACCCAAATTCATATGGTCACCTCACTCACCCTGCAGTCACTCCTCTTACCCTACTCTCACACTGTTGCATGGCTCACCGTGCACTCACATGGGCACTCCTGCCACCCACACAGTGCAGAGGTTTAATGTGCCTAATACAAAGAACATGTAAAAAGCAGATCACTAAACTGAGTGGGAGTAAACAATGAGTAGTGCTATAAAAAAATGAAATGTTTGCCAGAAAGGTGCTAGAGAGATGAGGTGCATCGTTGGTGAGTGGTAGTGAGGAAATTCATGGAGATGGAGGAAATGGGGGAGGGGGCGCCAAAAAAGACTGTTGCACTGGGTGCGACCAGTGCTAGGGCCAGCCCTGGCTGGGAGTGTTAGCCCCCACCCGAAGTTCGGGTCTAGTTGCGCCCCTGTACACAAGTATGGGCATGTTGTGCCCCATCAAGGTTTTCATCCTAAATTACAAAAGGACACATTTACATGCACTGCAATCCAGCGTTTCAGGGGGCCCCTTGATAGAGACAGCTCTGTTTTTGCCCCGATGGCCTGGAATAATTCCTAAACAGATTCTTGTAAATACCGTTTTGTTTAATTTCTTTTTAATGTGATTGATGTGAGGGAGTCTATTACTATTTGCAGAGAAATATGTTTGTTTCATGCAACAACCATAAAAAAGTTTATTTTAGATCCAAGCGGGTCCTCACATATGAGAAATTGGAGGATATCACAGATATTATTCGCTGTAAAATTAGTGGGCTGCTGCTTTGTTACAACAGTGAAAACACATCACTGTCTCTGAATATTAGATGTAAACGCTTTTAGAATTTCGACCATAGTGCCTGTGCACCGCTAGTAGCCTGGCTAAAGAGGGTATGGCAGAGCTGAAAGTAAATCAGTTAAACTCAAAGCTGTACTGAACAGGGGCCCCCAAAATAGTTTTGGCCCAGGGCACCCAAAATCCTTAACATGTCCCTGCCACCGCAAAGTCTGTCAGACAACATTGCTCTGAAGTAAAATAGACAACATCATTAATTTATTATTAGTTCTATTTTATTTTAGCCATAAGCCCGACGTGTCCTAAACCCCCACTGCTTCAGGCAAGCAACTTATTGTACCACTAAGGAATTCTCAATTAGGTGTTCGTTCAGCGCCCTCTCTGTGGACTTTCAACTTTGTCTTCGGATCCATAACTGGTTGGTGGGCAATTATCCCATTATAATGCTGCCTAAAACGTTTGTTAAAGATTTCTAGAGAAGATTTGTTTCTCGTGTACCAGCTCTGAGCTAGGGAGTGCTCGAAAAATCTGACAACACTGTCTCCCTTACAGTCCCCGTTTTGGCTGAAAATGTCTGCAGAATATTCAGCTTTGAGAGAAACTGCTATCAAAACTCTCTTGCCTTTCAGCTCGTCCTATTTATGTGAGATTGGGTTCTCAGCACTTGCAGTATTAAAGACTAAGTACCGTTCAAGACTGGATGTGGAGCACAACCTGAGGATGGCAGTAGCAAAAATCCATCCACAGTTTGACCGTCTCTGTGGCAAAAAACAGGCACACCCGTCACATATATGTTGGTGGTTTTATTATCAATCTATGTCATGTGTAAAACAAAGCATCCTAGTAAAAACAATTTGCGCACATTTTATCTTGGAAAATGGTGTTTGGAGCAGAGTAATAAGCCTCTGTCATTTCACCACACCCACTCACAAACCTGCAGTTTACTAAACACTCTTATTGTGTTGAACATTATTTGCTGGATATGGCCCGGAATATGCGCGTGGCGGTCGATTATGTAGTGTACCAGATTCCAGAAATTTCTGTCAGGTGGTGGGGGGGCCCAACATCTAAAAAAATTCAGCTGGGGGGGCTCAACCTACAAAAGTTTGAAGACCTCTGCCCTAGAGGGTAGACTACTGATAGGGGACTTAGAAGCACACAAGATTCGTCAGATTTATCAGACAGACATTAACCACCCACACCCGCACTACATTACATAAGACCAGGGAGGCATGGGAAGACGACTTACCTGACATGACTGACAATGACTGGTTGGAGGCCCTCGCCAGCCCCCGCGGTGCGGCGGTCTCCACACATTACCACCTCATCCAATTTAAATACCTTCATGGTGTATATTTCACACAATCCCGCCTATGGAAGATAGGGGTCATTCAGTCCCCCACATGCCTCAGATGCGGGGAGGCACAGGGCACTTTCCTACACACAGTCTAGGGATGCAGCGCATTGCAGCCTTTTTGGCATAAAGTTGCGTCCTGATTGGTACCAATCTTATCATGGGATCTCCCATTTGACCCTAGGTTGTTCCTGCTTCATAGCACGGAAGGGATTGGCGGGAATCATTACAAACAGCATTTGCTTTTCCTGGGCATCACACTTGCAAAACGTGACATCGCCCAAACCTGGAAAGGGACTTCTCCCCCAGCAATAGGTAGGTGGAAAAAGGCAATGGACGGATGCTTGGGAGCAGAAATTGTGATTTTCCAGGCCCAAGGTTGTCCTCGGAAACATAGAAAAATATGGTCCAGTTGGGCTGTATACCGAGGCATCGATTTACCCCCCTATTACAAACAGACCCTCTATAGGACTTGCATTATACATCTATCTGATCATTACATTGCTCAAGTCACATAACACTATCGTCCGTGTATACACATATCTAGACATCCTGCGCCCAGTGAGGTCTGTGGTAGCCTGTGTCATGTCTCAGTTATTCAGCCTGCAGGTTTCGCAGGTTATATGGTTGTATGTAACTATTGGCCTTTCTGATTTGATGTGTTTCTATAATGTATGCAGTGGGCTTCGGCCCCTTTTGTGCCATGAAAATCCAATAAAATCTGTTTTTAAAAAAAAGTAGAATTCAAAATACCAAAAGAAAGACAGAGATTTCACTTGTTATACTGCTTGAAACTTTTGAATCACACTGACATAGTGTGAGTAAAGAGAGGGATTGCAGGTGGACTAGGAGGAAGAGGTTAAAAGACTAAGATCTGGGTTGGGATTGTGAGATGTAGTGCAAGCATGAGTGATAAATGAGGTGTTCCATCATCTTCCCCCCCAATCTCTCACCAAAAGCGAAAAGAAATTTCAAACACAGTCTATTAAGACAACACCAAGAAACACTATTCGCAGACATATACCACTGCTCTTCTAAAGGCCAGCAGAAAATGGATCTCATTTTCTACACCCAGAGCCCTGCGAAATGGAACACCATACTAAGAACCCACCTCCACATATCCAAAACAACTAGCTCCCCTCTCAGCTGCAAACTGACGTTCCTAATCTCAAACTACCACTCAAGCAATGGCAACACCTTTGCAACCATCTACAGCAATGGCACAGTCCTGATCCAAGCCAACAATGACAACCTGGACACATTTGACTCCCTCTTCCCCATGCTACGCAACGCCTGCACTCAGTTACACTACTCCCACTTGAACAACGCCCTATCCTCTAAACGATCGACCCTCCTGGATCACTCTCAAAACATTCCCAAGACACAAACTCACTCCACCGACCTATCCCCCCCCTGGGGCTACCCGCCCCTCCTTCGCCACCTCCCAGAACTCGCACAATACATACCTCACATCCAGAACAAACTCGAGGTACGCCCCGGTTGTGACTCGACAGTCCCGTACCAGGGAAACAGACCCGCAGACAATAGCCCCCAACTCTCTCCGTTCACCAAAACCAAAGAAGATGCTAATTAATTCATGAAGTAATTCTTCACACCACATGCCCACGGCTAACCTCAGGGACCACATAGGCATCATCAAAAATATGAGCCACACTCCCACTGACAAGCCCTCTCCATCCATAGACTGCCCCGCTCAGGACATCCTGATCCCAAACTCCTCCCCACCCTCCTCTATGAAGACGACTCAAAGACTTGCTTGGATAGAAAACCAGCTTGAGATCGTAATAAAGGGTATCAACAACATTTTATCGAACCGCACCACACCTCTGGAGCCTACCCAGCGCCCACTCCCTACACCCACAGCTTTTAACAATAAACACACAAATCCCCCCAGGGCACAATGGCACAGCTGGAATAAAACCCCCTTCAAGAACCAGCCTCAGAGACCCAGAAGAACAAGAGCCCCAATGTCCATGAACGAGGCGAGGGATCTCTCCAAATCCTAGGAAGCAACTTCAGATGTCCTCCCCAGCTCCGAGATCCAAGTTATCACTGGATTTGGTAGAGACCGCATTGCACCGAGAACGGCGAGGCCTCCAGCCTCCCTCACCAATATCCCCATGGCTCCCCCAAAGGAGAAACGCAACAATAATGAGGCGACTAACTGCATGCTCATAAACTGCAGATCTGCTACCAAACACGCAACAGAACTGGCAGAAACCATCCTCACACATGACAGACATCACGTTCATCACAGAAACCTGGCTGGATGAATCCTCACCCCCCATCATCGACATGCTTGTACCCCCGGAGTTCTCAATCATCAATAAAGACAGAAGGAACCAGCGAGGCGGGGGTATCGCAATCATCCACAAGAGCAACATCTCTGTAACGGAAACAGACTCCTTCAAATATAACACATTTGAATACCTAACCTCCACCATTAAGACGACGGACAACAAAACACTATACTGCCATCTCCTCTACCATCCGCCAGGCAACACCCCTGCATTTGGAGAACACCTTTCCGACCTGATAACACACTGCTCACTCTCGGACTCAAACAACATAATACTAGGCGACCTCAACCTACACTGGAATGATGAAAATAATTCCCTGATCCAATCCATGAATGAACTTCTTCGCAATTACAATCTTATCCAACACTGCACGGAGCAAACCCATAACAAAGGCTCAATCCTGGATGCCATCATAGCACATGAAGACTCAGTAACCATTGACCAAATTCTCCCCGTCGAACTGGTCAGACCACCACATCATTCTATTTCACATCAATTAAAAGATCCAATGCCTTCCGCGCACAAAAGAACCCCCTCATTGGGCGAGAAACCTAAGACAGATCCCCCTCGCCGACGTAGAAGAAAGGATAAATGCACTCCTTCCCTCCACCGCATGCAACCTTTCCACAACAGAGCTTACTTCACACTACAATGCAACAATGACCACTATACTTGACCAAATCGCTCCCCTAAAACAAAAAAAACTCAGGAACATTCCTTTGAGATCGTGGTTCAACAAAGACCTAAACTTGGAAAGAAGACAACTAAGAGCTGCAGAAAGTCTCTGGCGTAACAACCTGTCCACAATCCACCTTGATCAACTCAAAATGGAACGCAGGAAATATAAAAAGCACATCAAAAATGAAAAAAACTCCTTCTTCTGTGGAGCACTAAACAATGCCAAAAATCGTCCCAAAGAACTCTTTAATCTCATTAGACAACAAACATCCAAGCCTCCCCAACAGCAGTGCTGGCTTCCAAAGACCTATGTGAGAACTTTGCCAATTTCTTTAACGATAAAATCACCAAGATTGAGCTCTCACTAGAGGACCACCTCCGCCCGCCGAACGAAAGCCCGCCCCCCTGCAAAGAAGACTGCAACCCACCCAGGCCCCCTCCCAACAAATGGAAATCATTCAAACCCATCTCCGAAACAGAAATCACGGAAATGATCACCGGAACCAACCCCTCGTCACACATTGAAGACCCCATCCCTGCCCACCTGGCCAAAAAGCTCAAACTCACCCTAGCCCCGCTCTGGACAAAGATTATAAATAGCTCCCTGAAAACAGGAATCATGCCGGACTGCCTCAAAATCGGTCAAGTCACACCATTACTGAAAAAACCGGGCTCTGACACAAACGATCTCAATAACTTCAGGCCCGTCTCTAACCTCCCATTCTTAGCCTAAATACTAGAAAAATGTGTTCTCTTTCAACTTACCCATCACATGGACAGCAACACCCTTCTAGACCCTTGCCAATCGGGTTTCAGAAAAGGTTGCAGCACCGAGACAGCGATCCTGAATGTCATAGATGATATCTACAAATCACTTGATAAGGACAGATGCTGTCTACCCATACTCCTGGACCTATCGGCAGCCTTCGACACGGTTGACCACAAATTGCTCATCAATGTACTCCGAGAAAGGGTAGGAGCAGAAGAGGTGGTCCTACAATGGTTTACCTCCTTTCTGCAGAACCGCTCCCAAAGGATAAAAATCAGAAACTTCACATCTGATCTACGCTCCATAAGCAGGGGCGTCCCCCAAGGATCAGTTCTCTCATCCTCCCTGTTCAATATCTACATGGAGCCCCTCACCACCATACTCAAAAAAGCCAACATACCCTTCTACCTCTATGCAGACGACACGCAGATCTACCTAGAAACTTCCTCAATTGGTGACTTGAAAAGACTTAATGACACTTTAAGAGAAGTCCAACACTGGCTATCCCACAATCACCTGAAACTCAACCAAGATAAAACGGAAATCCTCCTCATAGCCAACAAAGAGCAGACCCCCCAAATCACAGAATGGCTAAAAACCATTGATGCTCTCAACTACAATCTCATCCCGGCCGACTCCGTAAAATCACTGGGAATCACTCTCGACCCTAACCTAGACATGGTCAAACACATCAAGAAAACCGCAAAGAGTGCTTTCTTCAACCTAAAACTACTCAACAAAATAAAACCCTTCATCCCTCCAAATGACCTTAAGCAGGCCACACAATCCCTTGTTCTGTCCAGATTGGACTACGGGAACGTGACCCTCACAGGCACGGCAAAATCCCACCTAGCTCCCCTCAGAGCAACTCTAAATGCAGCAGCCAGAATGGTGACTGGAGTAAAGAAATACGAACACATCTCCCCTGCTCTCAGAGAGTTAAAATGGCTCCCAATCGAAATGCGTGCCAACTTTAGAACTGCTTGTCTCACACACAAAGCCCTGCACACGGGACACCCTGCCTACCTGGCCTCCAAACTCAACAAAGCTGGACAGACAAGGAATCTCAGGAGCACCAACACTCTACTTCTCATCCCTCCGAAAACTCGCAAACAAAAAACACTATCACACTCCTTCTCTGGAAATGTGCCCAAAATTTGGAACGCCATCCCAGTACATATCAGGACTAACCCATCCTTTAAAAAATTCAAAAGCCAGCTCAAAGTCCTCTTCCTCAACCGAACTCTTCAGAAAGGATAGCTGAAGCATAACGCGGAATCTTGCCCACTGGAACATACAGTCACTGTGATAAGAATGACTTTCACAGCATCTACCTCTTGACTCGCTCCTCTGTCCCCCCTCCCCGAACAGGAATCGTCACGAATCAATGTTTGTACTACTGTTATACTCTGTTTTTGATTGTTATATGACAAATGTTGTAAAGCGCTCCAATACCTTCGGGTCTGGCCAGCGCTATAGAAAACTCTTAAATAAATAAATAAATAAAGGTGTAAGTGAGTTGGGATAGTGAGCCATATCAAGGAAGTGAAGTGAGGAGACATCAGTTCCTCGTTGAAGGCAAAGAGACTGAGTTAAAGGTAAGTACAAAGGAATAGAACCAGCAATAGAGGTAGTGCACGTTATCGGAGGAGAGAGGCTGAAATCGTAATTTAGAAGGAAGAATAGTGTAGGGGAAAATGGAACAACACTGAGAGATAGGAGAAACAAAGACAGGGACAACACAATATATATAGAGAGAGAAAAGAAAGCCAGAAAAGAAAGAGGAAGGGTGTTCTATAAGGACAGATTCATAAAGAGTGAACACAGAGGGAGCATAAATAACACAGAAAAATCTAAGGAAAAAGAAATTAAGTTGCAAAGTAAAGGAGAACGCAAAAGCCAGACAGAAAGTGAAGGAAAGAAAAAGTTTAAGAGCATGAAAAAGGGAGACAAAAGGAGACAATAAAGGTGAGAAAGAGTGAAAAAAGAAAGATGTGAGTGAGAACTGGAGGGGTTAGTGAGGGGGAGAGAAAGAGAGAGAGAGAAAGACAAAGAAGGTGTTGAGACTGGTAGAGGAATGACGTATACATAGAAGAAAGAAGGAGAGAAAGAGTGAAAGAGCATTAAAGGGAGGGACATAAAGATAGAGTAGGAGAGTCAAAGAGCAAGAAAAGTTGAGAAAGCATGCCAGAGAATATGGAAGGGTGATCTAAGAAGCAAGGCAGGCATAGCTCAGGCATAAAAGAGTGAGACAAGTAAATAGAGTACAACCAAGAAAGAAAGACAGTCATTTAGAGAAGGGTTTTGTAAATGGTAATTTTGGGAGGTCAGGGGTAGAGAGTACGAATATTAGTACAAAGTGAAAGGGAGAAAAGCATGCAACATGACAGGGAGGCAAAAACAGATAGAAAGAGGTGGGGATACAAGAAATACTGGCAAAAAGGAAGAGACCTAGGGTGAGAGATAAAAAGTCCAAGATACTCAGAGAAATGAATTGTACTTAGGGAAGTGAGATAGGGTGACAGAAACAAATGGAAAAAGACATAAAGGGCAAAAAAGAAAGAAGGATCAAGGCAAATAGATGTCAGAAAAGAGAGTAATTGAAAGACAGCAAGACGGAAAGAAAGGCAGGCCTTGAGAATGAGAAACAGGAAGTAAATGAGAGACAGAAAGGGGTGGCAAGTAAGTGTGAGAGAGGATAGGCTACAGAGCTATAAAGCTGAATTAAGAAGAAATGAAAGTCTGAGAGAAACACATTGAAAGAGTGTAAATTACGAAAGGAGAGATTGAGTGAAAGAGGCTGAAAGGTACAAATAGAATATAAGATGTAATTTGAGCATGAGAGGCACATAGAGACATAAAGAGAAAGTGAGGTAGAGATTCTGAAGCAGAGTAATGGAGTGAGGGGAGAGACATTTGGAGTTTAAGAGTGAGGAAGAACTTGTCTTTCTCATGATGCCCTCCTTTTCAAATGTTTCCCTCCCATTTCTTATCTCACTCATTCCAAACTAGCTGCTTAGGAGTTGCTCCTGTACTGGCATTGGATTTCAAGCAGAATCTACTGGTTTACGGTATTTGCGGAAAGCAAATGTATTTACACTTCTTTCAGTTTGTGGACATTACATGTGTTGATATTAGAGAGATGAAGTAGTGATGTTCTAGGAGAGACGGAAACCGTGTCTACTTGTAAGCCACCTGGTGTTCTCCTGATTCACTATGATGGGAACAGGTGAAGTCTTTGTACTGGACTGAACCTGACTATTAGCCTGAAAGACACCTTTAGGGAAATCATGTCCCTCTACCTTTTAAACACAATTGTCTACTCTTGCCTATATTGTCTCCCTTTTTGCCTACTTAAAGGCTGGTCAATAACCACGTACTCTCCTCAATTCTAAGAAGCAGTAAAATGTTATAAAAAACTATCTCTTCATTCTTACATAAATCTGACGTCATCTATTCGCGAGAACTTTTGCTTTGACAAGCCAAGAGTATTCCACAAAGACAGTGTTCACCTTACTGATGTCTGTAACTGAGTATTCTTAACCAACATCCAAAACTGTTTTCTAGACCTCATTTCAATAAGCTAGTCAATGCTTTTTTCAGTCAACCCTTTTATTAAAGCATGCCCTACATAGGAGATGCTGAAAGTACTGCCTTGGTGTGGGCTGCGGCGCTCCTGGCCTTTACATGCAGCCGCCCTGGTGAGCAGCTACACTGGGCTGCTGTTTACTTGACAGAACATTAACATTTAGAAAGCTGTTTAATAGGTAAGCATTTATTTGCACATTAACTAAAGTAAAGGGAAAGAAGCTGAGTAGGTGTCCTGCATTTTTAGGAACACGTTCATTTTTAAAGACATTGTGCAGCAAACATGTAAAAATATGATAAACTCTTCAAAATTAAAATAGTGTATTTCATTAACATGCAAAAGTGTTTCATCTTAGAACATCAGATTATATCACTTCATTGAGTGGCATTTATAAGAAGTGATAGTTTTCAAATATGAACTTAGAAGCATTCATTTCTCACCCTGCCCCGCCAACACTGCCATTAGTGAACCAAGAGGCAAATAATTTGTCATGTGCACCCTTTGGCTGGCCTAGGATGTTATTTTACTTGGAACATTATAATTTACCAAATCAATCACAAGAGAAGGTTTTGTTCCTGAATTTATGTATTTAAATGTGCTTTCATATGTGATAATGAAGAAAAATTAAGCAAAGTAAAATAAAATAATTGTCTAGGATCAAACAATTTGGTCAAGTGGGGAAGCCGCAATTGATCCCAGGTTTTCTGATTTCACATTGTGTAATTTAGTCACTAGATGGATATCGCTTTCCCTTCCATGTTTTACATAATTGCAGTAGCGGCCCGTGGAGGGAGTTCCGTGGGGCGGTGAGGCGGGGCGGGGGAGGGGCAGGGTGGGGGGTAGTAAACATCGGAATATGGATGAACGGAGGTAAGTAAACAATTAAATAAATAAAACAAATTTCGTTGCGTGCGCTGCATCGCATTTTGCAGTGTGATCAAGGCAGTGAATGCCGAAACGCGTCGCAGCGTAATGGAGGAATAAAGTTCTTATCTCCTGAAATCTCCCTGTGTCGGTGTCCGGTCTTTGTGTGGAGAATCGGATGTGGCGTATATATATATATATATATATATATATATATATATATATATCGCAATCCACCACACTCTCAGAACCTCCTCTCGGCGAAAAGAGAGTAACGGACACCCAGGGATATAGTGGCAAGTTGTCTTTATTCCTCCTCACTCCTCTGATGACGCGTTTCGAGCAACAAGTGCCCTTGTTCACATACAGAACGCAGTCCGCCATACTTTTTTAAATGCATTGTACACACCCCCCTTCCCTGTGTCACATGTTAATTAACATAGAAGAAACACTTCGGGATCAGACTCTTCTTAAAAATACCCTTTGCTATTAGTATCATTACATATAGTAAAAATACTTTAAAATGTTGGGATGCCATAAATAAATGTCTTTCTTTTGCGAGTGCTGCATGTTATGTAAATTAATAAATAAATAAATAAATATTCATAAATACAAATAAATAGATAAATATATACATTAACATACATGCTTAGTATATTAGTAAATTTAAAGAAAATTGAAAATAATAATATAAACTTAAATTAATATTTTAAATAGTTTTACATTACATATGTGTACATAAATATACACACATTCATATATATGTGTGTGTTTGTTTATATAATTATATATTTATATATAGTTTTAAATGTTATTTGAAAATATTTCATTTATATTATATTAATGTTACATGTTAACATATTTAAGATTTACTATTGGTAACTATATATATTAAAAAATGATATTTTTGTATAGATGTATTCGATATTAGTGTAAACTATATTTATTTTCGATATTACTGTACTTACCTTTACCAGTATAGGAAAATTATATTTTTAACATCGATATTTAGGACTCCATATTTGTGGTTTAGATATTATGTCAAAGATCTGAAGATGGTATTTATGAGACTCTACAATTATGCTCATTGGTTTGAGAAGAACTGTGAGTAGAGTTAAGGCACATCCAAATAACTTACTACGCACACCCATCCTCTGAGACGGAGGTCTGAAAGGAGAGCCCAATAGCTCCACATCCCCTACTACTAACCCCCATCATCTGAGAGAGGGTTCTGAAAGGAGAGCCCAGTACATATATTATAAAGTAATTTTAACATACATACACTCACAAAAATAATAAATTTACTTTAAAAATCCCTAGAAATCCACTGAAAAGAACAAAGGTTAAAGTAACGTTGTATTTAGGTGGAATAGAAATATGTGAGGTCATAAGCAGTGCATGGCAGGGGTGCAAGTTATAGTTGGCTCTGCTAACTAAAACAGGTGAATGTCTGTGCTTTTTTTAGTTCAAAACATTAACGTCATCACTTACATATTCATCTAACTATAACGTTACTTTAACCTTTGGTTTTTTCAGTGAATTTTGAAGGTTTAAAAAAAAAACAGATCTATTTATCAGAATTAACTATAGCATTACTTTAACTTTTGTTTTTATCAGTGAATTTCTAAGATTTATTTTAACGTAAAGTAATATTTTATTACCATACGCAAAGCCAACCCAGGGCAGCACAATGGTGGGGTTGGCCACAGGGCCCAACCCCACGGCACAGCGGATTCCCTACCGGGAAGGGCAGGAAAACCGGTATTTGTTCCTGCCAGGCAGGAGCATTTTTAAATCTCCTGCCAAACGGGATCAAACACAAAGCCATCATAGGCCCTGGGGAAATTAACAAGCAAGGGGAGAGGGTCCACGCAGTCATTCTCCCAGAGCCATAACAAGCCAAAGGGAGAAGACCACCCCCAGGGCAGAAATGTCATCAAAACAGATCAAGATAAATAGCTGCTCCTTGCAGGAGGGAGCAATATGTGTTCTGTTTCCCTGCTGCATCAGTGCACGGAAACAGATCAAAAGTCTGCTCCCATTTGGGGGAAGAATTTTCAAAGTTCCCGCCCGCTGGGAGCAGAATCTGTTTTTGGCTCCCATTTGGTGAGAGATTTAAAAATGCTCCTGCCAGATGGGAGCAAGCTTAGTTTCTCTGCATGCACTGGTCCAGGCAGAGAAACCGGCAGGCTCCCAGGGACACATCAGCTGAGCCAACCCCAGGAGATGGGGGTCCCTGGGGCCAATAAAGGCTCCCCTCTTGATTACATTTTTGTCCTGGGAGTGGGCTCCCCGGGGCCTAGGAGTGGGGCCGCATGGCCCCCTCCCCATTTTTGTTAATTTTAGGCCAGGGGTGGGCTTCCCAGGGCCTATGATGGCTCGAGAAGGAGGCCGCACTGCCTCCCTCCCCTTTTTAATGACTTCAGCTCCGGCGATGGCTCCCCAGGGCCTATAATGGTTCAGGGAGCGAGGGCCACACGCTCCCCCTCCCCTTAACGAAAGAAAGCAATCCAAGCTGCCATTTTGATGTTTTATTCCAGTCCTGTGGAATCACATCAAAATCTGCTGATTTTTGGGGGGATTTAGGCCCGGGGGGGGTCCCCCATTGGAGCTAGGGGGAAGGGTAGCCATACCCTGCCCCTTAATATTTTTATTATTCAAAACGTCAGGGCAGGGGACTATGTCCCTGAGTCCTGTAATGGCTGCCAGCAACATTTTTCTGATGTTGTTGGCAGCCAATCAGAGAATTTGCTCTTTTGGGAGTCTGACTCCCACCAGAGCAAATTGGCCCAAGGGAAAAAAGCTCCTTGGCCAATCTGAATGCTCCATGTTTAAACTGGTGCTTCCTCGAGTCTCTTGCCCTCTCATAGACCCAACTGTCCAGATATACAAATATTTTTTATCCTTAATTTCCTAAAAAACAGGGACAAAGTTATTAGCAACACAAAAGACACATTTCCTATGGAAATATATGTATGTATATACATAATTTATGTATGTATATACATAAATGTAGCCATGTGGCTTACTTTTTTATGAGGGGGTGAGGTAAATGTCATACATGGAGGTAGTTGGAAGAGAAAGGGTAGAGGGATAAGGAAAGTACGCATTGGTTGAGTATGTGGTGATAAATGCAAATCATGTTGGTATGTGTGGTTGTATGTTTTTTTGCTTGTACGGGCATGCTGTTTTATTTGCAGCTGTGAATCTGTGTTGTAGATGTGTTTTGTTTGGGGGGAGGATGTGGGTGGTTATGCTTATGTGGGCGTATCTGTGCCTGTATGCTGGCTTGAATGTATGTGTGGCTGTATGTTGGTCTATTCTTTTGGGTGCATGTGTGAATGTCTGCTTCTGTGTGCATTTAGATGTATGGGTGGAGGTAGGAGCATTGCAGGGTTTAGGGGTCTGGGTAGATTTGGGAACAAAGGAGGGTTTGGGGGTATGGGTAGACGTAGGATCAGGGAAGCTTTGAGGCGTGTGGATAGTTACCGTCATGGGACTGTTTTCAGTTATGGGAAGAGGTAGGATCTGGAGAGGGTTTAGGGTAATGGGTAGATTTAGGTACCTGGGAGGGTTTTTGGGTATGAGAAAAGGAAGGACCTGGGACGGTTTACAGGTATGGGTAGAGGTAGGAGCAGGGGAGGATTTGGTGGAATGGGTAGATTTAGGTATCTGGGTGAATTTAGGATTACGTGTGTGTTTATCTGTTGGTTGGCTGCCTGCGTGTCTGAGGCTTCATAAACATATTCATAGTGCTCATTTTTTACCAAAAGGTTACATATTTTCTGTAATTTTTAAAAAACGTTTTAGAATGCAATCATTTTGCAATTGTTTTCCTAAAATAATTAAAATATTGTTTAAAAGAAAAACATATTCATGACTACAATAACATATATTTATATATGTTAATGGTTAAAAAGAATGTCCATAACAATTATCCACAAATATAAGTCTGACTTTAAAATATACTTTGTGAATCTGGGCACATACCAAACATTACAATTATGTCCATAAAATGTTTAGTTTGATTAGAATTATAAGCAATTTTGAAGAAAAATATTTTACAATCTTATACGTTCAAGAGTGGATACAAAATTAAACCTAAAAAAAACTGTACCCTAATTTTTTTTAATTTCTTTTTATATTTGCCTGTCAAGTATAAATTCTCATTTTTAAATTCAAATAACACAAATAGGAAACATGCATGAATTATGTTAGTATTGTAAGTAAGCTTCATTGTGAAATCATGGATTAATTCTTTGACATGCAAAAGGAAACAATAACTTACAGTTACACTATTAGTAATTACTGAAAAAGAACACACTAAAAAATATTTCAGTGAAGCATTATTAAATTTAAAAAAACTAGACTTAATTTCTCAATTTTAAATCTGAACAGGTCCCTATACTTTTAAATAGTGTATCTCATTTAGTCCATAAAATTGGATAACACATCAAAAATGAAATTTGTAGATATGTCTACTTGAAAATAAAAATATGCTGTTTAGTCATACAATATATTCCAAAAACATTAATTAAATTTGTATTGTCTATACACACTTTATGTTTAAATGCCATTATGCAATTCTTTTCCATACAAAAATCAACAAGTAGGCCAACATACATTGTACTGACATACGTGAAAGGTGGACTTTCATCCTTACTTTTTACACTTTTATGTTTAGTATGATAAAACATTGATAGGAATACATTTACACATTAAATTACTTTTAGAAGTAACTTAACTAGTGGCGCTCCATAACTTTAAATCAATTACATTTGGACCATACATTTTCATAGTATTTATGGGAATGTTATTCAGCAATGAATGAAGAAATAACTATCTACCTTCTGATTAATTTTCTTGATGATGTACAACAACTTGATGAGATTTATGAAATAATATGATAACAATTTTTCTTGGTAAATAATTGAAAACAAAATACGTCACCAACCCAAGAATGTTTTAATTTGTCTCATTTTCAGATAAATTTGATTTCTGTATTCAAGCAATCTGAGCATGTAAGCAATATAATTGAGTTTAAACTCCCTGCTTCTTAATTGGATTAGTCAAATTTTTGGGATTCCATGAAATATTCCAAATCATAAATCAAAATTTGATGAGAAATAGCAAAATATAATCAAGTAGAAGGAGCAAATATGAAATAGGAACGTAAGCGGACATCACAAAAAAAGAATATATAAGATATAAAAGAAAGAAGAAACATGCAATAATGATAACATTACAGTCAACAACACCAGGAAGTTACTGAAGAACGTACCTACATAGGTAGAAACAAAAGGGTAGAGTATGGTGAGCCATATAGGATGACAAATGACACAAGACGATCTCCATCAGGTTCCCACTTCATCATAAAGATGTGCATCTATTTTCCATAAGCTACTGGGGAAACAAAAGAAAAATGGTAAGAAGAAAAATAAAACATAAATTAATAAATAAATAATCTTGTACTATTTCTGAACAACAGGTAATTTTAACCAATATAAGCACATATTTCAGGTACAACATGAAGGCAAAGCTGTTCTACTTAGGAGAGCATTTTGAAGTGTCCATATCTTCCTCGCTATGGTTTAAAAGATTTCTACTTAGATGGATCAGATTAAATAATGTTTTTTCCTTTATTCTTGACTTTTAACAAATGGGCGAATCAATCCAAAACAAATGTTCATTTATTGAAGTGCAGGCATAAGATCTGACAGTTCTTTCCATCATGCCTCAGTTGACTTGGCTTCATCTTGTTGCAAGGAAATGCCTTGGCCATCCCAAATGAATTGTTTCTTTTGTTTTACAACTGATAAAACCTTCAGAAGATCTGTCTATTCCACAAATAGAACAATGACTCCTCTAGGTTTGCCCTCTGACAAAAAATTCTTCTGCCAATGGCCAAGTCTGTGAGCTCTCTGTATGTTAGGAGATGGAAGCTTAGTATCCTCCAAAAGAGTAGGAAACCAATACTTCAGAAATGAGATCATATCACCTTCCTCCATATTTTCTGGAAGGCTATACTACATAGGTTTTATTCTGTGATTTCTTTTGCCATGGTCTTCGGTATGAAGTTTAAGTTCGAGAATCTTCATTTCCATTTGATAGATCTTATTTATGAGGTCCTCGATATCACTGACCCATTGTTCCATCATAGCACGTCTATTTTCTGTTAAGGTCTTTTTATCATAAGTTCTGTCAAATTCTTTTTTCCATGAATGGTTTAAGAGCCCTTATTTCTTATAGCAAAATTTCCATTGTTGTAGGAGGAGAAGATTTAATAGGAGATGAAGAACGTTTCAGTCTTTTAGTGGAAGAACAATTAGAAAAGGGGTAGCGTTGTGAGCAAGAAGGCTTGGTTTCATTATATTTGTTGGAGAGACATCAACTTTGTTAGATGTAGACATTGAGGGTTCTATATCTCTTTAAGTATATGTATTCTGACATCAAGGGTGCTGAAAACAATGTTGGAATGATTTCCCAGCAATATTAGTTCTATGATGTCTGGTGAATTTACCGGTACATCAAATAAGTAGCGGATAAAAAAGATAAGCTCCTCTACAGCTAGAACTTACATCCACAAGAGGCCTAGAGTTGACATTAGGACTGAAGGCAACATTGTGACTCCTGTAGAGTTCACATTGAGAAAATAGTGACCCTAGAAGAAGCTCTTGGTCTTATGAAATTATATTAAAGTAGAATGATCAGAAGATGTATGAATTGAATCGCAAAGCATAAAAAAAGTCCTTTCCGTATCCAAGGAAACATAATATTCACTGACTGTTTTGAAGCAAATAATGATCCAATCAATGAACCAACAATATGTTATGGCCAAATATGTCTGAAAATAGAGTTTTTTAATACTAGGAAACACTCTGCCATGAAGAGAAATTTGGAAAATGTAATAGGCAAGAAAAGTAATTGAAGTCATAGGGAAGAATTCCTCATCATATATCCATAATTATTTTAAGACATTCAAGCAAAACAAAAGCTGATTTGATGACAAAAACATTGCAAGCTCAACGAGATGATGGACGGAGAGCCGAAACTTTTCTGACACTCACCCTCAGACACAGATCTGGGTTGAATCCGTCATCGTTCTTTAGCTCACTTCGCCACCTAAGTTCAGACCCAGCTATATGCATATCAGTCTTGACCCCGTGCCTCATGGGAACAGCCCAACCGGAACTGCCAAGCCAGGTCTTCCCTGAACCGGAAACAAGCATCCTGGGACTGGTTTTGGGGTAAGACCCCTAATCAACCAGGCTAGCTTGAATCCAGTGGCAAAGTGAGCAAGAGACCCACGTCTGGGCATACCCTGCCAACTTAGGGCGAACAAAGCAAACACAAGGAGATGATGGACGGAGTGCTGAAACTTTTCAGAAACTCACCCCCAGTCACAGATCTGGGGTGAATCCATTATCGTTCTTTAGCTCACTTCACCACCTCAGTTCAGACCCAGATATATGCAAATCAGTCTTGACCCTGTGCCTCATGGGAACAGTCCAGCCTGAACTGCCAAGCCAGGTCTTCCCTAAACCGGAAACAAGCATCCTGGGACCTGTTTCGGGGTAACACCCCTCATCAGCCAGGCTAGCTTGAATCCAGTGGCAAAGTGCGCAAGGGAGCCATGTTTGGGCATACCCTGCCAACTTAGGGCGAAGAAAGCAAACACAAGGAGATGATGGACGGAGCGCCAAAACAGATCTGGGTTGAATCTATCATCATTCTTTAGCTCACTTCGCCACCTCAGTTCAGACCCAGCTATATGCAAATCAGTCTTGACCCTGTGCCTCATGAAAACAGTCCAGCCCTTACTGCCAAGCCAGGTCTTCCCTGAACCTTAAACAAGCATCCTGGGGCCAGTTTCGGCGTAACACCCCTCATCAGCCAGGCCAGCCTGAATCCAGTGGCAAAATGAGCAAGGGAACCACGTCTGGGCATATCCTGCCAACTCAGGGAGAACTAAGCAAACGCAAGCAGATGATGGACGGAGCGCCGAAACTTTTCAGACACTCACCCCCAGTCACAGATCTGGGTTGAATCCATCATCGTTCTTCAGCTCACTTCGCAACCTCAGTTCAGACCCAGCTATATGCAAATCAGTCTTGACCCTGTGCCTCATGGGAACAGTCCAGCCCAAACTGCCAAGCCAGGTCTTCCCTCAACCAGAAACAAGCATCGTGGAACCAGGTTTCGGGGTAATACCCCTCATCAGCCAGGCTAGCCTGAATCCAGTGGCAAAGTGAGCAAAGGGCCCACGTCTGGGCATACCCTGCCAACTAAGAGCGAACAAAGCAAACACAAGGAGATGATGGACGGAGCGCTGAAAATTTTCAGACACTCACCCCCAGTCACAGACCTGGGTTGAATCATCATCGTTCTTTAACTCACTTCGACACCTCAGTTCAGACCCAGCTATATGCAAATCAGTCTTGACCCTGTGCATCATGGGAACAGTCCAGCCTGAACTGCCAAGCCAGGGCTTACCTGAACCGGACACAAGCATCCTGGGACCGGTTTCGGGGTAACACTCCTCATCAGCCAGGCTAGCTTGAATCCAGTGACAAAGTGAGCAAGGGATCCGCGTCTGGTCATACCCTGCCAACTTGGGGCATACAAAGCAAACACAAGGAGATGATGGACAGAGAGCCGGAACTTTAAAGACACTCACCCCCAGACACAGATCTGGGTTGAATCCGTCATCGTTCTTTAGCTCACTTCGCCACCTCATTTCACACCCAGCTATATGCACATTGGTCTTGACCCCGTGCCTCATGGGAACAGCCCAGCCCTTACTGCTAAGCCAGGTCTTCCCTCAATCGGAAACAAGCATCCTGGGACCGGTTTTGGGGTAAGACCCCTCATCAACCAGGCTAGCTTGAATCCAGTGGTAAAGTGAGCAACGGACCCACGTCTGGGCATACACTGCCAACTTAGGGAGCAACAAAGCAAACACAAGGAGATGATGGATGGAGCGCCGAAACTTTTCAGACACTCACTCCCAGTCACAGATCTGGGTTGAATCCATCATCGTTCTACAGCTCACTTCGCCACCTCAGTTCAGACCCAGCTATATGCAAATCAGCCTCGACCCTGTGCCTCATGGGAACAGTCCAGCCCCTATTGCCAAGCCAGGTCTTTTCTGAAAGGGAAACAAGCATCCTGGGACCGGTTTCGGAGTAACACCCCTCATCAGCCAGGCTAGCTTGAATCCAGTGGCAAAGTGAGCAAGGGACCCACGTCTGGGCATACCCCGCCAACTTAGGGCGAACAAAGTAAGCACAAGGACGTGATGGATGGAGCGCCGAACCTTTTCAGACACTCACCCATAGTCACAGATCTGGGTTGAATCCATCATCTTCTTTAGCTCACTTCGCCACCTCAGTTCAGACCCAGCTATATGCAAATCAGTCTTGACCCTGTGCCTCGTGGGAACAGTCCAGTCGGAACTGCTAAGCCAGGTCTTTTGCTGAACCAGAAACAAGCATCCTGGGACCGGTTTCGGGATAACACTTCTCATCAGCCAGGCTAGCTTGAATCCAGTGGCAAAGTGAGCAATGGACCCACGTCTGGGCAGACCCTGCCAACTTAGGGCGTACAAAGCAAACAGAAGGAGTTGATGGACGGAGTGCCGAAACTTTTAAGACACTCACCCCAAGTCACAGATCTGGGTTGAATCCATCATCGTTCTTTAGCTCACTTCACAACCTGAGTTCAGACCCAGCTATATGCAAATCAGTCTTGACCCTGTGCCTCATGGGAACAGTCCAGCCCTTATTGCCAAGACATGTCTTTCCTGAACCGGAAACAAGCATTCTGGGACCGGTTTCGGGGTAACACTCCTCATCAGCCAGGCTAGCTTGAATCCAGTGACAAAGTGAGCAAGGGACTCACGTCTGGGCATACCCTGCCAACTTAGGGCGTACAAAGCAAACACAAGGAGATGATGGACAGAGTGCCAAAACGTTTAAGACACTCACCCCCAGTCACAAATCTGGGTTGAATCCATCATCGTTCTTTAGCTCACTTCGCCACCTCAGTTCAGACCCAGCTATATGCAAATCAGTTTAGACCCTGTGCCTCATGGAAACAGTCCAGCCCAAACTGCAAAGCCAGGTCTTCCCTGAACCGGAAACAAGCATTCTGGGACCAGTTTCGGGTTAACACCCTTCATCAGCCAAGCTAGCTTGAATTCAGTGGCAACGTGAGCAAGGAACCCACATCTGGGCATACCCCGCCAAATTAGGGCGAACAAAGCAAACACAAGGAGATGATGGATGGAGCGCCAAAACCTTTCAGACACTCACCCCCAGTCACAGATACGGGTTGAATCCGTCATCGTTCTTTAGCTCACTTCGCCACCTCAGTTCACACCCAGCTATATGCAAATCGGTCTTGACCCTGTGCCTCATGGGAACAGTCCAGCCCTTACTGCCAAGCCAGGTTTTCCCTGAACCGGAAACAAGCATCCTGGGACCGGTTTCGGAGTAACACCCCTCATCAGCCAGGCTAGCTTGAATCCAGTGGCAAAGTGAGCAAGGGACCCACGTCTGGGCATACCCCGCCAACTTAGGGCGAACAAAGTAAGCACAAGGACGTGATGGATGGAGCGCCGAACCTTTTCAGACACTCACCCATAGTCACAGATCTGGGTTGAATCCATCATCTTCTTTAGCTCACTTCGCCACCTCAGTTCAGACCCAGCTATATGCAAATCAGTCTTGACCCTGTGCCTCGTGGGAACAGTCCAGTCGGAACTGCCAAGCCAGGTCTTTTGCTGAACCAGAAACAAGCATCCTGGGACCGGTTTCGGGATAACACTTCTCATCAGCCAGGCTAGCTTGAATCCAGTGGCAAAGTGAGCAATGGACCCACGTCTGGGCAGACCCTGCCAACTTAGGGCGTACAAAGCAAACAGAAGGAGTTGATGGACGGAGTGCCGAAACTTTTAAGACACTCACCCCAAGTCACAGATCTGGGTTGAATCCATCATCGTTCTTTAGCTCACTTCACAACCTGAGTTCAGACCCAGCTATATGCAAATCAGTCTTGACCCTGTGCCTCATGGGAACAGTCCAGCCCTTATTGCCAAGACATGTCTTTCCTGAACCGGAAACAAGCATTCTGGGACCGGTTTCGGGGTAACACTCCTCATCAGCCAGGCTAGCTTGAATCCAGTGACAAAGTGAGCAAGGGACTCACGTCTGGGCATACCCTGCCAACTTAGGGCGTACAAAGCAAACACAAGGAGATGATGGACAGAGTGCCAAAACGTTTAAGACACTCACCCCCAGTCACAAATCTGGGTTGAATCCATCATCGTTCTTTAGCTCACTTCGCCACCTCAGTTCAGACCCAGCTATATGCAAATCAGTTTAGACCCTGTGCCTCATGGAAACAGTCCAGCCCAAACTGCAAAGCCAGGTCTTCCCTGAACCGGAAACAAGCATTCTGGGACCAGTTTCGGGTTAACACCCTTCATCAGCCAAGCTAGCTTGAATTCAGTGGCAACGTGAGCAAGGAACCCACATCTGGGCATACCCCGCCAAATTAGGGCGAACAAAGCAAACACAAGGAGATGATGGATGGAGCGCCAAAACCTTTCACTCACCCCCAGTCACAGATACGGGTTGAATCCGTCATCGTTCTTTAGCTCACTTCGCCACCTCAGTTCACACCCAGCTATATGCAAATCGGTCTTGACCCTGTGCCTCATGGGAACAGTCCAGCCCTTACTGCCAAGCCAGGTTTTCCCTGAACCGGAAACAAGCATCCTGGGACCGGTTTTGGGGTAACACCCCTCATCAACCAGGCTAGCTTGAATCCAGTGGTAAAGTGAGCAAGGGACACACGTCTGGGCATACCCTGCCAACTTAGGGCGAACAAAGCAAACACAAGGAGATGATGGACAGAGTGCCGAAACTTTTCAGACACTCATTCCCAGTCACAGATCTAGGTTGAATCCATCATCGTTCTTTAGCTCACTTCGCCACCTCAGTTTAGACCCACCTATATGCAAATCAGTCTTGAGCCTGTGCCTCATGGGAACAGTCCAGCCCGAACTGCAAAGCCAAGTCTTCCCTGAACCGGAAACAAGCAACCAGGGACTGGTTTTCGGGTAACACCCCTCATCAACCAGGCTAGCTTGAATCCAGTGGCAAAGTGAGCAAGGGACCCACGTCTGGGCATACCCTGCCAACTTAGGGCGAACAAACGAAACACAAGGAGATGATGGACGGAGCGCTGAAATTTTTCGGACACTCAACCCCAGTCACAGATCTTGGTTGAATCCATCATCGTTCTTTAGCTCACTTTGCCACCTCCTTTCAGACCCAGCTATATGCAAATCAGCCTTGACCCTGTGCCTCATGGGAACAGTCCAGCCCGAACTGCCAAGTCAGGTCTTCCCTGAAAGGGAAACAAACATCCTTGAACCGGTTTCAGAGTAACACCCCTCATCAGCCAGGCTAGCTTGAATCCAGTGGAAAAGTGAGCAAGGGACCCACGTCTGAGCATACCCCACAAACTTAGGGCAAACAATGCAAGCACAAGGACGTGATGGACGGAGCGCCAAAACTTTTCAGACACTCACCCCCAGTCACAGATCTGGGTTGAATCCATCATCGTTCTTTAGCTCACTTCACAACCTGAGTTCAGACCCAGCTATATTCAAATCAGTCTTGGCCCTGTGCCTCATGGGAACAGTCCAGCCGTTACTCCCAAGCCAGGTCTTCCCTGAACCGGAAACAAGCATCCTGGGACGGGTTTCGAGGTAATACCCATCATCAGCCAGGCTAGCTTGAATCCAGTGGAAAAGTGAGCAAGGGACCCACGTCTGGGCATACCCTGCCAACTTAGGGCGAAAAAGCAAACACAAGGAGATGGACGGAGCGCCGAAACATTTCAGATACTCACCCCCAGTTACAGACCTGGGTTGAATCCATCATCGTTTTTTAGCTCACTTCGCCACCTGAGTTCAGACCCAGCTATATGCAAATCAGTCTTGAGTCTGTGCCTCATGGGAACAGTCCAGACCGAACTGCCAAGCCAGATCTTACCTGAACCGGAAACAAGCATCCTAGGACTGATTTTCGGGTAACACCCCTCATCAACCAGGCTAGCTTGAATCCAGTGGCAAAGGGAGCAAGGGACCCACGTCTGGGCATACCCTGCCAACTTAGGGCGAACAGAGGAAACACAAGGAAATGATGGACGGAGCGCTGAAACTTTTCGGACACTCAACCCCAGTCACAGATCTTGGTTGAATCCATCATCGTTCTTTAGCTCACTTTGCCACCTCAGTTCAGACCCAGCTATATGCAAATCAGCCTTGACCCTGTGCCTCATGGGAACAGTCCAGCCCGAACTTCCAAGCCAGGTCTTCCCTGAACCAGAAACAAGCATCCTGGGACCGGTTTCTGGGTAACACCCCTCATCATCCAGGCTAGCTTGAATCCAGTGGCAAAGTGAGCAAGGGACCCACGTCTGGACATACCCTGCCAACTTAGGGCAAACAAAGCAAACACAAGGAGATGATGAACGGAGCGCCGAAACATTTCAGGCACTCCCCCCCAGTCACAGATCTGGGATGCATCCATCATCGTTCTTTAGCTCACTTCGCCACCTCAGTTCAGACCCAGCTATATGCAAATGAGTCTTGACCCTGTGCCTCAAGGGAACAGTCCAGCCCGAACTGCCAAGCCAGGTCTTCCATGAACCAGAAACAAGCATCCTGGGACCGGTTTCGGGGTAACACCTCTCATCAGCCAGGCTAGCTTGAATCCAGGGGCAAAGTGAGCAAAGGACCCTCATCTGGGCATACCCTGCCCACTTAGGGCAAACAAAGCAAACACAAGTAGATGATGGACGGAGTGCCGAAACTTTTCAGACTCCATCATTGTTCTTTAGCTAACTTCGCCACCTCACTTCAGACCCAGCTATATGCAATCAGTCTTGACCCTGTACCTCATGGGAACAGTCCAGCCCTTACTGCCAAGCCAGGTATTCCCTGAAAGGGAAACAAACATCCTGGAACCGGTTTCGGAGTAACACCCCTCATCAGCCAGGCTAGCTTGAATCCAGTGGCAAAGTGACCAAGGGACCCACGTCTGGGCATACCCCCCAAAGTTAGGGCGAACAAAGCAAGCCCAAGCACGTGATGGACGGAGCGCCGAAACATTTCAGACACTCACCCCCAGTCACAGATCTGGGTTGAATCCATCATCGTTCTTTAGCTCACTTCACAACCTGAGTTCAGACCCAGCTATATTCAAATCAGCCTTGGCCCTGTGCCTCATGGGAACAGTCCAGCAGTTACTCCCAAGCCAGGTCTTCCCTGAACCGGAAACAAGCATCCTGGGACCGGTTTCGAGGTAATACCCCTCATCAGCCAGGCTAGCTTGAATCCAGTGGAAAAGTGAGCAAGGGACCCACGTCTGGGCATACCCTGCCAACTTAGGGCGAAAAAGCAAACACAAGGATATGATGGACGGAGTGCCGAAACTTTTCAGACACTCACCCCCAGTTACAGACCTGGGTTGAATCCATCATCGTTCTTTAGCTCACTTCGCCACCTGAGTTCAGACCCAGCTATATGCAAATCAGTCTTGAGCCTGTGCCTCATGGGAACAGTCCAGCCCGAACTGCCAAGCCAGGTCTTACCTGAACTGGAAACAAGCAACCAGGGACTGGTTTTTGGGTAACACCCCTCATCAACCAGGCTAGCTTGAATCCAGTGGCAAAGTGAGCAAGGGACCCACGTCTGGCATACCCTGCCAACTTAGGGCGAACAAACGAAACACAAGGAGACGATAGACGGAGCGCTGAAACTTTTCGGACACTCAACCCCAGTCACAGATCTTGGTTGAATCCATCATCGTTCTTTAGCTCACTTTGCCACCTCAGTTCAGACCCAGCTATATGCAAATCAGTCTTGATCCTGTGCCTCATGGGAACAGTCCAGCCCAAACTGCCAAGCCAGGTCTTCCCTGAACCTGGCGGGGTATGCCCAGACGTGGGTCCCTTGCTCACTTTGCCACTGGATTCAAGCTAGTCTGGCTGATGAGGGGTGTTACCCAGGATGCTTATTTCCGGTTCAGAGAAGACCTGGCTTGGTAGTTCGGGCTGGACTTTTCCCATGAGGCACAGGGTCAAGACTGATTTGCATATAGCCGGGTCTGAACTGAGGTGGCGAAGAGAGCTAAAGAATGACGATAGATTCAACCCAGATCTGTGACTGGGGGTGAGTGTCTGAAAAGTTTCGGCGCTCCGTCCATCATCTCCTTGAGTTTTCTTTGTTCGCCCTAAGTTGGCAGGGTATGCCCAGACATGGGACCCATGCTCACTTTGCCACTGGATTCAAGCTAGCCTGCCTGATGAGGGGTGTTACCCCGAAACCGGTCCCAGGATGCTTGTTTCCCGTTCTGGGAAAACCTGGCTTGGCAGTTCTGGCTGGACTGTTCCCATGAGGCACAGGGTCAAGACTGATTTGCATATAGCTGGGTCTGAACTGAGGTGGCGAAGTAAGCTAAAGAACGATGACGGATTCAACCTGTATCTGTGACTGGGGGGTGAGTGTCTGAAAGGTTTTGGCGCTCCGTCCATCATCTCCTTGTGTTTGCTTTGTTCGCCCTAAGTTGGCGGGGTATGCCCAGACGTGGGTCCCTTGCTCACTTCGCCACTGGATTCAAGCTAGCCTGGCTGATGAGGGGTGTTACCTTGAAATAGGTCCCAGGAGGCTTGTTTCCGGTTCAGGGAAGACCTGGCTTGGCAGTTCGGGCTGGACTGTTCCCATGAGGCACAGGGTCAAGACTGATTTGCATAAAGCTGGGTCTGAACTGAGGTGGCGAAGTGAGCTAAAGAACGATGATGGATTCAACCCAGATCTGTAAGTGGGGTGAGTGTCTGATAAGTTTCAGCACTCCGTCCATCATCTTCTTGTGTTTGCTTAAAAACATTATTAAAGCACATTGAAATAATAAAAAGGGTGTGCGGGGGCGTGGCCAACCATCATGGCCGATCGGACGTGAATCTGATCGGCTCCTCTCCGGGCCCGATGCTATTTACCTACTCTACGGCACCTTTAATCCCCAAAACACCTCACCTGCAGGGTGTGGGAGGCGAGCGGCAAGGGGTGTCCCCGGAGGCGCCTTGGAAGTCCCGGAGGCTGCATCGTGAAGGAGTTGCATCCCGTAGACTGAAGCCTGTGGCGATGCCCAAAATGGCGGCTGACCTTGATCCGGCTCCTCGCTCTAAGTGCGGAGGCCTCGATACCTAAAAGGACCCCCACAGCACCAAAGGAGGCAGCAGATATCAGGGCACTACACTCCTGCACCCCCTGGTCGCCCTGGCAACTTCCTTTCGGGGACGCGCGACCCGCAGTGCCGCCTGCGCTGGGAGAGTGGCGCACGGTGTCGGGGCCCCCCTCCCCGGAGAGAAGAGACCTTCAGGGGGACGGCGACCCCCAGCACCTAACAGTAAGTGGCGCACTGGCACCGGAGCGGGGTAGGGAGGGCTCCCCGAATACCAGCACAAAAGCGGAGAGTTAACATTGCCGGACCGGCGCCTGACCTTCTTAAGATGGCGGCGGTCAGGCGGCCTTTCCCAGCCTCGTGGAGGAGCCCCGGCCTGCGGACCCATATCCAGCCTGTTGCCTCTGCCTTGAGCACTTTGTCCAAGTAATCAGGATAGGCCTGGGCCCACCACCCTCTACGTACCAAGCGCTGACCAGGCGGGGATGCAGGGAGCTCTGTGACACTGCGCTGGTAGGCATGTGGTCAGCGACGTGGGGGGACCCTCTGAGACCCTGGAAAGCAGAGAAACACGAATGATACCAGCCCTCCAGAAACTCCTGGCCGGTGGAGCCCAGAATAGGAGCGGTTAGAAAGGACTTGTGGTGAGCTGGGGCCACACTGAACAAAGGAGTTCCCCGGGCTCCGGGGGGCGGGCTCCCGGCGCAGAGCAACCCGGACGGCAACTGGCTAAACCCGGGCATCGCGACCCCAACCGAAGTGCTTGAACAACTCCCTGCACTCCCGTCAGGGAGATAACTTGACCAAGAGGTGGACGGCGCATTCGACGCTACGAGCACAGCTTCCCATGCAAAAGGTACTCCCAGCCTATGCAGGGGCGCAGGATCAGGGTGTCGGGACTATCCCCAAACCCCCCCCGGAGTGGAGCCGACCCTCCTTCCTACTGCAGAGCGGCCCCGACCAAGCGGAGGACGTAGGTCCCTATGCCACCCAAAAGGACACAACCCACAAAGGTCTCCAGCTTCTTCACCCACACTCCTAAAAGCACGGGCAGTGTCGGGGTGACACATCCGGACGGAGCGATGGCACTCACACGGGAGGATCTGATGGCCTCACTGTGCGAATTTAAACAAGAACTTAGAGATGACATCAAGGCTGACATGGGCGACTCTTTCGATGCGTTCAATGCCGAAATGGGGGGGCGACTGGTGTCGCTGCAGGCTGATGTTGATTCGATAGGGGCCTCGGCTCTAGACCTGGAAGCAAAATGTCAGGAACTGGAGGATCGCGTACGCCCTTTGGAGGCCCACTCTCACGATCTGAGCTCCCAGCTGAAAGCCACGGTGCTTCGTTGCGAGGACCTTTAAAACCGCTCTCGGTGGAACAACATTCGGGTGAGGGGCCTGGAGGAGGGCTGCGAAGACCCCGACCTGGAGGCCTTCATGGTGTGTATCTTTTCGACGGTGCTGGGAGACTCGGAGCCGGAGGTGCGTCTGGAACGGGTCCACAGAGTGGGACCCCATGCTGCAGGTGAAACCAAGAAGCCCCGGGACGTCCTAGCGAAGTTCAGCTCCTTCAAAGTCAAAGAACGGGTTCTCCAGAAGGCACGAGGTTCTGACACGATATCCTTCCAGGGCGCGACATGTTCCCTTTACCAGGATGTAGCCCAAGCCACTCTTGCCAGACGCCAACTTTTTCGTCCAATCACGACAGCGCTGCGGGACCGCAAGACGAAATATAGATGGACTTACCCGTTTGGAATAGCCTTCTCCTTAGACAATAAGAATTATCACTGCACGGAGCTGGAGGAGGCGGCTTCTATTTTGGGTACCGAGTTACCAGCTTCCTCTCCAGCGCCTCCCTCGAGAGCGGGGGCAGAGCCAGCGGGCCCAAAGAAGCAAGGGGGACCCTTTGGCTACAACAACGGAGGTCTGGCAAGAACACTACGGGTTGAAGAAGTACCTGCTCCAAGCTATACACTTGTCGTTCTGCATGCAGGGGCCTTGGGCGAGCTCGTTGTGGGTGGGTTCTGAAGGGGCCTCAGATTTCTGTCCTTCGGACATCGCTCACTTTGTTGACTGAAGCTGAGAGTTGAAGGGGAGGGGGGAGAGGGTGCTCCAAATGTCCTCGGCACTCGAGGTCTTTCCTGTCTCTTAACAGTCAGGTGTCTCTGTAACAGGTCAATGGGCCCTGGAGGCGGAATTTGGACCGCCCCAGATAATGCTCGATTTCTGGTTCTCCGTAGTGATGGAGATTCCACGAGCTTTCAGTTATAATATGTTTTTGTTAGCATTCGTAGTGTTTAGGTGTCACGGTTCCCTACGTTTTCATTTTAGATTGCTGTGCTATGGCGGGTGGGGGGGAGACGGGAGTGGAGGGTTGGCGCCCCTTAGAGCCCAGTGGATGCAGCAGGGGGAGAGGTTGTACATTAGCTGATGGGTGTTAACTGCTTAACGTGGAATGTGAAAGGCCTTAATTCCCCTAACGAACGGAACCCAATTTGGAAATTCCTCCATGATCAGCAGATAAAAATAGCCGCCCTGCAGGAGACACACCTCCCACGCACGGAGGAACAGCGCTTGAAGCACAGGGCCTACCCACAAATTTTTCATTCCTCTGCACAAACGAAACATAACGGGGTGGCGCTTCTTTTTCATACTTCTGTACCGTTTCACCACCATGACACTAAAGCAGATAAAGAGGGGAGATTTGTGATGGTTAGGGGAGAGCTGCGGGGACGGGCCTGCACCATTGCCACGATTTACGCACCCAACACACAGGGCAACACGACTTTCTGCTCTCTTTTTTAGCCACGCTAGCGGGGTTTGCACGGGGAGACATTCTACTGGTCGGAGACTTCAACTTAATATGGGACTCAGCGTTGGACACCTCACACTCCCAGAGGGCTCCAGGGGGGATTTTTAGCAAAACACTGAAAGAAGCTCTGACGGGGCTGGGACTAGTAGACGCCTGGAGGGCGGTCCATCCCACGACTCGGGATTATTCCTTTTTCTCCCATTCACACAGGACATACTCCAGGATTGACCATGCATTTATAAGCCAGTCCCTTCTCTATACAGTGTCGGGATCTCAATTTCATCCGATCTGCCTCTGGGACCATGCACCTCTAGAGCTGGTTCTCGACTGGCCTGCCCCTCGCTCCAAACTCGCTAGGTGGTATTTTCCCAACTTCCTCTGTAGGGATAGACTCC
Organism: Calotriton arnoldi; assembly: GCA_963921515.1. Taxonomy (NCBI): domain Eukaryota; kingdom Metazoa; phylum Chordata; class Amphibia; order Caudata; family Salamandridae; genus Calotriton; species Calotriton arnoldi. The sequence goes on from CAWUFW010000867.1 coordinate 612,100, forward strand.
TTAGGGATGACTTAAGAAAAGCAATTACAGAATTCTTTGACCTCAATCATCCAGACCAAACCTCACTAGCCAACCATTGGGACGCCTTCAAGGCAGTTATTAGGGGGAAGTGTATTGAGCTAGAGGCCACGCTCAAGGTGCAGCGTAGGGGAGAACGCCTTCTTCTTGAGGGTGAACTTCGCACCGCTGAAAACAATCACAAGTCCGCTCCTTCGGTACAAACACTCCGTAAGGTTACACAGATTAAAGGGAAACTTCAAGCTATCTACACTAATGGGGCAGGGAAAACCCTGCTGCGACTACAAGCCCGCAACTATGAGGGAGGGAACAAGGTGGGTTCGATGTTGGCACGGCAGCTGCGGGTGCGGCAGGAGAAAGGCTACATCAAGTGCATAGTCGATGGGAGGGGGGTTTCCCACCAGAGTGAAGTGGGGAAAGCCAGGGCTTTTAGGGACTTTTATCAATCCCTGTATACTGCAGACCACCTAGACACGCATGTCCAGGATCGGTACTTGGAAGACCTTTCCCTGCCTCAGGTCCTAGCCTCTGCCAATGTGGAATTGGGTAGTCCCATTTCAGCCGCAGAGGTCCAAAAGGAGATTGATTCGCTTAAACTTCAAAAAGCGCCCGGTCCTGACTGCCTTAACGCCCACTTCTATCGTACATTTGCTACGGAACTTGTCCCCGCCTGGTGACGCTCTTTAATGATATTGCTGCCACGCACAAGGTGACCCCTTCGATGGGTAAGGCGCTGATCTCCGTCATTCCCAACAAGGGAAAGACCCCACTAACTGCGCTTCTTACCGCCTTATAGCGCTCCTAAATCTGGATGCTAAGCTTTATTCCAAAATCTTGGCTACACGCCTGGAAAATATCATGCCGTTCCTCATGCAGCCCGACCAGGCGGGCTTTATCAAGGGAAGGCAGTCCCATGATAATCTACGAAGGGTAGTTCATCTCATAGAGAAAGCACAGAGGAAGGCCATTCCTGCGGTCCTTCTCTCGCTTGATGCGGAGAAGGCCTTTGACCGGGTCGACTGTGCCTTTTTGACGCATACATTTTGTAGGTTTGGATTTGCCGAGACGTTCATTGGCATGATCCGGGCAAACTACTATGCCCCACGCTCCAAGGTCGTGGTAAATGGGGTCGCCTCTGAACCCTTTTTCCTCTCGAGGGGCACCCGTCAGGGGTGCCCTTTATCCCGCCTTCTATTTGCGCTCGGCATAGAACCCTTCGCGGAGCGCTTACGCTCCAACCCGGACATAGGGGGGATCCCATTTGGCTCGGACGAACATAAGATATCCCTATTTGCGGATGACGTGCTTCTCCCAGTCATGAGGCCGCATTCCTCTCTCCCAGCAATCCAGGCTGAACTCGCCTCCTATGAGCAGGCCTCAGGCTTCAAGGTGAACCTCTCGAAATCCTTCCTCCTTAATCTCACGGTGCCTACGGAATCCATGCGGGCTATTGAAAGTACGACCCCCTTCGACAGGGCGCACAAAGACATTACTTACCTGCGCATCAAACTCACCCCTAAATTGGAGCACCTCTACGGAGCTAACTACCCTCCTCTCCTGCGTCAGCTTAAAGCTGATTTTGCTAGATGGCAGACGGCTTACCTCTCCTGAATAGGGCGGGTAAACGCTATAAAAATGAACGTTCTCCCGCGCTTACTGTACCTTTTTCAGGGCCTTCCGATCGCTGTGGATCGGGCACTTTTCTCCAAACTGAAAACAATGATCACTAAATTCATTTGGCAGGGGCAGAGAGCACGACTCTCTAATCGGGTGCTAGCGCTATCAATGGAAGAGGGGGGTTTGGCCCTACCAGATTTCCTGGGATACTATAGGGCGGCTCAACTGAGGGTGATTACAGAGTGGTCCCTTCGAGAGTCGGAAAAAAGCTCTGGCTCCATATCGATCGCCAAATAACAGGGAGAACGATCTGGGATCTCCTGTGGAAGCACAAGCAGCATCGACCACGTAATGCCTATATCAGCTCCCCTACGGCGACCACCCTGGGGGTTTGGGATGCGCTGAACAGATCCACTCCTCTCACTACCTTCCCTTCCCCCTACACGCCCATACATTTCAACCCCGAGTTTCCGCCGGCTCTGCAGGAAGGCCCCTTTGATGCATGGCGGGAGGGGGGCTGTCTCATGCTTTCGCACCTGTTTGAGGGGGGGAGGTTGTTAACCTTCACGGAGTGCGCACACTCCTTTCATCTTCAGCCAGCGGAGGTATTCCGCTATACGCAGCTTAAGCACTGGGTCCTTCAACCGCAGATAAAGCAGGCCGCCACCAGGGATTTACTCCCCATTGAGAGGTTTGCCCAGTCTGGGGATTCCTCCAGGGGGACTATCTCCTTCCTGTACTCACTCATACGGGCTTTAGGTACCCATCACGTCCCTAGACACCAAAGATGTTGGGATGCTCTCCTGGACGCCCCGCTACAGAAGAAACAATTGGCCGCCCTGTATAGGGACATACCCAAGTTCAATCGCTCAATGTTTTTAAGGGAGGCACACTAAAAAATTATGTATGACTGGTACCTACACCCCAGAGGCTTCACGCCATCTTCCCTCACTCCTCGGACAGGTGCTGGAGAGGCTGCAGGCTACTGGGAGACTTTATGGAACAAATCTATTTTATTAGACATTTAAAAGGAGACTCATCAGTTGCACACAGCCTTCAGCCTACAACCACATGGGCCGGCGGCTACCAACAGTGCTTGCACAGGTGTACAGAAGGCGCTGTACCAGGGCCAACATCCGGGGGCAGGCGACAGATAAAAGCAAAGCTAATATGTCCAAGCGGCCTGTATCTTCAGAAAGTCAGTGTGGCCCAGAGCAAGAGTCAACCCCGAGGGGGAAACAACAAGGAGAAGTAAATAGAAAAAGAACCCCCTCCCTCCCAACCACCCACCCCCCAGAACCAAAAACAAGAGAAAAAAGAGGGAGGGGACTCCGTATCTATTGTCTAGGGCTAAAGAGGAACCGTATTTCACCAACCCACCCGCCCTCGCTCCCGTTACCTAGGGGTTTGCGAAGCTCACCGAGGGAGGTATCAAATGCAAAACTTGCAGGAGTTTGGGGCAAGTAACCTCACGGAGATCTTTCGATAGCAAGGTAATAAATGGAGCCCAAAGTTCTGCATATTTCTCACCTTTCTGAGTCTGGATTAGTGAAAGCCGCTCCATTGCTAAGGTCATCCAAAGCCTGTGGAGCCAAGCCGAATGATCAGGTACCGTTGTAGTGCCCCAGTGTAGTAGGATCGCCTGACGCGCTGCAAGGAGAGCCAATGCTATTTGCTTGCCGTGCAACGACCGCAGAGGGAAGGTGAGGGGGTTAGAGAGCCCTAAAAGTGTGTAGGCTGGGAAACGGGGTATCTCGGTGTCAAAGGCCACATCGACATCATTGAGAACCAATTCCCAGAATCGCTCTAGCCTCGGGCAATGCCATAGTAGGTGCGCAAGGGAGCCTGACATCCCACAGCCACGCCAGCATTCCTCCGTGTGGTTTTTGTCCCATTGGTGAATCCTAGCAGGTGTGAGATACCAATAGGTCGCAACTTTAAACGCGGATTCGTTCCCTGCTGTATTATATGCAGTGTGGTGCGCTCTATAATGAATGTTATCCCATTCCTTATCTGTGAGGACCCTACCGAGCTCCGCCTCCCACCTGAGTTGTCCACGAGTGCGCGTTCCTTTCTGGGTTTGAGTAAGCAGCGTGTATAATTCTGTTATGAGATGTTTGTCGTCCTCTTTCTTCTCTACCCATTGTTCAAAAGAGGTAAGTTTACGAGAAGCTTGTGGAAGGTAAGCCCGAGAGGTAGCCCAATGTCGCAATTGTAAATAGTAATATTCATCTGAGCGAGGGAGGTCAAGATCATGGTGTATTCGGCTAAACGGAATGATGCCCTTGAGATCGAACAGATGTCCCAGACGCTTGCAGCCCGCCTCTCTCCATCTCTGGGCGACAGCGGACTTCACGCCTGGGGGAAAGTCCGGGTTATCCACCAGGGGCGTCATCGGGGAAGGAAATGTGGTGAGGCCTTTTGCGAGTGCAACCTTATCCCAAACTTTCATGGTGGCTGCCGTAACTGGAGACGAATAGAGGCCCCAGGAACGGAGGTGGCGGGGAAGCCAGATTTCTCGCCAGACATTCGCACCTGCCACCGCCTGGTCCATGAATGTCCAGTGCTTCTCCGACAGCGGGCGATTCCATTCCAGCACATAACGCAAATGTGCAGCCTGTAGATATCTATGAATGAGTGGTAGCCTCACCCCTCAGTCGTCCCTGGAGCGTGAAAGTTGTGCCACCAAGAGGCGCGCTTTCTTGTTACCCCAGATGAAATTGTTTAGGGCCAGCTGCAGTGAACGCACTGTGCCAGGCGTCGGAGTCAATGGGAGGGTCTGGAATATATACAGGATGCTAGGCAATAGCATCATCTTTACCGCAGCAATGCGCCCGAACCACGATAGCGTGTGTCTAGCCCACCCGTCCAAGGCTCTTCGCGTCTGTGCCACTAGGGCCTTATAATTAACGTCCAGCGTGTGAGGGATCGAAGGGGTCAAGAGGATGCCCAGGTAGGGAACAGGATCCAGTGACCATTGCAAGGGGAGAGAACGTTGGAGGGCCTCAGCCTGTACTTGTGGTAGGGACAGGTTGAGAACCTGAGACTTGTTAAGGTTTACTTTAAAGCCCGAAATCCGGCCAAATGCTTCAGGTTCGTCCACCAGTGCGGGAAGTGAGGTGAGTGGCTGCGTGAGGGAGAGGATGATATCATCAGCATACAAGCTGACCTTGTGGTAGTCGCCTCCGAATTTGAGGCCCTGAATGCCCGGATGGTCCCGGATTTTCTGTGCGAGGGGTTCCATGTAAAGGGCAAATAACAGCGGCGAAAGGGGGCACCCTTGTCTATTGCCCTGAGCAATGTTAAAAGGAGCTGAAGAGACCCCATTGACCCGCACAAACGCCCGAGGAGCCTGGTAGATACATTGTATCCAAGCGAGAAAACGGGGACCAAACCCGAAGCTTCGGAGGACGTCGAACAGGTATGGCCAGCATACTCTGTCGAACGCCTTCTCCGCGTCGACGGAAAAGAGCACCGCGCCGATCTTAGAGCGGTGGATGCTATCAATGAGGTGTAGGAGGCGCTTAGTGTTATCGCTTCCCTGCCGAGTGGGTATGAATCCCGCTTGATCAGGGTCAATGAGACCAGCCATGAGGGGATTCAGCCGTGCAGCAAGGATACCCGTAAACAATTTCGCATCGATGTTGAGCAGCGATATTGGGCGGTACGAACCGCAATGGCTTGGGTCCTTATTAGGCTTAAGAAGCACAGAGATCGCTGCCTCCCCCATCGAGTCCGTCATCGTCCCACTATCTTGGAAGGAGTTGAACAGCCGAGTGAGTAAGGGGGCTAACTCATGACAGAACATTTTATAAACAAGGGCTGGGTAGCCGTCGGGGCCAGGTGATTTATCGAGCTTCAGTTTAGCTATGGCGGAGATGACCTCTTCCAATCGTATAGGAGCCTCGAGAGGGTCTGCTTCCGACTTCGGGAGACGGGTGAACTGGCTAGTCGTTAAGTAATCCCGGGACTCAGGAATGCCCTGCTGGTTGGGGCTATAAAGGGAGTGATAGAAAGATCAAAATTCTTCGACAATCTGTGAATCCAGATGGAGTTCCTCCCCCGTGGAGCTTCTGAGAAAAGGGATGGCCCCCGCAACAGCCCTGGCCCGTAGCTTCTGTGCTAGCACCTTCCTGCATTTGTCACCTCCCAGATAGAACTTGTGCCGGAGGCGGATCAGGGCGTATTCGGCCCTATCGAGGTCGAGATGTTTAAGGAGGGTTCGCTTCTTTTCCATCTCGCGCCAAACTCGAGGGGCCCCGGTGCGCTTGTGTATTGCCTCCAGTTCCGCCACCTCCTGTTCAAGGGCTAAGCGAACCTCTTTCCGCTTGCGCGCCTCAGCAGAAGAGATGGCCATGAACTCACCGCGTATGACCCCTTTGAGCGCGTCCCAAACCGCTGCCAAGGAGGTCGCACCAATATCGTTAAGTTGTAGGTAATCCGTGATCTTGGCGCGTATCTCCTTCACCACAGCGGGGGAGTGCAGAAGACACACGTGCAATCGCCATCGAGCAAGTGCATACCCAGCCCCTTCGGGCCGCAGGGAGAGGGAAACATGGGCATGATCTGAAAGGGAGCGCACAGCAATTGAGGTGTCTTGTACCCTAGGGAGGAGTGCATTAGAAACCAGAAGCATGTCTAGTCTCGCATACGTTTTGCGTGCTGCCGAGTAGTAAGTGTAGTCGCGCGTGCCTGCATGACGGAGGCGCCATACATCATGGAGTACTGGGAGACTTTAGACACATCTGGTGGGACTGTCCCCTCATTAAACCCTTCTGGAAGGAGGTACTGGCACAAATCAAACTGATCCTGGGCTACCCAATTCTGGACACACTAGAACACACACTCTTGGGGATCTGAGACTCCACCTTGAAGTGCCAGACGCAGGGGGACAGGTCTATAATGTGGCTCTGCCTTGGAGCGGCCAAGATGGCTGTTGCGGCCGCATGGAAGAAAACAGAGGCCCCCTCCCTCACTCAATGGCACGCTAGGCTATGGCGGGCATTGGCGATGGAGAGAATGGCAGACATTGTGGAGGACTCCCGTAAGGGATTTGACTATGTGTGGGCCCCGCTGGTTGAGTACCTCTCGGAGGGGCTGCCCCTGTTTGCTTGTGGTCCGAGGCTGAGAGCTCTCCATCTTTTTCATATCTAGAACTCCTAATGACTCCCCCGACACGTGGAGGAGGCTTCAAGGACGGAGGGGCTCCCCTTCCCTTGGGACCAGGCCTTTAACAGCAACTTTTCTTGAATTTTCTTTGACCGTGACACCTTAGTTTGAATATTTTGTGTTGTTTTTATTGTTATTGGGGGGGGAGGGGCAGCAGATCGCAAAACCTATGTGGATCTCCTTTGGGTTTAAGATGTTGATTGTATATGGGAGTCCTGGGGGAAACCTGGGAGTTGCACGTTGAGAATATCAAACAAAGTACCGATTCCTAGTTCACAAACTGTATACGGCACTATAACACTCTGTAATCATCGGTGTTCACATCGCATGGGGGTCGCCTTCCCCGATATGTTGTTTACCCTTCCTGTGTAGCGTTATATCTTTGAAATCAATAAAAAGATCTTTGACAAAAATGGTGTGCTCGTCCTCCATTTGTGAAGAGAAAATCTCGACATTACAGCACAAGATAGTTGTTGTCTTGAGGGGAAAACTGCTGATGGTAATAAACCTCAAAAGAGTCATAGATTTGGGAAAAAAGCTCACTGTGAAAGCCCCGTGTTTATAAGGCCATTTCAAACAATTTTGTTTTAAGTAGCGATGAATAACATTGTTTCTCTAATCTCCTCATAGAAACCTGCTTCAGAGCTTTAATCCTGCATCACCATCTCAATCATGCCAAGCCCCGCCTCAGCACATTTAATTCTTTATTTCCTATATGCATTCTATACAAAAAACAATCCCTCTTTGCAATTCTTTCAGAGCATTGGTAAAGCTAATGAGACAGGCTATATGATTTATGCATGCAGCTCATGTAAACAGCATTTGTGAATACCTGTATTCACATGCATTGGCTTATTAAAGCCAGACCTATTAGCTTTACAAATGCTTGCTTTATTTTACAATCATCATGTTCTTCTTACCTGATGCTCACTGCTCCATGCCCCTTTATTTATTTATTTACTTAATTATTTATTTAATGGTATGTGTGCCCAGCAACAGCAAAGAGCTGCCAGGCTGCTTGATTACTTATTTGCACTCCATACACTCATCTTTTTACTTTTCTTTTTATACTTTAATTTATGTTCTAACATGGCTGTCTGCCATATTAAAATGGTAAATGAAAAATGGCAACCTGCATCGTGTGGCATGTATCATAACATATGCATCACAATGCATACTCGCGCATTAGCAGCCATCTTGAGATGGATTTTCTTTATTAGAAAATCCATTACAAGATTGCAAGCCATACATGTGCATGTGTCGACGCATGTACACCCATGCAAATGGCAAAAAGCATTGGCAAAGCCAATAGCTTGGCGATTCAGAGCAAATATCTATTGGCTTTGCCATTTAATCTGCTTTTTGAAAATGTGCATGAGCTTGAACTGTTAAGTCGAAACACCAAGACCTAGTTTTTACTCCCCCCCCATAACGCAATATAAATTCTGCATTATGGCCATCAAAAGAAGGATTTCTGGAACTGCGAAGGTGTACACATAATACCACCATGGCACATTATTTCCAGTTAGTACAATAATTCAGCTACTACAATTAAACAAATGCCAAGCCATGGAATTAGGCACTGTTGGCTTTTAACATAGCTCAGTAGGCAAATGCATTGCAACTTGCAGAGATCTTTGTGCAACATGAAGTCACAGCTCTGAAGTTGGGGCCGCTTAGTACTTGATTACGAGTTTAGGTGTTATTTAATGCACCGGATAAATAACGATACCATGGGTAATGTTATTTATTGGGTGCGATAACTAACACCTATTATGAGTCTTTGGGGAAAAACATGCAGATTTTTTTATTTAACGCACCAAAATCTGCATGAGACAGTAAACAACATATGATTTTCCCAGTTAAGTTTCGGCAGGATGGGGGGCGCTAGAGGGCGTGCAACGAGATGGCCGCGCTTTAGTGCAGCTCTGCTGGTCTGGAACGCATATCTACTGTAAATACCCGCAGAAGGCACCGAGAAATATGCCAGATATATATATTTAGGCGTCGGAACATTGGCGCAATCGGGAGGATGCTGGTGTGTGGTGTGTCTGCGGCTAGACACAAACGTAAATCAACTCTGAAGCCGACGCTCTCGTAGATCGGAGCGCACATCAAGATGGCGGCCGGCTCTCTCCCCATACAGAGTAATAATAACGTCCAGATCTGATCGTTTCGCTGACCAGCATTGGACCAGAGGGTGAGTGCACACAAGCAATACAGCGCGACGCAGCGCCAATCGCTGCCCACAGATTTCAGTGTATGCGCATCCGGGGCACTTAAAAACTAGCGGCTTGCAAAACGCTCCCGCGCTCCAGCAAAGCAAAATGGCGGCTTAGTGCAGTCAAAACTTTAATGAGACGCCGCGAAAACCTACAGCGCTGGGAATCCTCCTGTCACACAGATGTGACTCATGCACGCTCCCTGCATACCTATAGAACATGCATCAAGCGATCGGAGAACAACGATGCGGCGCTGCTACATATAACGAATGACGCCAGGGGACGGCGCGTAGCTACATTCTCCGTCCCATCATGGACCCAGGGCACATGAACTGGTGATTGAAGCCAACTGCGACATATAAAGGCTATGCTTCACATAAACCTGTGCCACACCACAGCGTAGTCGCGCACACCCGACATACAGCGGTGGATCAACGGAATCACATAACGCAGGGTGACCCAATTATCATACATCAGGCGCTAATTAGAGGGTGGACATTGCAGTAACTGTCAGAGCACAGATGTCCTCTCACTGACCACTGGCACAGACCTAAGTGGACAAACATCGCCAGCCCATGTGACAGTACCTGTTATGCAGATATACCCCAGCCTTTAAGTCGAGCAGTCGATAACGGCAACTGAAGGTGGGTCGAGGTGGCGCTCACCAAGAATATTGCGTAACCCATCTAGCATCGGCGAATCTCTCCGCTCACCCTCTGCGTGGTGTAACACTCTGACACATCCACAACCATAGGCAAGCCAGATAAACAGCAAGCTAAACTATCTTTTGACACACGATGCACGCCCAAGCCAACGCAAGCACATTCTGATACCGAGATAGATTCCGAGTGCGCCAGGGAATCCAACATGGAAGCTATTCTAAACGCGATCCAATAAAGTTTGCAAGCAATCGACGGGAAAATTGATGCCCTCACACTATGAGTAGACCATATGGCGGTGAAATTGGACAAACAAGGCGAGCGCCTTGATGCAGCGGAATTGAGAATTTCAGCGGTTGAAGATGAGTCCAGCGACACAGCCAAAAAATGTGCCACAATGGAGATATTGCCGGAAGTCATCAAAAATAAAAATGAAGACTTAGAGGCGAGATCACGCCGAAACAATATACGCGTAATGGGTATACCAGAAAGTGTTAATACTGGGAGATTGGAAACGTATATAGAAGCCATGCTGAAAGACTGCTTTGGAGCGGAAAATTTCTCATCAGTGCTAATTCTCGAGCGCGCACACCGTTCCCTGGCACCACCACCAACCCCAGGAGCCCCACCAAGACCTATTATAGCTCGGGTCCTGAATTATAGAGACAGAGACACAGTCCTGCGCCTTGCGCGCGAAAAACAACAGGTCAAGTATCAAAATTGGGATGTTTCCTTCTACCCGGACTTTACGCAGTCAGTGCAGATAGCACGTAGGGAGTTTGCAGCTGTGGAAAAAAAGCTCAGAGACTTGGGAATTCCCTACGCCATGCTCTACCCCGCGAGACAACGCGTCACACATGAAGGATGAATAACAATATTGCCCACGCCAAAAGCTGTCCAAGACTTCCTAAAGCACACCTCCACCAAACGTAAAACTACGGAACCAGCGGCTTGTTCTTCGCAGGCTGACGGAGGCAGTGGCTAGCTGGGTATAAGACATATATTGTAAGGTAAGACTGAGATAACCTGGATAAAAAGTCGATGTAAATCATACACTATTCGATATAGAATGTACCCGGCTGGGAGATAAGTACGGCAAATTGCCCGACCTCAAATGGAAGCTTACCTGAACAATGGGACAGTATCTACGCTCCCAGATATGGACTAAGTGACCAATAGCATTCTAACACAGTAAACATGAGACGGCGTAGATGGCGCCCTAATGTACTCTAATAAGAGCATGTGTAGTGCGGGAAATTCAATGAGATCACTATTGGTTTGTGGTCTGATAACGTCTTAGGAAGGTGCTGTATATCACAGATCCAGGTGCTTGCAGTTTCTGTGGCTAACCAATAGTCTATGCGAGCCCAGCTGTTGTGATACACGGAAGTGTGTGTACCCTCTAACTTGCCTGGGTTATGGAGCCGCCAGACATCTAGCACTCCAAATTCAGCCATACCATCTTTCATCATTTTAACTGCCTGCTTATGAGGTTCTTTGGTTGTGCCTGATCTGTCTTGCTCGTCATTCAATGACAGATTTAGATCCCCACCCCAGAGTATGTCCATTGGCGGCAATTGTCTCAATCTACTCCAGATGTCTCTGAAGAATTCAGGATCGTCTGTGTTTGGGCCATATGTGTTGATTAGGCCTACCCGGGTGCCACGTAAATGTCCAGTGATTATTAAATACCTTCCCTGGTCATCCGAGATTGTTTGGTCTAATACAAAGTGTGTGCCTTTCTTTATAAGTATAAGAACACCTCTAGCATATGATGAGTAAGAGGATTTCAGTACTACTTCGGCCCATCTACTGCCTAGTGAACTCTTAACATCTTTGGCCAGATGGGTTTCTTGTAGCATCGCAATTGCGATCTGATGCCTGTCTAGATATGCAAATACTTGTCTTATCTTCCGGGGGTTGTTCAGCCCCCGAACATTCCATGTTAATATGCGCAGTAGTGACTTGTCTTTTTTATCTACCATTTTGGGGCCTGTATCTGACTAAAGTTGTGTTTTTCATGTACACAGTATTACCTATATCCTGTGGTGTGTGCTGTAGTCTGGAAGTACAGTACGTGGTGCATCTGGCGTTTACATTAGAAATTCTACATTGTGTGTCTGTAACTGGGAAAACAAACAAACTCCTTCTCCCCCCACCCACTTTAGCATCCCAATTATGCCAAAGCCATTACCCTGTAAACAGAAAAAGAAACATCGCAACTTTGTCGGGGAGCACCCACTGGGGGGCCGCTAAGTACATGCATTAACATCCGCATAGCGGATGCGGCCGGAACATATTTAGGATAGTCGGCTACCTTATTAAAGCTAACAGTAACTCAAATGCTAAGCCATCCGGCTCGACATGTCATATGTACTTTAGGCATCTGATAGATAACATAAACATGTATAGGCATTTTGTATTGTTGAGTCATATAGGGGTCCAGCAATGCCTTAGCGTTAAAACGCCAAATAAAAGGTGGAGGCGTTTTAACGCTAAGGCATTGCTGGACCCCTATATGACTCAACAATACACAACGCAATAGAGGAGTACTTTAACATTAATAAAAACTCAGTGGAAGATGCAAGCGTACTGTGGGAGGCTTTTAAAGCCACGATACGTGGTATCTGTATCAGTACTAACGCTGGCATTCTAAAAAAAAAAAAAAAAAGTTTCGGCAGGATGGGACCTGCACTCTTAATCCCAGGCTGATGTGCATCCAAGGGTCAACTGACCGAACTCTTGTTCTGAGCTACAGGGACACAACAAGCTCCAGAGGCCTCTCTGCAACTGCCAAGCTGACCTGCCGCAACTGGACCTGCCTGAGCCCTGCTGGCAGCTACTGGAGTGAGTACCCGGTCCTCAAGAGGTACATCCCAAGTCCTGGACCCTTGGTGTAGCATCAGTCAAGCTCCTCCTTGAAGAAAAGGAGACATACTGAACTTTTGGGTTTTTCGTTTCCACGAACTGGCCCGTTCATGCCAAGATGTTGCCATCTGCATTGACCACCAATGCAAAGCTCTGGTGAACCAGACTCTTCACACTACAGCGACTGCCAGGGACACCAATCGACAGCCAGCAGGGAGCACCAACACGAATCTCCAGCAACGACAATCTGCAGTGCCCAACAGGATCTTCACGCTACAGTGACGACTGTCCACGATGCCCGGCCTGCTCCTCGCAGCCTCCGTCACATGAATGGAACTCTTCAGGCTAGACTTTAGGAGGCAACTTTTTCAGCGTGACTAGCCTGATCCCTGTGTCCGGCCCGCACTCAATCACGGTCGACCTGAACTTGTGACTTTTACCCACTCTCACAAGACCAGATAGCACGAATGGTGCTTTGTGCTTAAAGTGTTATACTTACCTGAAGTCCTTAAAATTGCAAATCCCCGATTCTACTAATTGGATTTTTTATATTTTGGTGCCAAATTTATTACATTTTACTCTATTTTTCTAAATTGGTGTGGGATTTTTCTTGTGTTGTGTTTCCACTGAATAAAATAAAAAGAATGTTTAAAAAAACAAAACAAACACAAGGAGATGATGGACGGAGCCCAGAAACTTTTCAGACACTCACCCCCAGTATCCATCATTGTTCTTTAGCTCACTTCACCACCTCAGTTCAGACCCAGCTATATGCAAATCAGTCTTGACCCTGTGCCTCATGGGAACAGTCCAGCCCGAACGGCCAAGCCAGGTCGTCCCTGAACCGGAAACAAGCATCCTGGCACCGATTTAGGCATAACACCCCATATCAGCCAGGCTAGCTTGAATTCAGTGGCAAAGTGAGCAAGGCACCCACGTCTGGCATACCCTGCCAACTTAGGGCGAACAACGCAAACACAAGGAGATGATGAATGGAGTGCCGAAACCTTTCAGACACTCACCCCCAGTCACAGATCTGGGATGAATCCATCATCGTTCTTTAGCTCACTTCACCACCTCAGTTCAGACCCAGCTATATGCTAATCAGTCTTGACCCTGTGCCTCATGGGAACAGTCCAGCCCAAACTGCCAAGCCAGGTCTTCCCAGCTACACACTCTCATTCTTCTCCATTTTTCCCACATTTTTCTTTAAACCACCAAGGACATACACTAGAAGCCGGTTCTCTACCTTTCAACAATCTAAACGGACTGATTTCAGTAGTGGTACGCGGGATTATACGATATAGCCATAGATTTTCTCTCAAAACACTCAACCACTCACTTTTATGTTTAATTGCATCCACAACATATCCTTTCAAAACACGATTGAAGCGCTCCACTTGGCCATTTTCTTGTGGCTCGTACAAAGAAGTCATCACATGTTTTATTCCACAATTCTTTAAGAAAACTTTCATTTCAATAGATGTTAGTTGCACTCCATTGTCCGTGACCAAGGTAGATGGACATCCTTCTCGTGCAAACACTTCTTCACTTCTGGCCACTTGGAGTGATAGTCAACTAAAACCAGTGCAAAACGGAACTTATCTGGCAAAATACTGAATGGACCTGATATGTCAAACGCAATTTTCTGCCAGGGTTCTTTAGGCCAATCTACAATTTTCATTGGAGGTGTGTTTACCTATAACATTTTTTCACTGGACACGCACACATCACACTCTCGGACAATGCGATCAATAAACCTATCCATACCAGGCCACCAGAAATAGTTCCTTACTAAACGTTTCATGGCCGACATCCCTGGATGAGTTTTGTGTGCAATTTTAAGTATTATCTCTTGTATACCTTTAGGCGGTACACACTTATTACCTTTAAACAGTAAGTTTCCATCCAACTCCAATTCGTCTGACACATTAAATAATGGAATTAATTCAGAGCTTATGTATTTCTTCTTTGGCCACCCTTCCATCATGTACTTTTTAATGCTATCCCAATTGTCATCCTTATGTACACACTCATCCCAAATGGTTTTGGTAATTTCATTAAACTGCGCTGGAACAACATCATTGATATTAACCACCACATCACAATCTTTGACTACAGCAACCTCATTTTGATTGCATGGGAGGCGTGATAAGAAATCTGCAGTTACATTTTGTTTTTCCTGGTACATACTCTGTTTTGAAATTGTATTCTTGGAGCCTAGATGATAGTCTAGCAATTCTTGCTGTGTAATTCGAACCTCCTCCATAAGACAAGATATTTACTAACGGCTTATGATCCGTCCTCAAAATAAACTTGCTGCCCCACACATAAATGCGATAGTGTTCAGTAGCCCACACACACGCCAACAACTCCCTCTCAATTACTGCATATTTGCGTTCTGTTTCATTAAGTGTCCTTGAGGCAAATGCCACATTCCACTCCTCCTTACCATTTTTTTGTGACAACACACCTCCTATGCGATACAAACTGGCATCAATCCAAATTATGCACTCTTTTCTCATACAGAACGGTTTTAATGTAGGTGCCCTGACAATTTCTAGCTTAATATCATCAAATGCTTTCTGTTATACACTCGACCAGCCGTACGTAACGTTATGTCTCAACAGTTTTCTCAACGGTATCTTGGTGGCAAAGTTCTCGACAAATTTGCTGTAATATTCACACATTCCAGCAAATGACAATAATTGTTCCTTATTGACTGGAGCTGGCGCCTTTAGTATTGCATCCACATTTGATTTTTTCAGTATAACCCTATCACCAGATAACGTGTGGCCTAAATATTCAACAGATTTCTTAAACATATTGCACTTATGTGCCTTCAAAGTAAGCCCATTTTTTTTAATCTTTTGCATGCTTCATTCAAGTGCATTTCATGTTCCGTTTCATCTTTTGAGAATATCAGAATATCATCTTGAAAACATTTAACATATTGATCAACATCTCTAAATATCTGAAACATTACTCTTTGAAACACCGAAGCGGCCGAAGCCAAACCAAAAGGCATCCTGGTATATTGATACAGACCTTGGGGAGTGATAAATGCCGTAAGCTTTTTAGACTCTTCAGTTAATGCTATCTGATGGTAGGCGGACCTTAAATATAAAGTTGAAAAAATCTTTGCCCCTTCCAGCATCGATACAACCTCATTTATATTGGGTAAAGGGTGACAATCCACAATTATATTAGCATTCAACGCCCTCAACTCCACACATACCCTCAATTTTTGATCAGGTTTCCGCACTAAAACAATGGGGGAAATCCATTCAGCAGACTCAATGGCCTCAATAATGCCTTCACTGGTCAATTCCTTAAGCATGTCCCTTAATTCATCACGAACATTAATAGGAACACCCCTACGTTTTTGTTTGACGGGATGGCATTGTCTTTTAACTTAATTCTGTGAGAATAGTTTTCTAATTTACCCAGCTTGTCAGTAAAAACATTTTTGTACTTTGTAATGATCTGTAATTCTTTTCCACAATCACTTATTGAAAATATATGTTCTGCCCATTCTTCTTCACACAGTAAAACCGGTTCCCTAGAACGTGGATTTAATATGATACCTAGTTTCCACTGATCTCTCCAGCCCAAAACATTTACACCTTTCACTGCAATATATAATTTAACATTTGCACATCTTGTTTTGAAACTCAAGATAACATCTAAATAACCTTCCATTTCAATTTTTGAGCCATCAAAGCTTTCAGCCACAATGTCAGATGGCTTAATCTGATTATCTTTCCATGCTTCACTCAATTTCTCCCTGTAATACTGTTGAGTGATAATTATCCAAGGAGACCCAGAGTCTACCATAAGTTCTAATTCTGCTCCCAGAACTTGTACCAAACACTTAGGAGATTTCATTACCATTCCCTCCTTTGAGTGGCACTCATTGTTGATAATAGACACAACAAAACCCTTCTCTACCTTCGGACATTCAATGTGCTCACTTCCACAATTCACTTTGTTTGTTTCAGAAACACACGAAACCATTCCTCGTGTTGGATTAACATATTTCCTATTATCTCTGCACACATTAGCAAAATGGGCCATTCTGCTGCATTTCTTACATTCTCTGTTTATAGCTGGACACCCCGGGAATGATGCTATATGGAATTTACTACCACACCTGTAACATGCATTTTTTTTCATATCTATCATATCTTTTACCATTAATACTACTATTAAATTTAGAATTTTAGGCTTTAGTCTGTGAATTTTCACTTTTGTGTTCATCTGTACGTTTAAGTGCGCATACTTCTTCTACCCCATCCGTTTTGACAGAATTCTGTCTTACAGTCTGCATCCACTTCGCTGATTGTTTTAATGCTTTGGCTGTGGCAATGGCTTCTGCAAGTTTTGGATCTCACATGACCCATAGCTTTTCTTGTATCTTCTTATTTCTCACATGTACAATGATCTGGTCTCTGATCATTTCATCTCCCATCAACCCAAAATCACAGTGCATACTAAAAGACCTTAACGCTGTTAAAAAATCATCAAATGACTCATCTTCCTTTTGAGCTCTCGTATAAAACTTAAATCTGTTAAGCGCAATATTTGTAATTGGTTTGAATCTTTGTTCCATTTGTAAAATCGCCTCTTTGTATACATTCATGTCATCTTGTCCTTCAGGTGTCAACATTTGTGGAAGAGCTCTAAAAATCACTTGTCCTTCTGAACCGAGACAATGTAAAAATATACTTTTTTTCTTTCTGCTCCCATGCAATCTCCATCTATTGCTTTCATGTACGTCAAAAACTCCTCCTTCCATCGTATTCATGGAATGGGAGGGTCACCCTTACGTTGTAAGAATTTTCCAGGTGGTTCAAACTGCATAATGTTTTGTACTGTGTGTATATTTTACTCTATTTGTTTTCCAAAAATTAATTTTCCCGATATGCTTGTTTTCTATTCTCCCCAAAAATTATCATTACCACAAATAACAATATTGTTTTGTAAAGTAATCTGTTAAAATTCTTTTAAAAGAAATGCTTGTCAACATTCACAAAATTTCCATTTAAAAAATGTCTAAAAGTTTTATCGAGATTTTCACTCACATATAAATTTGTATTTTATTCAAATTGTAGTAATTTTGTGACCACTGCGTAGCTGCAGGCACTCGTTTTAGTTGTCGTAGTGAATTGTGCCCTGTAAAGTATAACTGCCGGTGAAACAAAATTGTTGCTATGGGAACCCGTATTGCTTGTTGTTCCCATAGAAAAATGGCCGCCGTATGACATTGCACGTAATTATGCGTGTGGACTTGACAACGTGACGCGCATGCTTACATGTTTGTTCATAGCTAGAAACAATGCTTGCGGTGCCTCACAGAGAATGCTCCGTGACATCCGAACACAGAAGAACGGTAAGAGAAGTTTATTCTTGAAAACTTTTGTTGTCCTTAACGATCCCTTGACAAATGACAGCGCATCCCATGAATACAATTAAGATGTTCTCCAAATGAAACACACGGTTGTGTGCACACAGCAGCAGTGGCGGTCTACACACAGTATATTTTCCCTTTTTTTTTTTTTAATATTCAAAATTCCAAATTTTCGTAAAATTCAAAAACAAATCCTTGGGTTCAGGAATCACTCTGCTCCCGTGCTGAATAGTGGCTGAAGTGGTTCCTTAGCTCGTCGCCATTGTTGAAAGATGCAACAGACAATAATCCTTTAACCCCTTGACCGCGATCGGAATTCCGCTCGTGTGCTGGACATTCCGATCGCGGGTGTGGTCGTGACGAGCTCAGCTCGTCATGCACACAGCGCTACCGCGCAGCATGACGAGCTGAGCTCGTCACGCGCATCGAAGGGGTTAAGATGATTTATTCATAACAGCACGGCACATCCATCCATCAGCTGCTCCAGATACAACTGATAATACAACAAAACATTGCCAGTACTGATAAGTATTCACCATCTCATTCAAAACAATCACACGTGGCACTCATAGTGATTGAAAAAAATTACTAAATATTTTTATTTCTCTTTTTAAAAAATCTGTACCTTTTTTTTCAAAAGAACTGGTTCATGTTGTTATTTTCATGAACATTATACATATTTTTCTTTTTTCTGACCACAAAACAATACAACAATGGAACACCAATTTTACATTTACGACAAAGACATTACAGTGCATTTACTGATTCAAAAACCTTTTTGAATTTGAAAGAGCTCAAATTCCAAAGAAATAAAAGGAGAAGAAAGAAAAGGTAAAGAAACCCAAGGGAAGGTTAGAAAAAGAATATCGCAGTTGTGAATTTAAAATACAACACAATCCCAGGCAGAATATTTTTTTTAGGGCCAGAACCCTTTATTGATTTGTCCAGATACAACTGAAGTGCTCATGGAAGACAAACCAAAGCTCTAAAGAGAATGTGGAACCTAAACAAAAGTAATCATGGCGCATGCCACAACTAAATGGTTCCATGCATTAAAGCAACAGTGAATACACATAGGTGGAATATAACACCAATGTTAGTGGTAGGGAAAGATCAAGGAGATGAGGGACTCTGTAGAAGGCTTGTCCGTCCACCCGGAGATGAGAAGCTGAGGAAGACCTTGCCCATAAAAATATTTCTTCGTTTGTTTATGATTGTACCACTTTATTTTCTGGGGATCATTGAGGAGAGCCCACTCCAAGAAATCGTTTGAATTTGGTGGTGGTGTTTAGCAGACAATGCAAGCTGCCACTGTTCAGAGGCAGGATCTTCTCAGCCTGGCCACAAGTCCCTAGTCACCTTCACTGAAGGGGGCTTCAGTGGGGTACTTAAGAGTTGCTTTGCAACCACTGCAGTGCTTTACATCTGAAACTGCAATGTGTTCTCACCAGTTCCTCAGTCCACTGCCGAACATCAACATCATTCAGTCGTGCATGTGTGCAGGCTGACATCCTTGTAGAACTCGGTCCTGCATAACTGATGCAACTTATGCGATAGGATGTTAGTACATACAGTAAATTCCACCATTAGTCAATAGTACCCTGTGGGCCCCACTAATCAGGGTACTCTTCTTGGGTGCATTCCAGGGGTGGGAGTTGGAGGCAATAATCAGGAATGAGGTTTATTGTCAGCATGTTCCACACAATGATAGGTAGGAATGCATATAGTTGAAAGGTTCTGCTATTTCCCTCACAGCAGGTAGGTCGAAACTGCCAGGGATAGGAGTCCTTTAAACAGCTGTGTCCGATCCAACAGAGGCCTCGATGGCACACTGTGTGCCATCGAGGGCTGTGGCAAACAGGTAGTGCACCTCTCGAGACCATCTTTGGCCAGGCACCCACCTACGTAATAGGAAAAGTGTTTAAGGGCAGACGGCAGAGGCGTTCCCGCTTTTGCATGGGCCCACACCCATATACAAGTAAGGAAATGCTCCCTGCACAAAGCATAGGCGCATAATGTTCCCCTGTACAAAAGGTACTACATAACGGTCCTGCGACTGCCTGCTGCCCCATATGTATTAAATAAAGATGAGCCCTGGGGGTGCAATGAGCGGGGAACAAATACCTGCTGCGCTCCTGGGATATTATTTTATAATCTAGACCCGGGTATATGGACCTGCTTTATTATGAACAGTACCTGAAAGGTGAGTTTGCTTTTGGTAACTGTAAGTACTGCTCGACTGTGAGAAGGTCACATTTCCGGCATTTTAGAGCCGACACCCTGAGATAACGATTCATCTCATAGTGTTAGAGCCGCACAGTTTTTGAGATGAAAGCCTATGCTAAACCCATATCCTCCAAACTACGGAAATCTCGTTCCATTGATCCAACAAACAGCTGCCAGCTGGCAGCACTTTTAGATTTCAATCATGCACTTGCGGTTTTCTTTTTTAGACAGCTATTCTCTGCATATTATGGTCACAATATCCGCAATATGGTTAGAGAGGAGCCCACATCTGACGCCTGGCAGATATCCAGGAGCAATTTCCCAAAAGAATCAATGCATGCAGGCTCTGGGCACTCAGAAAATCCAGACTTTCTTTCTTGCAGGTTGTTGTTTGGAGGGCATCTTAGACCGCTCGTGGTGGTTACTGTCAAAGTTATTCCCTTGCTAATAATGCATTGAAGCAAATCGCCTGTAAATTAGTTTTGTGGATTTGCAATATTTCTGCAAGCTGCTTACATGTAAGCGTCTGAACTATAATTAGCCTGATTTACAAAGCCATTTGCGCACACAAGTTCAACTTTTGCAATTCCCAAAACGTGAATATTCACTAGTAAAAACTGATTACACGCATGTAATATTATGCCATGGTTAACATAAAAAATTGAGTTGGTGGTTGACTGGGGTATAAGCCCTGGTCAAGCAGCAACCATAGTCCTTGTCAGGGTAAGGCAAAAGCAAACCTCAAATTAACCTCACCCCCTTGGTACCTTGGCACAGAGCAGTCAGGCTTAACTTGGAGGCAACGTGTAAAGTATTTGTTCAACACTTTAAACAGTAAAACAGCGAAAACACACCATAAAAAAAGCCCACAGCAGATTTAGAAAAAGAATGTAACTTTTCATAAACAAAACAAGACCAAAACGACAAAAATCCAATTAGTAGAACTGGATATATTGAATTTTAGAGTTTAAAGTAACAATAGCGTCAAAAAGCACAAAGCGCTGTTGGGGGCATTTGGTCACGCCGGACTGGGACAAAGTCACAAGTTCAGGCCGACCGTGATTGAGAGCTGACCGGCTACAGGGAACGAGTTAGGCCCACTGAACAGAGTACCTTAAAATCCTGGTTGCGGAGCGTTACGTGGATCCGGGTCTAATATACGCCACACAGCTGAAGCGATGAGCCATCCCGAGGATGCAGCGAGGTCTGTGGTGCAAGGTCCTGTTGCATCGTCGTCCAGGATCCAGTGGATGGGGCTTGCTATGTGAAAATCAGTATTGGGGATGCGGTGCATAGCCAGCAATGCGTCTGTTCCAAGGAGCGGGGTCGTCATCCAGGCTGCCATAGACGTGAGAACGTGGGCTGTAGATGCGCTGTGCCGCTGGGCGATGCATCGGTTCCAAGAAGTGCCATGGCTGATGCAGGTCTTTGCAACAGGCCCAATCCACGCAGCAGATGCGATTTGTCGATTCTGCTCAGAGATGAACCGCTCAGTAGAGAAGATGCGTCAGTTACGCTGGCAAGCACCTTAGGCCGACTTTCAAGGGTCCAGGACTGGGGGGTGACACACCACTTGGCAGGGCAGACTTACATAAGCCAGAGTCCAGGTGCAAGAATGTTGGAATCCTGTTATGTCCCTGAGGCTTCTGATCAGGAGGCTAGCTAACTCGCCCTTGGAGTCACTCTGGTTTCTGGGTTCAAGTGATTCAGGTTCAGTCCCTCTCTCCCAGGCACGTGTGCAGCAGGTCAGCACAGCAAAGCAGGAGTCCAGCAGAGTGGCAGTCCTTCAGCAGCACAGCAGAGCTTCCTCCTGGCAGAGTATCCACAGGTCAATAAGTGTACTTAAGTGATGGTGCCTGAGGTCCTTATTTTATTCAAAGCTGTGCTTTTGAAGTGGGCAGAATGGCATTTGAAGTGCACAGATGCCCTGCCTTCCCTGCCCTGGCTCCAGACTAACCACAGGGGGTATGCAGTCCCTTGTGTGGCAACAGGACACAGCCTATACAGGTGTAACTGAGGCTGGCTCCAGCTCCTTCCACACGCCCTGCCACTGATGGCTCATTCAGTCACACCTAAGCTCCCATTGTGAGTGGCTGTCTAGGAGGAAAACGCAAAGCCCAACTGCCAACTGCACTCTGTCATGTGACCAGAGGCAGGCTGAAGGCACCAAATGGCCAAGGCAAGAAAATGCCAGCTTTCTAAAAGTGTCTTTTTCAGAATTGCAATTTAAGATCCACTTCACCATAAGTTACGGTTTTAAATTTGGATTGTAGAGACACCAAACTTGAACCAATTATATCTTCCCATTTGGAAAGTATACTTATAAAATGTAATAAGGTACTCCCAATGTTGTCCTATGGGCTATATAGGCATTGCAGTAGTGAAAAACGAATTTAAGAGTTTTTCACTACCAGGACATGTAAAACATAAAAGTACTTGTCCTGCTTTTTAAATACATTGCATCCCTGCTGTCTGGGCTGTCCAGGCCCTAACCTCGGTCGACTTATCTGTATTAAAAAGGAAGGTTTGACCCTGACAAAAGTTTATTTTGCCAGGTCAAAATGGCATTTTAAACTGCACACACAGGCTTTGCAATGGCAGGCCTGAGACATATTTGAAGGGCTACTTAACTGAGTGGCACAATTAGGGCAGGCAGGCCCACTAGTAGCATTTAATTTACAGATGCATGTAGTGCACTTTACTAGGGACCTATAAGTAAATTAAATATGCCAATTGGGGATAAGCCACTATTATCATGTTTAGAGGAGAGTCCACATACACTTTAGCACTGGTTAGCTGTGGTAAAGTGCTCAGAGTCCTAATAACAGCAAAAACGAGCTCAGGAAAAGTGTCAGAGGAAGGCAAAAAAAACGGGCGGGGGAGGAGGAGAGACCACTCTAAGGCTGACAGGTCTAACAGTTAAATATTACATGGGAGTAAATTTGCCTCCAGGAGCGGATTGTGGCTTTCCAATGAGGAAATGTCATGGAAGTTTGATGAACTCCCACAAACTTGTGTATTTGTGGGCATTCACAAAAACTTTATAGGCAGATTCCCACGCTGGATACTGTCAGGGATTATTCCCAACAAGGTTAGAAGCAAACTCCTGTACAGGGGAGAATGTGGAGGAAGCATCCCGAAAATTGGTTGCCATTGTAGGTAAAGGTGGAGGGTAGGATTCCCCGTGGGAAAATATTATTTTCCCAATGGACAAGAACGAAGAAAAAAATTGACTAGTTCCACACACCAGGACTTCTTTGAGAAAACGGAAAATGCACTTGTAGGTATCGATTTACACATTTTTTGTGAAGTGGGCACTGTGAGTTGTTTGTATTAAAATATGATTAATTTAGTGTAAATCAGGATTAACAGCTCAATGATAATGCCCCATTCCAAGCATTCTGCTCTTACACAAAAACTAAGATACGGGCAGAGCACCACACCTCATTCACGTGCCTTTACAGGGTTTCATAAAAAGTTAAAAGTCATTCAGAGTGGGAGCTTGCTAGCTGATATATTGTGTGTCCTTCACAGTCACAGAAAAGGATGCAGATATCACAAAAAGGGCACACTCTAGACTAGAAATTAAAATTATGTAAATGAGGCTCACACTCATGAAACACGGAAAATACAATCCGAATCTAACACACAGACTCCCTCGCCCCCAAACCGTGGACATTATGGAAGGAGCGCCATGAACATCAATAATTAATAATGAGTTTCCCATCACTGGCAATATGAGGTCCATGTGCCACTGTTACCGTCTTCAGCTTTGTCGAAGGAGGCATGCCAGCAGCTTCCTGACTCCACACTACATGAAAACAATGACATGGTTGTCCTCAGCACAGGAGTCACAGCTGGAACTTGGCATCCCTCGCAGACCAGACGCTTGAGAGAATAATGTTCACCATGCTATCTTTTTTCCAGTTTTCACAATTCTTTATGAGTTGTAACACATATTGATAGTCAGCATAGTATATTCAAAAGGTTAAGGGAACATAGAAACCGAGACGCCTCTGTCCCCACATCCCCTCCCTCCTTCCCACCTCCCGCAAGTCAACATACTAGCTTGAAACTACATTTGTATTCTGAACACTAAACAACGAAGGTTCCCATGAACCACAGAGGCATTACAATTTATGTAACATAATTAAATAGGTCTGCAAAATTCTCTAACTACATTTACAGCATCAAGTTCAAACTAAATGGGAACTAATTAACGGAAGAGAGCTGCATTCTTTGGAATCAAGCCGTATCTAGATTCAACAATGTAGCCATCTGAGATAAGAAAGGCAAATTGTTTCAAGTTTCTAAAAAACACAAAGGACAGAGGTTTCGAAATACCCGCACTAACGTGACGTTCTGCTTTTGTTTATTTCCTGCAATAGTAGGGATTATTTCCTCCAGAAAGCATGCATTCTAGCAGCGGGTCTAGATTTTCACTCCTCGTTTTGAGCGGAGGAGCGTCGCCCCACTGGTTAAAATGCCCTTCTATGCCCCAGAATGGAAAAATAAAATGGTACTAAAGTTGGTTTATTACCATCTTATTTTTCAATATAACCCCGTCCTGACGTGGGGCCACTGCTGAGTGACAGCAGCAGGGAGGAGGGTAGGCTGCCTCGGCACTTTTCAAAGTGCACGTCTTTTTGTCCGGCTGTTTTCTTACGGCCAGCCAGACATGTGCACTTTGAAACCTCTAACCCAGCTGGGTTAGAGTAAGTGCAGGGCTCCAGTGTCCTTGGGAGCAGCGAGTGAAACTGCTTCCTCCAATCAGGGTGCTGCTCTCATAGCATGAGAGCAGCGCCAGGATTGGTTAAGGCACTTCTCAAGGACTCGCTCTGCAGGAGAAAGATGTGCAGCGAGGAAGGGGGTCGGAGTCGGACATGTCGCAGTGTAGGATCTGCACGTTTGTGGACAACATAAACCTTGGGTGAGGTGCCTGGACTGATTCCATGCATCCCATAGTATATGGTGGCCTAGAGACCAGCTAGCTCACAGTGCCACTATAAGCCCCCCCTAACCTGAACAAGGAGCGAATAGTTTCTGGCAACCACTGAACATGACAACCCTGACCCCCTCAGGGATCATGGTAACAGATATAGAACCCTTTCGCTCAGTCACTCGAGCACTCTTGTTTTCAGAGAAGTATACAGAGAATACACAATGGGACGTTCCTCAATATATTTATTGAACCAACATTATTCTTGTATAGAGTACATGTGCTGTGATAATCAATAGGCAAAAGCATATGAAAGTGATTACAAGCACCAAAATAGTAAATAACAGGTATAGTTCCACCATGCTGCTAAGAACAATGTATATGTATGGACATATAAAACAAGGTAGTAATCAGGCGCATTATGCAATGCCTACCCTATGTGTGTCTAGGGTGTGTGTGAGTGTGTAGCCAAGAATCCCCCCATGGGATGATCCAACCCCATTACCTGGCGGGACAGAATGTAGGACCCTGTCTTGGTCATGAACTGAACACCCCTCATGGAGATGTAAGGCAGCTGCTTGGCGAAGCATCAGCATGCAGGGACCTCTCATTGTCAGCAGAAGTGTCTCCTCTGGCTAATCCCCGAAAATGCTTATTTATTTATGATAAAAAGCATCTATCACGGGGTGCCTCTCCGTGGTCGGCTAGAGGAAGAAGATGACATCCAGTTACCCCCTTACCTCTCTCCTGTTCTGTTTTCACAGTCACCGTGGGAACCGCTAGTCTCGGACCACTGCGGCCCCTTTAATTCAGCTCACTACCGCGAGGACGCGCCCACCCATGTGACAGGATCACATGATCCACCTAGGATGACGTATGAGGCTGTGCCGGTATTTGAATTTCATGCTGAGGACGGGGAAGTGAGAACTACTCCGGAGGACCGAACTGAAGGCGGAACCAGAGAAGGAGTCAAGGAGAGAACGGAGATTTCAGCCCTGTCGTCGCCCGGAGCATTCGGGACCGGACCGCCGGGTGTTGAAGGGGACTCGAGGAACTGGAGAAGACGCCGCGAGAGGGAGACGGAGGCCGAAGGAAGAAGCCAAGAATATCGCCGAGAGAGGGAGCCGGACCCAATCCGGTACCGCGACAATGCCAGCCACGCTCCCGGAGGTGCGTGGCTCACTGAGGTACGTGCCCGTGTCAGAGGGTGGTTTACAAAAGGGGCTGTGGGTCCTAACTCGGAGATACCACCCGGGGCATAAGGGGGGGCTCTAGTACTCCTCACAGGTCTTACCCAATCACTGCAAACCCCTTGGTGACGGTCCGGGTGACATCCTACACTCCCTTTCCCCTGCTGGTTCTATATCGAGGTAGCCTGCCCTGACCCCGTACTTCTTTTTCTCTTCCTTTTGACCATTCGGAGACCGACGCCTTCATCTGTCAGACGAGAAGGAATACCTACCTACGACTCCTGCCAGGCCCTGACGTTAAGGAGCAAAGGAGATCGCTATGAACTGATGTACATAGAGAAATAAAAGACTGTCACTGTTGCCTCTCCTACCCTGGCCTCCTCGTGTTTATTCACACGTGGTGTCAGAAGTGGGATCAAGTCCATTAGACTGCCAATAATGGAGACCCTCATCCAACAGCTCATCATAGGGCAGGAAAAACTCGAGTGGGCCTTGGAGAAGCACATGACATCGGCCCAGGCCGATAGAGAACTGTTCAGTACCTCTATGAATCAACAATTAGAAAGCCTCTACAAAGTGTCGGACAGACAGGACGAATTCGTGAAACAGTTGCCCGGGAGGCAGGGGGTTCAAACTGCATTCCCTACTGTACCCCTACAGAAATATAATGAAGGAGAGGACCCCGACTCATTTCTCCTTAATTTTGAACGCGCAGCCCGTGCGTCTGGCTGGCCAGAGGCTAAATGGTCTTTCTTTTTAGCCCCGTTACTGACTGGAGAGGCCCAAGCAGCCTATCAGGCAGCTAATCCCCTAGGCACTTCCTCACATGCAGATATAAAGGGCATAATATTGGACCATCTAGGGTTAGATGCTGAAGCCTACAGATCACGCTTTAGGAAGGAAAAGGGGAAGCCAGGAGACACACCAAAAACCCTGTTCCACAAACTGAAGACAGCTGCAGATAAGTGGTTGAGGCCCCGAGATCACACCAAAGAAGAGATCATGGCCATGATTTATCTTGAGCAATTCCTAGAGGCCTTACCCTACCCAACGCAAAGATGGTTAAGGCAACATACTGGCCTTACTCTTGACCAAACAATAGAAATGGCAACCACCTATTCCAGGGCACAACCGAAAGCACCAATCTGGGAGGGGAGAACAAACAACGACCAGGTGTAGGGAAACCAGAAAAGAAGACACCCAGGTTCCCGTTTGAGGTCACCAAACCCCGACCTTCTAGACCAGAGCCTGTAACCGGAAAGGGACCACAGTGTTTTGAATGTGGTACTTGGTGCCATATTGCCCGGTATTGTCCGTCGAAAAAGACCAGCGAGGAACCCATGGACATAAACTATTTACCCCGACACGTCATGTATACGGAGGAGTTCGGTACCGGGTTTTATGTAAGTCTCGTCTTAGACGGGGTCCACGTGAAGGCACTCCTTGACTCGGGTTGTAGACAATCAGTCATACAGAGCTCCCTCATCGCCTCAAAAGACATAGTCCCCCACCGGTTGATCCCCATTAAATGTGTCCACGGGGATGTTAAATCCTATCCAGCCGCCCAGATAAAAGTGAGGTTACCTGATGGGAAGGACCTGCAGGCTATCGTAGGGGTATTACCTTGTCTACCCGAGAAACTTATCCTGGGAACAGACCATCCCGAGTTTATGGAGCTCCTCCGGAATAAGATTAAAGGGATACAGACTAAGTCTACCGTACTTATCAGTCAAGCTCCCTGGCAGAGCGACAGGAATTTCCGATATGCGCAGAAAAACGACCCTACCCTCCAAACTGCGTAGCAACAGGCGTCCCTGCCTATCACCACCTTTCCTGCCTTTACCATTGAGAACGACCTTTTATATAGGGTGGGTAGTCCAAATACCACCAAACAGTTGCTTGTACCCAGCAGTTTTAGAGAACAGGTCATGTTTTTCGCGCATAGTCACCTGATAGCAGGCCACACAGGGTCCCAAAAACCAGTCAGACAATCCTTGAACACTTCTATTGGCCAGGCATATACGCACAGATTACCAAATATTGCCAAGAATGCGAGGTGTGTCAAAGGAAAACCCTTATCGCCCTCCAGCGGTTCCATTACAACCCCTACCAATCATTGGTAGACCATTTGATTGCATTGGTATGGACCTTATCGGTCCTTTACCTAAATCAAAAAAAGGGAACCAATACGCGTTAGTCATCATCGACTACGCCACCCGTTACCCAGAAGCATTCCCTTTGAGAACACCCAATACTGTCTCTATCTGTGAGAAGTTGATGGAACTATTCTCACGAGTTGGTTTTCCACACGAAATCCTTACAGATCAAGGCACACAGTTCGTTTCAAAACTGATGGCCCAAGTGTGTAAGTCGTTGGACATCACCCAAATCAAAACATCCGTATACCATCCTCAAACGGACGGTTTATGTGAGCGCTACAATGGCACTATCAAACTCACCTTAAAAAAATGATGACCGCTGAAGGCGCTAACTGGGATGCCCTGCTACCTCTGGCTTTGTTTGTTATACGGTGCCAAAAACAAAGCAGCCTTGCTTGTTCTCCTTTTGAGCTCCTGTATGAGTAGACAACCGCGTACTCTCCTGGAGTTGACGCGGGAAGCCTGGGAAAGGGAAACCCCGAAGAGACCCAGGCTCTTCTCGATTATTCAAAGGGATTGAGGTCACGGTTGTCCAAACTAAGGGAGTTTGCCCATAACAATCTCGAAAGGGCTCAACAAAGGCAGCAGGTGTTTTATGATAAAGGCAAAAAGTGGCGACATCTGCAAGTGCATGACTGGGTCTTAGTCCTTCTACCAGCTTCTCTCCCCAAACATCGTGCAGAATGGAAAGGACCTTATGAGGTCATAGAGAAGATAGGGTTAACCACCTATTGTCTCCGTCTCTCCAAACAGAAGACCCAGATATTCCACATTAACTTACTGAAAAAATGGTTAGGGGCTCCACTTAAATCCAATGTGCTCTTAACCATCTAACCAGAAACACCCATGACTACCTTGGACATAAATGTGACCCTACAGGAACATCAAAGGAAGTCATTACAGGCTGTGTTGGCTACTTTTTCTTCTGTCTTTTCTGATATACCCGGACGGACCCACTTGATTGAACATACTATCCCCTCTGTACCGGGAAAGATCATAAGGCAACGCCCTTACCGAATCCCTGCTGCTCGCAGAGCTGCCATAGAAAGCGAAATACAGAACATGCTAAACTCAGGCATCATCAGACCCTCCAAGAGTGATTGGTCCTCGCCAATAGTCCTCGTACCCAAACCTGATGGGTCTGTGAGATTTTGTATAGATTTTAGAGCAGTTAATTCCATCACCCAATTTGATTCTTACCCTCTCCCACGAGTGGATGAACTAATAGAGCAATTGGGGGAGGCCAAATACATAACCACATTAGATTTGACCAAGGGTTATTGGCAAGTACCTCTCTCCCCCAAAGACCTACACAAGACCGCGTTCTCCACTCCGTCCGGTCTATACGAGTTCACAGTCCTTCCTTTTGGGTTACACGGTGCCCCCGCTACTTTCCAGCGTTTAATGGATGTAGTGTTGAGACCACATCAGGGTTACTCAGCAGCTTATCTGGACGATATCATCATCTACAGTTCAGATTGGGACCAACACTTATTACACTGTCAAGAGATATTCCATGCCCTTCAGGAAGCAGGTCTGCACATTAACTCAAAAAAATCGAGGATTGCCTATCACAAAGTCTGCTACCTGGGTTACCTTCTAGGAGAGGGGGTGATAGAGCCACAACAAGAGAAAATAAAGGCAATCACCAACACACCTTTCCCCAGGACAAAAAAAGGTGTCCGGGCCTTTTAGGGTTATTGGGGTACTATCGCAGGTTTATCCCCCACTACTCCCAGATCGCCTCTCCCCTAACCGATCTCCTTCAGAAAGGGATAAAAGAGAAAGACCTCCTCTCACCCTCCACCAAAGCTCTCAAAGTTTTTCAGGACCTGAAAAACGCCATAACATCCAGTCCTGTGTTGGTCTCCCCCGATTTTTCCCGTCCTTTCATCCTTCAGACAGACGCGTCTGACACTGGGTTGGGGCGGTGCTGTCCCAGGAGACTGGGGATGGGGTGGAGCAGCCAGTGGCCTTTATTAGTCGGAAACTCTTCCCTCGCGAAAAAAATTATGCGATCATAGAGAAGGAGTGCCTAGCGGTTAAATGGGCGGTGGAGAAGATGCAATACTACCTGGAGGGTGCCCCTTTTTTACTTTACACTGATCATGCTCCTCTCCAATGGTTGTCTCGCAACAAGGGCAACAATCCCCGGGTCCTGCGGTGGTTCCTCTCCCTCCAGCCCTTCTCTTTCGAGGTCCGACACAGGAAGGGCAGTTGTAATGCGAATGCTGACTTTTTATCCCGTGTATCGCAGTTCCCCGACCGTGAACTGTCTTGGGAAGGGGTGTGTCACGGGGTGCTTCTCCGTGGTCGGCTAGAGGAAGAAGATGACATCCAGTTACCCCCTTACCTCTCTCCTGTTCTGTTTTCACAGTCACCGTGGGAACCGCTAGTCTCGGACCACTGCGGCCCTTTTAATTCAGCTCACTACCGCGAGGACGCGCCCACCCATGTGACAGGATCACATGATCCACCTAGGATGACGTATGAGGCTGTGCCGGTATTTGAATCTCATGCTGAGGACGGGGAAGGGAGAACTACTCCGGAGGACCAAACTGAAGGCGGAACCAGAGAAGGAGTCAAGGAGAGAACGGAGATTTCAGCCCTGTCGTCGCCCGGAGCATTCGGGACCGGACCGCCGGGTGTTGAAGGGGACTCGAGGAACTGGAGAAGACGCCGCGAGAGGGAGACGGAGGCCGAAGGAAGAAGCCAAGAATATCGCCGAGAGAGGGAGCCGGACCCAATCCGGTACCGCGACAACGCCAGCCACGCTCCCGGAGGTGCGTGGCTCCCTGAGGTACGTGCCCATGTCAGAGGGTGGTTTACAAAAGGGGCTGTGGGTCCTAACTCGGAGATACCACCCGGGGTATAAGGGGGGCTCTAGTACTCCTCACGGGTCTTACCCAATCACTGCAAACCCCTTGGTGACGGTCCGGGTGACATCCTACACTCCCTTTCCCCTGCTGGTTCTATATCGAGGTAGCCTGCCCTGACCCCGTACTTCTTTTTCTCTTCCTTTTGACCATTCGGAGACCGACGCCTTCATCTGTCAGACGAGAAGGAATACCTACCTATGACTCCTGCCAGGCCCTGACGTTAAGGAGCAAAGGAGATCGCTATGAACTGATGTACATAGAGAAATAAAAGACTGTCACTGTTGCCTCTCCTACCCTGGCCTCCTCGTGTTTATTCACAGCATCCTTGCGATGTACATACAAATTAGCATTGTTATGGGTTTGCAGATAGCACTGCCGCTCCGTGGATGAAGATAGAATGTGCAAAGGCCTTGTACTCGTTGAGCGAGGCATCATGATAATGTTGCGAAGGAGAAAAATGTGTAAGCCAAGCAGTTTCAGAGAAAATAATCCAACATTGTTACGCACACAAATATGTGCAAAAGGTTATCGTAAAATGTTAATGTGCATCAAGAGGGAAATATAAGAAAATGTGCAGCGTTGCTACATGGGCCTAATTCAGGCATGTAACACCCACTCCTCATACTAAGGGTCAACCTAAAAGCGATCTAAAACAACAGGCCATATAACATCATAAATCCTACAAAATCTAAAACCACTCTAAAATCACCTATAAGTAATCTCTGAAAAAAACTATTAAAAACGCTCAGGCAGTTAGAAACTCCAAGCAGACAGAAAGTCAAGGTGCCTAGAGGCAAAAAAAGAGAAAGAGGGAAAAAACCCATAATTTTTGCCTTTTTTAAAAACAGGCCAAATAAACAGTTCCCACCAAACGGAATAGCCAATTGTTTATGTGTTCCGAGTGGTAGTCGCAACATTGCTGTTGCCGGCAACCGCAGACGATGTTCCCAGAGGCACACCCCTCTGAGCAAACTTGAAAAACTGGTCTTATTAAGTCGTAGAATGGTTTTACATGTTCTTCATTATCTAAAATGTATGTTCTACCAAAATTTAAAAATTCTAAAATGGATTGTAGTCTTTTCAGAGTCGTTGGAGGTTGGCGTAATGCACATTTTTCAAAAATTGGGTCGCTAGGCTTTTGCCTTCACTTGATAATTTGTATCCTAAGAATAGGACATTGAGATGGGCAATTTCAGCCCATGTGAGCAAACCCCAGAACTATGCGGTCCACTTTGTTCAAGTGTTCCATTAAGTCATCGTCTGTTAGATATATATCATCAACGTCGGACAATGCCTCCTGATCAAAATGTTATATTAACTCTCTTACTCTGGCTGAACACAGCCCAGGGCTATTCTTATACCCCTGGGGTAATTGACAGAATTGCTTCTGTATGCCTAGTGCTGAAAATGTGTCAAATATCTGCTTCCAGGCGCTATATTTTGCAGAAAAATCAATTTGAGATATCTAGTGTTGTTTTGTATTTTTTCCGTACAATGTTATTCATTAGAGCACTGTGTGCATTTTGTACTGTGAATGCGCGAGTAGATGTGTTTAGATGTCTGTAATCCAATACTAGACGGTATGAATTGTCCTGTTTCATTACGGAAAACAAGGGATTACTCATTGATGAAGTGCAATTTTCTATTACACCTTGGTATTCAAGTTGTTCTACGATTTCCCTAACTTGTTTCTTAGCTTCATGTTCAATTGGATATTGTCTTTGGGGTTGAGGAGTTGGCCTCAACGGGATCTCGTGATGTGGTGACTCATCATACCACCCCACAATTGAGGTATAACGCTGGAGCTAGCACTAAAGCTCACTCCTTGGCATAACAATGCTTCACTGATTCTGGAATGAGGTCGGAAAAAGCTAGTAAAATTACAGTTTCCTCGTTTGGGCACTCCATTATGAAATCAGGTGGGCAGTCTTTTTCAGCCAATAGAATATTGTAACCATACATCAAGTTCTCCCAAAAGAGAGCCTTGATGTTTCTGGGTATGTCCCCTCCACCTGGAGTGTAATTTCATATAAACGATGGCGAACACTTACCCTGGTGTCCGGTGTTTCCACCATGATATGCTCACTCAGCGCTACTGCCGCCAGATAATACATCAGGTTATGGTGAGCTATTGTGACTCCTGCCATGCTTTCCAGCATCCCCGTTCAGAAGCAGAGTCCTCAGTATTCTGGGCATGCCTGATTTTAATTCCGGCTACCTTTTTCGTTTTAAATTGAGGTTTAGGAGTCTTTAATTTTTCTTCTTTATTAATGATGTAATCAGACGAGCATTGTGATTCCTTCTTCGGTTTCACGTGTTCTTCTGATCTGCGCTCTAACCATCCACCTCTCTCCGAACGTGTATTGGATGACTCCTGAAAGGAATGAGAGGAACATCTATCAGCCTCCTGATACCTGTCAGGCTTTCTAATGTTATTACAGTTTCTGAGATTGTATCTTTTTTCAGTGGCTTCCTGCTGAGGAGACCCACCCGTGATTTTGTTTATTATTCCATTTCTTCTTTGTCGAAGATCCGGGTGCTTGCCTAGAGTTATCCTTTTCAGAAATCCCAAATTATCTCTTCCTAGTGTAGCATAGGTTTCCTCGATATTTTGGTAATTCCCACTCCTGCTGCGCAGGGGTGAAATCCCTCAGGCATTGGTGTATAGCAATGCATCTGCCTCCCCTTTATTTTGCTCAATATAATGGCAGACACTGCGGCAAAATTGCCCATCACTTTTATCCCTAAGTCAAGGGAAGGTGCTGCCCGGTACTCATTCTGAAGCTGCTTCAATACCTCAGGTAAAACAGCCAGAGAAGGGGTACCGTGTGTTTTGGTGTAAACGGCAGCAAAAACTATACCCCAAGTTGTGCAGTCTTCCACCGGGGAGGCAATCCCGATCGGCAAGCACATAGTTAGTATTCTGTGCTTTTCCTGCGGGCCTCTATGGGGAAACATTGCTTCAAACTGGCTTGTTTTTTGTGCTATCGAAAATGGAATTTGCTCCCAACTGGTGAGAATCTTTCCCATAACGGCATTCAGTGTTTATGTTTGTGGGCTGATGCCAGTAGTAGCCAATTGTGATTGGGTCGCTTGAGCAGCCTGCGCAGGGTTTACTGTTAGTGTTCGCATTCAGAACTGTGTGAGATTTCTGTATATTTTTACTAAATCTCTGTATAGTGTACACATTTCTGCTGCAGTTAGATTAGCAGTATTAGGATGCGGTGAGTATACAGCTAAGACTGGCCAAGTGGCTCCCTATTTACTGAGCGGACCAAGTCTCATGTTTTCTGTTGCGTGTTGGATGGTGTCTTTAAATCAATTAATATGTTCTTGGTAAAAGAGAGGAACCTCTATGTCCTCATATGGAGTGTATTCCTCTGGTGCTTGATCCTCAATGTAGGTATGAAATAATTATGTTCAAGCATTTGCAGCCAGTAATTTAACCCAAGATAGAACACCTCTGTCTTAAATGCTTTGTGTGCCTCAATCATGAAGGTTACATCTCCACCCGTAGCCAGGAGACCAAAATGTAATCATTTTAGAGTAACTGGATGTTTGCAGTTCTCTGCGATATTTAGTGCCTGGGGAGCTTCTTCTCCAGACATAACAGAACAACTGAATTATCGAGAGGGTTAACACAATGTGGGAACTTTTATCCTTCAAGCGTGAACAACCTACAGCCAATACATAGGGTCTACCTACACAGCTGAGGTAGATTTCCCTACCACCACAGACGTCTCCGGTTTGGAGGGGAGTTGGAGTCTCTGAGAAGGCACGATTGAACTACTCAGGCGAACCGTAAAATAAGAACCCAACCAACGTTGGTGGTGCCATGTTGTATAGTTCCCACTGATCAGTAGGATCTGCACGTTTGTGGACAACATAAACCTTGGGTGAGGTGCATAGACTGATTCCATGCACCCTGTAGTATATGTTGGCCTAGAGACCTGCTAGTTCACAGTGCCACCATAAGCCCCCTAACCTGAACAGGGAGCAAATAGTTTCTGGCAACCACTGAACATGACAACCCTGACCACTCAGGGATCTTGGTGCAGCTATGTGTCTAATTCAGGCACAAAGCAGTAGGTAAGTGTTTTTTATTTTTTATTTTTAACCACCACCCACTTGCACCCTCACCACTCCCCATAGATGCAAGCCACCACTACTATTAGATCCATAAGGTTCCCCAGGCTGCCCCCCACTAAAGTCAGAACTGATAAAGTGATGGCACTCCCCCAGCACCTCTAGAGGTTTTTCTACCTTAGATGAAATGCCCAAATACGCCTCATCATACCTCCCGTTCCCATTAGTAAACACATGCACACACGTGAAAATCAACAATTTATTTAACATACATATTATGTTGTACACTTGACTGAGACATTCACACTAATACATTAGGTAGGATACATGAGGCTTAATAACTCTTAATTTGTCTTGCAAATTGTTTTGTAACTGGTCAATTGTACACATACATTACAGCTTGGAGAAAGCCCCAGGCCTACACTTTACACCTGTTGGCTGTCATTTCCTGGAGACATGCAAATTAACATAGGAAAATAACATTTTGAGACAAAACTCATCAAAGTGTGCGCTTCGTATATGACTGAAACTTGTAACGTCAATATTAATTGCTTGTATTTGCATTGACAACATAACTGACTTCTAAGTGTTAGCATTCCAATATATGTTGGTTAACTTCTATTCAGGATAGGGGGCCCTACGCATGATATAAGGAATGCACCTGTACACCAACTAAATCTATAATCTCACTTATTACCTGCCTTATTATGAGCAATCTAGGCTTTGGGGCTCATTACCTTAGCAGACAGCTAAAACATGTCTTGAGGCTAGACCCAAAAATGCTCTCCCACCATTCCAGATCTCAGGGTCTCAGTCCCCAAGTCCTGAAAATAATTGTAAGAGCCATAGGAGTAAGATGTAGCATCTCTGACCCCTGGATCAGACAGGGGAACCTTAAAAGGAGTTTCCCTTCAGTCAAAACCAGATTTTTTTAAAGAGGTTCAGGATCCCTGGAGCAAGGTACGCAGCACACA
Source organism: Calotriton arnoldi (assembly GCA_963921515.1). Lineage (NCBI taxonomy): Eukaryota > Metazoa > Chordata > Amphibia > Caudata > Salamandridae > Calotriton > Calotriton arnoldi. The sequence goes on from CAWUFW010000867.1 coordinate 648,516, forward strand.
GCACAACTCCCACGAGGTTTGCAAACCCCGGGAAGAGTCTGTCTAACTCCAGAAACGGCTTCTGGATGTTTTTTGTACCTACTGCTGGGGTCGAGGACCTGCCACTGGGTCCAAAAACACATAGGATGTCCAGCAGAGGTACAAGAGTCCACAGGGCAGTAGGGCTGGTTGCAGCAGTGAGTTAGGCACTCAGACCTGCAACTAACCCTTGCTGCACAGTACCAAATGACTTGCATAGTGGGGTTGGCTGCTCTCGGTAGGTTGGGTGCCGGGAACTGATGGATGAAATATGTGATCTCACCGACCAACAAGATGGCCGCTCTGTGAGCGAGCTCTGCCAGCCGAGCAAAAATCAATCATAATCCCTGCTCACCAGGAGCTCCTGCAGGCGCTATTGCAAGGGGATCGCGCAGAGACGACTACTGGCCCCTATCTGTGACATCTGGAGCCCAGTGCCTCCCCTGCCCGCCTGTGAGGGCGAGACACAGTGTGCCGGACCTGCGGCCTACCTCCTGTGTAGCCGATGCCTGGGCCGCAGCGGCTTGGATAACGCAGCGTCAGGCTGGGCGCGTCACTTCATGAGGCCACGATCACAGCGGACGGAGTGGGCCCTGCTGCATCCCTGAGCCATGCCACTGGGAGAGCCCTTCGGCTGTGCCGGTGAGGAGGAGGGGGCTGTTGCTATGAAAGAGTAAGAAGGATGGCTGTTGAGTATGTGGTAGCGCGGACGTGCAGAGTGAGGTGGAAGCGTTCCATCCCTGCAACTGGCATGTCCGGCCCACGGTGCTGCGCCACTCCTGGCTCAGCCCCCTCCGATCAGTCGAGCTGCGGTGGTGGGGCTGAATGGCTCTGCGATGTGGGGCCTTAATGGTGAGCCGGGACGTGCGGCCTTCCAGCCCTAATCCCGTAGGAGCCGGCGTGGGATCCAGCCGGCACATTGATGGGGCTGTCCGGGCCTGGACTATACGGCTGCTGCGCTGTGGGCCTCGCCTGAGTGCGGCTCCCCACTTGTAAACCAGCATCATCCCGCTAACCTGCGGCAGGGGTGAGGTGTGTGCCCGCTACGGATGCCGGCAGTGCCCCACGAGGGGGATCAACCTGCACTGCTGCTCTCCTGAAGTGTGGGGCAAACCCAGAGCCCCAAAGTGGCATCCATCCCTGGCCCTTTATCATGTGTAAATTGCATGGACCACTGCTCTCTCTGGTGAAGCTATAGTTGAGACCCCTGCACATCACCCCCTGGATCTGTATCACTCTTGCGGCAGCTTGTGGCTGACTCCGGAGGAATCTACTTGGTGCTGTGGCCTGCCCGTGCCGCTCTTGCGTGACCGTAGCCGGGAGGTGTGGCAGGGCCTGGGGGATATCCGGACCTGCATTGATGTAGATTCCCTGTCGTCATTTGTGTCTGAGAACTGGTCTACTCCTATACAGACGCGTACTTAACAGTTAGTACCACACCTCACTGGCAAGGCATTGCTGATCTCGCATCTCTAACTGCCGCAAAATGTGCAGGCATGATGGGAAGCAGACAAAACTCTCTTTTCAAAAAAGGCGATCCACCCGACAAGTTGACAATGCCTCTGACCAGGAGGCCAACTCTGCATGGACGGAGGAAGCCGGCGGACAAGATGTGGACCTTCAGGAGATACTCATGGATGTTAAGGCAAACTTGAAAACAATAAACACTAAACTAGACTTGCTCACCTGACGCCTTGACCAATTTAAAAAGTGGGTAGTCATGCATGATGCAAGATTTGATCATCTAGAAACCCGTGTATCGGATGTGGATGATCTCCAAACTGACTCAAAAGAACATCTCCTGTGCATGGATAGACTGTAGGAGCTAATTAAAGCTAAAAATGAAGACCTCGAGGCCCGCTTCAAACGCACAATCTCCGCATAGTGGGCATACCTGAGACCACTGCCATATCCAGAAAGGAAGACTTTGTCGAAACTCTGTTGCGAGATGTCTTCGGAGCGGACCTCTCACCTATCTTCATCAGAGAGGGAGCCCACACACCAAGACACGCCTGAGTGTACCTGCCTTTCCTCATACCACAATGCATGGTCCAGAATTGACTTCTGGCTGACCGCTAAAGACGTGAGGCAATGGACAACATCAATCACTCACCTGCCACATACTCTCTCCGACCATGCCCCTCTGCTGCTTGTCCTGCAAATACCTTATACCCTCCCCCAGGCATTCACTTGGCGTCTACCATCCAGTGAACTACGGGACGCAGCTTTTAAAGATGAGATCCAGGTGGCCACCATGGAATATTTTTAAGAAAACACTCAGCTCTCCCGCTGTTTTGTGAGAAGCCTTCAAAGTGGTCATATTGCTAAGCAGAACGGCATTCTCGGGCTATTCGCGGGTCGCTCGCCAAACTGGAGGCCAATATCTGTGCCCTAGAGATAGATGTTTTTCACTCTAATAATCCAGTGACTATGGCCGGTAATCACGACAAGATGACCGAATACCAAGAAGAAGCCACACGTGAAACACATTACCTAGGCAGGGAAACTCGGGCCTGATGATATGGAGAAGGGGACCGCTCCGGCAGAAGTCTAGCCGGTCTGCTCCGGAAGCCACATGCTTATGTATCAGAGCTCTGAAATGCAGACGACCTGCTATGCTCTTCTGCAACTGATCTGCTGCACATCATGGTCACATTTTACGCCTTCTTATACTCCACCACTCCTGTAGCAATCCTCGTGGACCTCCAAGCCTATTTGGATACTATACAGTTGATCTGGCTGTCCAATGCCCAATGGAAATTTCGGAACTCCCCATAACTGTGGAGGAAATAACTCAGGTGATTGCGAGCTTACCCGCAGACAAGGCCCCTTGCCTTGACGGGCTCACTACTGCCTTTTACAAAGAATATTCCCAGCTCTTCGCCCCCAGACTTCTTGATTTATTTATTTATTTAGTGCTTTATAGAGCGCAAACGTGACCCGTTAGAGTATCAGAGCGCTTTACAGGGATATCACGTTGTATACAAGTATGAAATAATCAACAAAAAAACAACATAAGTAGGGGTAGAAGTAAGTGAAACAACTGGGGAATAACAGGGTGTATACAATGTTCAGATCATAATGCAGAGAAATCCAGCAATTACATTTGTGGGAGTACAAGGTCAGTATAAGATCGATAGCAGCCAGTCAGTCCAAACTCTAGCGGCAACAAAAATAAGCAAAGCCACTGATCGGTGTGGGCAATGCATGATTTATGGGAGAAACTTGCCCATTAGGAAGGTTTTGGCTTCTTATTTAAATATTGACAGAGAGGGCATTCTTCTGATGAAAGATGGCAGCGAGTTCCAGATTCTTGGTGTTTTGGCCCCAGACAGAGAAAGCACGATTGTAAGTTTTTTCCTTTCGGAAGCGGGGTGGCTGGAGCACAAAGTCTCTGGCGGACCGAGTGTTTCTGGCTCCTTCAGAAACCATGATTTTCTGGGTGAGATATGCAGGGGATTTCGTGTGTAGCGCTTTGTGGGTGATACATGCCAGTTTGAGTTGGATTCTGGCTTCAAGAGGAAGCCAGTTCAGCACCTTCAGATGTGGTGAGATGTGGTTGAATTTGTTGGAGCGTGTTAAGAGTTTGGCTGCGGCGTTGAGGCAAGCTTTTAGGGGGCTGTGGAGATCTTGGGCAGGCCTGAAAGGGTTGAGCATCCGTATTCGATTCTGGAGATAACTAATGCCTGGACTGCCATTTTTAGGTCCGAGGCATCAAGGAAAGGTTTTAGTTGAAACCTGGCAGTTTTAGCCATCGAGTTGATGTGGTCTCGCATAATCAGGTTGCTGTCTAGGATTATTCTGAGAGATTTGGCAGATTCCACTATGGTTGGTGTGCAGTTTAGTGCTGTGATCGACTTGGTCCATTCCTGAATGTTAGTGTTACTTTTAGGGGGAGATTAGAAGGAACTCCGTTTTGTGTGCATTTAGTTTGAGCTGGTTGCAGGCGAGCCATTGAACAGTCAGCTTTAGGGCCTCATTCAAAGAGTAGATCTCCTCTAGAGTTGAGATTTTGATGTAGATCTGGGTATCATCGGCATACATGTGGAAGGAAATGTTGGCGGTACGTAGTAATTCAGCTAACGGTTCAAGGTAGAGATTGAAGAGGGTTGGGGAAAGAGTTGATCCTTGGGGACTCCGATCGTCCTTGGGGGACTCTGATCGTTATCGGGGAAGGAGCAGATAGATTACTGTTGACTAAGAATCACCGAGTGCGGTTCCGGAGGAAGGATCTAAACCATTCGAGAACACTTCCCCTCACTCCCATCCTGAATTTGAGGTGTTCAAGTAGTTTCACGTGGTTGACTGTGTCGAATGCCGAGGATAAATCCATTAGAATTAGGAGACATGTTTTGCCTTGGTCAAGGGCTTGAAAAGCATCATCCACAATATGGAGAATAGTAGTTTCCGTGCTGTGCCCAGGCCTGAACCCGGATTGGAATTCGTCTAGCAGAAGTTGGTGATATGTTGGCTCAGTTGAAGTTGCACACATTTCTCCAGAGCTTTCGCTAGAATTGGGATATTGGATATTGGTCTGAAATTGCCTGGAGTAGCAGGATTCAAGGGGGCTTTTAAGATGGGGACGATTTGACCGGCTTTTAGAGAGTCAGGCATGGAGCCTTGCAGTAGAGAAGCGTTGATTATTGTAGTCCAAATGGGAATGATAAATTGGGAGGTCACGGCCACGCAGCTGGAGGGGAGTGGGTCATTAAAGTGGTTATTCGGATTTAAGGAGGATAGAATTTTTGAGATGGAATGATCGTCATATACCTTGAAGTTGGACCAGTGTGCTTGGTTCTTGGGTGTTGTCTGGGGGAAAGAGAGGAGAGATGCGAGCCGGCAGGAAGAGGTCGGATGTTGGTGGCGGAATTAAGTTAGTTTCCTAGGGAGGTAATTTTGGCTGTAAATTAGGAGGAGAACTCCTCGCAGGTTAATAGGGAATTAGAGGTTTCTTCTGAAGTTTTAGCCAGTTTGTTAGATAGGTGTTTGACCATTTCAAAGAGCTTACGTGGTCTGTTCTTAGCGTTTTCCAGTTCCGATCTAAAGAACTGAGGATGTTCCTGTTGTAAGCATTTCTGGTCTGCCGGAGAAGTTTTAGTTGGGAGGCTGAGGTGTGCTGTCTCCAGGTTCTGTTAGCCGGAGGGTTCTCCTTTCATTGTTGAGGGATCCGTTGAACCAGGGGCTTTTGTCTTTGACTCTGGATCTTTTTAGCTTTAGCGGGGGAAGACCATCAATTATGTCAGACAGTCGAGTTGTAGTGTTCTGTAAGGTCGTTGACCTTTGAGAGATTTGGGGGGGGGGGGGGAGGTCATTCTTGCAACGTGCAGCCAGTTTCTCGAGATCTAGGCTCTTTGTGTCCCTGAGCCAGAGTTTCGGTTTCACTAACCGGTTGCGCTGGCCTGGTCTTGTGGTTGCCAGGCAATAGTAAGGTAATAGCGTGGTGGTCAGACCAGTCGCATGGATCTATTGAGTTAAGCCTGACCGCCGTTGCCTTAGCAATGATCCAATCAAGCATGGGGCCTTTCATGTGAGTTGGTAATGTGCAGGCTTGAGTAAGTGATTGGTCAGCAAGGAAGTCTTTAAGGGCGTTAACCTGAGGTTCATTGAGGTCATTCCAGTGTAGATTAAAGACTCTGAGGAAAATGTCATTGGAGTGGGGGGAAACCTTAGCTGTAATGATTACCATGAGGTGGTCGATGAAGGTGTTGTTTTTGCCTTTGGGGGTGGTAGAAGATGTGCAGTTTGCACAACTGGGTAGCGTCGTTACATATGGAGAGTGCGAGATATTCGTAGGAGTCGGTGGGGTCAGCGTGAAGTTCAGTGACAAGGAGGTCTGAGCAGTAAATGCAAGCAATGCCTCCCCCTTTTTTTAATTGCCTATCAAGCCTTACGATGCTATAATTTGAAGTGACCAATAAATCTAGGTAAGGTGACGATGATTCATTGAGTCATGATTCGGTAAGGATTGCTACATCAGGTTTTTGGCTCAGGATGAGAGCGGCGATGTCGGAGGCATGCTTTTCTGCTGATCGGCAGTTAATTAGGAGGCCGGAGAGAGGAGGGTTGGTGCATATCTTGTGAGTTAGGGAGGATAAGTGTTCCTTCGCTAAGTTGTTGCTGTTTACTGATATGTACTGATATGTACCAGGATGACATAGAAGCAGGGTCCCTCCCCCAATCTTTGATAGAAGATGCCATAGTCACACTACTCAAGCCCAAAAAGCCCGCAGATCAATGCGACTCATACCGTCCCCTATCACTCATCAATACCGATAATAAAATCTTTGCAGAGGTTTTGGCAAACAGGTTGCCATTGCTGCTGCCAGTGACGGTGCGCCCTGACCATTCTGGCTTTATTCCGGGGAGGTCGACATCCCATAATCTTCAAACCCTTTTGCAGCAATGCATCACCTACAACCAGAGATCACAGCTGTCTCTGCACTTTTGGACACTACAAAAGCATTTGTTTCACTGGAGTGGGCTTATGTCTTCCCCCTGCTGCGAAGACTGGAACTTGGCACCCAGTTCATTGTGCAGGTCCAACTCCTATACACCCTTCCCATTGCCCACATACGACTCACTGGCCTTATCTGCAAAACATTCCCGATCATGCATGGCATGAGGCAAGGGTGTCCACTCTTGCCTTTATTGTTCGCTGTTGCCATGGAACCCCTTGCTGCGTGACTCTGCCAACATCATGCGGACAGAGGCATTGGCTTTGCAGCCTGGGGTCTAGTTATATCACTATACATTGATGATGTTACCCTCTACTTGCGGGACCCTCAGACCAATCTGGCCCCACTAATGCAGGAAGTGGTGAAGTTCAGGGCTACCCTGGCACAACAATGAACTGGGCCAAATCTGTTCTCCTCCCCCTGACAGAAACGACCCTGCCCTTCCCCATAGACTACCCGTTGAAATGAGCCACTGGCCCGACTTAATATTTGGGCTTCTGGATTAGCAGGGACCCTGAGGAATTGTGGCGGGCCAACTACAGGCGAGTGATAGGCTGGCTGGAGGTTCGTGTCCAGGTACGGTCTAGGCTACTATTTTCTATCACCAGCCGTATTGCTTTGGTCAAAATAGTCGTACTCCCCAAATTCCTTTATCTATTCGCAAACATTCCAATACCCTCACCGTCAATTCTTTTAAAAGACTACGGTACAACTTAATTTTCCTGATATGGGCTGGACGACAACCCCGGCCCCATATGAGTTACGCACACTGCCGCAGTCGCAGGGGGCATGGGAGCCCTGGATATGCACCTCTATGCCCTATGCGTGCAGGCCAAGTACCTGCATTATTGGGTTCACCCCCACGCCGTTCCAACTGCATGTGGCAATTGAGTTAAACAGGGCTTCCCCATGGCTGCTTACTACAGCTTTATTCCTCCCCTATAAGCCCCCTGGGTCTGAGATTGACACCACATAGTGTTTGCGTTGGTGTTGGACGGTCTCAGGAAGAGTGCCAGTAACCAGCTGCTGCATGCCCCTGCTGTTCTGATACCTAATCACCCTTTACTCCCGCCACTAAACGATAAAGGGGCAATAGGTCATGCAGACAGATTGGGTATTCACACCTTTGGAGACATTTACCCCGATGACCATTTCCTCCCTCCTCCAGCGGCCACATCCTCATCTGCGCTGCTAGACACCCTATTGTATTTCCAGCCGGGAGCCACCTGTCAAGCAATTTACAGGACCTTCCCTGCCCTACCGCAGATGCTCACGGCGCTAGAATATGTCTACACCAATGCATCACAGCGCATACTAGTAACACACCTCTACTTCCACATGCAGCAGTCCTTTCCAGCACTTGGCCCAAAATCTCGGGAAGCCTGGAACTCTGATCTTGATACTCCTTTGATTGACATTCAGTTGACCTTCTGCTGCAGTCAACTCGAAATGCTGTCCCTTAATTAACGGCTCCACCTGATACATTTCAAATTCTTGCATCGTTTATACCATACACCTACACAACTATCGCGGATGGGGCTTGTCCCGGACTCTCAATGCCGGTGCTGCTGTGTGCCCCATGCCGACTTCATACACCGAGCTTGGCACTGCACCGGGGTCGAAACCTACTGGACCAATGTCTTCCACATACTGAGGGACGTCACTGACACACCCACCCCCTTATCTCCAATAATTGGCCTGCTTGGGTATGTGAAGAAAGTGCTGCAGGTTTCTCGCAGACTAGTTGCTATGATGCTCTTACTAGCCAACAGCAGGGTTGCCATGCACATTTCATACTGCCATGAACAACTCTCTGTGTTCTGGGAGCTAAAGCCGCAGAGATCTCATCCTAAGAACATTTGGGAACCCTTTACCTCCTACCGCTTGTGAAGAGACTCGGCCTCCCCCACTATGGTGGAGCATCCATCTGTAGTCTAGTATACTGCTTCATGAATACAACTACTAGAGATTAGAGATATATGTCGGAGCTTGTAGGCCCTCTGTTTATTAATATGTATGAGGATGTAGGCCAGGATGCATTAAGGAAGAGGAAGGATTTTGGAAGGAAGGGGCGTGGGTTGGTTGGTGGGAGGCAGTGATGTCTGAGTTGGATTTGAGACATGCAAAACCTCTTTGTATACCACACACTGCACTGTGTATACCATCTTGCAAGGCCAGTAACTGGGTTAACTGTTGACTGACCCCCTAGATTGCACACAACAGTGCAGCCTGGGCAACAAATTTCAAGTCTGCTCCCAGCGGCGGCCCAAAAAAAGGGGTGGTCCCAAAACGCGTTTTCCCCATGCAATTTCTGATAGGGATTTTGAAGACTATTACAGCTCGAACCGCTGAACGGAATTACATCAAATTTGGCAGAAAGCTAAATCTTGGTTCAGAAAGAGTGCTTTTTGTAATTTGGTGCAAATCCATTCAGTAATTTTGGAGTTATTAAAGGGCAAAAATGTATGTATATGTTGGGACGTGGTGCCTCTGCAGATCCAACAGATCTCATTATGAGGTCTGACTCACAGAGGTTGGTGAATCAAGTTCTGCCAGGCGTGGAAGACTTTGGTGCAGCATATCTAGATGATATAGCCGTCTTTAGGATCACCTGGTCCACCTCAGGAGTGTACTTGAGGCCCTACCGAAGGCAGGCCTCACTATCAAGGCTAGCAAGTGCCAGATAGGGAGAGCAAGGTTGTGTACTTGGGCCACCTGGTAGGTGGAGGACAAGTTCAACCATTGGAGAGCAAAATCCAAACCATTATCGACTGTGTTGCTCCGACTATTCAGACTCAGGTCAGAGCTTTTCTGGGCCTGATTGGGTATTACAGAAGATTTGTTAAGGGGTATGGATCCATTGTGACACCCCTAAATGATCTAATCTCTAAGAAGATGCCTAAAAAGGTGAAGTGTTAGTTGTCAAGAGGCCTTTGATTCTCTGAAGAAGGTCATGTGCTCAGCCCCCATTCTGCAGAGTCCTGACTACTCCAAACAATTTATTGTTCAGGCAGATGCCTCTGAGATAGGAATAGGAGTTGTGTTATCACAACTTAATGAAGAGGGCCAGGATCAACCTGTAGCTTATATCAACAGAAGGTTGACCCCCAGAAAGAAACATTGGTCTGCCATATAGAGAGATGCTTTTGCAGTAGCCTGGGCTTTCAAGAAGTTGAGGCCATACTTGCTTGGTACTCACTTCATTACCCAGACTGACCACAAGCCCCTCATATGGCTCGAACAGATGAAGGGTGAAAATCCTAACCTTTTAAGGTGGTCCATTTCCCTACAGGGGATGGACTATTCAGTGGAAAATAGACCTGGAAGTAACCATGCCAATACAGATGGACTTTCCATATATTCCCACTTAGAAAATGAAGTCTCAACCGGGCAAGGTTAGACTTATCTTCTTTGGTTTGGGAGGGGGTTATGTAGGAAAGTAGGATCTTTCTGGCATAGTTACCCCCACATTTTGCCTGGTGTCAGTGTGTTTTCACTGGAGGGCACTGGGATCCTGCTAATAAGGGCCCCCGGTGGCTGTGCTCTCTCTCTTCAATTCATTGGTAAGTACTTGTACATCCCACAATTGGTATACTGGTGTACCTCTGTAAGTTCCTAGTATATGGCACTGAGGTAGCCAGGGCATTGGTACACCAGGGGTCTCTCATGGGCTGCAACATGTATTATGCCACCCATGGGAGCCCATGTAAACTGTGCCTACGGGTCTGCCATTGAAGCCTGCATGAATTGGTGCATGCACCTTTCACTTTAGATATAAGTTTTTCCTTATATCCCGGTCACTGCATTAAGACCTATAAGTCACCCCTAAGGTAGGCCCTACAGCCCACAGGCAGGGAGCATGGTTCTAAGTGTATGGGCACCCCTGCACGAGCAGAGGTACCCCTACAAATCCCGGACACCATTCTCTGGGCTTTGTAAGTGTGGTGAAGCCATTTTAAGGTATGTAGTGGACACTGGCAACTCATAAAGTCCAACTACATAATAGCTCCTCCGAACCTGTTAGTGTTTGGTATCAAACATGTTGGAATCATGCAACTACACTGATACCAGTGCTAGTTGCATACTACCATGTACTTGGAGACTCCTTAGAGGACCCCCATACCTACCTGTGTATACTTGCAGGGTCTGCCTGTCAGCTTGCCAGACATGGTTCTGACCCCCTGCTGAGATTAACTCGGGCAGGGGAAGGCACAACAAAGGATTTCCTGTAAAGGAGAGGTGCGACCACTCTGATAAGTGGGTCACCGCCTTTTAGGGGTTACTTAAGGCCTCCCCTCAGGGTGGGTCCTTAGATTCGTCCTGAACTTCATCAAGACCTGTCTGAAGACACTTCTGCTGTTGGACACTGGAACTCTGCTGCTGGATTGAGCCAGGAACCAAGACAAGACTGCTCCTGGTAGGAAGAGTCCTACTGCAACTTCGTCTCCGTGCTCTTCCAAGTTTCTGCAACTACGTGGCTGTGCATCTCCTGAGTCTCCCAAGACTCTGCATGCACCTAAGCAAGAAGGAATCTCCCTGGGAGTGAAGGAGTCAATTCCCTGCATCCGCAGGCACCTCAACGTCGACGAATGGTTTGCTGATCCTGCTGTCCCTTGACACCTCCCAGCTCTGCAACACAGGTGGTGATTTGTTGCCTCACCAGAGGCCTGACCAGTCTTCCCTGCAACTTTGCAGAGTAATCCCTCTCCAGCCGTCCCAAACTACATCCCTGTGCACTGCGTCTGTTTTCCATGGCCAAGGCTTGTTGACTCTCCTGATTGAAGATCTTCGAGCTCCAAGAAACCCCAGCCTCAAGCATCGCACAGCTCCAAGAGTGTCATCCTCTCTGCATCTCCTGCGATGTGGATGGCGCCCATCTTCTGTGTGCTGCAGAGGCCTCCTTGCAACTCCCTGTGCCTGCTGTCAGAGGGTCTTCCTGGGGTCTCCATTGATTCCTGTTGGCTCTCCTGCATGCTGAGGGCTGGCCCTGGCTTACCCTTGCTGGGTTTGTCTCAGACCTTGCAGGGCTGCAACCAAGCATTATTCCCTACAACCCAACTGTTGCGTTTGTCAAGGCTTGAAAGTGGTCCTGCCTGCCACTGACCCTCCTGCATTCTTTGACTGTCGTGGGACAGCTCATAGATGGCTCCTGTGCTCCTGCATCATCGCCTGGGACTCACAGCTGCTACATCAAGACATTCGTGCTACAGCAAGCACCTCTGACAAAGGGTGGCATTGTGCTCCTCCTGGACTCTTCCGGTGGTTTGGACACAGTCCCCTCTGCTTTAAGGTACTTCTGTCTAGGAACCACCTTTGGGTTTCACCCACCTGGTCCACGAGACGCTGTAGCGGCTGGACTTCCCAGATCCTCCACTGACATCAGTGGGTGGTTTCGATACCATTTCGCACCTATGCACCTGGGTTTCCTGGTGAGGGTATCTTGGCTCCCTAGGTATCCATGGGTGTGGTGGCTCACCAACCATCCTTGATCCAAGTAACTTCCTCAGGGTCCTGAAACTGTGAAATACCAACCGCAACTTTCCCTGAGTTATCCTATGGACGTTTTACCCAGTGTATCACCACTGCACCCGGGAGCCTGGGGGTCCTTAGCTACTTACCTTTGGTGGTTACGTGCTTCCCCTGGCTTCTTCATCCTTTGGTATCAGTCTCGTTTGGGTGCTCACCTCACATCCCATTTTTTTAGTATATCGTTTGGCCCACTCATAGGGACCCGTGTGTTTTCCCATGCTTACTTACCTATTTTAAAGTATGTCTTTATGTATATGGATATCTCCAGGTAGGAGATATACCAAATAGTTCTTAGTGTTGTGTTTAATAAATACATGAAGTATTTTTCTAACACTGATGTGGTTCTTTCTTGTGTGTAAGCTTACTAACTATTGTGGTAAATGCACCTGCTTTACACCCTCCTGGATAAGCCTTAGCTGCTCTCCACAGCTAACCCTTGAGAGCGTTTGTTATCAGGGACCATTACAACTATCACTAAGGGTTGCCTGGAGTGCAGGGTTCCTCACCAATAGGTGTACACCATATACTGAGTCAGCCTCCCACACAGGCTTCTCAAAATTCTTCTTGATTGAAAGAACATATAGGATCCCATTGACCCCTCCAAGGCTGGGGCCCATTAGGCATGGTTTGCTTTCACTTTGATCAGTGTACAGGGGGCAGAACTTTACCCCTGTGCACCAATCAAGACAGGAGACACAGCGCAGAAAAGAAGGCAATGTCGAGGAGGCATGGCTTGGCGCCAATGGCATAGAAAGGAAAAGCTAGAGCTCCCGCCAATGGATCCCCATCCAACCACATCCTGATGAATTTGGCCGGTGCACGGAGGACAGACTCGCGAGCAGCCGACTGCGGATACTGTGGGGTCAGTGAAGAGGGATATTTCATGACGCCGGGAGCCCTTACTTGGCTGCAGTGAGTCTAGACCTAAGGTGAGCAGGGGCGGCCTCGCTAAAATGTTGCCCGCACCCACCTGAGTTGCAGTGAGACCAGTGAGCTGGAGTAGCGGAGCAGTGATGGACACCCCCCAGCAGGGCCGGACTGGCAACCGAAACCGGCCCTGGCAAACTGCTCGGCCGGCCCCCCTGTTCTGAGGGGGTGCAGCTGAGCAGTTTGCGAGCGCCGGTTTCAGCCGATTTTGTTACAGGGGGCCAATATTGCCGACCCCCGGTAACAAAAACGGCCCCCCAGGGGCCCAAAACCGGCCCCCACCCTAGCGGCTCACCGGGGAAACGCCCGGTGCCCGCTACGGCCAGTCCGGCCCTGCCCCCCAGAGCCGGGCGAGGCCCTGACCCACCAGGACCAACAACAGCGAGCTATCAGGGCGAGATCGACGGTGTCTTGGCCCCCCTACGGCAGTCTAGCCAACTGCGGCCTACTGTCTGGATGAGTAGAGAGGCTGGTGAGGAAAGAGCACTGCACAGCTACTTTGAGCGGCAGCAGCAGAGTGACCCACAACAAAAGCAGAAGAAGCGGCAATATCTGCGAGGGAAGAAACCACTTCCTCAGACTCTGAGAGAAGCGACCCAGAAGATGCCCATAGCAGAGGATGGCGAGTCCGGCGGACAGCGCCCACAAGGCCTGGAGGAAGGTGGAGGGAGCCTTGAAGCCAAGGGGGATGCAGTAGTTCACCTGCCTCACAGGTGGCCCCCCTCATGAAGAGATTCTCCTCCCGGTGACCAACCCCACCCACCCGCCTGCCACTCCACCCGCTGACCATCCGAAGAGCTAGAGGCTGGAGGCCCCAACTGGGCCTAGCGATGAGCAACCCATAGAGGAAAGGACAATGCCTCCAGGGTTGTAGGCACTGAAGCAGCCCTGGTGCACGTAGGGGGCTGGGGCCCAGAAGGAACTGACACCTCACGGCACAACATCTGCATTGTGGGGCTTTCAAAGTGAATTGAAGGGGATTGCATGATAACGTTCCTGGAAAAATGGCTCAATGAGGAGATAGCTAGTGAGGGCCTCACCTCTTTCTTTGCCCTGGAACGGGCACAGAGAGTCCTGGCCCGCCCCCCTCTCCCCAGGGCCTTACCTTGCGCAGTACTGGCATGCCTACTCTTTTATAAAGACAGAGACCATATACTGCAGCAGGCCCGGACCAAAGAATCTATAGAAGTGGAAAACAGTGAGGTCTGGTATGTGGTAGTGACTGGCCGATTGGAGGGCGAGACATCACAACAGTTGCACCAAATACTGACCAAGGGACCTTCCTAACTAACTTATTGAGGCCCTTAGCTCCGTTCCTTCTTCATTTGACCTTAATGGGAGGAGACTTCAACTGCGTGTCAGGCCCCAAAGTTGGACCGGTCGCATATTCCACTGCTGCAGGCTCTATTGGCCTGCTCCGCTCGTGCTTTTGAGACTGGCAAGTTAGATGGGGGCTGATAGATACATGGCGTCAATTGAACCCTCAGATGAGATATTACTCCTTTTTCTCAAACCTCCACGTACTGCGCATAAGATTAATCAGCTTATGTACTCCAGACATCCAGGCATTCACCCATGAGGTCGAATACTTATCCCGTACCATCTCTGAACACAATCCCGTACTTCTGCACCTGACCTGGGAATGCTTAATACCCTGCAATCCTACCTGGAAACTTAAGCCTGAATCCCTAGACGATCCCCCCCCATGAGGAAGCTATCCGAGATAATATAAATAATTACTTTGCAGAAAATAGCAGAACAGCATCCTCGCTGCTACTGAAATGGAACACATTTAAAGTGGTCATAAGGGGTAAATGTCTGGCCCAGTCAATGGGTGTTAGGAAAACTCTGCTGCAAGAAACCCAAACCGCTGAACAGGCCCTGAGAGATGTAGAGAAAAGTAGGCCTGGGCAACCAGAGCTTCACCATCAGCTGTTGGAATGTAAGGAACAAGCAGCGAGCCAAGTGGAACGCTTCCAGTGCTTCGATTAAAGGTATTATATGGTTATGGCTATGCAGAGCGAACCGAGCTGGCATGCTGCTGGCCAATCCAGCAAAGAGAGGCTCAGCAATAGTCGAGATTCAAGTAGATGAGATGAACACGCTATATAGACAAACTGAGATAAATCAACTCTTCCTTAAATACTACACACAACTATACACAAGCTCCATAGAACCCAACGGCAGGTTGGTGAGGGATTACCTGGACCCTCTACCCCTCAGGACCGTCCCTTAAGAGGAGGCTCAGGAAATGGGGGCTGATATCTAGATACAAGAAATCAGAGGGGCAATTAAGGGTTTAGTGATAGGAAAGACACAGGGGTCTGATGGACTACCGGTGGAATTCTATGAAAAGTACCAGATAATATTTGCACCAAAGCTAGAGGAGCTATACAAGGCGGCGAGGGAGACAGGGAACCTCCCACGTTGATGAATGAAGCGATAATGATCCCAACTACTGAAACTGGACAAACGACTGCAGGGCCTGTAGACCGCTATCTATGTTTAACATAGACTACAAACTGTTGCGTAAAATATTAGTGACCAGGCTCCTGCAGTATATGCCCAATTTGGTGCACTGAGACCAAGAGGGATTTATCCTCGGTCTTAATACTGCCCTAAACATACGACGACTACTGACAATCCTGGAGGCTAACACACGACTGAGATCAAGTGGTGAAATTTAGTGTCAACATTGAAAAGGCATTTGATAGTCACGAGTGGTAATACCTCTACGGAGTGATGGAGCGGATGCAATTGGAACAGGGATTCCTGAAATGGACTAGTCTGCTCTACAAAGACCCCACGGCAAGAGTATGCACGGGGCAAACCATCTCTGACAGATATCCTATTGGACGAGGGACGAGACAGTGGTGTCCCCAGTCCCCGTTGCTATTCAAACTGGCAATGGAACCCCTGGCCTGCATAGCCAGACAGGGACATTGGTACCAGGGGATCCGAGTGAGTGACTACAATCACCACATAGCCCTCTATGAGGGACGCAAGGGAGGATTTGAGGGGAGCCAAGAGCATGCTAGATGACTTTGGGGCCCTATCAGGGCTGCGGGTCAACTGGCAGAAATCCAGCTTTTTTCCAACAGTAGCGAACTGAGGTCCCCAGCCCGGAAGAGATCACCTAAGGTGGGAGCTGCACTGTTTAAAGTATCTAGGGGTCTGAATTTTCGACGATCAGGCTGACCTCTTAGAAGGCAACGTAAACCTAGCTATCAAAGCACTGAGACAGGACATGGAGTTCTGGAAAACACTACTGCACAGTGGCTCTATTAAAGATGGAGGCGCTACCACGGCTGTTATACTACTTCACCGTTCTCCCACTGTGGATACCAAGAGCGGTGTTTAGGGAGCCGGACTGCCTAATCATGCGATTCACATGGGGGGCTGGGCACAGACGAATTGCACTAAACACACTGCAGCGACCGGTCACAGACGGTGGTCTAGCGGCACCGGAATTTGAAGCATATTATCTGGCTGCACAACTGCAGTGGTTAACGCAATGGATATCAGGGAGACAGAACCCAGAGAAATTATTAGGACCACACGTTCGCACTTTGGACCGGCTTCTCAAGGTGCTATTACAAACAAGCCGTCGCACCGACAGTGATATGAGGGAATTTCAAGTCACACCACACAGGGGAAACTGGTGAGGTTTGACTGAGTGGGTTGCAGAGGGGGCGACAAAAGTGGGGGATCTCTTCCTAGATGGGGAGCTGCTCCCCTTCGAGGAATTCAGAAGGGAATTCGAGCTACCACAGGGCCACTTCCTCCTACATGGGGCATTCCGCAGACACTGGAAAACGGGGTTGGAGGAACCTCAACCCCACAAAACTTGTCAATATGTGGTGACAGCCTTGAGAACCTGTAGAGCAGTATCAGCCTTATATTGAGCGATAAGAGGGGACGTGCTGCTGCCACTAGACACACTCAGAGCTAAATGGGAGGGAGACTTAGAAGTACCGATCCCTGAGAACAACTGGGATGACATTCTGGGAAGAATAAAGCAAACACAAGGAGATGATGGACTTTGCCACTGGATTCAAGCTAGCCTGACTGATGAGGGGTGTTACCTGGAAACCGGTCCCAGAAAGCTTGTGTCTGTTTCAGGGAAGACCTGGCTTGGCAGTTCGGGCTGGACTGTTCCCATGAGGCACAGGGTCAAGACTGATTTGCATATAGCTGGGTCTGAACTGAGGTGGCGAAGTGAGCTAAAGAACAATTATTGGATTCAACTGAGATCTGTGACTGGGGGCGAGTGTCTGAAAAGTTTCAGCGCTCCGTCCATCATCTCCTTGTGTTTATTCTGGGAAGTATACCCAAGATATCCAGAAATGCTGGATTCAAGCTAATCAATGTGTTCATACTTTATAGAGCCTACCTCACGCCAGACCGTATTAACAGGTACTTTAAAAAAACAGACGCCACTTGCCCAAAATGCAGGACAATGGGCCAGACTTAATTTTTATGCTTTGGCACTACACTCAGTTACTATATTATTGAGAAGAGGTAATGGTGACAGTTGCGAGGGCAGTAGAGAAGGAAATCCTTTGCACACCAGATTACTGCCTGCTGGGATGGTTCCCTCATACTTCTAAAACAAGAGTAACAAGTAGGTTCCAGGACCTGGCGTACAAATTAGTTTAACACCAAATCAGTCGGAACTGGAACACTCCAGGAAGGTCCCATGTCACAACATGACAGAAAGAATTTGAGAAATGGGCAGGATACGAAGGAGAGGTGTTAATGTGGGAGACAAGGAGAGGCATTGGGTCGATAGATCAAGCCTGAGCCTGGGAGGCACTGGTTGAGAGCTTAAAACATCCAGAGTCACAGGCCGAGGATCACACATCATGAGGTACCCCCTCCCCCACTGCCTCAAGAACCGGGCAAGCTGGGAAGAGATGAGTGTCATGGCCAGCTCACCAACATACTCTGACCCCGCACCCCATCGTGATGGTAATCACTAGATGGGAGACTAGCCCCAATAGGTACTAGAGCTTAAATAGCGAGATTCCAAGGGACCAACCACCACCCAGAACCTGAATAACTTTGCTGAATTAGGGCATAACTCAGGAGAATGGAGAACGGGGAGGGGGGGGGGGAGTAATGAAAGTTGATTTGTTGTTTATAGCTAACTGTTAATTGACACATGACTAATAACATGTAACCCAAGATGTACCCACCACAAGAGGGCTGTTTGCAATTACGACTGGTCATGTACAGTGGTTTTCAACTGAAATGCAATAAAATCTGTTTAAAAAAACAAACAAAAGAGGGGAATGTCCCCTTTCCAGCACTTCCTCTCCCTAGTACATCCCTGTTTGGTTATCACACTGGAACCGTGATCCAGTAGGAATCCACCAATCGACACCAAGGGATTATATGAAATTTTGTTGTGGAGGAGCAGCCTCCCTGGGCATGTGCATGTACCCTATTAAAACCTTAGCAAAATAAGGGGGTGTGGCTTGGAGGGCAGAGCTAATGGCTGCCTGATCCCGTCGCTCCGCCGGATTGGAGAAAAGAACCTTAAATCCCCAATGAGCAAATGAAGCAAAAGTAGCAGCGTTCAAAGATTTGACCATCGGAAAAGCCTGGGCCAAGGGTGTTATCCTTGCGAGGTCCTCCGGTGCCTGCTGAAGCGAGAAAACTGCACTTACGCCGCGGATGCAGAGAAAGTGAAGCGAGAGCAAAATGGCGGCATCCCAGACCTCCACAGAATGTTAATCGGATGCAAAATGCGGTGAATATACAGGCAAGCGACACGCTGGTACACCGCTAATCCCACCCGCCAACACCTACCAGCAGCTGACGGCGATTCGGAGGTATGCACAGATCACTGCACATAGCGGCCAAAGAGTGAGAGCGCATGTGCAAGCGCAAGGGCAAGTGTGGCAGCAACAACGGCGGCTAGCAAGAGTGCATCTAACACATACTGCCCGGTACTGTATACCTCACGCTAAGACGCAGGAAGTTTAGGAGCCGGCTGCATTTCGTAATTTGCATTTGGCATTTGGGAATGTAAGGAAAATTAATGCGGCATGAATGGACCGAATAAATGAAACCAAAACCGAAACGAAACTAGAACTGAAGAACAGCACAGGGCGGTGGAAAGCTAAAATGGCGCCCGCCGCAACAAAGGCTTAGGGGAAACTACTATATTTCGCGCTAGGACACAGGAAGCAGAGGTACCATCTGCGGTTGGCGGAAGGGTGCCGGTCAGCAGAACTGCGGCGCCCCATTGATGAGAACACACATAAAGCAAGAATAACGTGTCTGTGAGCCTGTGAGCGAGTGAGTTAACCGCAGCTGTGGCACTTGGCGGAAAAGTGCCAGATATAAGATCCGCAGCGCTCCACTAATAACCGGAAGAGAGCAGAGCCTCCAATTAACCCAGAGTTTACTTAAAGTACAACAGAGGCGATCTACGGAGCTCAAGCAAGCAGGAACAAAAAACAAAACGAAACAGAAAGTGAAAGGCATCACTGCACAGTGGATCCCTAAAATGGCGCCCACTGTAAAAAGGTCATAGGGGAGGCACTGGCGCCGCATCAACATCACCGGCACCGTAGGCTCGCCATCTACGCAAGGGGGGCGTTAATCAAGCTATACGACCTTGAGTGCGACACGCCAGCACACCACTAAATCCATCCGCCAGCACCGCCCAACAACAACAACAACTGACGGCCCCTGCCCAAGGATCTCTGAGGTACGCACAGCACAGGGCTCATAGTGGGGGGGGGGCAAAAGACCAAGTAAGCACGGGGCAAGAGGGTCTGTGAGCGAGAGGACTTATTCACAGCTGCGGCACCAGCAAAGGCGCGCTCAGCGCATGCTGCCCGGAGCTGCTTCATTTCAGGCTAAGCCTGGGAGCCTATTGCAGATGGTCCTGAAAGTGCCAGATATCAGAAATGCAGCGCTAAGAATGGATCGCGTTAGGCAAGACTAGCGCGGACAATTACGGTCCTAACAAACCCAATAAACCCAATAAACGAAAACTGAACCGAAGGGCAAAACACCGCTGGGGAGCCCTAAAACGACACCATAGGAAGGCAGTGGCTCCGCATTAACACCGCTGGCTCAGCAGCCTGCACGAGGTGGGCACTAATCAAGGCTGCATCTGGAGCGGGCGACGAAAAGCTGCCTTGAGAGCAGGGTCCTGCTACAGAGGTGCAGGGTAGAAGGCAGACAAAAAAACGGTCCAGTAAGCAATACAGAGCGGATGATACCTGTATTTGGTGCTCGCCACAACAAAGTCACATACACGGTCATAGACACTGGGAAGGCAAGGCTACCGCTGGCAACCCACAGCTAGATCTGATGACACAACCAGACTCCCTCTGAGCAAAAGGACCCACCACGCAAGACCGTCAGCCCCAACAGGGAGACACCCAAAAGACCCCACAGGAAGCTACCAAGCAAAAGGGGGACACGTGAGACCACGAAGGCCATCGAGATAGCAGCCACTAGTTGGAGAACTACAAGGACATTGAAAACAGAAACTGTAACAGCAAATACATCGAGAGAACAGAGAAACACCAAAGACAACTCCAGAAATAATCATGGCAGAGAGAGAGTCGAGGCTGCAACAACAGCTAAAAAAGAGCAAGGGAGAGCCAACGATATCTGATTCCCCGCTCAAACAGAAGACAGACATCAACAGCACCCTAGACATGATCCTAAAAAAACTAGCTGATGTCCACGACCTGGCTAAGACCACAAAGCACACCACGGACGCGATCCAACTTGAGATCGCAGCTGTCAGAGCAGACCTGAATACAGTGAATAATAGACTCGCAGCAGCAGAACAAAGGATCAGTGATGTAAAAGATACCACCCACAGCTCAAGTCAGGAGATGAAAGCGCTATCCAAAATTACCTTGTCACTTCTGAAACAGACAGCGGAGATTGAAGACCGCAACCGACGGGGGAACATTCGAATACTTGGGGTTCCAGAGGGCTCAGTAGACATAGCGGGCTCTTGCGCTGCCTTTCTCGAGCACCTGATCCCCAAACTTACAAATTTAAAGTTTGACAGGCAGTTCGAACTTGGGAGGGGGGAGTGGAGGGGGGGGGGGGAACCGCACTAGGGTTTCTCAGATCTTGGCTTTCTATATTCTCTATCTTCCTTTTCTTTTTCACCTCTTTTTTCTCTACAAACTGTATATGGCAGGCCTTGTTAACCAACGTTTCTGGGAGCCCTGGCATACATGTGTACCCGGGGACGACATTTACATTGCTTGCAGAATGCCTGGGGGATGTAGACGTACTGAACCTTGGGAGTAGGGTGGTAGGGCAAACATTCCCGCCCTTCATTGCCAAATTCCGAGATAGCGATTTTGTGAATTGTGTACATAGAACGGAGGCTCCTACCACACTACACCCCACTTGATGGCCCGCAATAACACCCTCACCCTGGCAACCGACCTCAACATAGTGTCCCTCAATGTCAAAGGTCTTAACCACCCTATTAAGCGCCGGAAGATTATAGACTACCTAGCTAAAACCAAAGGCGATATAATCCTACTACAGGAGACCAAACTATCCCTGGAGGATGCCAAACTGGGGAGAGGTAACTAGATCTCGCAGATAGCTTGCTCGCCCGCCGACAAAAAGAAACGTGGGGTAATGACACTGATATCCAAAAGATCCAACATAACAATAGACTCACAGTCCCACGATAGCGAAGGAAGACTGCTGGTGACACATTTAAGAAGGGGGGAGGAGCTAATCCACGTAGCAAACATATACGGCCCCAACGCGGATGACCCATCCTTTTGGTCTGAGGTGTCAGGCACGCTAGATAGCTTCCCCCAAAGCGACCTCATGGTGGTAGCAGGGGATTTTAACATCCCATTGGACCACATAACGGACAGACAATCCTCCTGTCAATATAACCCTACGAACTCGCATGCTGTACTCCAGAATATCTGCTCCAAATTTAACCTAAAGGATGCATGGCGCCTCCAACACCCGGACACTAGAGACTACACATTCTACTCCAACCCTCACAAATCTTACACCAGGATAGACTATATACTAATCTCTGGATCTCACACATGTCTAATCGAACACTCAGACATAGCACCAAGACTAGTAACAGATCACTCATGTATTAGCCTAAAACTGAGCGGGTGTCACAATGAAGCCGTCCCGCGGAGATGGCGTTTTAATAGTGATGTACTTGCAGACCCTGTGAACAAAAAAAGATTGAGGAGGCCATAATAGACTACCTCAAACACAACGACTCCCCGGAGACTAGCACTACCACACTCTGGGATGCCCTGAAGGCAACCATCAGAGGAACAATAATTGAAATAAAGACAAAAATAAACAAGAGTACAAATCTGAGACTAACACAGCTTGAGCAGGAGATCAAGAGTTTAGAAATGGCCCATGCAAGGGCCCTACATGATAGCAAGATCCTCGCAAAATTAACACAAAATAAGTACGAATACAACAAAATACTGAGTGAGAGGGCAGGACTGTGGATTAATAAATACAAAGCCCTTAACCTTTGCGAAGCCACTAAAGCAGGGAAACTCCTTGCCTCCTACCTCAAACACAAACGCAACCAGTTTGCCATCTCTTCCATCACAGACTCTAAGAACCAAACACACACAAGACACAAGGACATCCTAAAGACCTTTCAAGAGTTCTATCAAGAACTTTACAAAAACAAACAGAACCTTAATTTAGAGGAGTGTACAAAATACCTCGATAGACTCGGGTTACCGCAACTAAGCACCGAGGATACACTTAGGCTAGGTCAAGAAATTAACTATACCAAAATTGAAATGGCAGTCAAATCACTGAAAGAAAATAAAGCCCCCGGGCCGGACGGGTTTACAGCCGCTTTCTACAAGACCTTCTTAGATCAGCTGAAACCAACCATGAAACAAGTTTTTAACCACTCAGCGTCTAGGGGGGCAGTATCACAAACCATGGCAGAAGCTAACATTATAGTCATTCCAAAGGAGGAGAAAGACCAACTGTCACCAAAAAATTACAGACCCATATCCCTTATCAACGTGGACTGCAAAATATATGCTAAATTACTGGCAGTCAGACTCAACTCTTTTCTCCCCAAATTAATAAGCAACTCCCAGGTTGGTTTCCTACGTACTCGAATGTCTAATGACAACACCCGACTTCTCTGCCACATATTAGAACATGCGGTCACGAAATATGAACCGGCAGAGGATATCACATTAGATGCGGAGAAGGCCTTCGATAGAGTCTCCTGGGCTTTCCTGGAACGCTGCATACAATCGTTCAACTTAGGGGCGGGATACATACGGATGGTTATGGCTCTATACGGGGAACCATCAGCCCGTATCGTCGTTAATGGGTCTCTCTCTGAACCTTTTACACTGCAACAAGGCACTAGACAGGGATGTCCACTATCCCCTTCATTATTCTTACTTGCACTGGAACCCCTTATCCAAGATATCAAATTAAATACGAACATAAGAGGGATCGATATCAATGGCGTTGAAGTAAAATTAGCCGCCTATGCGGATGACATACTAATAGTAACTGAACAACCAAAGACATCAATTGAGGCCCTGATGGAGACAATAGCAAAATATTCCGGGTTCTCAGGGTATAAACTAAACAGAGACAAGTCAGAATGCAAACCACTAAATATCCACTGCACGAGAGACACCCTGGGGAGGTCGGGCTTAGCCTGGCAAATAGGATATATCAAATACCTAGGTATAAATTTTGGTAGCGACTTAATTGACACGCTACATCAGAATGAGAAACTACTACTAGAAAAGATTAAGAAACTCCTGGACTCCTGGTCTCCAAAATTCATAACGTGGTGGGGCAGAATCGAAACTATTAAAATGATGATCACCCCAACGATTAACTATCTGATCAGTATGCTCCCGCTCTGTTAGAGGGAACGTTTGTGGTTGGCCACACTCTTCTGTTTACCTCTCTCCTCTCAGAGTCTCTTTCACACTCTTCTGTGTCACTTGGCAAGAAAGAACCATGTGTTAAAATATCATAGTTTATTAAACAATTCAAAAGCATAAAAGAAAATACTTCAATTTAAGTGTTGCCCATCAACATATGGGTAAGATCAGAAATGACTGCATCAACAATGTTAGAGATCAATTGGTTCAATTCAAACAGAAATGTATATCTATAAATTAATCCATGAGCAGCCGATCAAGGGGCAGCCCTGAATTCAAGAGTGATACAAATGATAGCATTCAGAGGACAAGCTTCTTGTTGAGATAAAATAACAATATTCAAGTCTACACATTTAAACTGAAATAAATGCAATTGCTTGGGTACAGATGACCTGAAGTAAATAATCTGTCAAAGCCAAAAGGCAGAATTATTGAGTCAGATAGTCTGACACAGTCAATAGGCAAAATTATTAAGTCAGATAGACTGACAAAGTCAATGGGCAAAATCTGACAAAGTCAATAGGCAAAATTATTAAGTCAGATAGACTGACAAAGTCAATAGGCAAAATCTGACAAAGCCAATAGGCAAAATTATTAAGTCAGATAGACTGACAAAGTCAATAGGCAGAATTATTAAGTAGGAGCATTATCACCTTGGCAATAGGAGCTCTGGGCCCAGTCAGGAGAACGATTGATCAGTCGGGAACCCTCACACGGCACCTGGGTGCTGGTTTGAAGAGAATTCGATGCCACACCCTGGGTGCAGCTGTTATATATGCTTGAATGCAGAAGTTTTACCCTTTCTGACGTATGTCCTGACGCAGCCCTTGACCGCCCTCCTGTAACTATGGAAAATTCCACCCATGGGACTGAGAAGTGGTATCATGGTGAAATTAGGGGCTTTTGACAGGTGGTCAGTGCTCCTGACCGCAAAAAGTAAACAAAGGATAATTTTTACCATAAAAAAGCTCAGAGTTAATATTTTAATACATTAATTCTTCGTCACGTAGCCGTCTGTCTCAGTTTCGCTTAAGCAAGCGCGGAATGTTTCATAACTAAATATTGCACATGTACTTGTGAAACCGCCAGATGTCCCAGAAATGTCGTATGCGTGTGGGCTAATCTAATTCTCGTAACTGTGGAAATTTACAAAGGGGGGGGGAGAGTTTGTCGCGGAGGATGGCGTAGGCCTCTGCTGTCAGGTTACTGAAGTCTATGAGATCAGTTTATAATATTAAGAAAAATGACAATAGGATACCCTGTCTTTTATTGGGCCTATACATATTTCTGACAAAGGTATGGTTGGTCCTGTATGTAGGTCTGTGAGAAGGTGAACTTGGGCCTCTGTGTGAATTTGCAAGAAAGTGAAGGACCGTGGACAACTTAAAGACCCTTTAACTAGGCCTCAGTGGTGGGGCTTATCTAGGGATGCCAGGTTTGAAGGGTATTGCAGAATGGGGTGTGGGTTTCTGTTAGATGGTAAAACGGGACCCTCCTACACATCCCTTCTCTTGTTCATTATTGAACACTTCTGTGACACAGTACTTTGCTGGACCCTCAGGGGCTTGGTGCATACCGAGTGGGTCACTAATATACATGCATGCTGTCTGTGGTGACAATTCGGGTGTTATAGTAACGTATTCTCCCCCATCCTCGGGAGCTAACTCATCATACCCGTTAATGTCATGCTCCTCCCTTAAGGCGTATCTAGGTGGTGGTACCGGTGGAGCTGGAGGTGTGTTTGAAGAGGCATGAGGGGCAGGTTGTTCTAAGAGTTGCACATGGATCTGCCCATTCCCATACCCGGGAGCACGGTCCATGTCCTGATACTGTGCATTGTTATTAATTCCAGTGTGAACGTAATTCATTCCTACTGCTTTGGTGCTGCATCTGTTGACACATTTAATTACTAGCTGTGCACCGCAACACATTACCAGGACAACACAACAAATAGGTAGCACAATTTTCAAGATAGCAGATAGCCATGAAGGCATCCAGTTCAAGTTGAACCAGTCCGTGATAGGATCTGCAGCGGCACCGCTTTCGTCACGCATCTTTTTTCCCAGGTTGCCCAAGTCCTCAATGGCCTTAGCGAGCGACCCGTTTGTGGCATCATTAGCCGGTATGAAAGTGCAGCAGCTCTTTCCAAGGGCACTGCATACACCACCCTGCATAGCTGTGAGTTGATCTAGAACATATCTATGCTCTAGAACCATAAGCCTTAAAGGCCTTAACTCTTCCTGTATGGCGTTGAACCCATCTCGGGTGTTATTTATCAGAGTCATTAGTTCGTATCGGGTGACCTGTAGCCACCGGGCATTAGCTGATGTTTGCCAAATGGGCCACAGGCCTCCAAAGAATTCCTGGGCACCATTGAACAGGCGAAATTCTTCAGGAATTTCGGCGAAGGCATCGTTAGCGAAGTATTGAGCCTTCCTTCGGTGCCGGTGAAGCAGGGTGACGTCATTTGTCATGGGGTGCTCAAACACTTGAGAGATGTTGGATGCCGGGACAACGAGATGCAGCTCGTGCATGGTAACCATGGTGCATAGGCCCTTCCATCGAGGAGGCAACTGGGGGTAGATGCGTTCTCCGCATGCCCAAAAGATGTCCATGAGGCTGGCGGTGCCGTCTTGGAGGTCCAAATTAAAAATTGTTGTGTTACAGTTTGTGTTGCTGCCCACAGGGCGAGTACCGTTACCTAGGAAGCAAAGAAGAGGATGTTTTAGTTTATATGCTCTCTTCCATTTGTAAGCTGTTCCCTTCCCAAAGGTGTACCGTCTAGTTTCCTCTGCCCACACCTCCTCACACTGAGTCTCAACGTCCCAATCAATATTCTGTTGATATTCTGTTTTTGCAAAGGGTTCTCCCAAGGAAGCTGCCTTACATACCAGGGCGTCTGGGCCATGCCATTTGTTATCAAAATACACATGGGCCTGCAAGAGCAGCACAGACCTATATTGACATGGACAGTTGGCAACGTGTGAACTGTTATTTTCGTGTATCGGGGGTTTGTTATGGAGTTGTTTGTTTATTGTCTCCTTACATAGTGCCGGGGGGATGTGAACATAAAAAACCCTGATGCTTTGAATTCATGCTCATGAGTTATGAGCGGTGTCTCCCATCTAGGTGATTCCCATCTATACAAATTCTCATTTTCTGTCTCGAATTGCAATGCATTAGTGACAACCATGTGTGTTAGATAGTTAGAATCCCACGCGGTGGTGTTTACAAACACAGTGTCTATCTCTGCTGAGAAAAGCTGTATTTGGCCGTAGATACGGCAAAGAAACAAATGGAGGAGGCATTTGGCCGTTGGGGGTGGTATTTCTTGTGGGAACACCATTTTGTCTGCGCCAACTGCATGCGGGATGTGTGAGCACACAAAGCATGCTTCTTTTGTTACCTTTTTCCCTATTTGAAACATGTGCCGGTACCACATGTTATCTAGCAGGGCACTATGGGCTTCATTTTCGTTATTAGGTGTGTCAGGACGTATGGAGTGGAAATCAGGTCTGGGATGTTGGCGTGCAACGTGGACCATAGTGTCCTGGAGAGCGGTGGCCAAATCTTGTTTGTCATTATCTTTTGTTGGTCTATGACTCCTCCAGAACCTTGGTCTACCTCTTCTAAATCTGCGAATGTTGCGGGAGTTGGGACTGCGGTTCACTGGGGGACCTACTGTAATCTCTAGGAGCCTATCCCACGGAGTAGTAGTAATATTTGGGTCTGTGAAAGTAGCTATGCGTGTGGGGTGTGTACTAGTGTGTGCACTATCAGTGGTATGCTGTGGAAGTGATGAATCTTCAGTGTGGGGCGGGAAGTGTTTGTGTGCAGTTGTATTTTCTGGCACAACTGGTTGTTTTGAGAATGGTACAATAATTTTAGCAGACAAATGTGGCTTAAAAGTTGCAACATAAAACAAGTACCAATTAAGTGCGGCCAACGTTATAGTGGAAAAAAGGCAAAATGTTAAGACAAGTGAAATACATAACTTTGCATTCCCACTCAGGTCCTCGATATTATGCTCATGGCGGTTATTATCTTCGTCATCAAAGGAGGATGGAAACCCGCTGTCCTCGTGGAGCTGTACCAAGGGTATGTCCTGTCCCTCCTCTAGTCGATTGGCGGAGGTGGTGCGGGGTCCAAGCGGACGTGACTGCGATGGATCCATGCTTTTCTTTCAGCTATTCGTACTGCAGTTGGTGACGAGTCGACCACCTGGAATGGGCCCTCGAATTTAGGGTCCCTCCAGCGTCTGACGTTTTCCGGATGAAGATCTGCGTCCCGGGACAGATTGGTGGGAGCTCAGGATCGGTGGGGCCCTTCCCCTTTCTCTTGGATATCTGGATAGAAAGGAACTGCGCTGCGCTGGTTAGTTGGCACAGATAGTGGTAAAGTTCTGCTTTAACTATCTCAGATGATGACTCACTATCTGATTTGGGGCGTGTGGATGGAACTGTTACATTTATGGATCGTCCAGTGACAAGCTGGTGGGGTGTGAGGTGATGATCCGAACTTGGGGAGTTTCTTAATGCAAACAGTGCTATGGGCAGGCAATAAAGCCATTTCTTTCCTATTGTGGCACTTATTTTACTTATTTTGTTTTTGAGCAAGCCGTTAAGGCGCTCACAAATGCCGTTGCTTTGTGGGTGGTAAGCTGAGGTCAGCTTGTGTTTGATGCCTAGCATTGTGGTCAGGAAGGAAAAGATGGTATTTGAAAAATGACTGCCGTTATCGGTCCGGATGGAGTCTGGGATGCCCCAGCGAGGAATGACATCACGTAATAGAAATGTGGCAGCTGCTTTGGCATCGGAGTGGACGCAAGGTCCACTTTCGATCCAGCGTGAGAATGGACATACTACCACAATGAGATAGCGATAGTTTTGGCAGCGATCGATCATATCGACATAGTCAATGTGTAACTCTTTGAAGGGGCCTGATGGTCTAGGAATTGTAGAGACAACAGTTTTGAGCGTAGGGGCTGGGGAGTATTGTTGGCAAATGAGACATTTATTAACATACAATTGTATCTGTTCATAGGCATTGGGGATGAACCAGTCTGTTTGTAAGGTGACAGACATATTGTCTCGGGTGACATGTGTGGGAAGGTGGAGTTGATCTAATGCCACTTGTAACAAAGCCTGTGGCATCACAGGTTTCCCTGTTACTGTTTGTCTGTATACGAAGTCGGCGGAGTCCTGCTGTACTCCCCTCTTCTTCCATAACTCTTTCTCTTTATCTGGTGCACTTTCTTGCATTTCTCTGAGGTGTAGTTGTGCAGTATGATCGTATTGTCGCGTTTTGTCAATATCAAATGGTGTTGGTAATTGGGATGGTGTGTCTGAACTGTGTTCACTGCTGGTGTCGTGCTCTGTCGGAGGTACTGTTTGGGACAAAAAGATAGGTGCAAGTTGGACTTCCGGTGCTGTTTGGATTGATGGGCCTGCTACTGAGGGGCCTCTGGCTGCAGCTTTAGCTGCCCAATCAGCCAGAGCGTTACCTCTGGAGACAAAATCTTGGCCATTAGTGTGCGCTGTGCATTTTACTACGGCTACTTCAGCTGGTAGTGTAAGGGCCTCAATAAGTTCTTCAAGTAACATTTTGTGAATGACAGGTGTACCATCTGATTTAAGGAAGCCGCGCCTTCTCCAGCGGAGGATGCTGGAGTGAGTTGTTGTAGTGACATATGCAGAATCTGAATAAATTGTAACGCGGTCCTCAGCTCCAATGTTTAGGGCAGCTATGAGTGCTACCAGTTCTGCTGCCTGGGCAGAATAATGTGATGGGAGTGTAAGCTGCTGCACGATGTCTAAGGAATCAGAGGAGTCATTTTGCTGTGCTTTAACTACTGCTGCTCCTGTGTATCTTATGCCTGTTTCTTGATCAATGGTAGAGGAACCATCAACAAAGTATACAGTACTATTTGGTAAGGGATCTTCTTTTGCTGCTCCTGACTCATCTGGTGAATAAGTGGCACAGTCATGGTTGTCATCATCTGAGGTGACAATTGGATGGGCAAAAAATGTGGCGGGGTTTACGGTGTGACATTTGACAATTTTCAGAGAAGGTAATGACAGTATGACTTCGTAGCCTGACACTCTTTGCGTTGTCAGTGTTGTTTTAGCTTTCTGTATTATTGCAAAAACAGCATGTTCAGTGTACATTGTTAGTGGGGAACCCATTACAATGGGGGTACTTTTTCAACAGCAAATGCTGCGGCAGCAAGGGCCTGTTCGCAAGGGTAATGGCCTTTCATGACAGAGTCCAGCATTCCGCTGAAATAAGCAATTGGCTTATGGCCCATGGGGTATTTTTGAGTGAGTACTGCTGTCATGACTAACCCATCACAGTGAGTGAAGAGGTAGAATTCTTTTGTGTAATCAGGTGATCCTAACACTGGTGCATTTGTTATCTCATCTTTGAGCTGGGTGTAGGCTGTTCTCATTTCAGGTGTCCATTCAATTTTATTATGTCTGTCTTTGCCCATTTTCACAGCTTTCAGCAATGGGGCAGTTATTGTTGCGAAATCAAAAACCCATTGGCGGACATAATTAACCAAGCCGAGGAATTGGATGGTCATGTTTAGTTTGGCCATGAGGTCGCGTCCTAAAAGATTGACTGGGGAGCTGGGTGAATAGAGCAGAGGCTGCTCCACTGTATGGCCTCCTATCTCCATTGAAACTGGCTTGGTGAAGGGGACCCTTGCTATTGCCCCAGAAAATCCCTGTGTGTCCGCTGTTTTGTTTGAAATGGGCAGAGGGCCACCTGTAATGCAGGAGTATGTGGCACCTGTGTCAACAAGAAAACTGTATATTTTGTTATTTATCATAACACTTGCAATAGGGTCCTCTTCAGTATTGCTTGTGCATGACAAAATTGGGCACACAAGAGTTGTCTGTGGGCTGTCCTAGCCAGTGTATTCTCCATGCTGATATTGCTGGATGGTGCCCTGAGTAAAGGGGTTGCTGGAGGCAACAATTGTTCCTCCTAGAGGTACATTGTTTTGTGTTTGGGGGACCATCTGGTAAGTAGCCTGTTGCTGTGGCTGTGATTGTTGCATTGGAATCTGCATTTGTTGGGCCGCTGGCTGAACCTGAAGCATTGGGGGCGCTTGGAGCTGCACTTGCTGTTGCTGTGTTGGTTGCACATATGAGTATAGTACTTGGGGCTGCTGGGGGTTGCTGTGTGCGCTGTTGTTGTTGGAATGGTGCCTGTGCTTGGTAGCCAGGACGCATATATTGCTGACCCATATCGCGCTTTTTACTGTTACAGTCTCTCTGGATATGGCCTTGTTTCTGGCAATAGTAACAGATTATTGGTGGTGCCCCTTGTCCTGGCTGTTGTGGAAACCTTTGCTGTCCCATCCCTCGCCCCCTTCCTTGTCCACCCGTGTTCCAGTTCATGTTTGGTCTGTTATTGTAATAGGGCTGTATGTTGGTGCTGTACGCAGGTGGTGCTGGCATGTATTGTGTCATTGCCTGTTGTGGCTGCTGGACATACTGTATGGCTTGTTGGGGTTGAGCTTGTATGTACTGTACTGCAGGTGGTGCTTGTACCTGCTGAGGTGCAAGTTGGGCATTGCCTGCAAGAGCATTCATGGCAGCCTGAGGGAAGGATGTTACTGCTGTCATTTGAGTGACGGGTGCCGCGAGCATGACTGTGTCAACATTGTCTTTTTTCTTATTGAGTTTCTGCTGTACTAGTTTGGCAGCGGCATTCTCTATTGCTAGCTGTCTATTCTTCTCCTGTTCCTGTCTCTTTTTACAGTAATGTACAATGTGATCTTGTATCTCTGCCCATGGCTTGCATTCCATTGCTACAATGCCATCTAATTTCTCCTGTACTTCAGTTGGCAAACCTTTCTTTACTGTGTGGTAAAATAGTCTCCCATATCTTCCATTTGCGTCCCATCGTTGCCCTAACTCCTGGTACCATTTTTCTTTCATTCTAGAAAGATAGTTGGCAGGGTCTTCATTTGGTTGCATAGTCTGTGACAACAGAGCCCCAATGTCAGGAACATCAGGGAATTTCCTGCGCAACTCAGCCCATGCTACTGTTCTAATCTCGTTGAAGGAAACACCATCATGTTTGGTGTTTGTCTTGGTAAGATTTTTATGAATACGTATGAAAAGATCTTCTGCATCTTCTCCAATGAGGGAGATCAGCAAGCTTTTTACATCTCCTATTGCTATGTTGTTGCCCATGGTGCAATTTTCAAAAGCTGCAATCCATTTTCCCGCACCCTCTGTGAGGGGTGGGAGCGCCTTTTTGACATTTTCTTTGTCTAATGTAGACCAGGGGATATAGATGGGGGATCAATGATGTTTTTATAGATCAGTGGCATCTGGCGTGTTACCCCAGGGCGTTGCGCTGTGGGTCCTGTAGAATCATACTGGCGAGCATATCTCTGCCAGACTTTGAGGCTCTCCCTCATGTAGTCATAGTCCCAATCCTGATCTCCTAATCCTTTGAGGATGCATTCAACTGCTGTTGCCATGTCCTGAGGTTCAAAAGAGCCTTCCCTTGGCCAAGGGCGCATTTGTGGCGCCAAGGGCTCTGACCAACCTGCCAAATCGTCTGTAAAAGGGTTAACTGCATAATCTGAACCTTCCCCCAATGTCACTATCTCATTGGGAGTGAGGTCATTACTAGCTTTTGGTGGAAGGGGTCTACTGAGATACATCATGTTACGTCTATTTTTCATCCTAATGGTGCGTAAGGAAGCAGAGCCCGAGACGTCATATAGTATGTCGTCGGGGCGTCCATGTGTCCCCAAGACTTTAAGTCTCTGTGCCTCGGTGGTCCTTTCCTTTCTTCTTACCACTGGGTCATGTTCCTGCGGGTGTTCACAATATATTGGGATGTCACCAAACATTGGATTGTGGCCTTCTAGCACCCGTGGAGGTGTCTTTTCCCGCCCTAATGCTGTTGGGAATTGGAGGTCTTGGTGTATGTTAGTGAATGTTTGTGTCATTCCAGAGACGGCAGCGTCACGGTGGGAGGGGTGCTCATTAAAGCGATATTGTCTGCTCCCTTCCCCATTCCTACTGATATTTGTCTTTGGGTGGTGTTTCACGAGGCGGTGCAGCGTGGGTGAGGGTGATGTTGGGGTGTTGACCTTATGGAGCATGTCCACAACGCTTTTGTTCATGTTCTCTAATTTGAATGACAAGCGTCTTATGGAGTTCACCTGATCTGCGTGACTAGGTGATTGATGCATGTGTGACTGTTCTTCTTCAAGGTGCTGTGATGAAATACTTTCCAGGCTGGTGCTTTTGCTCAAGTCTGCATTTTGTCTATAATTGCCATACGCGGATGGAAGACCAGTGAGAGGAACACACTGTCTGTCTGTTATGTCCAGTGGTGGCGGGTCGGGGAACTCAATGAACTGTCGCTCGGCTGCCATGAGGCCAGATCCTGGTACCTCAGCATGGGGGGCAGCAGCCATGAAGGGCATGTTATTTTGCAATTGGGGGTGCGAATTTGAACCCAGGTGTGTATCGGTGTCGTGGAATGGGTTGGGGTCATGTTGTTGTTTAGTGTCCGTGTCACGGAAGGGGTTTGATTTAGAGGATTGTTTAGTGCTGAGATCATAGGTGACAATAACAGGTGAGCGCGAGGGACAGGGCAGGGCTTGAAAGACGGAGTCATGCGAGTGACGAGATGATGTCTGAGAGACAGAGTCAGAGCCTTCCTCATCGTCTCCACCTGGGCGGGGGTGTGCAGTATTGACTGTTGGTGTAAATTTTAGTGACAGTTGTGCATCTATAAGACCTGGGATACCAGATACTGCTGTGTCCCTTACTGTGTCGTTAGGGAGAGGCAAGTGCATGCTGCTCAGTTCCGTGAGGTGAGGGTATACATGCCCGGGGGCATGGGTGGGGTCAGTGATCTGGTCATGTGGTGGTACGGGTGACTAGGTGACGTGTGGGAAGCCTGAAATTCCTCAACCTGTGTGACGTGTAATTCTGGGCCGAGGTGCGGTGAGGAAGATGCCTCGGTGAGTAATGGCTGAAAACCTGCAGCCGGGGAATTATTAGTGGTGACTGGTAGTTCCAGTTGCTCCTTGTTAGTGAGCTCGGTATACATACCGCTAAAGTGATAAGGTGGTGGGGGCGGAGCATTGGGTACAACCGGTGATGTGGGGTCAGAGTGTGTTCTAACCTTATCTTTAAAAATGCGCCAAAGGTCTAGAGTAGCCTTTCTCTTCTGTAGTTTAGTACCGGAGTACTTTGTATCTAGAAAGGTGGTGGCATGCTCCAATATTATAGGGTCAAAGCTTCCCTCTGACGGCCAAGGATGAGTCATTTTTGCCGTATGCTTATGAAGCTCACTGCAGTGCTTTAAGATATGGTGTTCCTGGCCTCCGAATGTTCTTGAAACATGTTGGAGTGGAGTCGCCATGTGGATATGCGTAATCCTAGGCGCTTTAGGCAAGGCCTAAATTACAGGAGCGCGTTTTCTCAGGTGCTAGGGACAATGTCTCTGATGAGTTCTTGCTGTACTGCCTGAATGACAATATCATATACCCCGTCCTGTAGGTCCCGCTCTTGTGCTGGAGTATAAAGGGGAAGCGAAGCTGGCCGTCGAAGCAGGCTTCAGCAATATAACTCTGGAGTGGGTGCCTTGGCCATGTGCTAGATAATATGGCAGTCAGTAGCGATCCATGGGGACGTATAATGAAGAAGATGTGAAAGTGGGTAGAAGTTTTATACACAGTAGAGCTCAAAATGCCATTCATGAATGTTGTTTTAAAAATACAATGTGTTTGAGGGTGAAGGTCAATTTTTGTTGGAAAGGGATGCACTTAGATGTCAGGTGAGTATTCAGCTGTAGGAGAGTGAGTGTCAAGGGTAGGGGCAGGGACGTCTTCTACTAGCTCCTCTCCTATGGCGCTAATAATAAAGTGACACAGTGCTTTCCTCAAGTCCTGTTCGTCTGGTCCGGTGTATATCCCGTTGGGGGAAAAATCAGGAAATTGGAGTTGGTCGTCAGAGAGAGATGCAATGATCTTGCTCTGCAGTGGGTTGCGGGGGTAGGATGAGGTTAAGGTAGTAGGTATCTCTAAGCCTGGTGCTATTAAACGAATACGTATGCAAATATAATGTGGTGTTTTATGAACAGAGGTACTCAGGATTCTGTTCATGAGGATTAATAATAATTGAAGAGACTAGAGTGTTTCCTAAAGTGTCAGTGCTTGCAATGTTTTTGTTCTTTGACCTTGGTGACGATAGGATGCGGAAAAGCTGGTGCAAGCGAAAGCGTTATTTGCTGTGCTTGAGTATAATCGATCCCTAGGGCTTGAAATATAGTGAGAAGGACAGTGTTTGCTACAGGTGTGACGTAACAAAAAGACGATGGGTGACCAGTGGAGAGACCTACCACGTTGTTGTTCACTAAATACACGATGATGGGAGAGGCTGTAGTATCAGGGGATGGGTCATTCATTCCCTATAATGAGTGGAAGTGCGGAGATGGACAGGTCGGGGGATGAGCAGTGGGAACGTCAGGTGCAGGGTCCTGTAGGTCTACTGAGTAGTCCTGCAGGAGTGCCACAAGGAGTGGGGACTCATCAGCTGAAGACAATGGTTGAGGGTGAGCACTACTGGATGCTGATGCTGTGGGAGATGCAGGAGCGGAAAGACGAGGGAGTGTTGCTTCTTCAGAAAGTGCTGTAGAATGTGCGGAGTTAGACTCGTCGTCTGTGTAAATGACGGGGGAGAATTAACAAAATAAACAGACGAACTTAATGAGGGTGGGGAGGATGAAGAGGAATTAGAGGAATGACCAGGCCACAGCAGATCCGGGCGGGTGGTATCTGGTGGAGGCAGTGACTGGGAGGAGACGTTGAATGAGGGCGGATAGTCTACGAGAGACAGAAGGGCAAGGCGTAGCTCAGTACTGGGGGTAAAGGTGATTCCTAAAGTATTCCATGCGGCTGCAAGAATGTCACTTTGATGGCGTGTAAGAGGGGTAAAGCGGTCCAGGGAGGTGTGATAGACAGCGGTGGCCGTACCACGGACTGAATGAATGAGAAGACTTATGATCTGTGGGGGGTCAAGGGACATAACGGGGGTAATAAAAGGGGACAGTACAAGAGGAGTGGGGATACACCACCACCCCTCCTTTTGGCTGCCACTGGACGCAAGGCAAGAGGCAGACAAAATGTGTGAGAGACAGAAAAAAGGCGCAAAGTGCGTGCAATGAGGGCCGAAAAATAATGCAACTACTTAGCGGGATCACAGCTAAAATTAAAAGGCAAAGCAATCCAGACAACAGCTACTTAGCGCAGTCGCCGCTAAACCGGACCGAAGAAGGTGTGTGTGGGCAACTGAGCACCAAAGTAACTGGCAGTCTGCCACCTTGGCTAGGGATGGTAAAGGTGGCAGAAC
Source organism: Calotriton arnoldi (assembly GCA_963921515.1). Taxonomy (NCBI): domain Eukaryota; kingdom Metazoa; phylum Chordata; class Amphibia; order Caudata; family Salamandridae; genus Calotriton; species Calotriton arnoldi. The sequence continues at coordinate 684,777 of CAWUFW010000867.1, forward strand.
GGCAACAACTGGGGGGCCTAGCGTGGAACAACAGGCAGAACTAACATCAAAAAGATGAGACACAAAAAACAGACACAACGAACAAAAAATAAACAAATATTAAATAAATGAAATGCATTTCTGAAGAAAAACGAAAACCATCAAAGTGAGGAAGAACAGAGTGCGAGGAAACAAAGAGAAAAGGCGGGGCTAGGGGGAGCTGCAGGGCAGCAGCGACCGTTCGACAGAGACTTCCTCTATCCGCGTTGGCAGAGAGCCGAAGAAGGCTGAAGGCACGACAAAAAGTGACAAACGATCTGAAACAGGAAGCTCCTCAATCCGGAGTGGCGCAGCTAACAAAGGAGAAAAGCGCCTACCAGAGACCGAAAAAAACTTAAAAGACAGAAAGAGAAGAGTACCCAAGCAGTGCAGGAAAGAGTCAGAACGGGACCAATCAGAGAGGGTGAAGAATGAATGCGTGAATACACCCATGAACACCACCTACAATGGTGGGCAGAGCACACCCCAAGAGGCACGCGGGACCCTAGAGGACCCGAGGGCAGGACAACAGTCACTGAAACCAAAGAACCTCAGAACCACAAATGCGTGACCACCGCATACCAGAATGTGGGCAGCCAGCCACGGAGAAACGCTCCAAATAAAACAAGCACACGACGCAAACCCCAAATATCAACCACTGATGGCAAAATCGAAAAAAAACAAACACACAAATTATGCGGTAAAGACCTCAAATGCAGGCATTAAGCAGCAGACCCATGCCATAAGCCGGCCAGCCACATAAGAGAGCTGGCACAGGACCCAAACAGCAAATAGCAACCACTAATGGCAAAACCGAAAGAAAAAACAAACATACAAATTATGCGGCAAATATCTCAAATACACGTATTAAGCAGCAAACACATGCCAGAATTCGGCCAGTCACATAGGAAAGACTCGGCGCAGGACTCAAACCTCAAATAGCAACCACTAATGGCAAAACCGAAAGAAAAAACAAACATACAAATTATGCGGTAAATATCTCAAATGCATGTATTAAGCAGCAAACACATGCCAGAATTTGGCCAGTCACATAGGAGAGACACGGCGCAGGACTCAAACCTCAAATAGCAACCACTAATGGCAAAACCGAAAGAAAAACAAACATACAAATTATGCGGTAAATATCTCAAATGCATGTATTAAGCAGCAAACACATGCCAGAATTTGGCCAGTCACATAGGAGAGACACGGCACAGGACTCAAACCTCAAGCCATTAAAAAAAAACACACACACAAAGTATGCAGCAAAAACCTCAAAGAACAACAATAAAAACAATTTATATGGCAGAAAGACCACAACAGAATAATAAGAAAGGTGAAGAGACCCCACGCAGAACAAAGCAAAACGCGAAATAGGACAGTAGAGAGGGAAGGACCAAAAAGATGCCCCACAAAATGTGACCAGCCACAGAGGACGCCGTGGCAAGACAGCCAGCCACAGGGGAACAAGGGAGCAGACACAGGGGAAACCCCAGAGGACACGACAGCACGGACGGACCACCCCACAAGCCACAACCTGAGGCAAATCCAAGGAAGAAAAACAAAACTATCCCTGACTTACCCAGGCGGGCGGGGGCAGCGGAGCGTCCGAGGTGCAGCCTGGAGGGGAAACCCGTGCGTGTGTCCCGAGACCACACTGTGGATGACTCGCCGACCGAGACCCCCGTTCGTGGTCGTCACTGTGTTAGAGGGAACGTTTGTGGTTGGCCACACTCTTCTGTTTACCTCTCTCCTCTCAGAGTCTCTTTCACACTCTTCTGTGTCACTTGGCAAGAAAGAACCATGTGTTAAAATATCATAGTTTATTAAACAATTCAAAAGCATAAAAGAAAATACTTCAATTTAAGTGTTGCCCATCAACATATGGGTAAGATCAGAAATGACTGCATCAACAATGTTAGAGATCAATTGGTTCAATTCAAACAGAAATGTATATCTATAAATTAATCCATGAGCAGCCGATCAAGGGGCAGCCCTGAATTCAAGAGTGATACAAATGATAGCATTCAGAGGACAAGCTTCTTGTTGAGATAAAATAACAATATTCAAGTCTACACATTTAAACTGAAATAAATGCAATTGCTTGGGTACAGATGACCTGAAGTAAATAATCTGTCAAAGCCAAAAGGCAGAATTATTGAGTCAGATAGTCTGACACAGTCAATAGGCAAAATTATTAAGTCAGATAGACTGACAAAGTCAATGGGCAAAATCTGACAAAGTCAATAGGCAAAATTATTAAGTCAGATAGACTGACAAAGTCAATAGGCAAAATCTGACAAAGCCAATAGGCAAAATTATTAAGTCAGATAGACTGACAAAGTCAATAGGCAAAATCTGACAAAGCCAATAGGCAAAATTATTAAGTCAGATAGACTGACAAAGTCAATAGGCAGAATTATTAAGTAGGAGCATTATCACCTTGGCAATAGGAGCTCTGGGCCCAGTCAGGAGAACGATTGATCAGTCGGGAACCCTCACACGGCACCTGGGTGCTGGTTTGAAGAGAATTCGATGCCACACCCTGGGTGCAGCTGTTATATATGCTTGAATGCAGAAGTTTTACCCTTTCTGACGTATGTCCTGACGCAGCCCTTGACCGCCCTCCTGTAACTATGGAAAATTCCACCCATGGGACTGAGAAGTGGTATCATGGTGAAATTAGGGGCTTTTGACAGGTGGTCAGTGCTCCTGACCGCAAAAAGTAAACAAAGGATAATTTTTACCATAAAAAAGCTCAGAGTTAATATTTTAATACATTAATTCTTCGTCACGTAGCCGTCTGTCTCAGTTTCGCTTAAGCAAGCGCGGAATGTTTCATAACTAAATATTGCACATGTACTTGTGAAACCGCCAGATGTCCCAGAAATGTCGTATGCGTGTGGGCTAATCTAATTCTCGTAACTGTGGAAATTTACAAAGGGGGGAGAGTTTGTCGCGGAGGATGGCGTAGGCCTCTGCTGTCAGGTTACTGAAGTCTATGAGATCAGTTTATAATATTAAGAAAAATGACAATAGGATACCCTGTCTTTTATTGGGCCTATACATATTTCTGACAAAGGTATGGTTGGTCCTGTATGTAGGTCTGTGAGAAGGTGAACTTGGGCCTCTGTGTGAATTTGCAAGAAAGTGAAGGACCGTGGACAACTTAAAGACCCTTTATCTAGGCCTCAGTGGTGGGGCTTATCTAGGGATGCCAGGTTTGAAGGGTATTGCAGAATGGGGTGTGGGTTTCTGTTAGATGGTAAAACGGGACCCTCCTACAGCTCCACCTCACAGATGATTTCCAGCGCAAAGTTGACATCCTGATCTCTAAATTCCTTTGGCGAGGGAAGAAAGCACGGATAAGTATCAAAAAATTAAGACTGGATAAAAGTCAAGGAGGAGTAAATCTAGCAGACTTCAGAATATTCCAGCTAGCTTTTCTGGCAAAACAAGGATCATACTGGATATCACCGCCCACCGACTACACGCCGGTATGGCTACAGGTAGAGAGGGCCATCCTGAATAACCTAAGCCCCCTGGCTCTATTAACAGCAAATAGATACCCCCACACCTCCAAGTCCATCTTTAAAAATACAAAAATCGCGCTGCTAAAGGTAGATAAGAAGCTGGAGAATAGCATCAAAGGTTCTAAAATGGAGTCACTATGGGCCAATAGCAAGATTTTGTATAAAGGGAAAAGCCTAGCCTTCGATGTATGGATTGAGAAAGGTATCCACTGCCCTTACCAACTAGAAAACGAAACATACCCTATTACATTCACAGACCTCAAGTCAAGATATAAGCTAGCTGACATTGAATTCTATAATTTAAAAAAAATTAGAACGGCCCTGTCAAAAACCAAATTATCCGCCTCACAACCATCAATCTCCCGGTTTGTGTCGAACATTAATAAAGTGGGGCACCAGGTCTCACAGCTCTACAAACTCCTCCGCCCAAAATCCTCTAAACTTAATGATAAGACGGTTGCCTATTGGGATAAACAAACGAAAGCCACACATAACGAACAAGAATGGGCCACACTATGGAGCTCGGCCTCACGTAATAAGATCTCCCCGGTGCTCTCACAAACAAAATTTTGGCTGTTACACAAGGCTTTTTGGACCCCGGCCCGTTTATTCTCATTAGGCCTCAGGGATGACGCGTTATGTTGGAACTGTAACAAGGAAACCGGGGATTTAGCACACCTTATCTTTCACCGCCCCAACACTCAAATCATTCTGGGAGAAAATCTTTGTGTTTATAAATGGTTTGTTTGACTGTATGCTAACAAAAGAATTTTCCACCCTTACCATGGCATTTATGTGCACAGACTTGAGATCTGAACCCGATAAAGACCTACTAGACTTACTACTGACAACAGTAGTGAAAATGGTCCTCGCCAATTGGAAAGACACAAGTAAAACTTCTTACAAAGGCTGGTTCAACTGGATCACCCATCTCAGAGGTGCGGACAACATTGCACTGCAGAATTCACCCTGGAAACCGGCATCCAGAAAGATGTGGAAATCTCTTGACACGTACCTAGACTCTTATGAACCTCCGTGAAAATAAGATACCGGCGGTACACAACCTGGTACCCCCTATGAACGCACCACCCAGACAAACGTACTTAACTGGTCTCAACCAATGTCGCCCTCTCGGGCCGGCCGCAAGGGGGGAGCCCCACCAACACCGGCCTACATGGGTGCCAACATCCCCACAGAATGTCATATGTAATTGTTAAGAAATGTAACTCTCCTTGCCTGTCTCCTACCTCTTCTTTCCCCCTTGTTTCTCTGCCTTTTTCTACCTGCCTCTTTCTCTTTTTCTCTAACTATCGTCAGGTGGGGTTAGCTAAACAAACGTGACATAACGTCTCAATATACTGATGTACAAGCTGCACTTGGTACAAACTATGCTAACCCTGTAACAGAATTGCTAATATGTTCTTGTATAAAATAAATAAATAAAACATGTTGAAATAAAATAAAAAAAATAAAAAAACCTTAGCAAAATACTCCGGGGGTGGATTTGGGATTAGTTGGCTTGTAACCAATCTGTCCCTCGAGGACGTAAAGAGCCTAATAGACACAGGGATAAACAGCCAAAATAAACAATCATTGGCACAGCCAATAGGTCTCGCCTATGCAAGAGCTTTGTCTTTGTCAATGTGTTTTAGCCATATTGTACACCAGCATGGCTGCTGTTCAGCATGGCTTAAAGTTACTGATGTAGAGGAGAAAGGGGTAGAGTGGAGTGGAGTGTCAAAGAGTGGAGTCGTATAGAGTGTTGTGGAGTGGCGTAGAGTGGTGAGGAGCATCATGCAGTGTTGCATAATAGAGTGTTGTGCAGAAGAGTGAAGTGTCAGGGAGTAGAGTGGTGTAGAGTGGCATAGAGTAGAAGGGCATAGAGTGTCGTAGAGTAGAGTGGCATAGTGTGTCGCAGACTGGGATGGCATAGAGTGGAGTAGTGTGTCCCAGAGGGAAGTGGAGTGGCATAGAGTGGAATAAAGAGGCATTGAGCGGCATAGAGGGAGTCGCGTAGTGTGGAGTGGAGTGGTATAGAGTGGAGTACAGTCTCGTAGAGTGGAGTATAGTGTTATGGAGTGGCATAGAGTGTTATAGAATGCAGTAGAGTGTCAGAGTGGAGTGTTGTGGTGTACAGCGGAGTGTCGTAGAGTAGTGTCGTAGAGTAGACTGCCAGAATAGAGTGGAGTTACATAGAGAGGAGGGTTGTATAGTGGAATATCGTAAAGTGGCATAGAGTGGGGTAAGTAGAGTGGCATAAAGTGGACTAGAGTGTCGTAAAGTGCAGTGTAGAGTATCAGAGTGGGGTAGATTGGAGTGGCATAAATTGTAGTAAAGTGGAGTGGCATAGAGTGTTGTGGAGTGTTGTAGAGTGGAAGGGTGTGCCGTAGAGTGGGGTGGAGTTGAATGGAGTGTCGTAGAGTGGAATAGAGTGGGGAGGCGCAGAGTGTCAGAGCGGAGGGGCATAGAGTGGAGCAAAGAGTGGTAGAGTAGAGTCGCATAGAGTGTTGTTGGGTGGTGGGTGTAGAGTGTAGGAGCGTAGAGTGTTGTAGAGTGGAGTATAGTGTCAGAGTACTCCGCAAACAGAGAGTTATCCTTTTAAAGCCAAAAGGGACAGGTAGGTAAGTAGACTCAAGATTTTCCCTTTTGTGCTCTTAATTCACCACCCAATAATTAGCAAATCACTCAGAATGCACTGAACCAATATCCTGTTTCATATTCAATACTCATAAATTAAACCACCAATTATAACGGTCTCCTATTATGAAAATACGTTGATGCAATTTAGAATACCACAATGCAATGGAGTCAAATAATGTTAATCCTACTCATGTGTGAATATTCATTCAGATATATAGCCATATACGTTATTCATATACAATTCCCGAATGGGCAGGTTCAGTATAATAAGCAAAAAAATCACATCAAAAACTGTAAAAAAAAATCTTTAATGCTCATTTTATTCCATTCCTAAAAAGTGTTTGTATATGAATAACGTATATGGTTATATATATGAATGAATATTCACACGAGTAGGATTAACATTTTTTGATTCCATTGCATTGTGGTATTCTAAATTGCATCAACGTCAGTGTATATATTATGGACGGATTGACATTCATGAGCAGGACTCAATTTAAATTTTATATTTTCTGATTTTACTGTTTCGTGGTATATTTTAGATGAGGTATTCTATATTGCACAAATGTCAATGTATATATCGTGGATAATATGATATGCAGTTTATTTGATCTTGGATTATAATAATAAAAAATATATTTTCATAATAGGAGAATGCTATAATTGATGGTTTAATTTATGAGTATTGAATATGAAACTGTATGTTGTCAGAGTGTTATGGAGTGACGTGGCAGACTGGAGGGGCGTGGAGTGTTGTGAAGTGACGTGGAGTGTCTTAGAGTGGAGGGGCGAAGAGTGGAATAGAGTGTCGTAGAGTGGAGGGCCATAGAGTGGAGTAAAGTGCTGTAGAGTGGTGTAGCGTAGAGTGGAGTAAAGTGTCATAGAGTGGAGTAGGATAGAGTGGCGTAGAATGTTGTAGATTGGAGGGGTGGAGAGTGGTGGAGTAGAGTGGTGTGGAGTGGCGTAGGGGGGCATAGAATGGCATGTCAGAATGGAGAAGTGTGTCGTAGAGTGGAGTGTTGTGGTGTAGAGTGGTATGGAGGTTTGTGGAGTGGAGTGGAGTGGAGTGGTGTGGAGTAGAGGGGTGTGGAGTAGAGTAGAATATCGTAAAGTGGACTGGCATGGTGTTGTAAACTGGGGTGGCACATAGTGGTGTAGAGTGGAGTAGTATGTCGTGGAGTGGAGCAGAGTGCAGAATAGTGGAGTATAGTGCTGTAGAGTGGAGTAAAGTGTTGAGTGGTATAGAGTAGAGTGTTGCGGCATAGATGAAGTGTCGTAGAGTAGAGCGGAGGGATGTAGAGTGTCCTAGAGTGGAGTAGAGTGGTGTTGCATAGAGTGGAGCAGAGTGGCATGGCGTAAAGTGGAGGGTCGTATAGTGGAGGAGCATAGACTGGAGGAGCATAGGATGGAGGGGCATAGGATGGAGGGGCGTAGAATGGAGGGACATAGAGTGTCACAGAGTGGAGTGGCAGAGAGCGGAGTAGAGTGACCTAGAGTAAAATGGCATAGAGTGGCATAAAGTGGTGTAGTGTTGCAGAGTGGCAGAGTGTAATAGAGTGCCAAAGAGTGTAGTAGAGGGGTATAGAGTAGAGAAGTGTAGAGTGGAGTGCTGTAGAGTTGAGTAAAGTGTCACAGAGTCGAGAGGCATAGCGTGAATTGTCGTAGAGTGGAGTAAAGTGGTGTTGAGTAGAGTGGAGTGTCATAGAGCAGAGTGTTGTAGAGAGGAGTAGAGTGGCCTATAGTTAAGTGGTGTTTAGTGCCATAAAGTAGAGTGACAAAGAGTGAAGTGGCACAGAATAAAGTGTCATAGAGTGGTGCGACGTGTCATAGAGTGTCATAAATTAGAGTCGAGTAGAGTGGAGTGGGAGTAGAGTGTAGTGTCAGAGTATAGTAGAGTGGCATAGAGTGGAGAAGAGCAGCATAGAGTGGAGTAGAATGCTGTAAAGTGGAGTGGAGTATGAATGCTATGGTAGTGCACTGCCATTACAGAGAACACATTTTCAATTTAAATGACCATTACATTTGCACACACATACAGTTTTACTGATAAAACTATACAGCATAGAAACACTAATGTGTGGTATGGTTTCGTTTTGAATGTATTCAAATATTTGCTTCCAGCTCACTTAAGAATTACAAAAAAAGTGCTTCATATGTGCTTTCCTAATATTCTAAAATATTTGCACGGTTGACTTACAGACATTTACATTTTGTTGTGTGCTAGAAAAAAACCTTTAGTTAGTAAAATACATTTGTAGAGCGCACAGTACTCAAAGGTGTCACGATGCAAGCAAAACCTAGAAGCTGCGACAGAGGCAGGGAGAGCAAATGAAAACGAGAAGAAAAGGGAAAAAGCAACCTCCTTTCACACCCTCAGATTGTCAGATAAAGTCTCTCACTTTGAAATCAGAGAAAGAAAAATAAATAACAAGCTCCCTCGGAATATAGAGTCTGCCATTTGACCTCTGTCTCTGAATACAATTGCAAATGTGGCAAGATAAGAACAAAATTTAAAGGCATGTTTACAGAAAGCAAGCACTGTAGAAGAATACAGTAAAGAGGGTATGCACCAAGGGGTGGCCTAATTCAAGCTGGACAGGCTAAAACAAATAAAGCCAGCAAACAGAAATCAAGCAAATGTGAGTTACAAACCACAAAGCCAGTGGTAATCAATGGACGGAATGCATTCTTAGGTCAGCTTTACAAATGTCCCCAAGATGTCTTAAGCACACCAGACAGCTGTGCTGTCTGGTAGGCTTTGACCTAATAAGAAGGGGTGAGAGCAGACCACCCAGGCATTGGACGTGCCCTGGGCCCAGAATAGGCCCAACAGTGTTTCTGCATCTCTCTTCTCCCCTTCGCTGCCAAAGTCACCGAGAGACTCGTAAACACCCAGCTGACCGCCTTCATTGAAGAAAACTCCATCCTAGACGCCTCCCAGTCCGGGTTCCGCAGCAACCACAGCACTGAGACGGCCCTCCTCGCTGCCACTGACGACCTCCACATGCTACTAGACCAGGGGCACACCGCAGCCCTCATCCTACTTGACCTCTCCGCAGCCTTCGGCACCGTCTCACATCGCACCCTCACAGTCAGACTATACGACGCAGGGATACAAGGAACCGCCCTCGCCTGGATCCGATCCTTTCTCTCCGGCAGAACCCAGAGGATCAGACTCCCTCCTTTTCTCTCCGAACCCACTCGGATCAACTGCGGAGTTCCCCAAGGATCATCGCTCAGCCCCACGCTCTTCAACATCTACATGGCCCCCCTCGCCGCCATCGTCAGACAACATGGGCTCAGCATAGTATATTACGCCGACGACACCCAGCTCATCCTCTTCCTCACGAAGAACCCCGAAGACACCAGACTCTTTTTCCAAGAAGGAATGAGAGACGTAGCCGCCTGGATGAAAAGCAGCTGCCTGAAGCTCAACTCGGAGAAGACCGAGGTCCTCATCCTTGGACCCTCCACCTCTGCCTGGGACGACACCTGGTGGCCCTCCGCCCTCGGGAGTCCGCCCACCCCTACAGACCACGCACGGAACCTCGGCATCATCCTCGACTCCTCCCTCACCATGACCCGCCAGATCAACTCCATCGCCTCCACCAGCTTCAACTGGCTCCGGATCCTCCGTAAGACCTTCAAGTGGATACCCCCAGAATGCAGAAAAACCGTCACCCACGCACTCATAACCAGCAGATTGGACTACGGCAACGCCCTCTATGCTGGAATCAACAGATCCCTCCTACACAGGCTACAGACCGTCCAGTACGCCGCAGCCAGACTCGTCCTCGGAACCCCATGGCACGAACACATGACCCAACACCTACGCAACCTCCACTGGCTCCCCGTCGAGAAGAGAGTGACCTTCAAACTGCTCACCCACGCCTACAAATCCCTCCACAACATCGGACCCAAATACCTCAACGAGAGAGTCTCCTTCCACATACCCAAGAGAGACCTTCGCTCCGCAGACCTCGCCCTCGCAGAGACCCCTCGCATCCGCAGAACCAGAACAGGAGGAAGAGCTTTCTCCTACGTCGCAGCCAGAGCCTGGAACGAGCTCCCAGTGAACATCAGACGCTCCCCCGCCCTCCACACCTTCAGAAGGAGCCTCAAGACCTGGCTCTTCGACTGAACCGGAGCTGCCTCCCCCCCCCCAGCGCCTTGAGACCCTCACGGGTGAGTAGCGCGCTTTAAAACCCCTGATTGATTGAATAGAAGGGGCAGACGTCCCACTAGACACCAGGGAAAAATGGTTTAAAAAAGAGAAGGGGTTGGAGCGGCCCACCCAGAGATATGGCCATGACCCCACCCCACAACGGGCCCAACAGTCTTTCTGACACCACTAGCCACCTGGGAAAAATAAAAGAAGAGATGGCGACAGGATATATATATATAAGTCGTATTGATGGCACAGCATGGGATTTCACTTGCCGACTTTCCTGGTTGGAGGCCCACTGTGGAGAAACATGTAACTATGATGTTTGCTTGTCGGACTGAAACCCACTGGGGTAATACTTTGCTTGAGGGTTGAAAAACTACAGTCACCAGCATGCCTTTTGCAGTACGTCACTTGTCAGCCTAAACAGGCATAAATATCGCATGCGTAATGGTGCTTGCAAGCATTTCAGCTGGCAGCAGTTGTTCCTCTGACGAAGAAGCTTTTCAGCTTTGAAACGCGTTAGGATTTCATTTGATATCCAACTGTGAATGCCGGATTTCGTCAAATAAATGCCTTTGAAGCATCCTGCTGTTGGAAGTGTCCTCGCCTCAGGGCAAACTTTTCTTGGGATATTTTGCGGCAGCCTGGCTGCAGAGGACATGCCACTACGATATTCTATAGCGTGGGGCCAGAGACTCAAAAATAATCTCAAGTCGTATTGATGGCACAGCATGGGATTTCACTTGCCGACTTTCCTGGTTGGAGGCCCACTGTGGAGAAACATGTAACTATGATGTTTGCTTGTCGGACTGAAACCCACTGGGGTAATACTTTGCTTGAGGGTTGAAAAACTACAGTCACCAGCATGCCTTTTGCAGTACGTCACTTGTCAGCCTAAACAGGTATAAATAACGCATGCGTAATGGTGCTTGCAAGCATTTCAGCTGGCAGCAGTTGTTCCTCTGACGAAGAAGCTTTTCAGCTTTGAAACGCGTTAGGATTTCATTTGATATCCAACTGTGAATGCCGGATTTCGTCAAATAAATGCCTTTGAAGCATCCTGCTGTTGGAAGTGTCCTCGCCTCAGGGCAAACTTTTGTTGGGCTATTTTGCGGCAGCCTGGCCGCAGAGGACATGCCACTACGATATTCTATAGCGTGGGGCCAGAGACTCGAAAATAATCTCAAGTCGTATTGATGGCACAGCATGGGATTTCACTTGCCGACTTTCCTGGTTGGAGGCCCACTGTGGAGAAACATGTAACTATGATGTTTGCTTGGCGGACTGAAACCCACTGGAGTAATACTTTGCTTGAGGGTTGAAAAACTACAGTCACCAGCATGCCTTTTGCAGTACGTCACTTGTCAGCCTAAACAGGTATAAATAACGCATGCGTAATGGTGCTTGCAAGCATTTCAGCTGGCAGCAGTTGTTCCTCTGACGAAGCTTTTCAGCTTTGAAACGCGTTAGGATTTCATTTGATATCCAACTGTGAATGCCGGATTTCGTCAAATAAATGCCTTTGAAGCATCCTGCTGTTGGAAGTGTCCTCGCCTCACGGCAAACTTTTGTTGGGATATTTTGCGGCAGCCTGGCCGCAGAGGACATGCCACTACGATATTCTATAGCGTGGGGCCAGAGACTCGAAAATAATCTCAAGTCGTATTGATGGCACAGCATGGGATTTCACTTGCCGACTTTCCTGGTTGGAGGCCCACTGTGGAGAAACATGCAACTATGATGTTGCTTGTCGGACAGAAACCCACTGGGGTAATACTTTGCTTGAGGGTTGAAAAACTACAGTCACCAGCATGCCTTTTGCAGTACGTCACTTGTCAGCCTAAACAGGTATAAATAACGCATGCGTAATGGTGCTTGCAAGCATTTCAGCTGGCAGCAGTTGTTCCTCTGAAGAAGAAGCTTTTCAGCTTTGAAACGCGTTAGGATTTCATTTGATATCCAACTGTGAATGCCGGATTTCGTCAAATAAATGCCTTTGAAGCATCCTACTGTTGGAAGTGTCCTCGCCTCAGGGCAAACTTTTGTTGGGCTATATATATATATATATATATATCCACTCACACAGCCACTTACTCACCCATACAGCCAATCACACACCACTCACTCTCCAATACAGTCACTCACACAGTGGGTCTGTGAGTCAGGCGTGAGTCTCGAAGTAGAAATGTGAGAGAGTATGAGTGAGTCTGTAAGTGGGTGCATGGGTGTCTGACTGGGTCTGGAGTGGGTGTGAAAGTGTCTGAGTTGTTCTTTGAGTCAATGCATGAGTGCCTGAGTCTGTTCTGCTCGTTCTCTGCCTTTTTTCTGCTCACTTCTGAACTATATTTTGCCTCTCTCTGCTCGTTGCTGGCCTTTATTTTGCCTCTTTCTGCTTGTTTCTGACCTTTATCTTGCCTCTTTCTGCTAGTTGCTGATCTTTAGCTCTTTCTCCTCGTTTTTGACGTTTATCTCGTCTCTTTCTGCTCGTTTGACCTCTATTTTCCCTCTTGCTGCTAATATCTGACCTCTATTTTGACTCATTCTGCTTGTTTCTGATTTCCGTTTTGCCTCTTTCTGCTAATTTCTGATCTCTATTTTGTTCCTCCTGCTCGTTGCTGGCATCTATTGTGCTTCTTTCTGCTCATTGCTGGCCTCTATTTTGCCTCTTTCTGCTCATTGCTGGCCTTTATTTTCCCTCTTTCTGTTCACTTCTTACCTTTATTCTGCCTCTGTCTGGTCATTTCTGACCTTTATCATGCTTCTTTCTGCTAGTTGCTGACCTTTATTTTGCCTCTTTCTGCTTGTTGCTGACCTTTATTCTGCCTCTTGCTGCTCGTTTCTGACATCTATTTTGCCTCTTTCTGCACGTTTCTGACCTTTATTCTGCCTCTTTCGGCTCATTTCTCAGCTTTATTTGACCTCTTTCTGCTCATTGCAGATCTTTATCCCGCTTCTTTCTGCTCGTTGCTGACCTTTATTCTGCCTCTTTCTGCTTGTTTTTGACCTTTATTCTGCTTCTTGCTGCTTCTTGCTGCTCATTTCTGACCTTTATTTTGCCTCTTTCTCCTCTTCCCCCGGGAGTGCGGGGGGAGCCTCAAGGCCCCCGCGGTCCCAGCTTGCTCCCGACTCATGCGGGAGCCAGCATTGCTCCCGCAGCAGTAGGCTACTTGAAATAGCAGCTTCCTGCTTGAGGGAGCAATGTTTTCATCTGCTTCCCTGCATGCAAATATGCATGCAGGGAAGCAGATGAAAACACTATTTTTGGAAGCTGGAGCTGTTTGACAGCTCCGGCTTGTAGAAAGCGGAGTTATGTTTGCTTTTGGTTGGTGGGAGCTGTCAGCTTCCACCAAGCAAAAGCAAACAGCTACCTCCCGACAGTGGGCACCTTGGGAAATAGCAGGAGGTAACAGGAGCCAGCCCTGGGGGGGCGGTACCCAGGGCCATAAATGGCTCCACAAGGAGGGCCACGCGGCCCTTCTCCATCGTAAAACGTTGCCCCAGGGAGGTGGTGGCCCCTTGAGACAGAAGTCTGCGACAGACCCCTACATTAATTTATTTAAGCCCCGGGGAGATGGCGGTCCCCCTGGGCTGCGATGGGCCATGCAGGCCCCCGCATTCATTATATATGTTTTGCCCCGGGGAGGTGGCGGGCCACAGGGCACAGCCATCCGTGTAGATATTTTTAAGTGTCCTGGGGAGGTGGCGGTCCCCAGGGCTATGGGGGGGTGGGCGGGGCCCTGCATTAATTTTACTTGATTTCCACCAGGGAGGTGGCGATCCCTGGGGCGTGGGTGGGCCCAGTGGGCCTGCATGCAAAAATATTTTAAAGTGCTCCTGGGAGGTGGCGGTCACGCAGCTAACATAAGTCCTAGGAGGGGGGCCCCCTCCTTTATATAATTGCTCATTTATTTTTTTTTATGCTTTTTTTTTGCCCTGCGGGACTCCCCAAGAGGCCTGGGGGTCAGCGTATTCCTACCCTCTCCCTTCTCTTTTAACTTTTTTTTTTACTTTTATTGTGGGACTTGGCTGAAGCCGAGTCCCAAGATGGCTGCCAACAATACCTTGTTTAAGTGTTGGCAGCCAATCACATTTCAGCACGGGGACTGTCTGGTCCTCAGAGGTTCCGCGTCCATATATATACAAATTTAGATTTCCCTTAATATTTCCAAAACTACTGAACGGATTTACGTCACTTTACAAAAAGGTCGCTTTCTGGACCAACAGCTACCTTTCTCTCAAATTTTGGGAACTCCCTGTTTCTTGGCCCCCGCTTGATGGATCACCACAAAATTAGCAACACAGCAGTTGAAGTGAGCATCGTATTAGTTTTGCAAATTTTGTGAGGATTCGTCAAACGACACCATAGTTATAGGGAAAACAAAAAATGTTCTTCCTATGGAAACTATGTCCTAACTATAACTAACTACGGGCGACTGCCAGTTGGTGTGTGTGTGTGTATATATATATATATATATATATATATATATATATATATATGTGTGTGTGTGTGTGTGTATATATATTCACTGAAAAAACCATAGGTTTCAGGGATGTTATAGTTAGTTGGACATTTCACTCGTATAAAACCATAGAAATTTCCCCGTTATAGTTAGTTCAGCTAAGTATAACTCGCGCTCCCGCAATGCACTGCTGATGACGTCACATATTACATCATTCATGACATGGTCAGTGACATCACTAATGACATCACTGATGACATCTCAAATGACATCACTGATGACATCATCCAGTGACTATGTGTTTCTGTAAAGTTTAAATATGTATGCCAAGGTGTATTGAAGAATGAGTGGGTGTATAAGTGTCTGGATGAAGGATTTAGTAGGTGTGTGACTGACTGTATAAGTGAGTGATTAAATGTGTCTTACTGAATACATGCGTTAGTGACTAAACTGTCTAAATGTGTGCATCAGTATGTCTGTTGTTGTGTAAGCTGCTGCATGTGTTGGTCAGTAGCTACATGAGTGTCTATATGGGTTATTGATTGGTTGCCTGAGTATTTGTATGGGAGACTGAGTGTGTGTGTGGGTGGGTGGGAGGTGTGTGACTGTGCATAGATGTGCGAGTGGTTGATTCACTGGATGTATGGGTTCAAGATTGCATGTGGAAACAGCTGTATGGGCGGGTGAGTGTGTGTATGGGTGTGTTGGTGAGAGATTGGATGTCTCAGTGGTACATGTCCAAGTAACTACATATGTAAAAGGCAGTGTATGTGAGAGTTGGAGTATATAAATGACTATATGTGAGAGTCAGTGATTGTGAGAGTGGCTGTATGGATGAGTGTGTACGTGTCTCAGTGATTGTATAAGGGAGTAAGTATGTGTTAGTATATGTTTGAATAAGTGAGGTGGTGTGTGTATAACTGTATAGGTCAGTAAATGGAAGTGTGATTGATTCTTTGCATGACTGACTAGGTGTGTGAGTAACTCCATGGGTGAGTGGCGGTGTGTGTGTCTGTATAGGTGTATGAGTGCATATGATAGTGTTGTATTGATGAGTGACTGTATGTATGAGTGATTGTATGGGTAAATGAGTGGATGTGTGTGTAGACCTAGGAATCAGTGAGTGCGTATGTAGTAACTGGTATTGGTGTGTCGATGGTTTCGAAAATGGTAGTCTGTATTTTACAGTGGGTGTGTCAAAGGTTATATTAGAGTGTGAGGAGGTGCATCAGATTTTCACGTGGATTGGCCCCGGGGACCCCATCCCCCGGGGACGGCCTTTAGTTATTTTTTTGGGGGGGAAGGGGGCCGCGTGGCCCCCCTCCAGGGCCACTTCTAGACCCAGGGACCCCATCCCCCGGGGCAGGCCCTATCCATTGGGGACCGTGGGGGGAGCCCCAATGCCCCCACAGTCCCGCCGGCTCCCCGCATCCTGCAGGAGCCGGCATTGCTTTTCCACATGGGGAGCTGCTGACATGCAGCTCCCCGTGTGGAAAAGCAATCTGCTTTGGATTTTGGAAGAGAGAGTAGATTTCTCTGCTCTCGCTTCCAAAATCCAAAGCAAGTTTGCTATGACAGGGCGGGAGCCGCATGGCTCCCGCCCTGCCATAGCAAACAGCAGTGTCCTGGGGGTGGGCACCCCGGGACACTGCAAGAGCCGGCCCTGGGGGGTGGCGGTCCCCAGGGCCATCAAGGGCTCCAGGAGGGGGGCCGTGCGGCCCCCCTCCCAATGTGATTGAAGCCCCGGGGAGGTAGTGGTCCCCGGGGCTCGGGGGTCCGTAACGGACCCCCGCATTTGCATTTTAGTGCCCCGGGGAGGTGGTGGTCCCCGGGGCGTGTGGGGGGGCTCGAGCCCCCCCCACACAGGTTTATTTATGTTTTAAAAAAAGCCCCGGGGGTTGGCGGTCCGAGGGACTTGGTGGGGCCTTGGAGGCCCCCCCACACATTAAAAATGAAGCCCCGGGGGTGGCGGTCCCCGGGGCTGCGGGAGGGCCGAGTGCCCTCCCGCACATAATTTTAAGCAAGCCCCGGGGGTGGCGGTCCCCGGGGCTGCGGGAGGGCCAAGTGCCCTCCCGCACATAATGTTAACCAAGCCCCGGGGGTGGCGGTCCCCGGGGCTGTGGGGTCCCCCGCGGGGCCCCGCATATATTTGTTGGAAATGCCCCCGGGACCTGGCCCACCCGGGGGCCTCAATTAAATGAAGCACGGGAGCCTGCGCTTCATTCTTAAAAAAAATTTCAGCGGGATTCGCGACCCCAAAGGTTTTTTGGGCCCTGGGGGTCCTTGTGGGACCCCCTGAGCAGGCCTGGGGGGTCAGGGTGTTTCTACCCTGCCCCCTTTTCTTGTTTTTTTATCTTTTTCCTCACCTTTTCTTTCTCCCTCCCTCCCTCCGAGCACAAGATGGCTGCCAACACTTCCTGGTTTGAAGTGTTGGCAGCCAATCAGAGGCAAGCTCGTGCTCTGGGATTAGGCTCCGCCCACATATATATATATTTTTTTCTTTAATATCTCAAAAACTACTGAACGGATTTACACCATTTTAAAAAAAAGGTCGCTTTCTGAACCAAGCACTACCTTTTTGCCAAATTTTGTGTAATTCTGTTCAGCAGTTCGGGCTGTAGCCTTGCCTAAAGTTTCCTATGGGAAATTGATTTTTGACTCTTATTTTTTGAATTTCTCAGCAACTACTGAACGGATTTACACCATTTAAAAAAAGGTAGCTTTCTGAACCAAGAGCTACCTTTCTGCCAAACTTGGTGTAATTCCGTTCAGCAGTTCGGGCTGTAGCCTGTCTCAAAATTTCCTATGGAAATTAACACACGAAAAACACTTTTTCGGACCCCCCTTTTTTCTCCGCCCCCGCTTGACGAATCACCCCCAAGCTTTCAGGATAGGAGCTGACCTGGATAGATCTTTTTTGGGGAGAATTTCACAAAGATTCGTTAAACGACGCCAAAGATATTAGCAAATCAAAAAATGCTTTTCCTATGGAAACTAGGTTCTAACTATAACTACCTACTGGCGACCGCCAGTAGGTAATATATAGATATAGATATATATATATATATATATATATATATATATATATCCCCTAAGTGTCCCTGCAAGAAGATCCAGCCTCTCTAGAGTTGCGTTTCAGATAGAAATTTTTTATTACAGACAGACGAAAACAGATACGCGTTTCGACTCTCTTGAGTCTTAGTCACATGACCACAGCAATTGTTTTGGCCTTTAAATAATACGTCAGTGTGGCCGTGTTTCTCATAGACACAGACAACAGATGCTCGTTTCTACTTCACGAGCATGTAATTCGGTGGTCACAGCATGAGACATTGTGTGCGTATATATACATAAACTCATGTGGAACACTTAATCAAGCGTAATGTTATCAATAAATCAGGCAAACAAAACCGCACCTATATTTACAACAGATTATTGGTATATTATACTTTGTTTCATTGTTTTAGCTGTCACATCGGTATTCAAAATAAATACATTAACTGAAAAAACATGGTCTGCCCTTATGTATTGAATTCGATTTGACAACCATCATTGAATCAATATATGGGCAGAACAGATATGACAAAAATGGTCCTATCATCCTGCATAATAGTAGGGGATATCAAAGAATATGGATTGTTCCTACAAGTAAGATTAATTCATTAGTAAAATTAGTGAAATCGATATATATATTTATATATATATTTTTTTTTATATTGGGGGGCAGCCCATGTAGGAAATGGGCCTGACCCCATCACCCCCGCACCGCTAATCGGACCCACAGTCTTTCTGCCACTGGGGGTCAAATTATGTGTTTTACCACTAATTTAACCTCAGGTATAAATCCCACTAGATGCCAGGGACAAGTTTATTTTCTTGAAACCAAATATGGGTTTGGGGTGACCCATCTAGGGATTTGGCCTAATCCCCACTGCTAAAGCCCCTAATGTCTCTATACCTCCCTGTGACTTAGAGCATGCCCAACCTCATGGCATGCAAGAGAGATTTTGGATTCTTTTGGGCACTTGTCAAGGTGAATGGCCCCCATAACTAGGGCTTTGGGTCAGCCATAAACCAAAGAATCCTAAAGCCCCTAGGCATTTCTGAAACCGAGGAACACAGGCAAATTTGGGGTGCTGTGTCTTGCATGGGTCTTGCTACACTCTCTTACCCAGAGTGCACTGCAAACCTCAAACTTCGGTAAAATTACACATCTTCCTTGCATTTCTGTGAGGGAAAGTTCCAGAATCTGCAGACTACCCAGTGTTGCCCCAGTTTTCTCAATAAAAACAGCACCCCAGTTGTATGGGTGGGCCTATAGCCCGTGACAGGAACTGACCAAACCAGGCCAGACCATGGCAAGACTACATTGACTTAATATAGCCCCAGTGTTCATTCTTTCTAGTCGCAGACACTAGGTCCAGCCACACAAGTTGGATTCCACTTTTAACGGAAGACATGTGGGAACATAGGATTAAGAAACATTTTTATTATCAATTGTATTTCTCTACATTTTTGGCTTCCAAATGTAATAAACTAATTAATTATTCTAGCTGTGTGGATTCAGAATTTATATAAATGCTTTGCTGAGGATTATCATTAAAAAGGACTTCACACACTAAGGTACATCTTGTTTGTTCAACACTAGGCACAATGCACGCAAGAGTGTGCTTTTGGATTAACAGACTACAGCACAATAAAGGATGGCACTTAAAAATGTCACTGGGCGCTAATACCAAGTCCTCGAAATACGCGTTAAATAATACACAGTGTCTCAGTGTTCAAGAGTTGCCCTGTTTTCTCATTTTCAGCATCATAAAAACAAGTCTTTGGTTGATACACATTCCGTTCGTGTGCTAACCTTAGGGATGGTGCTTAACTGAATTTGTAGGGGAGAAGATGTCCGCAGCTTCGGAGATTCGCAGGAGACGCAATGCAGAAGAAGCTTGGATGAGTCGGGGAGCCGTTCAGGTGAGCGGGATTGCTGAAGAGGATCCGTCCTCTTCAAACAGTGGGTAAGCCAAGCACTGCCTTTTGTTTTGGGTGCGGCATAATTAGTGTTCCCAAAACCGAGATGGCAAGGCAATCTGAACGTGAGCTGCCCCGGGGGACTGAGTCAGCCCAAATATCACCGTAGTTATGGTGAGTTGGCCTGAATGCCTTAGGGGATGTTACTGTTTGTGCTTTGGTGTTTCATGACTTGGGGCCTAGGACCCCTGGGGATAATTACGGCTGCAGCCAATGCAGGTAAGAGCGTTGGGGTCAGGTGGGGGGGATTTCGATGGACGATGACAAGGGAAAATTAAATAAATGATACATTTTTCGTACTCGTCTGTCGAAATCCCCCCCGCCACCCTGCCCCACCGATCTTACCTGCACGGGCTGCGGCTGGATAATTACCATGCCAAGAACATTGTCAAGCCTACAGGACAATGAGTCCCTTGAACAGCCAGAGAGGCATTGAGACGTGTGCTCGATCCCGCTAGCCCTTCTCACACAAGGTACAGAAGGAGTGAGAACACAAGGAGCTCAGGGTCATGGTTGCAAAGAAGGGCTTACTGGGTGGGGTTTGTCAGGATGGCGTGCATCAAAGAGGTGAACCAGACGGGGGCATGTACGTTGGCAGCTGGTTCCTATGAGTGACTGTCTGGACCATACCCTTTCCAGTATATGAATTAATATAAATGTCCTTTCACTCTTTTGGCATCAAGGATCCGTTGAACCTCGAATTCCAGCTGTCCATCGATAGCTATAGGAAGGGGTAGAGGTGCTGGGTGGGTCTGGGCACAGTAGTGTTTTATGAGGGACACATGGAATACTGGATGGACAGGTAAGTCATCGAGTAATAGGAGGCTACAGGATTGATTATACTGTCCACAGGGAAGGGACCCACATATCGCGGTAGTAACTCACGTAGTCCATAGAGCCGTAGATGGTTTGTGGAGAGCTAAACATGATTCCCTTTCTCATAATTAGGGGCTTTTATTTGATGTTTATTGGCCTGCTATATCTTGTTTGCTTTTGCTTGTTGGAGATGTTTGAGTACTTCTTGTTGCTGTAGGGACAAATGGGTTCATAATTCCTGTACAGTGGGTACAGACCCAGTCTGCCTTGCAGCATCCTCAGGTAACATACATAGGCTCATCCCAGTTACACAGTAAAACGGCGATACCCCAGTAGCTGTGTGAATCGAATTATTGTAAGTGAATTCTGCCAATGGTAGCAGGGTCTCCCACGCTGTGAAATTGGTTGTTAATAAACACCTCAGGGTTTGTTCCAGGAGCCTGATTTACTTGTTCAGTTTGCCCATCAGTTTGTGAATGGTAGGCCGACAAGAGTTGTGCCTCAATGTTTAAAGAAGTACACAGGTTGTGCCAAAATCAGGAAACAACTTGTGGGCCTCTGTCTGATACAATGACTGAGGGGAACTCCATGCAAATGCTTTATGTATTGAACGAACAAAAGGGAGAGGGTCTTGGCAGTTGGTATCTGTTTTAGGGCAACAAAATACGCCATTTTTTAAAACAGATCTACAATTGCCCATATGGTAGTATAAACGTTGGAAGCAGGTAAATCAGTGATGAAGTGCATGCTGATGGTAGGCCTTGGTTGTGGTGGCACTGGCAATGAAAGCAATAAACCAGCAGGAGCAGAGTGGGAAGCTTTATTTTGGGTATATATTGGACATGTTTGGACATGATTATGCATGTGTTTGGACGATGTGGCCACCAAAACCACCATTTGTGGTTTGCTAGTGTTTTTTGTATCCCAGGGTGCCCTGGTAATGGAGTGTTGTGGCACCAGGTCAAAGCTTCCTGTCTCAGATTATTAGTGGGGCTATACAATGTAGTGCTGTGATAAAGCAAACCATCACGCATGTAGTTGTTCTCTTTGTCCACCCACTTGTCTATGTCTGCTTGTTTAGTGTATTGGCGAACTTTGTCTAGAAAGGGGTCTCATTCGTACAGCCCAATGATGTGTTCTGGAGCTAGGATGTATTGTGGAGGTGCCTGACTTGTGTCCTGGCCGTCATGTCATCATCGAGACAATAAATCAGCTTTAGTCTCTTGGGCTCCAGGTCTATACATGATCACAAAATTGAAATCACTAAAGAAATGGGGTCGACCTTCAAGGATCTGAAAAACTGAAGGTTTTTATGATCTATGTGTATGGTGACAGTGTGTTGTGCTCCAAGTAAGTACTGCTGCCATTCCTGAAAACAGAGTTTAATATCGAGCAACTCACGTTCAGCCACTGTGTAATTCTGTTTGGTGGGCAGCAACTTCTTGGAAAGGTAGGCACTGGGGTGCATGTGTCCTGTCAAACTGTTGAGTTGTGATAAGATTCCCCCTACTGCCACCTGCGAGGCCTCTGCCTCCACAAAGTACGGCTGTGTGGGATCATGGAGTTTTAGTATTGGGGCTGACATGAATTCCTGTTTCAAAGAATAGAAGCCTTGTTCCGCAACTTGCGACCAAATGAAGGGTGCTTTCTTCCTCAATAATTTTGTAATGGGGCTTACAATGTCTGAGAAAAGAGTGATAAATCTCCTATGAAAATTGGCAAAGCCCAAGAAACTCTGCACCTCTTTAATGGAGGTTGGGGCCGGCCAATCCAGAATTGCCTGGACCTTTTTTATGTCCATGGTTATACCTTCAAGTGACAGGATACAGCCTAGAAACTCAACTTTTTGAATGTGAAATGTGCACTTCTCTACTATGGCAAACAGGGCATGGTCTCAGAGCCACTGTAAGACTGTTCGTACATGAGTGATATGATCGGTCATGTTTTCGGAATAAATGAGGATGTCGTCAATGTACACGATGACACATACGTCCAGCAGATCTTGTAGGATTTATAACTAATTGAAATGCGGCAGGGGCGTTAGACAGGCTGAATGGCATGACAGTGTATTCCAATAAACCAAACTTGGTTCAAAAAGGTGTCTTCCATTCGCCATTCATCCCCCTCCTTCACCCTAATGAGGTAACACGCCCCGGGTAAATCGAGTTTAGTGTATACTGTAGAGTCGCAAACCTGGTATAGGAAGATGGGGATTAAGGGCAACAGGTACTGTATTTTATCATTACCTTATTTAGTGCCCAGTAGTCAATGCAGGCCTGCAACTTGCAGTTCTTTTAAATCAATCAGCATTTGTATAGAGCAGCACTATCAACCCTAAGGGTATCTGGGTGTGGAGATGCAGTGTCTCCATCGAACAGCCAGGTCTTGTGTTTCTTTCTGAAGTCTGTCAGAGAGGGTGCTGTTGGAGGTGGAGGGGCAAATCATTCCAGTTCTTGGTGGTGATGTAAAGGAGCGGCCCCCGCTATGGCTGCAACGGATGCAGTGGGGTGTGCGCGGGCGAGTGAGGAGGATCGCAGGGGTCTAGACGGCCGATGGATGTTCAGTCGATGGTTGATGTAGGAGGATCCTTGATCATGGAGAGCTTTGTAGGCGTGCGTAAGAATCCTTAACTGGTATCTCGTCTGGATGGGGAGCAAGTGGAGGTTTCTGAGGTAGGAAGTGATGTCGATCCATTTGGGGAGGTCCACGATGAGTCTGGCTGCAGCATTCTGTATGGTCTGGATTCTTCTGAGGAGCTGGGTGAGGATGCCGGCATAGAGAGCATTGCCGTAGTCAAAGCGGCTGGTGATGAGGGCCTGAGTGACAGTCTTTCGGGTGTTGACTGGGAGAAAGAAGAGTGGTAAGGATGCAGGAGAAGGGACATGTCTAATGAACCATAATGCAAATAGCATCCAGGTAACTCTTTAGATGCTTGGTCTCAGGATCCGACAAGACCTAGATGCAACTGCAGGGGAGGATTGAGCCTGGCAGTAAGTCTATATGACAGTCGAATTCTTGACGAGGGGGCATTTGCGTTGCCTTTTGTTCATCAAAAACATTCTGAAAATCCTGGTATTCGATGGGTAGGGAAGCTACAGATCCTTGTTCAATTGCAGCACAAATTAAGGGTGATACTAATTTCTGTGCTGTGGCATAGCAATGAGTTCACCAATAGGGTGACCCACAGAGTAACCAAGGGTAAGGCCCAATCAATATTAGGGTTGTGGAGCTGGAGCCAGGGAACTCCTAATATAGCCCTGAACATAGGTGTGTCGATCAGGTCAATGGTCAGAGTCTCGGTATGTCCGTTGTCACATACCACATCTGCCTCGTGCTGCCTGATATTAATTATGCCCGTAAAGAGTTCGGAGCCATCCACCGATCAAACAGGTTCAGGTTCTGCCTTTTTAATCCTAGGAATCTTCAAGGAACTAGCAAGGGTGAGGTCTAAAAATGTCTAGTTTCCCCGGAGGAGTTGGAACGATTTTCAGCTGTTGTGGACAGATAATCATAGTTACAGGTATGGTTAGGTGCTGCTGGACATTACTCAAGGTATATACCAAATAGTATGAGGTCTTATCTAGATATGCACTGTTAGACTTGGCATCCTTGGCGTGGTTTCCCCTGACTTTCTGTCTTCTGACCTCCTGTCTTGCTGACTTCCTATTTGCTGGCTTTAGGATTCTGGGCACTTTACCACTGCTAACCAGTGCTAAAGTGCATACGCTCCATACTCAAAACATGGTAACATTGGTTTATCCCCAATTAGCATATTTAATCTACTTAGACGTCCATAGTAAAGTTCACTATATGTGCCCAATGCCTGTAAATTAAATGCTACTAGTGGGCCTGCAGCACTGATTGTCCTACCCACTTCAGTAGCTCTTTAAACATAGCTCAGGGCCTGCCATTGCAGAACCTGTGTGTGCAGGTTTAAATTGCCATTTCGAACTGGCAAGCCTACACCTCAGAAGAAGTATCAACAATCTCTTCTCTCATTAAAGAAGTTAGAACCTTCAGTACAACCTCAGGAACAGTAACTCAACTTTTGAAACAATTAGAATATACTATGCGCAAGGAAGTGAATCAGAAACTCCATGCTACAACACTAATCCAATACCACAAAGTCAAACGCATTCCACGTGGATTAAGGATCTCCTTGAAAACAATGTTTTTTAAATGCAACAAGAATTTCATGTCAAGGTGGTATGCGATATTAAACAAATGCTTATTGGATCTAATTCTTTTAATCATTGAAGAACTCTCACAAATTTTGAAAGACCTAGCAACAGAAATTTATGATTAAAAAACTGAGTTAGAAACAAGAATAGAAAGTGAGACTTGGACGAAAACCTTGAATGACATCAATGAGAAATTGGACATTACGTGAGAGAGGTTCAAGAACGTAAGCTTCGCAATTTCAAACGTAATACAATAGACTACAATTCTAGATGAGGTCTACACATGGGCCAATGCCTATGCACAACGTCGTGTTTTCAAAAAATCTAATGCATCGTCCTCAGAAGAAAGTGTAGTCACAGATAAGGATATATCACCTTATGTGTACCGACACTGCAGGCAGCTCCAATCACTGAGAAACTGCCATTTCAGTACCACAAACCTCTAAGATAACTTTTTTAGCCACAAGCCATGCCACAAGCCATGCCGCAAACCATCCCCCGGACGAAGCAAATTCCTCCCTGAACAAAAACGCAAAACACGCAGAGGACAAAGGAAAAGCAAGTGATCCGGGCCAAACACTAAGAAGCCAGACTAAGATCTAGTCATAAACATATTTTACAGACAATCAGATTTGGAATTGTCAGTTTTAAACAAAGGGATGTCATTTGTTCCTACCTACCATTCAAACACTTTGGAGACTGAAATCTCCTTATTTAAATTAATGCAGAAATTACGTTTAAGTTGGTTTTTCCTCAATCTACATTCTCCTGAAATTCGTTTGGATGAACCGGAATATAAGGAATTTAAACCAAACAGCAAGTTGTTGGCACCCCATTCACATAAAACCTTAGCTGCTTCTGAAACTTTGGTAAAAAAAAAACTTGCAAGGTTTGCACTATAATGCACAAGCCAAAAGAACATGACACAAATTGAACTTAAGGTGTTGAACAAATTGCGGAAGGATAAGGAGATCATTTTTCAGTCCGCTGACAAAGGTGGAGCTCTGGTAGTCATGAACAGATCATACTACGAACCGAAAGTTCATGCCCACGTGACGGATGAAGACACATACAAAGATGGCTAACGACCCCTTGCTGGTTTTTACTAAAACCCTTGTGATTCTGTTGGACAAAGCATTGGAGATGGGATGGATTACTGACAACACACGCAAATTTCTTCTTACAGATTATCCCAAAAGACCACATTTGTACATGTTACCAAAAATGCACAAAAATCTTAAGGACCCTCCATTTAGACCCATCATTTCTGGATGCGGGTCTATACACGACCCGATTGGCAAATACCTAGACTACTTTTTCCAGCCGTTGGTCAGAACATGGTAATCCTACATCTGTAACACCACAGATTGTCTAAACCACTAACGAAATTAGAATACATACCTAGTCAAGATTTTTGGTTATGTACCATCGATGTTGTTTCACTGTATACGTCAATTCCGCTTCAAGAGGGATTGGAGGCGGTTGAATGGATGCTGCTCAATAGTGAAGGTGTCAAAGCTAATAAGATTTTTCTTCTGGAACTTCTCTATTTCAGCCTTTTTCATAGTTATTTTTTGTGGGACATTTCATTCTTTTACAGAGGATGGGAACATCTATGAGGTTTTCTGGGGCACCATCATATGCCAATATTTCCATGGCGAAAATTGAGCAACAATACATCTATGAGAAGAGAACACGGACGAACAATTTAATCTCTTACATGCGTTACCTAGATGGCATTTTGGTAATTTGGAAAGGTACTTAAAAGCAATTGGTGGAACATATTTTAGAACTCAACCAGTAGAATCCTCGCATTCAATTTACATACAACATGAGTCAACAGATCATTCATTTTTGGGACATTTATTTAGATGTGACACCAAATGGTCTAACGACCAAAGTCTTTAAGAAACCCACAGACAGAAATAACGCTTTACATTATAATAGTTTTCATCCACCAGCATTAAAACACCACCTGCCAATGTCCCAGGTTATTTGTGTCAAAAGGATCACCTCAGAAACGGACACATATAATTCTTCAATACGGGAGTTTTACTCACAATATGAGAAAAGTGACCCTGCTAAGTTATTGGATAACGCTCTTCGAAGAGTGCATACTATGGAAAGCAGGAGCCTATTACAGCAATCAATAAAACCAAGTCAACCTAGAGAGGTTTACGTAGTGAAGCTTTCCACTAAGTCACCAGTCATTAAACAAATCATCAACAAAAGATGGAAAGTGATTCAACAAGAATCGGATTTTGGAGACCTCTTCAAAGAAAAATCTTTATTTGTGCGCACACGTTTCAGAAATCTTAAAGAAATGTTAAAGACACTGTCCATTCCACAGACAGAACAACACAAAGAAATGCGCAAAAGTTTCAATTGTATCCACTGCAGCAACGTGATAATGGGAAACACGCTATCAAATCCACACACGGGATAAACCATCAAGTTACGTCACACATCGGACTGAAATTCAGATACATTGATTTATGCTATTAAATGTCCCTGTGACCAACTTTTTGTCGGTATGACAGAACACAAAATCAAAATAAGAACTTGATGGTTGTATTGTCAATCGTATGCATCAGGAGACGGGGGTGGGGCGGGAGTGACGAAACTGAACTCCATGGGTGAGCAACAGCTTAAACTTTTATCCTGGAATGTAAACGGTCTTGGGGATAAACTAAAGAGAGGAATTGTTTTGCAGTATCTTAAAAGACATGCTCCGGATGTGGTTTTGCTCCAAGAGACACATCTAGTGGGTAATAAGTGCAAAGCATTGGACAGATGGGGCTACCGTTTGGTTGCTCATTCAGGATTTACCTCAGGTTCACAAGGGGTCGGTATTATGGTGCGTGGGTCCTTCCCGATGGCTATTGATCAAACATGGATGGATGATATGGGTAGATACGTGGCAGTGTCAGGCGGTGGGAAGGAGAAACACTGACCTTGGTATCTGTCTATGTCCCACCAGGACTACAGGCAATTGCATTTCGAGACTTGGGTAGTAAACTGATGGGAGTTCCCGGAGGGGAAGTTGATACTGGGGGGGGGTGGGGTTTAACTCGGTGGTATGTGGGAGGCGGGATCGCTGCCCCCCCAGGGATTTGGGACCTGCGCAACAGGCACTGTCCACCTTTCTGGATGCCATCTGATTGGCAGACACATGGCGAATTCGTCACCGGGCAGACACCCAATTCACATTTCACTCCGGGGTGCACGATAGTCTCTCCCGGATTGATTATATCCTCATGCCAGCAGACCAAGTGGGTGAGGTCACAGAGATTAGACACATGGCGCGGGGAATATCTGACCACTCTCCAATATCGTTACAGATGGGTAGAAGCCAGACCCAGATAGGTAGAATAGCGCCCATCAGTCCGTGGCACCTGCGAAATCCCAAAACACAACAGAAAATCACCTTATCGATCGAGTGCTATTTTCAAGAAAATGAGGGGTCCGTGAGATCGGCACGCATGCTCTGGGAGGCATTAAAAATGGTGGTCCAAGGTCAGGCAATCTCACAGATAGTGGGGGCTAAAAAGGAAAAGAATGCGGAGCTAACGCAACTGGAGGAGGAGATCTTAGCGCCCGAGGGAGAACTGCTGGTGGACGGGGGGCCGAGCACGATACACAAACTTAATCTCAAGAAGGACAAATACAAAAGTGTGGCAACAGATAGAGCTAAAGTAATGCAGAGGGACAAGCTAGGTAGGGTGTATGAGTTAGGGGATAAAGCAGGCAAGCTACTGGCGTGGCTGGACCGACGTGAGCATTCTAGTCGCCTGGTAACGGATATAAAGTCTGATGAGGGAGTGATACTCACTGATCCACAATCGATTGTAGAAGAGTTCGCCAAATATTATACTAGGATATATAAATCCCAATCTGCCTGCTCGATAGAGGAGCAGCAAGCCCTGTTAACTGATATTTGGCTGCCGACATTGCAGGAGACAGACAGAGCGTTCCTTGACAGTAAACTCACGCATGATGAAATAGCGCGGGCCATTAGGGACCTACAGTCCGGAAAAGCCATGGGCCCAAATGGTCTCCCGATAGAACTGTACAAGCTAAAGCCCGATAGAATAGCTCCGTACCTCAGGGCTATGTACGATGAAAGTCGAGAGGCCGGCTGGCTCCCTCAGGACCAGCGGATTGCCACAGTAGTAGTCATACACAAGGACGGTAAGCCTAGGGAGCAGTGCTCATCGTACAGACCTATCTCATTGTTGAACGCCGAGGCAAAGATCCTGGCCAAACTGTTGGCCACAAGGTTGGGTGGAGTGATCTCTGACCTGGTCCATCCGGACCAATCTGGATTCATGCCTTTAAGGAATACCGCCCTAAACCTACATGGGGTATTGGGGAGAGTGGCAACTCTTAGCGAGGAAGCGGTGGAAGTGGCCCTATCTCTTTGTAGTGTTGGAAAAAATGGGGTTCGGCCCGGGATTTATTGGATGGGTGAAGTTGCTGTATTCGGAACCGCTAGCGCAAGTGGTAGTGAACAACAGAAGGTCGGCGACTTTCGCTCTCGGAAGGGGAACGAGGCAGGGCTGTCCCCTGTCCCCATTGCTTTTTGCCCTGGCACTTGAGCCCCTGGCGAGTTGGATTCGTAGTGACCCGATCGTGAGAGGTCTGAAATGGTCGGAGGAATGGGAAGATTGTATCTCCCTGTATGCCAACGACATTCTCTTATATTAGGCGTCGCCGCGGGATTCGATAAACAGAGTTATGGATATTTTTACTACCTTTGGTAGATACTCCGGATATGCCATTAATTGGACAAAATTGGTGATCTATGTGCTCAGGGGGGGTTTCCACGCCTGCCCAGGGGATGTAGAATAACAGAGGCTGTAGATGGCTTTAAGTATCTTGGCACATACATTACTGCGGATCCCCGATTGTATAGTGAACGCAACCTCTTGCCGCCTCTGCGTAGACTCCGAAGCGATGTTGAACACTGGAGGTCCCTCCCGCTGTCCCTGCTGAGCAGGGCAGCCCTATTTAAAATGATGTCCTTACCCCGCTTCCTGTACGTCTTCCAAAACTCGCCTGCTCCCGTCCCTGCAACTTATTTTGTGGAAATAGAAAGGGAGCAAAGAGTCCTTCTCTGGACAGGGGGAACGCCTCGGATAGCACTTACCAAATTGGTGAGGGGTTGGTACGATGGTGGAATTGGACTTCCAGACATCAAGAGATACTACTGGACGGCGCACTTGGCGGCAATCAACCAGGGTATATATCGATCGCAGGCAGACACGGGGTATCGGATGGATAGATGGCTTTTACCGGGGGGCTCATACACCAGGGCGTTGTACTCCAGACCTGCCAAGATGAATCTTACTGGACCCACGGCACACTCAGTCCAGGTTCGGCACTCAGCGCACAAAAGTCTAGGTTGGGATAATAAACTAACGAGGGCAACGCCTCTGTGGGACTCGCATTTGTTGGGCGCCCTTGGAAACTCTAAAGGCTTCGATAAGTGGGACCTTATTGGAATATCCAAAGTAGGCGATATATGGAAGGAGGGTAAAGTGGTAGAATTTTCTACGTTACAACGCGAATATGAGTTGGCAGGATCAGAAATATTCAGGTATTATCAGGTGAGGCATGCCCTGAATGCATGTATCCCGTTAGGTGAAACCCTCCCGGAAGCAACGCCACTTGAGGACAGGCTCCTGGATGGCTATATGCCCAATAAATCAATATCTCTTACCTATCGTAAACTAATTAACCATGTAGCGGATCCCCTTATGCAGCTTCGAGAGAAGTGGACGGCTGATCTGCTAGAACTGGACGATGAGGACTGGATTGAGGTGCTCGCCTCTCCAAGGGAAGTTGCAATCTCATCCAGACTTAAACTTGTACAATTAAAAATCTTTCATAGAGTGTACTATTCGAGGGCAGCCCTGGCCCAAATGGGGTACGGAGAGGGCTCGGATTGTAGGAGATTCTGTGGGAAAGAGGGCACGTTCCTACATATTCTGTGGGAATGTGACAACATTCGTAAATATTGGACGAGTGTGCTGAGATGTATGACGGAGGTTGTGGGTCAAGAGCTGGGCCTTGAGGCCAGGACGTGTTTGCTTAATATATGGGTGCCTACCGACTTAAGTAGTAAAGAGAGATTATGGGTGACCTTGGGGTACATGATAGCAAAGCGTAACATCGCCAGAATGTGGGGGGCGCGGGAGGCCCCTGACTTACCATCATGGAAGCGAGACATGGACTGGTGCATGTTCAGAGAAAAAACTGTGTATGTTTCTAGAGGGTGTCCAAAGAAATGGTCCGGGGTGTGGTCTAAATGGAATACGTATCGCGGAGACATCTGCACACCCCCTTCTCTCCCTGCCCCCCCTTACTCCTGACGATCAAGAGCTAACGGATTAATACAACCTGCATGCAATAAGAAATAAGAAACCAATATGCTTTTTAAACTTGCATTTCATACATTCGTGTGTGTACCAATGTTTTCAATGTCAAGTACTCATGCAATCACACTGTTGTTCTTTAATAAAGAGTTAAAAAAAAAAAAAGAACTTCATGGTTTATCCCACACATGGGATAAACTCTCAAGTTACGTCACACATCGGACTGTAATTCAGATACATTGGTTTATGCTATTAAATGTCCCTGTGGCCAACTTTTTGTCGATATGACAGAACACAAAATAAAAATAAAAATTACAGAACATAAGAGCATGATTAGAACAAAGAATCCCAATTCTTGTTAAGTAACCCATTCAATCAATCAATCAATCATGTCACTTATAAAGCGCACTACATATCCCCGAGGGTCTCAAGGCGCTGGGGGAAGAGGGGGGTGGTGCTGCTACTGATCGAAGAGCCAGGTCTTGAGGAGTCTTCTGAAGGCCAGTAGGTCTTGGGTCTGTCGGAGGTTGGTGGGGAGGGTGTTCCAGGTCTTGGCGGCGAGGTGGGAGAAGGATCTGCCATTGGCTTGACAACAATCACAACATAGCTCAACTCCGCTTTACAGTTTTAGAGAGATTTATCATCCAACCAAACACCAATGTACAAAAAATCTTAGAGCAAAGAGAAACTTTTTGGATTAGATATTTAGACACTTTAATTCCAAAAGGATTAAATGATAAATTAGAAATGCTATGTTTCTTATAAACATGGAGACACGCATAATCATAAACATGTAAGCACAACTAGATACGTCATTCTGTAGTTTATTACATGTTTTAAAGACCTTCCTTGGTCAATGTAATTCACCTGTCAGAGGATGTAATACCAGTCTGAACCTTTTGTTTTATTGTCATGAGTATCAAACATCTACATGTACCATGTTTATTTTATTATCTTATTTTTGCCTTTCTCATGTGTTTTATGTTCACACTTTGTCACAAGCACTAACTCGGCCTATTCGGATGTAAACAGATGAAGCTCATTGTGTTTTAAGATTTGGCACACTTCATTTTATGCGTTTTTGTTTCGGCTGCTATCGCTTATCATGTATTGTAATGAATTTGGGCTTAAAGCGTTCAAGCGAGTCCCAGGGATGAATATTCAGGTAGTCTGTTTTTATGGTCTATTAGAATGCGACCATGTGACTTTCCCATCCGGAGGTTTATAACCACGTATGGTTACAGGGTTGCATTACGTTCGCGTTGGAGATTTGATAATCGTGTATCAGGCGGAATTGGCAGCTGAAGGTAAATAGATGAAATAGGTTGCAGAGCATGTCACCCTAGTGCCTATAACCATAGGTCGTATAATTCATGCGTATTATTTACACATTCACTCACTGCACATACCGCAGATAGAAAGCAGTGTCGAACGCAGCTACTTGTTGTTGGCGGACCCATGACTTTGTTGCGTTTCCACTTGTGAGTCTCTGAAAAGTTTCAGCGCTCCGTCCTTCGTCTCCTTGTGTTTACTTTTAGAAAGTTGGCATTTTCTTACTTTAACCATTCTGGACCTTTGCCTGTCTCTGAATACACGTCTGCGTTGGGCGACAGCTGGGCTTTGTGCATTCCCTCTAGACAGTCACACAAATGAAGAAGGGGCGTGACATTTGCATCCTGAGGTACATTGAGAGGGAGGAGCTAGCACTTGCACCTGAATAGGGCTGTGTCTGTCCCCACACAAAGAGCTGCATACCCCCCTGTAGTGAGTCTGGAGGCAGGGCAGAAAAGGCATGGACCTTGTGATCTTCAAATGCCTCTTTTATGTCTCCCCCACTTCAAAGGCACATTTGGTAACAAATTCTGAATCCCTGACACCACCAAATCATAACTTTGCTGGAACCAATGACATTCTGCCTGGAAGAAGTGCTGGTGTGCTGTAGGCGGGACTGCTACTTTGCTCTCTGCAATGCTGTGTTTGCCTCCTGCCAGCTGATTGCTGTGCTGTAGGAGGGACTGCCACTTTGCTCCCTGTTCTGCTGTATTGTCCTGCTTCCTGCTGCTTCTTGCCTGGGAGTGAGAGGGACTGGACCTGCTCTCTACATCCTTGAACCTACGTTTCTCCAAAGGCTTGCTGGCTTGCCTCCTGTTTTCTGAAGTCTCAGGGACAGAAAACCCTTCTTGCAACTCTGCTGGTGGACTCTGCCATTCTGCGAGTTCAACCCTTGCCGGAGGTGCTACCTCCAGTCCTGGGCCTCATAAGTGGGTTCTGCAACTGTTTTCTGCAACAATCCACACAGTGACACCTTTGTGCCGATCGGAACAGGCACAATGCCCTCCGAAGCAGTGCCGATTTGACGATGATGCGGGTCCTATCTCTTAGGTTCTACGACAACACAGCGGCGATCCGAAGATGGCGCTGTGAGGATCGACTTCAACACAGTGGCGATTCTTTGACACCGACAACGAGGCTCGACTTCAACACAGCGCTGAACCTTCGACACCGACTGTGAGGCTCAACTCCGACACATCAACCCGACTGAATCAGAACCGACGCAGGGAGTCCTTGACACTGACGCGTCCTCCGTACAAAATACTTTTTCCAGAGAGCCCTGCATGGGTCCTGTAGCCAGCCTGCCCTCCACCTGCCTGAACTTTGGATTTACCCCAGTATAGCACGACCTCAAGTAACCTTTTAGCGCTATTTACTTTTAAGCACTGTTTTTGGATTTAATTTTTAAGCATCCAGATCTCAACTTCTACTGATTGGATGTTTGTTGTTTTAGTCTTGTTTTACTCAGATTTACTCTATTTCTCTAAATTGGTGTGGAGTCTTTTGTGGTAACTATGTTACTGCAATTAAAGTGTGCACAAATACTTAACATATTGCCTCTTAAGTTAAGCCTGACTGCTCTGTGCCAAGCTACCAGAGGGTGAGCACATGTTAATTTAGAATGTGTATATGACTTACCCTGACTAGGATTGTGGCTTCTTCTTGGACAAGGTGCATACTCTGCCAACCAGAAACCTCAATTTCTAACATTGGTGATCAGCAGTAAGGATAGGACTTGTGTTTCTGAAGTACCTTATAGCAATTTGGTGTACACTACTACCCACATCTAGACCAATTTGAACCAATTGTTTTTGATCCCCATTGACACGTGTTCCTACTCTCTTCAATTGGCATTGTTTAATTTTGTGTGTCCTACCCTTGCCTGGTGTACCCCTTCAGTCCTGGGCCTCAGAAGTGGGTTTTGCAGCGGTTAGCAAAAAGCAACGCAGTGACACCTTTGCGCCGATCGGAACTGACGCAGTGCCCTCCGATGCTGACGCAGAGCTGATTCTTTGGCAACACAGGTCCTAACTGCAAGGTTCGATGACGACACAGCGCTGATTCAAAGATGCTGCTGCGAGGCTCGACTTTGACACAGCATCGATCCTACATCACCGACTGCGAGGCTTGACTCCAATGCATCGACCTGACTGCGTGAATCAGAACCGAAGCAGGGAGTCCCTGACACCGGCTCTTGCTCCATACAAGGTTTTTTTCAGTGGGCCCTGTAGCTGGCCTGCCATTCATTGTGGTTGGGCTGAACTTTGGATTTCCCCCGGTCTAACGCAACCTCAAGTAATCTTTTAGCGCTATTGACTTTTAAACACTGTTTTGGGATTTAAAATTTTAAAATTCAAATCTTGACTTCTACTGATTGGATTTTTGTTGTTTGGGCTTGTTTTACTCAGATAAATATTCTCTATTTTTCTAAACTGGTGTTGTCTTTTTGTGCTGTTTGCACTATATTCTGTGCCAAGCTATCAGAGGGTGAGCACAGGTTAATTTAGGTTGTGTATATGACTTTCTCTGACTAGAATTGCAGCTCTTGCTTCAACAGGGTGCATACTCTGCCAACCAGTAACCTCAATTTCTAACACGTTGACCTCTATGCTAGCTGGGTCTCTTAAGTTTTCCTGTAATGTATCAGTGGTGGTTGCTACAAGTTTACAAAATCCTTTTGGTTTCGCAGTGCATTCTTTAGTGAAACGTCCCACCTTGTCGCAATAGAGGCATAAATTCAGTTTTCTTCTGCGATCTTTTTCCTCAGTGGTCAAAGGACCACAGACTCCCATGATTTAAATGGGATCATGACTTTTGAAAAAGGGTTCTTTTCGTTGTGACCGAACTATTAATAGCTTAAGCTCTCCACAAGGTCTTTCACCTCTTTGCTCAGATAACCTGTGATCTAGGTGCATGACTAAATCAATAGATTCGGAGCAATTCAATGGGGGATCCACAATGTGGGCCAACAATTCCTTGAGTTCACCCTTTAAGCCTCTATAAAAGATTGAGGTTCTGTTCTCCTCTGGCCACTGAGTTTCCATGCCTAACCTACTGAATGATGTAATGTATAAAAGTAAATCCTTACTTCCTTGTTGTAGGTTCAGCAGCTCATTATCACTCGCTTGAACAAAGGTGTGTTGAGCAAAGAGATGTTGCATCGCCTCCTTAAACCTTCCAAAATCATGCAAAACAGGGTCATCGTTTCCAATGAGTGGGATGGCCCAATTGGCAGCAGTGCCTCCATATAAGAACAAATGATGAAGACAATTCTAGCGGTATCAGTGGGAAATGCTGTGGGTTTGCTCAGAAACTGCAACTGGCACTGAGAATGTGTCGAACTTGGTGCTATTTCCAAAAAAGTGTTCAGGCGAAGCCAGCGGAACAGGCGTGGGTGTGGCGACAGTGACATTCACTGGGTGACCACTTTCCTGGTTTGAGGAACTTATAGACTGCTTCTGGGTGGCCAGACACTCCAAACTGAGCGGGTTGCAAAACCGGACGTGCGCCTTTAGGCACAGCTCCTGTATTAGATTGGCAAGGAGAATGACAGGGACGATACCTTACCAATTCCTTTTTTAGCAACAGGTTTTCTTGCTGTAAGGGCTGGACTTCGTGGCGTAAGTTGCCTAATGCCTTAGCCAATTCTAATGCACTAGGGGCCTCCTCTGTAAGCACCTGAGCTAGGTTGTGAACGCTGAACAGATTGTGGGAGTCCATTTCTTCTGAGCAGAGAAGAGTGTATGAGTCTCGGCTTTCTGTCATGCCACTCACTTGGCTCTTGTCAGCAGAGATGATGCTGAACCTCCTATCTCTCCTAGGGTGGTGCCTGAATCAACTGCTGCCTCAAAAAAACAGGGGGTTGTGGCAAAATAAACAGAGAAACTTGCATGCCTTCGAGATCAGCCAGTCTTCTTGGAGTCGTATGTACTTCTTTTCTCAGTTCTGGAGTGCATTGTCCTAATATGTGCATTATGTAGTGCACTGTGAGTTGTACTGCAAATAAAGCAGAGAGGTTACTGTGGGAGGGATGGGCGGAAACAGAAGCGAGGAGGCTGGATTGGTGTAATATTGGGGCATTTTATTGTCCAAACAGTTAACTTAAAGTGTACACAGGTATTCTTTTCAAAATAAGGGAAAAAGAGAAAGAAAAATAAGACGAAAAATGTTAAACATATCAGGGGTTCTGTCCCAATGAGATTCCAGTTCTGTCCTAATGAGATTCCAATGAAAGTAATAGTTTCTTCACTTAATCCCTTTCTTTCTTGCTTCTTTTAGGTGTTCCGGCATGCTGGAGGGGGTTCCAGGAGGCTTGCAGAAGGAGTAAGCAACAGAGGATAAAGATGCGGTAAGTATAACTTGCGGTGGTTTTATCGTTCTACCCTTTTACCACACCTCGGTGGGAAGAGTCGTGCACAGGTAGAGAAGGAGGGAGAATCAGGTGTGGAACGTAAAAAAAAACGTTTGATATGTGCTCGATTTTTAGGCTTGTGATGTAGCAGCGTCAGGAGGCTCGTGACGTAGCAGAGTTAGGAGGTTTTCTCCCGTGCATAAAGAGAGAACAGTAATGCCAAGGAATAATATAGAAGAGAGTTAGAGAAAAAAAAGAGAAAAAAAACAACCAGCGAACGAAATGGATATAGCAGCGTAAAAGTATGGGCTTCTTCTCCCACTACCCAACCTCCACCCTCTCCAACGTTTACGTACCGCCTCTGGCCGCAACTCTCCAGAGTTGCTGCAGCTCTTGGGCATCCTCTGGTGACCACCACTCCTCGCTCCACATGTCCGTGGCTTCTTTGGCTTAGGTATCCTCCGGATAGGCGTCCGCCTATGTCACGTCTTCAACGGTGACGTCTTCCCTCCAACTTCTTCTCCCCTCGAGCTCCTCGTCCTTCCTTTGTTTTCTGGTCTCTCTTCTTTTATGGCAGCTGATTGGTCCTCCTGTTGTACACCCCCGCTCTTTGATTGGTCGGTTTGGCGTGACGTGGGGATCCCATCCTGCGGACACGAAGCATAGTCCGTTTTTAGTGTTTCTTTCTCTTTCCGCCCCATGATGCCGTCAGCTGGACATGGGAAGAGAGGAGACCGCGGCGCTGGAACGGGAGGTGAGCCGGGTTTTAGTAGAGGGGTTTGGGGTGCTTCCTCACAGTTACTCAACAAGTAGCTGTGAAATGTTTCCTCCCATATTTCACATGTGTACTAACAGTCACTTACACAATAATTTAAATAATAAACTGTTACCCTTGGAATTGTGGCACTCCTGGCAGAAGCTATATCACATTTTCACATCACACTCTAAGGTTTATCTTATTTGTTCAACACTAGGCACAAGGTGCGCAAAAGTGTGCTTTTAGATTCACAGACTAAAGCATAATAAAGGATGGCACATAAGAATGTCACTGGGTGCTAATACCAAGGCCTTAGTATGATTTGATTTATTTGATTTGATTTATTTATTTGTAAAGCGCCTGAATCACCCCCCAAGGGGTATCTCCGCGCTGTCGGAATGCTACTGTCAGCCACATAAAAGAAACGGATTAGAATAGTAGGGTTTTGAGGAGTCTTCTAAACTGTAGATGATCAGAGCATTGTCGCAGGTGTACAGGGAGTGCGTTCCAGAAAGTTGGAGCCAGGTGGGAAAAAGCTTTACCCCCCAGGCGCTCTTTTTTATAGCGAGGCGCAACGAGAAGAGATTTGGACCCTGATCGGAGAGACCTGGGCGGCAAGTAGTTGGTAAATTTCTCCGATAAATAACTGGGGCCTTTGCCATTCAGAGATTTGTGCACTGTGCAACAGACCTTAAACCTAATCCGCATCCGCACTGGCAGCCAATGTAGCTGTCACAGAAGAGGGAGGGAGGCTGTTCGAGGGGGAAGATTAGCTACCAGGCGTGCTGCCGTGTTCCGGACTACTTGCAGCCTGTTTAAACATGCTTCATTTGCTGAAATCAGCAGGGAATTGCAATAGTCCAGGCGGCTTAACACTAGTGCCTGGATATGTGTTTTCCGCATGTTTAGAGGCAAAAAGGGGAATACCTTCCTTAGGAGACCAAGCACATGAAAGCATGACCCAACGGTAGATGTAGCGTGCTCTTTCATTGTCAACTTCTGGTCCAGACGGACACCCAGATTTTTAACCACTAGTTTGGGAGTTGGTGCAGTGCCCATTTCCTCAGGCCACCACCCAAGGGACCACCTCAACAGTGCCTCGCCAGTATGCGTGTTAAATTATACCCACAATGTCTCAATGTTCAAGAGCAGTCCTGTTTTCTGATTTTCAGCATCATAAAAACAAGTCTTTGGTTAATACGAGTTCTGTTAGTGCACTAACCTTAAGGATGGTACTCAAGCAGGTTTCCTCCTTTTATTTTATAGGTGCGGCGCTGGAGGGATGGTGTTCGCTGCATCGCTGGATTTGCAGGGGAGAAGATGTCTGCTGCATCTGAGAATCGCAGGACAGCCATGCGGCGGTGAGGGATGGTGTTTACTGTGTAGCTGGATTTGCAGTGGAGAAG
This sequence comes from Calotriton arnoldi, assembly GCA_963921515.1. NCBI lineage: Eukaryota > Metazoa > Chordata > Amphibia > Caudata > Salamandridae > Calotriton > Calotriton arnoldi. The sequence goes on from CAWUFW010000867.1 coordinate 723,844, forward strand.
ATGTCCACAGCGTAAGAGATTCGCAGGAGAGCAGCAATGCAGAAGCTTGACCGGGTCGTGGAGACGTTCAGGTGTGTGGGATTGCCGGGTCGTGGAGACGTTCAGGGGAGCGGGATTGCTGAAAAGGATCCATCCTCTTCAACCAGTGGGTAAGATAAACACTGAATAAATACCATTCCCAAATCCGAGATGGCAAGGCAATCTGAATATGAGCTGCTCTGGGGGACCATGAGTCAGCCCAAATGTGTGTGGTCTATCCCGCAAGCCCCCAACACACACAACGTACAAGAGAAGAGCGAACACAAGGAGGTCAGAGTCATGACATCACTCAATACGTAACAATGGCTGCTATGAAGGAAACAATATATGTCATATTTGAGGGTCAAAAAACACTTTCAGTATGCACAGGAGAAATTAGTGCCATTGGAGAGAAGAAATCTGAACAACAGATAACTACATTCTCTCTCCTCTGCCTGCTGACAGGCATAACAGCTTGTCTGCCTCCAAAACCCTCCCCACCTCCTGTTGTCTGGTCTACCAGTTTGTTCAAATTGTTTCCCCCACTGCATCTGTGCATCCAATTTCTCACTGGGTGTTCCGTCCTGCTCCGGCCAGCCACATGTCTACATTAGAGGAGGATATCTATGTTGTTGTGGCGAGGTCAGACCAGAGAATAGACATTAATTTTTGCCCCCAACCAAGGACACCTACTCATACACTTTATCTCGGTTGGGGGGACTGATTCGCTTTACATTTGAACAATTAACTTTGTTTTATACATTTACCTTTGTTTAAAGACTTTTTGCTATGTGTTACAAACTGCTTAGGATGGACTTTGTATTTAATAACGTTTTCAATTCCTTTTTCCCATTGTATATAGACTTATTTCTCAACGTTTAGTTCATTTGCCCATCCCAATTCAAATTCTATTTACTCGTCTGTTTAAAGAAACTGAGTTAATTTCCCCCGACTCCAAGAACTGTCCACAACATTTTTTATTTAACAAAGAGTATTATTTTTTTCAGAACTCCAACACAAAAAAATCTTTGGTGTTTACATTGTTTTACAAGTGAGTGTGCACATAGTTGGAGGAAATATGATATTAGTGTCATTGGCAAAGTATATGGTGTTAATTAATTACATAGCAATAAGCGCATTAAGGCATAAACAAGTGGAAGTTAGGTGCTTCAATGCTTTATTTGTGAAGGTGGTCAACATGTGAGAGTATTAGACTGAAAGATTAGTGAATGGTGCCCAAAACAAAATGTGTTTTTGAGCGAGGTATACTGAAATTTGGGGAATGGTGTTAGTGTCCCAGGAAGGGAGATGATGGGGAAGCAGGGATTGCAACAGTGGTTTATCCATGTCTCTAACTATACAAAACGTGTTGCATTTTAGCTTGTGGTTGTGATTATTGAGAGATCTGGAGGTGGAGGTCTGGAGCAGGTGGATTCGCCTCAGGGTTGTGAGTGATGGCGGCCTGAGAGATTGTTATGATGCCTCAGTTGCATACTATGCATGCCCTGGCCCTGTAGATTGACACTGGCACTTGTTTGTCATTGCCTTTAAGATATCTAAAGTGCAACCATGTCTTGGCGACATTTATCAACATTCTCCAAAGCACAGGTTTGCTTAACAAACATCTGAAGGATTCCTAGTTCACAATCTCACACGGGTTTATACTCATGTCACAGATGACTTGTCTGAAACACTGATCTTCAAAGAGTACACAGTTTGGCCAAGGTCAACCCAATTCCCTACTAAGTATGGTCATCTGACATGGTAAGCAGATATCCCCTATCATGGAGAAGGTTGCCAAATGGAAGGTTGGGGGGTGGGTGTGATTGATGATTGGGGGAGAACTGCTCTTCAACAGGGTTGTCCTCTCCGTCAGATAACCGGAGTTGCACTTGCATGAAAGAAGGATGTAGAGGAGTTAACTGAGGTACCAGTAGGTTGAGGGCACTATGGAGGTGAGTCCTGCATAGATGGGACAAGCATCCGTGGCTGCTTAACTGGTGACTGAGGACTCGGGTGAGACCTTGGAGGAAAACTGCTAGCTTGTCATGAGGTAGTCTTTAATGATGAATTCTGGGTGAGGTCAACAATGTCCTCCAATCGCCCCTCTTTTTATGCAGTGGCAGCCACTAAAAGAGCAGCAGAGTACAGGATTTTCTCTTAGGATTACACATCCTGTTCAGCTTGTGTACTGTGTATCATTATTGTCAGACACAGTGTCCCCAGCACCTGAAAGAAGAAAATGAAAACTGAAGTCAAACAACATAATTTGTGCTTAGAAATTCACCAGACATGTTTCACAGGTGATTTCTAAGAATCTAAAAAATAAAAGTCATGATTTAACTTACTCATATACCAGCACAATGAAACATCTGATGTTAATGGTTGATAGATATAAAAAAAAATTGCAACGGCACGTCAAAAGATAATGCCGTAGAAGCTTGCTTTGTGGATGGACCTAACATCAGCTAATGATCCAGTGTTCTTGAAGACTGTGATGCTAATATCTCTCCTTATCCAGCAGCAATAGAGAAGATTAATTCCAAAGCCGAGTATGGAAGAGAGAACATAAATACTTGACACAAATTATATCAATGTAGACAGATAAACATGAGACATGTACCACATTGCATTTACCAGTATTAAAAGGCATAAACATACATTGCTAAGAAAGTTAAACTACCGTGGAGACTAGGGAAAAAGAACAAAGTAGTGTAGGTAAGTTGGTCATAAACTTGCATGAGCGACAAATAGTAGAGGGGCAAACTGATGCAATTGGGGTGGCCCTTGATGACATCTGTGGGGCTATTTGCAGTGTGGATACCAAGGGCTGCTGTCTCACTGTAGGTGACAAAAGAGGACTATACCGAGTAACAAGTCGTCAAAACAGCAGCTTTATGAAGGTAAGGTGGCATACCACACACACATAAAATTAAATAAAAACCACCTTTCCTACATGGTAACAACTGGAATGAATATGATATTGTACTGACACTACAATGATATATCGGAGGAGTAGATACAGTCACAAAGGATAACTAGGAAATAAGCCTTTTGAGCGTGGTCACCCTGGATTTTTCACCTTTTGCTGAACTCTATATTTTTGCTGGCTATAGAACTCTGTGCACTTTATCCCTGCTAACCAGTAGTAAAGAGCCTGACCTCGCCCTTTAAACATGCCACAAGTAAACTGCAGCACCTATTGTGCCATCCACTGCAATAGCAGTGCACACGCAGCTTCTGGCCTTCCGTTGTAGCCTGACTTCAGCAGTGTAAAAATTGCAATTTGACCTGTCAAAATAAACCCTTTGGACAGGTCAGTCAATTATCTTTATTTCGGCATACTGCAATAAAAGAACAATAAAAACAATGATAGCAAGCATAAAACGTATAAAAACACATAATAAAAAAAATAGATCCTAATGTAAAATCGAGCATTGATTTTTTTACAGGATACTCCAATCGGACAAATGCGACATCATTTAAGCTCCAATTTTGACAGGGGAGCTGCATCAACAGAAAGAGTGATCAATACTGCTGGTCCCCTCAACCAATTAAACTGCATTATTCATAAAAGGAGGAGAAATCAGTAGCATTTCACAACCACAATGATGCCTAGTTCAATTTATTGAAAAATAAAAAGTATTACTATTCAACCCAACAGAATAAAATGCTAATTTATTTAGAAGGGATCAACAGCAGGGTAATGCTACTTCAAGTACACCTGAATTAATTAATTGTAAACTCAGATTATGCCTAAAAAGCCACATCGATAACAAGGACCACAATACAGCAAAAACGAAGTGTTGTCTAGTGTCTGATTGCAGGATTCGAAGGGACTCCTTATACTGCTGGCATACTGGGATTAGCCACTTTTCCGTGTCATGCCTGTACGCTGGACAAAAAACAGAGGGCATGTTCCACCATTTCCTTTGTAGTTCTACAAGACTGACACACCCACTTTAGTGGACATGAAGTATGGCCCATTTGGAAGTAAACGAGAGAAGTGGCAGGGTCCCAAATCTAAATTGGATATAAAGCTTCCTTGCCAATGCGGGTTCAATTTCATCTAGATACTGCTCTGCTTTGTATTTAACCTTCATCAGGAGAAAGGTATTGGTCAATGAACCCAGAGAGGATCGAGTCAGAAGAGAGAGTGCAACTTGAGTTGGCCATAATTTCTCTTGAGGTCTGATTTGGAAATAGTTGGTATCACCCTCGGTTCCTCCCACAGGTCAAATTCTACCTTTTAATTATTATGTCGCCCATGTAAAGGCATTGTAGTTCACAGGGCATGTTGCAAGGTTTTTAAAAATAGGACATGTGTAAATGTAATGTTTACGTGTCCTTACAGTGACTAACATCTAAAAGCTATTTTTCACGGTTGCAGGCCTATTCTATGTAAAAAAAAAAAAACAGAGTAAAGAATAAAATCCTACTACTGTATCTCATGATAGGGACTAGCTAGAAAAATAATTAAACAACTATTTTTAATAGTTATTAAAATATTAAAAATCCACGTTTATGGAGAAGTCAGATTTTTTATAAATATTAAAGAAAGGTCAACTTTAGAAAGTTGTCTTTTCCCTGCCTGAAGTTCTTGGATGCTAAATTGCATTTGCCCTCCAGCTTTCCTAGCCAGTAATTAGCCTTCAAAAGGTGTGAAATTCCTCTCAGTAGCAAACAACAGGCTGACCTGAAGTGGCAAAGATGATCCCTCTGAACCCAATAGAATATGCAAGGTGGGGTTCTGGGCTTCCTTTTGACAGCACAGTGTCAAATCCTGTTCGACAGGCCTGCTGATCCTCATGTAACATTTGAAAGGGAATGAAAAGGATGTCAAAAAAACTCTTCTGTATCTACTGTCTTGTTTATTGTGCCTTTGTCCTACCAGACTTCTGTCTCTGGGTGTATTGTGGGTGCAGCGGCTGCCTCTAATTGGATTTTACTGTTAAGATGTAGGAGGATGCTAGAATTACCATAGTACACTAAACTACACTACACACACATATACCTCAGAGCCCAGGTTTAGTGTGGACGAAGACTATCAGCATCTTGAAAATGCCCAAAATAGGTAGGTTTGGCCTTGAGAACTATTCCCCCATTGTTTAGGGAGTACCCAGGAGAAATTCCCATCCACAAGCTAGTGCCAGGCATATATGTGCACCTCCAGACTCCCACTTTAGAACGCTTCCTATAATTGCAGAAGATCAGAAGAGGGCTGGACCCGCTGTCTGTGATCTGTGAGGAGTCTTGAAGGAGTGGAACTTCTCCCTCTTGTACCTGATACAAAGAACTAGACTTCAAGGGTCAAAACGCTGACCCTTGTTAAAGCTGCAGGGCCAACTTACCATTGGTAACACCTTATCTGTGGCGCCAGGGCGACTGACGCTGGAATCTGGGGCTCACGGTTCGATCCCCAGCACCGGCGGCAGGTCAGCCCAGCACCATGTGACTCTGGGCAATAGCTTGCTTAATCTTCCCGACGGCCCCCAGCGCCGGGATGCCTTCGGGTAGCTGTTCGCGCTTTACAAATACTGGATTTACATCTGGTAGACACTATCTAGCTGCTGATTACTTACCTTAGAATATTCCTCAGGCATCAGACTGTATCCAGAAAATCTTGAGCAGTACTTTAGCGTGCCGGTAGGTGGCACTGTTTGGCTTCGTGTCGGCGCCGGATGTGACGTGCGCAGTGCCTATATAGGTGCCATCTCAGCACACCAACATCAGTTTCTTTACATGACTCTTTCCGTGCCAGAAGCACAGAGCCACATCAGAAGGATGTGTGCAAAAACTAAGGGCTTACAGGGACCTTCTTGGGTAGTAAGGCCAGTTCGCAGAAACAGGGAGGCTGGAAAGGGTTGGTAAGGAATCTGCAGCTAGTTAGAGTCTTTACCAGATGAGGCTTTACCGAGGGTAAGTAACTTGTTCATCTGATAGAGACTTCCAGCAGCTGATTTCTTACATTAGAATATATACCAAGGCAATACCTCCCCGGAGCTGGGTCTGAGAACTGGTTCAGACCAAAGACACCTGGAGGACAGGACAGACAAGTGCCCATCAAGACGTACCTCACTGTCAAGGCAGTAGTGTTTAGTGAACGTGTGCAAGAACGCCCACGTAGCAGCTTGATAAATGTCCAGGATGGGGAATCCGTGAGTTAATGCAGTGGTCACAGTTTTGGCTCTGGTGGAGTGACCCTGCAAGACCTCAAGGGGTTGCTTTTTTGGCAACCGCGTAGCAGATCTTAATGCAGAGTACAATCTATCTGGAGATAGTCTGTTTCTGCACTGCTTTCCCCTTCTTCACTCCAGTCAATTCAACAAAGAGCTGATCGTCCACCAACGGTTCTTTGGTGCAATCGATGTAGAACGGCAATGCTCTTTTTGAGTCCATGCAGTGGAGTCTCTCCTCCTCCTTGGAGGCAGAGCAAAGAAGGTAGGCACTGTGATGCTTTGGCCGACATGGAAAGGTGTCACCACCTTTGGCAGATAAGAGGCATGGGTACGGAGAACCAGTTTGTCTGGGAAGAAGCTGGGGTACGGAGGGTGAACAGAAAGCGTCTGCAACTCACTGACCCTCCTGGCCGATGTGATGGCCACCAAGGAGACGGTTTTGATTATCAGATGTCTTAGGGGGCAACTATGCATGGGTACAAAGGTTGAGCACATAAAAAAGGTTAAAACCAAATTAAGCTCCCAGTGGGTATAACAAAAAGTTTGGGTGGGAACATATGTTGAAGACCCGTCAGGGAACGTGTCACAACAGGTGACTTGAACAGGGAGGGATGATCCGAAAACTGCAAAATAGCAGAGATCGCTGAAAAATGCCCCTTGTTTGTGCCCAGAGCAAGGCTTTGCCGGGCTAAAGAAAAAACAAACAAACAGCAACACTTCAGACAAGGGTGCAGAAAGAGGGTCTGTAGGAAAGTGGGTTTCTGTTGCAGTAACCCCCCCCCCACTTTTTGCCAGATTTCTGATGCACTTTGACTTGATGTGCCCTGGGTCCCTGCCAATCAGGTTCCCAGGGCCTGTATTCTTTCCCAAAACTGCACATTTGTACCCACAATTGGTGACTCTCTGGCCACATGTAAGTCCCTTGCAAAAGGTACCATGGGTACCAAGGGAACTGTGACCAGGGAAGGCCTCTAAGGGCTGCAGCACATATTGTTCCACCCTTAGAGGTCCTGTACCCTAACGCGCACACACTGCCATTGCAGGCTGCGTGTTCTGGTGGAGATAAAAGTGAAGAGTCGACATGGCACACATACTTGTGTGCCATGCCTGCAACCCACTGCCTACGGTATCAGTAAGTCACCCCTCTAGCTGGGTGCACTATACCACTGGTGAGGGTACAGTTGCATGAGCACTGTACCCCTACAGTGTCTAAGTCCATTCTTAGACATTATAAGTGCAGTAAAGCCATAAAGAGTATATGGTCTGGGAGTTTGTCATTACGAACTCCACAGCACTAAAATGGCTTTACTGAATTCTGGGAAGTTTGGTAGCAAATTTCTCAGCATAATAAACATACACAGATGCCTGTGTAGGATTTATTATACAATGCACTTAGAGGGCACCTTAGAGATGTCCCCTGAAAAACAACCAGCCTCTGGTGAGTTCCCTGACTGGTAAACACCAGCCTGCCACCACAAGACAAGTTTCTGGACCCCTGGGTTGGGAGCCTTTGCTCCCTGGGCCCAGAAACAAAGCCTTTCCTGGGCGGTAGTGTTTCCACCTTCCCCATGTCAGGAAGAGCCATCTGTGGCAGGGGGAGCTTCAAAGGCCTTGCCACTTTTATACCGTGACCCCCAGCCTCTCATGCTATCAGGACAAGGCCCCGTTCATGTCTCACCCCCTTTTCGGCAGGAAGACAGGCAGGAAAAATTAGAACAGCCCAAAAGGTGTGCCCACCTCTGCCAACCCCACCCCTCAGGTGGGGAAGGAGAGGTGATGCCCACTCTTCGGTGCCTGCCATCTTGCAGATGGCAAGCACTCTCCAATCGGGATTAGGGATTGTGTCCTCTCCCCCACGTGGGGTGAGCACACCAAGGGTGTAGCCACCCTAAGGTCAGTAGCCCATTGGCGACTACCTTGAGACCCCTAAAACGCCCTTAAATACAGTATTCCTGCAACCTACGAAGAAGGACAGAAGAAATCGCACAGCAGAGTAGACTACAGAGAACTGACTTGGTCCCAGGCCTACCGGCCCATCTGCAGTTTCAGGAGATCCTGCGCCAAAAGTCGACCTGTCCTACAGCCAGCGACCTCCAAAACCCCTGGGAGGACTGACTGCCTTCAACAAAGACCAGATCTCCTGCGAGCAACAGCTCTGTTCAAACGAAACTCCAAAGAGGGACTCTGAGCCTGCTGAGGGCGAAGAAACTAGACGCCTGGAAACCACCACTGCATGCGTCCCCTACGGCCCAAGTCCCAGTGAGGTCCCCCAGTGCTCCAGAGTCTGAGTCCACCATGGGTTGACTCCTCCACGACTCCCCGATGTCGCCTACAGCCTCTGCATGGAGACCCCCAACTGAGAGTAGCCCGGTAAGGTGAAATCTGACCTCAAAAGCTACCCTTGCATCCAGCCGCCCTGCGCCCTGGAGAAGAGGACCTGAGGTGCACCTACGTCCCGAGCACTCCAACTTACCTGCCCTGACTTCCTGAACCGAGCCTGCAGCCAAAATCCCAAACCGGCAACCTCCGTAGGACTGCTTTGTGCTCCAGACCCCTCCAAAGCACTCTGCACCTGGCGGCCCCTGCTTTGCTGGTTGTGTGGATTTGGTGCTGACCTGGGGCCCCCTTTGTCCTGACCTTAACCTTAGGAGTTTGGGTCCTGAGACAGAGTGGCCTGCCCGTGAGCAGCCCCCAACTGAGGTGCTGTGTTAGACCTGGCACCATTGGCGTGGGTCTCCCTTCCATTTTTTTGCTGTTGCCTCTTATGTTTTTGCTGGTTCTAGATGCTTTTGGGCACTGTGCCACTGCTGTTCAGTGCCATAGTACAAGTGCTCCCTATGGTAAATTGATGTATGGATTAGGGACTCCATGACTGGCTTGTTTGGCTTACTGTCAGACCCTAGTACAGTGCACTGCGTGTGCCCAGGGCTTGTAAATCAAATGCTGCTGGTGGGCTTGCAGCACTGGTTGTGCCACCCACCGGAGCAGCTTGTAAAGTGTGTCTCAGGCTTGCCATTGCAGAGCCTGTGTGCAGTCTGGTACTGCCATGTTAACTGGGCAAGTGTACCCACTTGCCAGTCCCTAAACCTTCCCTTTTATACATATTAGTCACCCCTAAGGTAGGCCCAAGGGCAGGGTGCATTGTAGGTAAAAGGTAGGGCATGCCCTGGTGTGTGTGGCATGTCCTAATAGTGAATTACAGCCATTTTCGTTTTTCACTATTGCAAGGCTACCGGTTAGATTATAACATCTTATAATCCTAACTGACTCAGGGAACTAGGTAGAAATTAGAGTTTAGTATGCCTGAACTCAGAATGATAAAATACATCTTTTAGTGAAGTTGGTTTTCACATTCTGTGTTTGAAAATACCACTTTTAGAAAGTGGGTATTTTCTTGCCTAACTATCCAAGCCTGCCTCTGCTAGGTTGTGTATTCCTTGTCTGGAGTTTGAGTTACAGGGGCTGGGGGCTCCCAGGAGACAGGGTGAGTCAGCACAGGGCTGAATAGAGAGATCTGCATGCAGATAGGAGGGAGGAGTTGCACCTGGGACCTGAATAGGGCTGTGCCTTTCCTCCACAATGCTGGCTCCACCTCCTGTGGTGTGTCTGATGTCCCTGGCCTACACTGTGAAAGGAAAGAAGAAGTCTTGTCAACAAAGTGCTCCAGGACTGACCAGAACTGGTTTTGGACTAGGCAAAGGCCTCTCTGCCTTCAGAGAACAAAGAGAAAAGTAGTATAAATATTGGGACCCAGACCCAAGAACTTTAGATCACTTCTGGAAATCAAGACAAACCTTTGCTGAGGAGAAGAACCAGGAAGCTGAAGGAGGAGACTACCCCTGTGCTGCGTGTTTGGGGGTTGGCCTGCAGTGGTTGCTTCATTGCCAAAGAAAGGAGAAAAGGACTGAGTGTGCTTTCTATCAACTTGAAGAAGAATCTCCAAGGGCTTGAACTAGAGCTTGCCTCCTGCCTGAAGTCTCAGGGATACAAGACTTCACCAACCAGCTCCCCCCTGAATTCCCTTGCTGGGAATTGAAGTGCCTGCTGTTGTGCTGGGCCTTCTGAGAGACTGCGTGTCGCTGGGAGCTGGAAGCGCAACGCAACAACGAGAAGCGTGTCGCCGCCGCAGCCATCGCATCGCCGACGAAGCGAGACGCCGCTGTCATCATCGCATCGCCAAAGCGCGGCGCAGGGATCATCGAGTCGCCGCACGGCCGTCGGGCGTGCACGCATCGCACCAACGTTGTCGCATCGCCACCAAGACGCCATTTCGTCGCATTGTACCGGAGAAGAGTATCGCATCGAGGTGCCATCTTGTCGCATCGCACCGGAAAGCAGTAAGAAACCGACGCATCACCTCCCCACACAGTAAGGAAGCGAGCATCAACTCCCCTGCGCAGCAGTAAGGAACCGACGTATCCACTCCCTGAGTGTAAGGAACCGACGCATCACCTTCCCTGCGACCCTTTTGTTTTCTTTGCGTTACGCATTCAAGGTACATTGAGAGTAAAGTGTCGCATCTACAACTTGAGAGAACTGAACTATTTTATAACATTCTAAAGTCTATTTTTGAGTACCAGTATTGTGGATTTTTGTCGTTTGGTCTTGTGTTAAGTCTATATAAAAATACTTATTTTTATAAATACAACCTGTGTGGTGTCCATCTGTAGTGTTGTCACTGTATTACTGTATGTGTTCACAAATGCTTTACACACTGCCTCTGAGATAAGCCTGCCTGCTCGTGCTAAGCTACCAAGGGGGTGAGCAGGGGTTATTTTAGGAGTGTAGCCCCTTACCCTGACTAGACGTAAGGGTCCCTATTTGTCACAGGTACCTACCTATGCCAACTAGAGACCCCCAAATCTAACATGCCCCCAGCCCTATTGGCTAACATTGGCATCCTGCAATCTGCTGCCCTAGTAACGCTAGTGGTGCAATTTGAGTGCCTACCTAGACCTTGGGGAACCTTTGTCCTATCCCCAAAACTCCCATTTGTAAGACTTTTACTTACCTGTGAAACCGATAAACATTTTTCTCTCATAGGAACCCATGTTATGAGATTTTAGGCCTAAAAAAATTCTAAGTGTTGAACTGCTGTTTGGTATGGGAGAAACTAACTAACTCAAGCCAAGAAAAGCATTACTTACCTTGTATTGTGAGATCCTTATGTGTGGTATCTAGACATACCACCCCCAGTACTCAAAGTAATCTAAAAGTAACTGAAAGGTATTCTAATAATAATTATTGTGTAATGTAAACTGCTTTTTGAATCAATACCAATCCGTAACTATTGCAATTCAACCACAACTGCATTTGCTTGTGAAGTCCTGCATTTGAGAGTATATTTTACTTACCTGTGCCAAGTCCTGATTGGTTCTAAAAATGAAACATAAGTATATCATTTTTTATAATTACCTAACTGGTCTGGATGCAGTCTCTGAGGGTGTGCCTTCAGTCATGATTGAGTGAATGCAATAAATGCTTAACACACCCTCTGGATAAGCCTAACTGCTCGCCCACACTACCACAAAGAGAACTGGTAGAACTTACCTAATTTAGCCTCTGCTATACCTCTGGGGACTCCCTGGACTCTGTGCGCACTATACCTTACTTTGGTATAGTAAATGCAGAGCCAGCTTCCTACAGGGGCCACATGTTTTTCAGTGCACCAAGTCGCAAACTTTTTCCAACGGCAGGGGTACACAGTCTTTGTGGAGGGACGTCTGGCTGCCAAGGTGACTTCATGGACTGTGGGGGAAGGAATCCAAGACTCGCAACTGCCGCTGCTCAATCTCCATGCATGAAGGTGGAACATGGCCAGGTTCGGGTGCACAACCCTGGCTGTAGCTGCAGCAGGAGATCCTCCTGAAGGGGCAGCCTGATCGGAGATCCAATGCTCATGCTCAGGAGTTCAGGATATCATACTCTCCATGCCTAATCCTGAGCCACAAGGATGACTTGAGCCCGGTCTGTCTTGATCTTCTTCAGACCTCCAGGTAAGAATGATATGGGCAGGAAGGCATACATAAGTCTGGAGCCCCACTTGACATGAACTGCATCTCCAAACAAGAGCCACCTTGGAATCTCCAACGTACAGAAATGCTGACATTGAGTGCTCTTGGTGGTGGCGAAAAGATTATCCCCAGTCGCGGAAGAGACCTTGCACCACCTCCTGATGTAGACGCCATTTGTGATGAGGGAGGCATCAATGGCTAAGTCTTTGTGCCCTGGCGTTCAGAGACCTCGCAGGGCTTCCTGGCACAGGATCCATGACCCCACCATGTCCTGTTTGTTGCAGTACCACATGGCAGTGGTGTTGTCCGTGAACACTTAACCAGCCTTCCATTGATGGATGGGAGGAAGGCTTTCAATACCAAGCGAATCACTCTCAACTCCATCATGTTGATATGGAGCTGAGACTCCGCCAGAGACAAGAGTCCTTTGTTCTCCATCTCTCCCAGATGCCTGCCCCCAACCCAGGGGTGATGCATCTGTCACCACTGTGAGATCTGGGTGGGGAAGGGAGAAGGATCTGCCGCTGACCCAACTGCGGTTTCTTAGCCACCACTGCAGGTCTTTTGCAGTTCCCTCGGATATCTAGACCAAGTCTGAGAGATTCCAGTGATGCTGCAACCATTGGGACTTAAGATACCACTGCAGATCCTCCATGTTTTACCAGCAGGATGCAGAAGGCCAAGAGACCCAACAGACTCTCAATGACTTCCAGGATAGAGGCTGAAACATCAGGTTCATAGCTTTAATATCCTGGACTCGCTGCTTCGGAGGCGAGGTCTGGAATTTCACTGTGACAAGAATGGCAAGAGGAGAGTCATGTGTGACTTTGGCATGTTAAAGACGTCTGGAGGTTGCGGCTGCCGGTGTGGCAGGATGTCAGACTGGGCAGATTTCTGGCTCTTGGTCCCACAAGGATTTTAGGAGTCACGTCTACAGCCACGAAAGGACTGGGGAGACTGCTGGCTGTGGTGGCTGGGTATAAATGGATGCGGCTCGTAGGCCTTACCATAGCCGCAGAAGGAGGCTGGGGTGAGGCCATGATGAGTTCCAATGACCGAGGGGTGGGCCTACTGTCCTTGAAGCGCTCAAGCACTGAATCTGCCTTGTCACCAAACAGGCGAGTACCATCAGAGCATGTCCATAAGATATGCCTGGACTTCCCCCGAGAAGTCAGTTGACCTCAACCAAGTGTGGCAGCGGAGCACCGATGAAGCAATCGCTCTACCCAGCTAGTCTTTTGTGTCCGGTCCGAAGCGTATTGTGAACTTTGCTGCATCCCTACAATCGGCAATAGCCTGGGTCAGGATGGCTTGGGCCCCCTTCGAGACCAAGGGCAGCATTTGCGCGACCAAGTCCCACACTGTGAGGGCATACTGGCTCATGAGGCACGCAATGTTCATGGACCACAGAGCAAGGTTGGTGGAAGATAAAATCATTTTACCAAAGGTGTCTAGTCTCTTCGAGTCCCTATCCGGATGTGTGAAAGGGAATGCAGCAGGAATAACCTTGGATGTTGAGACCTTCCTGACCAGGCTCTCTGGGGTGGGGCACTGGGTGAGGAAAGCTGGATTCCCAGGTGGCAGCGGGCGATCGTCCTGTGCACAGAAGTGTCTGTGCAGTGCTTGGCCAAGGCCCCGAGCAGGATGTCAGGGGGGCCTTCATTGACGGGGAGGAGAGGTTCAGTGGGGAAAACCCTGGGTTGAATTACCTCTGTCAAGACACTGGTCTTGGCCACCACCGAGGGCAGCGTAAGGTTCAGGACCTTAGCCGCCCTCCGTATCACCATAACAAAAGACGCCCCTTCTCCACACTAGGTGGAGAGACCAGGCCAGGGTCTTGCAAGGTGTCCAGACCACTGGCATCAGCAGGTTTCTCATACAGTTGTCCTTGGCCACGGGCTCCTCAAAGAGGCCAGGATAACCATAAGGATCCTGAGATCCGCCCCAAGCATATTCTTCACCAGGCCTGTCAAAAAATGGAGGCACTGTCTCAGACCCGGATCGTCTTAGTCCGGTCGGTGCTATAGTCGACGTCGGACGACACCTGCCTGGCTCTGTATTGGAGTCAGGAATGACAATGGGGCTGACGCCACTGAAGGGAATCAGGAGCACTGTGCCACTGAACTGGAATTCAGTAAAGGTAATGGATTCACAACCGGAGCCAGTCCGCATCCAGGAACAGATCCAAAGTGCCTGACTGTCGCCAAGGGCCGGCAGGAATCTAGTTGGGCACCTTCTGAACCGGGCCCGAAGGCACTCCAGAGGTGTAGTCTCACCAAGATTTGAGGTGCATAGCCTCATAGATTTTTTTCAATTAGGCAGGGGTCGCTCCGGTTCTGGAAGATTCTGGGAGACAGGGAGCATAACTAGTGTCAGGCTCCATTGGGGAAGTGGTGAGTGGGGCCTAGACTTCTGGCGTTTTTCCTGCACATCGTCTGATGATGTGGACCAGTGAGAACACTTCAACTTCTTGGTCTTCTTCTTCTTGTGGGACTTATCCGATGAAGATTTTGACCTCAACGACAACAGACGTGAACAACTCAGAGAGCGGGCCCTGGGCCTTCCAATCGACCGGGACCTGGAAAGTTGCAGAGTCGCTGGTTGCTGAATGACCAACTACTTCAACACTCCCCTGGAGCACTTGAGGGGTCACCGCACAGCAGTCATGACAGGCCTTGGAGTTATGGTCTGGCTCCAGACACTATAAGCAAACCAGGTGGGGGTCTGTCACAGACATTTGCCTGTGACAGGCTCCACAGAGTTTAAAATCTACAGGTTGCTTAGGGGACACCTCTAAGGCACACTCGGAGCATATTTGCTCAAATAAATGTAGATAAAAGGTTTTTTAGTCAGAAGGGAAACTCTATGCCCGGTGTGAACCTGGTTGTTGTATCCGACCCATGCTTCATCTCAGTCAGCCTCAAATTGCACCTAGGTCCCAGTTTACTGCAATTATTGACTTTCATTGCCGTGCTGTGCTTTTTGTTGCTTTTGCTACTTGAAACTTTAAAAATTCTGATCTCTGGTTCCTCTAGCTCGGTTATTTAGGCATTATTTTGTTTGTTAAATGTTATTCTATTTTTCTAATTTGGTTTGGGATTTTTTACTTTATTACTGTTATGGTACTGCAAAACACTTTACACATTGCCCTAAGTTAAGCCTGTCTGTTCTGTGCCATAGCTACGGGGTAGAGCTCAGGTTAATTTAGTGACCTTGAGGGTTCACCCTGACAAGGGTTGCAGTTGTTCCTTTAGGTGGGTAGTTCCACACCCCAAAAAATAATACAATTTCTTACAATAACACATTTAATGTTTGAGTACAATGTGGACATGGGTGGCAGGAGACAAAAAATATTCTAGTAAATAAATTTAAAATAGCTACAGATACACATTTTGACATAGGTAAACAAATACATGCTCCATCAATTGTCTATTAGACTTGTTGAAAAAAACATGAAGAATGTGCTGCCTACATTGTGTAACATTAATATGAAACATGTATAACATCACATATATTGAAAGAGGTCTGGTTACACCAAACACAAAGAGCACGCAGTAGACCTATCAGTCTATACCATCCATCTGCTGTTTCTGGCCAGTCCATGTGTAGGTTCAGAGTTTGGAACAGATGATGTGATGGAAGTTGGTTAATGGGAGGACAACACAGAATCTTGAAAGTACAGCAAGGAAAATAGTATCCTAAATATTTAGTTTAGAAGTATTTTTTATATCAAAAACATATTTTAGTGTTGCCATATAGCTTAATAACATACTGGTGTGTGTTGTATGGCTCTTTTGAAAGGCCCTCTGTGATGCCTGGACATGGATAGAACTACACCTGCCCCAGCTGTAGCAACCAAAGCACTCATAATGGGGCTATATAAGAGAAAAAAACGTGTAAAAATGAATATAAAGAGTTTACTGCTTTAAGACTGGGAAATTTAGTGCCTGTGTTAGAGGGATGTTTGTGTGATATGTGTCTTTCTTTGTAGTGTGGGTGTAGGACAAAGTAGCATGAGTGCAAAATGAGAACTAGTTGGGATAGAAATTTATGGATTTCTAGCCTGGCCTGACGCTGAGATTCTAGGGATAGGTAGCTCATACCGTAAGTGAGCATGCATAGCACAGAGGACAAGCTACTTGAGGCTGGTGAGACGGAGACAGGTCAACAACCAGGAATTGCCTTTGTCAGCTGAATCCTGGGAAACCTCTTCACCCACTTCCTCTCATACTGCCATTTCTTATTAATGTTGCCCAAGGTGTGTGCCGCCTTCCCAAATGAATGAACTAAGACAATAACTTCCTACCACAGGGCTGCCTTCTCGGCTCTACTGAGGTTGCATGGAAGAAGACCACAAAGTTGCCTACCATGCCTGGCGGCTACTCAGTGACATACCTTTTCATTTTGAGAAAAGCTTGCTGCATCACGAAGTGTGGGGTCTCATTAGTTAGGCAGTTCAAGTGTAAGAGGGCAAAGCCTAGGGTGTTCTAAGGAATTTACGTGCCTGCAGCACAAGTTTCAAGCTTGTGAAGTTTTTAGGGTGTAGACTATTTCCCTATTCACTACCATTCAGAAATGTCCGCCCATTGGTAGAGATGTCCTTCTCATTGGCCGGAATCTCCTCAATAGGCAGAATGTAAGACACAAGCGTAAAGTTACTAGTAGTAACTCTACGGTTGTACATCCAGTAGTAAAAGTCTCCACCCTCTCCAAATGAGGAAGAGGAGACTCGTAGGTCTACATCTAGGTGTAAATTTACACATGGAAATTGTGAATTCCATCCATGAGATTTGCACTCAGGTAAAGGAACAGATCTACACGTGATGAGATGTACACACAGAAATGTACCTTTGTGAATGCTTCTTAATATTATGATAGTGTGCTTTTCATGTGTATATATATATAAATATCCAATGAGCTGCAGTGTGTTATTCAAGCAGAGTTCTGTTTTGCAAACCACAGTTATATACGAATTTCCCATGATTTTCTACACACAAACATCCAGTCATAAGGATGCTTCCTCACACTTGTCGTGCAAGAAGACAATTAGGACGCCATGCTCGGTCACAAGCAGAGATGCCATTCATTTCCGCCAGGAATGATCACCATTCCATGGATATCTTGCCTAACAGAGCCTACCACAGACTGTGGTTTGAGCTAGCTCAGAGGAATTCAATTCGCTCTGGCTTCAGGTATGTGATTGCTGCATTCTACCTCTCACAAGGGTAAACTACTTAGCTGCTAATGATTATTAGTAAGTTGTTTGTAGTAAAGAGAAACACACAATTCATGCTGCTAGTTTTCTTTATAGCCACAGCGTGATGTTTGGAAATGTTACTTTAAATATGTTCTGTACTAGTCCACCAGCATGTGTTTCCTCCTTTGAAAGGTTAGGCAGTTTTTAAAGCGCTCAATTACCCGGGGGTGTCTTGGCGCCATCAGACATATGAGCACAACTGAAAAACCCTAAATTAGATTTAGTTATTAAAAATCCAGCTTTTTAGTCCCTTTCTGAAAGCAAGCATTGTAGGAGGAGCCTTAATATGGAGTGGAAGCAAGTTCCAGTCCTTGATTGATCGAAGAACAAAGCTGCTACCGCCCTACTTAGATTTCTTGAATCTAGGAACTACCACATTTTTTGCTCCCTGAAATTGCAGAATTCTACTGGGCTGGTACCACTTGAAGGATTGTCTCAGGAAAAGAGGGCCTGGTTCATGGAGAGCCTTGTAGACCAACCAGAGTGCCTTAAATTTTATGCGATTTCTGATCGTTAACCAGAGTAGATCTTTAATGGCCTGAGAAACTGACTGAAACTTGTGAATGCCTAGGGAAAGCCTGGCAGGTTCAACTTATTTGATACACAAGCGCCTGATAGTCTGCCCAATGTGTTTATGCTGAATAAATAGGATAGGTGGTAAATGTACAACATCACAGGCAAGTTAAGCTTTGCATTCTTGAACCAACTTAGTATGCAGGCAAAAAATCTGAGCCTTTGAATGGTTTCCTACTGAAATGGATCTGTTATATGTGAAGAAGGCATCTTATGATTAAAAAAAGTTTAGAGGACAAAACTTGCTGGTTGATTGTTAAAGTGTGGATTGTCAATAAGGAACTGTATCAGAAAATAATTAAATGACTCCTTGTTTCTGCAGTGTATGTTATTCTGGCTCGTGATGACACTGCTTTAGGTTTAACTCTGTTTTTTATTAATATCATCAATATAAACACCCAGCTTATGACAGCATCACAACGCGTAATATACACCATTTTTCTAATACATTTCTTGTTACAATCTAGGTCTGCTTATTACAAGTGCATTCCATTCTAATTCACATAGTACTTGTGATGTGCCTGCTATATTTAAGACAAAAGTAACAAAAGGAAGGAATAAAAACACAACCAAAATTCAAACAATTCCTAACCCCTCCCCCCACCCACCCCAGTACTGGTAGTCTTATTGCCTAGTTCTATTGTGTATCTGGCTTACAGAGCGTCCTCCTAGCTAGGTTTCAATGTGTGTCTTGGGTTTCTCCTGTGCTTGTTATCCGGAGAAGGCGAAGGTATTTCGGGCACGTGATTTCATGGAATTCCATTGACAACAGAGTGAGGCGTGGTTTCCACACTTCTTTAAATGCCGATTCGTTGTTTGTGAGGGAGGCGTGTATGCGCTCCATCCCCAAAGTATACCATAGTCTGTGGAGCCAGCCGAGGTACGTAGGTGCTAATTGTGTTCCCCAATGTGCTAAAATATTTTGAAGCGCTGCCCCCAGGGCCAGTCCCATTGGTTTCCCCTTACGAGATTTCAATGGAAACGTTAAAGGGTTGGGCAACACAAGCACTATATATGTCGGTAATCGTGGGATCTGTATCTCAAACCGTTGGTCTATCTCATCTAATATCTTGGGACAATAAGTTGACAAAATTGGACAGTCCCACAGCAAGTGTTACAAGGTGCCCTTCTCCCCACACCCACGCCAACAATTGGGGCTGAGGTCTGGATTCCCTTTGTTGAGGCGCACAGGGGTCAGGTACCAATATGTGGCTATTTTGGTAGCAGTTTCTTTACTGGCCGTGTTCCGTGCCGCATGTTTGGCCCTATAGTAGATTTCTCCCCATTCCTTTCTTGATAAATCCCGTCCTAGTTCCTTTGCCCAGCATTTCTGACTAGCGGTAGGTTGTATGGGGGCCGATTGGCGCAACATATCATATAACACGGAGACCAGTTTATCATCAGTATTTTTGGTGTCCAACCACTTCTCGTATCTAGTCAGTTTTCGACTGACTTTTGGGTGGACATCAGGGTGAAGTAACCAATGTCTTATCTGCATATAATGGAATCGCTCCGTCTTAGGTAGTGTATAGTCCCGTTGCAGCTGTTTGAATGGTATAATCCCCTCAGTGTCAAACAGATGTCCTGCCGCCTTGCAGGGTGTAGTTTGCCAAGTTGCGAAGGCCTTACTATCTAGTCCTGCAATAAAATCCCTAATGTCCAACAACGGTGACATCAGAGAGGGGAACGTCGTAAGTTCCTTCTTGATAGCTACCCCCTCCCACACCTCCATCACCAACTTTGTAATAGGTGACCTCTGGAGGCTCTGTGGCCTATCCGCTTTCTTTAAAAAAGGAACCTTCCACAGGGAAAGTCCTGCTAATGCTCTATCCTGGAATAACCAGGGCTTTTCTGATTCCGCTCTGCTCCAATCCACAAGGTATCTGATTTGGGCTGCTCTAAAATAGTCCAATAAATTTGGGTTCCCCAAACCCCCCTCTTCTGGTTCCATATATCCCAATTCTCTTTGCATGCGCGGCCGTGCCCCTGCCCAGACAAAGTGGAGTATGCCCTTTTGTAATGTAGTGAGTGTTCCCTTAGGTGGAGAGACAAGTAGCGTCTGGAATAAATATAATGCCTTAGGTAGGATTGACATCTTAACGGCAGCCACGCGGCCCAAAAGTGATAAATGGTGGTGCCTCCAGCTATTCAGTTCCCTCACGATCTGCCGGGAGAGTTTAGCATAGTTAAGCGTGACCGTTTGTGCAACTGTCGAGGCTAGATATGGGATAGAATCCGCTGCTTGGATCCCCAGGAAGCTATGTCCCACTGTCCCTGGGCCTGTCAATGACCCGGTTAGATGGAGAATCTGCGACTTCCCTACATTGACCCGGAATCCAGAGACCCGTCCAAAGGACTCCAGTTCCCGTAAAAAAGCCGGGAGCGATCTCCCCGGTGATTCAAGTGAGGCTAGTATGTAATCGGCGTATAGGCTTATTGCATGTCGTTCCCCCCCAAATGGAATGCCCTTAATATCGCGTTTGTCTCTAACCTTTTGGGCCAGCGGTTCAATGTATAGGGCAAATAGGAGGGGCGACAGCGGGCACCCCTGCATGGTGCACGGTTGGATGGAAAAGGGACGAGAAGAGACTCCATTGACCCCGATTATGGCTGTAAGAGAGCTATAACAGCCTGCCACCCAAGATCTAAAGCGGTCCCCCATGCCAAAGTGGATCAAGGTTCGTTCGAGGTATACCCAATCTACTCGATCGAATGCCTTCTCGGTGTCAACCGTTAGTAGTAGAACATCCATGTTTGTGTGATGCGCTTTGTCTATTAAATGGAGGATTCTCTTGGTGTTATCCCCACTTTGCCGGTTTTGGACGAATCCCGCTCGATCCGGTTCTATGATACCGGGCATCAATGGGCCTAATCTCAAGGCCAATATACTTGTGAAAAACTTTAAGCCCACATTGAGAAGGGACACTGGGCGATATGAGCCACACTTTTTTTGTCCTTCCCCAGCTTGGGCAGGACCACAATGGCTGCCGATAGCATTCCAGAAGGTATCCATACCCGGCCCCTCAAATTAATTAAATAGCTGCGTCAGGACCGGAGCTAGGATGTGGCAAAATGATTTGTAAAACCCCGCCGAGAATCCATCCGGCCCCGGTGATTTAAGGAGTTCAAGTCGTGATATCGCCCCAATCACCTCAAGCGGAATAGGGGCGTTTAGCATCTCCGCCTGGTCCCTAGTTATCGTGATACGTGTGGGTCCCCTCTAAATGTGATGTCATGAGCTGCTCCGACCTGGCCTCCCCCTTGTATAATTCTGCATAGAAATCCCTGAAGGTGTGTGCTATGTCCTCATCTTCTATGAGTTCCTCCCCCTTGCTATTCTTAACAGCCTGGTTCTTTGTCTGTTGGCTCCGAGCTCTGAGTTTACTTGCTAACATGCGCCCTGTCTTATCCCCCCTATGTAATAGGAGTACTTTAACCTCAGCGCCGCATACTCAGCTCTATCGAGATCCAGTCCCGCCAATTGCACCCTTGCCGCCTTCAGCTGTCTCCAAACCCTAGGCACTCCTGTCCGTCTATGAACCCGTTCCAATTCTAAAACTTGTGCTGATACTTGGTCCCTCTTATCTCTGCGTTCCTTATTCTCAGCTGCCGCAATAGTAATTAGCTCGCCTCTCACCACCACCTTCAGAGCCTACCACAGCGTGGCTATAGAAATGTCTGGGGAGTCATTTACCTCTAGGTACTCCCTAATGCATTTAGTAAGCTGCTTTGTCACTGTGTCTTTATGTAGCATGCTTTCCTTCAGCCTCCAGCAACCTAGTTGTTTCCGCTGTGGAGGCAGCCGTAAGGAGACAGTCACAGCGTCGTGGTCCAATAGCGCTACCGGTATTATGTCTGCTTCCTCTACCAGTTTGTTAAGTTCTGACGTGCCGATTAGGTAATCAAGGCAGGCATATGCGGCATGGGAATAAAACGAGTATTGCAATGTTTGGGGGTGTTTTCCCACCATAAATCTACCAATCCCATGGTCTAAAACCATCTGACCCCTTCTCGTGACAGCTCACCCACCTGCGTATAACGGCTCCCCGATCTATCCTTAGCTGTATCCACGACTATATTTAAGTCTCCCCCCACCACCGTCAAGCGTTCTTGTCTATTCATAACCTCTGGAAAGGCTGTCTTCAGAAAGCTTTCCTGTCCCGAATTGGGGGCTTATACCGATCCTATCACCAATGTGTGTCCCCCCCACCTGTAGTGTATAAGCTAAGAGCCTCCCTTTAATTTCTGCTATTTTATCTCTCACTTCCCCTTGAAAACGTTTAGCAATCAAGATTGCCACTCCTGCCTTTTTTTCCAAAGAGGAATGAAAGAATTGTTGGGGGAAGAGTCTTGACCGTAGTCAGTGCTAATCCTTCGATACGAGATGGGTCTCCTGAAGGAGGCACACATCTGCACCGGAATTTTCCAAATACGAGGATAGCCTTTCCCTTAATGAGGTTATTGAGGCCCTTCACATTGAGTGTAAGAACCTTCAGTGTGTAATACGACATGGTATGGGGATAGGAATAATGCTGCTTGGAATTACCTTTAATTCCCTGTGTCTCCTCTCCACCCCTCTCACCCTGGTGTGTCCCAGCTCCCAAGAAATACCTGTTACCTCTGTAGCCCCTTTGCCATAAGTACCAGATCCCACCCCCCCCTCCCTAACCGGAACCCCAACAATTCCCCATATTGTCCAGGACCCGCAGGTCGAGTTCGCGTGTCCTTGGCATACAAAAGAGTTGGGTGCATAATGTGGTCAGAACAATAAGGCCCCCCCGCTCCCAGTGGAAGCCCAGGCATTCTCTGTTCACTTATCTGTCCCTCAGCCCTTCAAGTGCCCTCGTGGGATGTCTTCTCCTTGGACAACGATTCCAAAATTGCTGGTCTCTCCTGAGCTATTTTGGTGGGATCCGGTTTCGCTGCATGTTCCTTGGTGCATCCCCCTCTGACTCGCTGCCATCGACCCGGAGGTGCCGTGTATCCGTTTCTTTCCGCCTCTTCCTGGTGTGGATGTTCAATACCCAGAACCCGACACGTTTCATGTAATGATCTGAGTTGGTACAGTTTGCCCTGCCATTTGAAGATCAACCTGAAGGGATGACCCCATGAATACGCCACCCCTTGATTCCATAGATGCATTGTTGCCGGTCGAAATTTCCTTCGTTTTTGTAAAGTTATCATGGCAAGATCTTGGTAAAGGGCAATGGGATGTTCCTGGTATTTAAGTGGTTGCTTATCCCTAGCTTTCTGTAGTATCAATTCTTTCAACTGAAAGTCCGGAAGATAAGCCAGAATATCCGGCGGGGGCGCTGGCGCTAGTTCTGCGCACCCACCCTGTGCGCTCGATCTATCTTAATTTCAAAGTCCGGTGGGACCTCCAATATGCTTTGAAATAGCAAACGCGAAGGGGGGAGGGGGGTTCTTAGGTGGGAGGAGATGGCGCCAATGAAGTGCGTGTAAAATCTGTTAAATGCGAGTAAGGCGGTGCAAAAAGGTGAGGGAGAACACCCTAAGCCCTCCAAAATAGACCCTAGGGTCAAAACATGATTAAAGCAAGCCTATGCACACGCTAGTATTTCAATTCTCAATAAGACGTTTGTCAAACTTCTTCACAAATTAAATGAATACATGTATCACACAAATGAGATCAAAACAGTGTAGTCATGATTATCTTGTCTCCTTTAATCCGAGAATTGCCCAGCCTTCACGTGTTTCGTCTGGGGATGTACCCCACGACTTCTTCAGGGCTTATAGCAACAGTGAAAAATTGATGGGCTCCTCTCCGCCGGTTGTAATTCCGTCCCGGCTGGTAAGTAGATAAATATAACCGTCTATAAGGATGTCCTTGTAGTGGAAACAATTCCTTGAGTAAAATACACAATCCTGTACATGATGTCCAAAAATAATTTCAGTGACTTGTGTTCATCAGCACTCTGAGTACGAGTACTTCACAGCAAGTGCGCTGGCCGTAGTAAAGCCACTCCGAGGTTCCAATTTGACCCGGAAGCTGTGAAGTACTCGGAGTGCTGATGAACACAAGTCACTGAAGAACAAGTTACTTACCTTTGGTAACGATATATCTGTAAGAAACATTAGTTAGTTATAGATTCCTCACCTTAGAATTACCCCCAGGCGTCAGACTGGATCCGGAAAGTTTTTTCGTCAGCAGTACCTCTGCGCGTCGGAAGGTGGCATCGGTCGGCTCCGCGTCCATCATTGGCGTCGTGGTCGCAGGGATGACGTTGCGGCAGCTACTTAGACTACGCCCTTGCGCGCTGACATTAGTTCAGTAATCCAGTATTTATGTAATCCAGTATTTGTAAAGCGCGAACAGCTACCCGAAGGCATCCCGGCGCTAGGGGCCGTCGGGAAGATTAAGCGAGCTATTGTCCAGAGTCACATGGTGCTGGGCTGACCTGCCGCCGATGCCGGGGATCGAACCGTGAGTGCCAGATTCCAGCGTCAGTCGCCCTGGCCACGGCGCCACACCTCTTCCGCGCCAGAAACGCAGAGCCATGCAAGACACTGACCACTGGTGCACAAAACTAGGGCCCTGAAAGGATAACCTTAACCCTAGAAATCAGTTCGCAGAACGGGGAGGATGGGTGGGGGGTAAGGAATCTATAACTAACTGTTTCTTACAGATATATCGTTACTGAAGGTAAGTAACTTGTTCATCTGAAAGAAACATGTTAGTTATAGATTCCTCACCTTAGAATAGATACCCCAGCAATACCAACCCGGAGGTGGGTCTGCGAACCAATATCACACCAGCAGGTCCTGGGGAACAGAACGGCCAAAGAAGTCGTCTCTCCGGACCTGGCTGTCCAGACAGTAGTGTTTCGTGAACGTGTGCAGTGATGCCCACGTAGCTGCCTGACAGATGTCATTTAGAGGAACTCCTCGACCTAAAGCAGGAGTGGCTGCTGCCGCCCTGGTGAAATGGGAGCGTAGCCCCACTGGAGGCTCCTTTTTACCCATAGAATAGCATGCCTTAATACACAAAATGACCCATCGAGAAATAGTTCGCTTGTGTACGGCCCCACCTTTCTTGGCGCCCACGTAGCCAACAAAGAGCTAGTCATCCACCCGGAACTGTTTTGTGCGATCCAAGTAGAAAGAAAGCGCACGTTTTGGGTCCAGACGGTGGAGCCTCTCCTCTTCTTTCGAAGGATGCGGAGGCGGAAAGAAGGTGGGCAAAGTGATGGTCTGACCGATGTGAAAGGCAGTGACAACCTTAGGAAGGAAGGATGGACGAGTCCTGAGGACCACCTTGTCTGGATGGACAGACAGGAAAGGAGGCTTGGAGGAAAGTGCCTGGAGCTCACTCACTCTTCTGGCAGATGTGATGGCTACCAGGAATGCAGTCTTTAGCGTCAGAAGCCTCAAAGGACAGTTGTGAAGCGGCTCAAAGGGAGCACACATTAAAAAAGTTAAGACTAGATTCAAGTCCCACTGAGGCATAACAAAGGGAATAGGAGGAAAGAGATGAGTTATGCCTTTCAAGAAACGATTAACAACCGGGGACTTGAAAAGAGAGGGCTAATCTGGAAGCCGAAGAAAGGCAGAGATGGCCGAAAGATAGCCCTTGATAGTGCCCAGAGCCCTGCTAGGCTAAGGAAAGAAGAAACAAGAGAACCTCAGAAAGAGGGGCAGAAAGGGGATCCACAGCCTTTGCTGTGCACCATGCCACAAACTTGCTCCACCGGCAGCCGTATACCGTCTTAGTGGAGGGACGCCTGGCTGCCAAGATTACACCACAAACTTCAGGAGGCAGGTCGAAAGACGTCAACTGTCGCCGTTCAATCTCCACGCAAGGAGGTGGAGGCTGGACAGGTTCGGGTGGAGGACCATCCCCTGTTGCTGCGACAGAAGATCCTCCCGAAGGGGCAGTCTGGTCGGAGGATCGATGGCCATGTTGAGCAGCTCGGGCTACCAGACTCTTCGTGCCCAATCCGGAGCCACAAGGATGACTTGGGCCCGGTCGCGCCTGATCTTCAGAACTCTGGGCAGAAGTGGTATAGGCGGAAAGGCGTACAACAGACCGCAACTCCACTCGCGACGAAAGGCGTCGCCTAGCGAGTGCCGTCTTGGAAATTCCAATGCGCAGAATTGCTGACATTGCGCGTTCTCTTCGGTGGCGAATAGATCTAACCAAGGCTCTCCCCACTGTCGAAAGAGACCTTGCACCACCTCCGAGTGAAGACGCCATTCGTGATCCATTATGCACCTGCGGCTGAGTTTGTCCGCCCTGGCGTTCAGGGAACCTGCCAGGTGTTGAACCACCAGGGATATGCCCTGATGTTCCAGCCATGTCCAGAGGCGAAGGGCCTCCTGACATAGGGTCCACGACCCCACCCCGCCCTGTTTGTTGCAGTACCACATGGCAGTGGTGTTGTCCGTGAACACCTGCACTACTCTTCCCCGGACAGAGGGAAGGAATGCTTTGAGTGCAAGACGAATCGCCCGGAGCTCCAGAAGGTTAATATGAAGCCCGGACTCCGCCGGAGACCAGAGTCCTCTGATCTCCACCTCTCCCATGTGGCCGCCCCATCCCAGAAGGGATGCATCTGTCACCACTGTGAACTCTGGTTGGGGAGAGGGATCTGCCGTCGACCTGGTGGTCAGGTCCCACTGCAGAGCCCGCATATGCCACCTGGCATGATCGACCAGCAGGATGCAGGAGGCCATGAGGCCCAGCAGCCTCAGGGTCATCTGGACCGAAACCCGGGATAGAGGCTGAAAGATCGGAATCATAGCCCAAATATCCCAGACTCGCTGCTCGGGAGGATAAAGCCGAAACCGCGTCGTGTCCAGAACCGCTCCGATGAAGAGGAGCTTCTGAGAGGGAATCCGGTACGACTTCGGCACATTGATGAAGAACCCCAGCAAATGCAGGAGGTCGGCCGTAGTCTGGAGGTGGGAGACGACAGCCTGGGGCGAGCCCGCCTTCAACAGCCAGTCGTCGAGATGGGGGAAGACTGGAACCCCTGATCTGCGCAGATGAGCTGAGACCACCGCCATCACTTTCGTGAACACCCGAGGGGCGCTGGTAAGGCCGAAGGGGAGCACGGTAAACAAAGTGCTCGTGGCCTACCGTGAACCGCAGGTAACGCCGGTGGGCCGGCAGGACGGGGATGTGAAAGTAAGCATCCTGCAAGTCCAACGCTACCATCCAGGGTTGAGGGCAGACCAGACCTGAGCGAGCGTCAACATCTTGAACTTCTCCTTCTGGAGGAAGCGGTTGACGTTCCTGAGATCCAATATAGGACGCAGGCCCTTGTCCTTCTTGGGTACCAGAAAGTAGTGGGAACAACAACCACGACCTACTTCTGGGGCAGGAACGCGCTCGATGGCTCCCTTGGCCAAGAGAGCCGAAACTTCCTGTTGGAGAAGGCCCAGGTGATCCTCCGACATGCGGTGGTATTGAGGTGGCATGGCTGGAGGGGTAGTCTCGAAGGGGAGGGAGTAGCCCCTTCGGACTATTTGCAAAACCCACCTGTCCGATGTGATGGTGTGCCAGTGGGGGAGGTGATGGCGGATCCTGCCGCCCACTGGCATTTGATGGGCCTGATAGGTCGGACTAGGAGGGTTTGGAGGATGCTGCAGAGGGGGGGAGTGGGGGGGGGGATTGGTGGACTGGCACGCCCGCTGGCCCCCTGAACCACGGCGTTGGTTCCCATGTCCCCGGCCGCGCGAAGGTTGGGAAGCTTGCTGCGGCCTGTGGCTCTGGGCAAGATGTAGTGGGGCACCCCTTCCGTAGCCACGAAAGGGGCGAAAAGCAGACTGCGCTGGGCGGCTGGAGAGGCCCATAAACTTGGCCGTAGCCCGTGAGGCCTTGAAACGCTCTAGAGCGTTGTCCGCTTTGTCGCCAAAAAGGCGACCGCCATCAAAGGGCATGTCCATCAAGGTGTTCTGGACATCCCCCGAAAAGTCAGTCGATCTCATCCAGGCGTAGCGACAAAGGGCCACTGACGTTGAAATTGTCCTGCCCAGAGAGTCGGCGTTATCCAGCCCACAACGGATGGTAAACTTCGCCGCATCCCTCCCGGCGGCGACAGCCTGGGAGAGCACTGTCCGGGCCTCCTCCAGACACTGAGGAAGCACCTGCGCAACCGTATCCCACACAGAGTGGGAATAACGGCCCAAGACACATGCAGTGTTTACCGACCGCAGTCCTAAGCTGGCGGAAGAGAAAATGTTCTTCCCAAGATGGTCCAGCTTCTTGGATTTCCTTTCCGGTGGAGCGGTAGGGAATGCGCTCTTGGAAGCGGAGGCTTGGACCACCAAGCTCTCCAGTGTGGGGTGTTGGGAGAGGAAAGTGGGGTCGCCCGGAGCCGAGCGGTGGCATCGGGCAATCATCCTGTCCACGGGATCCCCCGTGTTGGGCCTGGACCACGTGCCCAAAAGGAAGTTGAAAGGGCCTCATTAAACGGCAGCAGGGGCTCCGAAGAGCTCGCAGCCGGTTGAAGCACCTCTATCAGGAGGTTAGTCCTGACTGCCACCGTAGGAAGCTCGAGGTTGAGGGCCTCGGCCGCCCTATGCAACACCACTGTGTATGACACTCCCTCCTCCGTAGCCATGGTAGGAGGAGACAACATGCCAAGGCCAGGAGAGGTGTCAAGACCACTGGCATCCCCCAATTCCTCTCTCCAGTCCTGCTCAGACTCCAGCTGATCAGTTAAAGGGTCACCTGACCCCTCCCAGTCCTCCTCCTCCTCCTCAGGTTGCCAATCTGGCTGAAAAGGGACCCCAGGAGTGAACAGGGGCACAAAAACCCCACTCGGCACCGGATCCGGCGTCAGGTGAAGCCAGTCCGACTCCGGGTCCACATCGGGATGGAGGCCGGGGTCGACGCCTGCCGGTGACACGACCGGCGTCGGTTGCGGCTGCAGTGCCAGAGGAAGCGGCGCCGGTGGAGGTGTAATGAGGTCAACCGGCACCGTTCCGGATCCAGGCCTGGATCCACGGGGGGAGCCGACGGCAGAGAAGGCCTGGGTCCCCCAACCGAGTCCGCGGGACCCGAAGGCGCGCCGGCGGGTTCAGGCACCCAAAGATGACATGCATCGCCTCGTAAAATTTACGAAGTTGGGCAGGAGTCGCTCCGGGTCCTGGAAAGGGAGGGAAGGCCAGAGTCGACTCTTCGGGCTCCGTGCGCGGAGCCGCGGGAGGGGCACCGCCCGCATCCTCGTCGCGTCAGCCGACCGACGGGGAGAAGGCGAAGAGCGACGATGCTTCTTCGACTTCTTTTTGTGCTTCGACTTACCCGACCCAGAGTGTGAAGACTTGGACGAGTGGTGATGGCTCCGCGACTGGTCCCTCAACCTCCCTCGCGACCAGGACCTTGAACGGCACAGAGCCGACTGCCGGCGCTCAAGCAGCTTTCGGGACCGCTCCCGCAAAGCCTTCGGAGCCATCGATCGGCAGTCGGAGCACGACTTGGGGTCGTGGTTGCGCTCCAGGCAAAAGAGGCACACGCGGTGCGGATCCGTAACCGACATTAGTCGGGTACAGGAACCGCAGGCCTTGAAACCGGGCATCCCTCGTGCACCAGGAGTCGAAGACTCAAAAAAGACGTCGACAAAATTCGCTCAAAAGAGTCACTCAAAAAGTGACTGGAGGTACCGCTCTCTCCGGATCTGCGCTGGCTGGCGCGGAAAAAGAAAGAACTGACGTCAGCGCGCGAGGGCAGCGTCTAAGTAGCTGCCGCGACGTCATCCCGGCGACCAGGACGCCAACGACGGACACGGAGCCAACCGACGCCAACTTCCAACGCGCAGAGGTACTGCTGACGAAAAAACTTTCCGGATCCAGTCTGACGCCTGGGGGTAATTCTAAGGTGAGGAATCTATAACTAACGTGTTTCTTTCAGATATTATTTTTGGTAACAGCAGCTATACACATCTGCAGAAGCACTGTACGGCGGCATAGAATTTAACAAAATATTTACTTGTCGTACAAAGGACTGAATGCTTCATAAATCTCCTTGCCCTCTGTAAAAATCCACCTGAACCATCTGCTACCATGCTGAGAGGTGAAAATTACGTAGTTCTACTCACATCAGAGATCTGATAATATTCACTCTGATTATGTCAGGTTTTGGATTCCTGCAAGCCTAAGATTATGCCACACTTTTGATTATACCGAACGTTGAACATACCAAGGTTATAGTTCCATCAAATATTTGAATATTGTAAATAGTATTTCTAAAGCGCTGCTGTCACCCAACGGGTATCCTGGCGCTGTGAATACCAGAAAACACTGTGCATAACTGAATCCAAGAACAGAGCAAGACATTTACTTTCTAGGAAAGAGTCTAGTTTTCAGTTCCTTCCTGAACCGTAATAGAGTGTTAATTTGTCTGACTTCAGTTGGTAGCGCATTCCAGAGTTTGGAGGCTACAAGGCTAAATGATCTCCCCCCCAGTCTCGCTTTGTTATAGTGTGGAATACACACCAAATTGGCCGAGGAGGAGCGGAGGCTTCTTGCTGGAGAGTACCAGAGAAATTTCCTCTGTAGGGGCACAGGCCCTGTTTTGTGCACTGCCCTATAGACAATACAGAGGGCCTTAAACTGAACCCTCTGGGCGATGGGAAGCCAGTGAAGATCTTTTAGAGCCAGTGATGCAGAGGCTCTGCGTTGTCTATTTAAGGCAAGTTTAGCTGCCATTACTTGTATCCTCGGTAACTTTCTTAACAGAGACACTGGGGCTCCCAAGAGAAGAGCATTACAATAGTCTAGTCTGCTCATAATGATACTCCTTACCACTTGAGGTCTAGTTAATGCTGGTAGAAAAGGAAGTATTTTTCGAAGAGCACGGAGCAGAGATAGACAAGTGCTCACCGTTTTATTCACTTGGGAGTCCAGTTGAAGATTACTGTCTAGAAACACTCCCAAATTGCGCACTGTTTTAACAGGTAGAGGAGGGTTATCAAGAGGGCCAGGCCAGAAGTCCGCAGGGAAGGGGCGGGACACTTTACTTACATCACAGCATAAGACTTCCGTCTTATCGCCGTTGAACTGCAGAGAGTTGTCTCTAAGCCACTCTGCTGTTTCCCGCATGCAGCTATGAAATTTCTCCAATGAGACTGCATTGTTACCTTCAAAGGTGAAGATGAGTTGAGTGTCATCTGCATAATTTATGACTTCAATGCCAAAGGATTTTATAAGGGAGATGAGTGGGCGCAAATAGAAATTAAAAGGATGGGGCTTATAGCCGATCTCTGTGGGACCCCGTGTTTAACGGGGTAATTTTGGGAAAAGAAAGGCGTCAGGGTCACTGCTTGTAGTCTGTTTGAAATGTACGACTGTAGCCAGTCTAGTGCCTTGCCCCCAATACCGTTCTCCATAAGTCTCTTAATCAGAATCTTATGGTTGACCATGTCGAATGCGGCTGACATATCTAGTAATACTAGAATGGCTGTGTGGCCTTTGTCAGCCCGCATTCTAAGGTCATCTAGGGCCGTCACCAGGGCAGTCTCGGTGCCATGTCCCGGTCGGAACCCGAATTGAACTTCGTCAAGAAGGTGATTATCTTCCGCATGTTTTGAAAGAGATTGACTTACAACTCTTTCTAAGATCTTTATTGGGTAAGGCAACAGAGAGATAGGTCTGTAATTCGTGGGGCAGTGGGGGTCCAGCGTGACTTTTTTCATTAAGGGGCACACCACTGCCTTCTTCCAGCAGTTTGGAACTATGCCATTAGATAGAGACTGGTAACAGAGTTGATAGAGATAGGGGAAGAGCTCTGTTCCAAATGTTTTCCACATCTTGTGTGGGAGCGGATCCAGGAGCGAGCCTGAGGAAATGCTAGCAGCTATTATGTTAAATTCTTCTTGCGAGGGAGCCTGAAAAGACTCCAGAATAGTCGTGGTTGCTCTGTCGGAGTCTACGGATAGAGAGCTATTAGTAAGAGATACATGTATATCATCTACATCATCCATCTCTACTTCTCTCGAAGTATTTAGGGTGTTAATGATTTTAGTAATCTTGTCCTCAAAGAATGCTGCCAGTCCATCACAGAGCTCTTGTGAGGCTGGGATCTTGTTCTTTGCACAAGTAGGGTTAGACATATCTCTGACTATACCAAATAAATCTTTGGCCTTGTTAGATGCTTGCGGGATAGTTTCCTCGTAGTATTTGGCTTTGGCCTTACATATCATATCTTTATAGGCGGATAGCAACTTTTTCAACACTACTTTATCTGTCTCCGCATATTCTCTCCGCCATTTTCTCTCTGCCTGTTTACATTTTAACTTCATCAACCTCAGCTCCCAATTATACCATGGAGCCGACGGTTTTTTATTACTTTTATCTTTTTTCCACGGGGCCACCTGATCTAATGTGTTGGTGATCTGATCATATAAATCCTTATAGTTCTCCTCAACTGATCTATTACTATTAAAGCAGCAACCGTTCGGAAGTTGCGGAAGTTCAGTAGAGTTTACTAATTTAGACCATTCCCTTCTCAGACGAGTGTTAGTTGAATTGATGATTTTTTTACTTGTGGCTACCTTTAGGGAGAAGAGGACCAGAAAATGATCCGTCCAACAGAGTGGGAGTATTTCCCCCAAGGAAACATCAGTATCGATGGCAAAAATTAGGTCTAGCACATGACCTTTCTGAAGAGTAGGATGCCGCACCAGCTGGTGTAGATTAGCATTTGCGCAAGCTTGGCAAAGCTCAGTAAAGGCATTCTCATGGCTCCCACCCTCCCAGAGATTGAAATCTCCGAGGATCAATAGTTTAGCGTGAGTAAGTGAGAGGTTATATATCACGTCAACCAGTTCTTGATAGTGAGGGGGGACGCCTCCTGGGGGTCTGTAGCAGAGTATTCCAGCATACAAGTGGCCACTGTTGTCCTTGAGTGAGAACCCTAGAAACTCGAACCCTGAACTTCCTCTACCGTCAGCGGAGCAAAATCCCAAGCTTCTTTAAAAACAATTCCAATCCCTCCACCTCTCCCACCCACTCTTGGTTTGTGAAAAATTTTAAAGCCAGGGGGACAGGCCAGACCGAGCTCAATTTCTCTATCTGGCCGGTTCCATGTTTCCGTGAGAAACAAGGCATTGATATGCTGATCTTCAAGCAGCAGGTGGATTTCAGAGTGGTGCTTAACAAGAGATCTGACATTGACCAGCCCACAGTTGAGAGTATGTAATGTAACTTTTTTGAGGATGTCCTTACCACAAGTTAGTCCTCTGCTGTCAAAAGCCGTATTCTGATCACCTATAGCTACCAATTCATCTCTAGAATAGGAGATACGAGGAATAGAGCATGCAGCATTGCTGGCACTGAGCGCGAACTTAGCGTGGACGGGCGCAGACGGGCTTGCCTTAGGCGCGCGCGCGCTTGCATTACGTCGCCTTAAGTAGGAGGAGAGGAGAGGGTCCAGCAACTAGCGCGCTAACCAATAAGGCGTGACTTCCGGTGACCCGCTCTTACAGGCGGCGTACACCAGCACACCTTGGTAGCGTCGTGGACTAAAGTACAAGTGCAACTACCGGCAATCAAAACACATCAGCAGTCACCGGAAGGTCTAAAAACACTATAACACACGCCCCCCAGGTAAAATTACAGGTCCGTTTTTTAAAATGCAGATTTTAAGATAATAAGAACAGCAGCAGCCTTTTAAAACAAGGATTCAGGACGCGCAGCTGTTAATGGCAGCTTTTAGCTCACAGTTGCGTTCCGAATATGGCAGTACAATTCTTATGCCAGAGTTCTTCTTACAGTACAGTTCAGAACAGAACACTACTGTTCTAAATGTATAATTTCTTCTCTTTCTTACGTTAGTTTTTGAGGAAGCGTCTTGTTAAATGCCTTGGCAATTTTACCTTTGAGAATGTATTCAATTTCCAAAAATGTTATTATGAATAATGCAGATTATATTTGCGTCCCAGTGCCGAGGTTGACAACGGAGGATCAACACGGCCACTCACAGTCTGACCTTCACTGAGCACTGTGAAAATCTTCGGCAAATCACTTCATCTTACTATGCCAGTTTGTCATGATTGTGAGCATCTACCAAATCCTAAATCAATACAGGTTTATATTTTAAAAATAGATGGCCGCTGTAAATTCCTTTCAGGGTCAACATATTATGGGTCTGACTCTTGAATTTATTTACGTACATAAATATGACTTGCATGCAAAAGTTGGTTTTACACTCATAAAAATATTTATTCACATAAAGAATTTTGAGTAAGCAAATCTATTCACAGGTGGGAAGTGAAAGTGCCAGGTCTGGAATAACCTGTGAATTTGTGTACATCCACAACCTTACATGTTAAATAGCATTCACGAACTCCTTTGCAAACCATACTCACCCTGGAAAATGTTAAATATATTCCAGACAAGGTCACAAGTAAAAACCTCACGAGCAAAAGGTATTCGAAAAGACCGCCTCCTCCTCCAATAAATAAGGTAGTGGCGTAGTGA
The DNA here is from genome assembly GCA_963921515.1 of Calotriton arnoldi. Classification (NCBI taxonomy): domain Eukaryota; kingdom Metazoa; phylum Chordata; class Amphibia; order Caudata; family Salamandridae; genus Calotriton; species Calotriton arnoldi. The sequence goes on from CAWUFW010000867.1 coordinate 758,328, forward strand.
AAGGACGTTCTCATACTTTCCCACTGGAGAGAAGGAATTCACTAAAGTTCGCTAGGAGTATACTTTCTAGGCATCCTTCTGTAAACTTTTGTGAATTCCTAAAATTCGTAAATCTCCACCAACGCAAGGTCAGTACTAAAAGTGCACTTTTATTACTTTATTCAAGAACGGGGAACCCTAATTTATTTTACGTTACCTTTAATGTTTTACACTGATTCTCCATCATTATTTATTCTATCCGGGCTACTTGGTAAGCAGGGGTTTTATTCTGCACACCCTAAGGTTGGGGGCCATTTACCACTGATGCCCCAGGGCTGACACACTATTAGCACTGCAAACTCGTCTGCAAGTACACCCTTTCTGCATGGACTCTCATAACATTAAGTGGCTACATGGTTCTAAAATGGGTGCTACAGGCTTCAAAACAAACAAATATTCAGTGTAAATCTGTACAGGTGCAAGCTCACTGTAATATAGCACATGCTTATGTGACCCACAGTACATTGGCGTGTCTAGAGCAGGCACCCCCTTTCGAGGTCAGCAGGGGTCTCCAACCTTTTGCCTAATAGGAGCTACTTATGTTGTATTAAAATCATTGTGCGCTACTATTATTAGTTTAATATTAATGACCACATCAGACAAGATTATATTAGTGGCCACCACATGCCAGATTACCAGCACTGCCCACCTCACTGCATCAGGCAGAGTTGCCAGTAATAATGTAAAAAATAGTTTGTCTATTTGGATTGCCTCTATGTAGGCTATACATGCCAGCCACAGCAGTGTTCCTGGCACAAACATAATAAATAACATTAGCAATAAGTCTTCTCACCTGATTTATCATTAAACAAAATCAGCTTTAAATAGGTTTTGGGAATTCAGCCATTTTTCTCCAAACATCAGTTTATGAAATCTGAAAACACACACATTTCCGTCTTGAACAGACAATTTTGGCATACATATATTAATTTAACCAAGCAAAAGTTTGCAATTTAGTGGGCTGGGATGGACACAGGCGAGCTACTTGCAGTTAGTTGGAAAGCAACCAGTAGCTCACGAACTACTCGTTGGAGAAGCCTGGTCTAGAGCATGCACCCTTTCCCGAGGTCAGTGATGAAGTTGAACCATGTGGGACAGTCTGGGTCACACTTTTACACACATTTTCCAGAGAGGGGATGTTGATTCCACTGCCAATGTCCACTAACCAGTTTCAAGCAATTCCTATTCATAGTTCATTTTTTCTTCTGCAGAGCAGAAACATTCTTTATTAAAGGTGATTAAATTAACTGCAAGTTTTGTAGGCTACAACTGAAGCACCCAAAACATGAGTACAAAAAGTGAAAAGCCTATACTCCTGCTTGTCACTAGCACTCAGACAGACAAAAGGAGGCAGGCCCTGCTTTTAAGATTTCCTCTCCTCAACAACAGAATCTGCCTACTCACCTTACCTTCCCCACTAATAATCTAAATGGCAGCGATGACAAAGAGATAATCATTAGTCCCTAGCAAAAAAAAAAGGCCAGAATCAAGTAACTAAGGCGGACATGCCCCCATCCTCCCACACTTCATCATCTGAGGCTACACCTTCTAATTCAGGAAAGCAAGGAATGCACTTGCACTGTCTAGGGAGGCTGTACCTCAAAGCCCAATTTGTGCTATACTTTACAAGGAGTATTCAAAATGATCACACTGGCATCTACAGCCATCACTTACAAACAGTATGAAGTCACCTTACCTGTCATCAATCACACAACACACAAGGGGATGTCAGTGCAGAGTCTCAACATTACATTCAAGTAGAACGTTATACATACAGGGCCTGAAGGCACCACACTCATCCTGAAAAGAAAAAAGGTCTGTCACAGTCAATAGTACACTGTTACCATTGCTTAATGTATATGACCCTGGGCGTGGCGACAAAACAGCACATTGAGTGCGCCCCTCCAGGCCAAAGAGCTAGGCTCCGGGTCTCAGAAGCATGATGAAAATCTTAGCCCATGTATGCATGACTGTCAAGCGTGTGCTGGGCCAAATATCAGAATGCTAGATATAACTACAGAATTGTTAATTTAGAGCAGGGGTGTAAGCCTGTGATGACATTCAGGTGACATTCCCGTCCCAAGAGAGACCCCTCCCAGTTCTGACTACCCTAGACCTTTTTCCACTGTTGGAAAAATCAGATCATCGGATTGGCAAAACAGGCAGGAAAGTTGTTGGGTTCTGCCCTCAGAACTCGTGGCATGCGCCACGGTGACAACTATCACCAGGGTGGAATGTGGCAATAACCATTCAATGACCGACCCTAAATTGCCCAACACCAATGTATACCATAGGCCGGAAAGTTGGTCCCAGCTTAAGATTGAAAACTCACATAATCTTTCAACCATGCAGGTGGTCTTCTCTCCCTTTTTGAACAACTCGGACCAGGTTTATTCTGCACAGATGAAGACTTGCTGTGATCATTGATGACCTTTTCTACTCCACTCTGTTTGGCTAATCTCTCTTTATTCCACCATTTTCCATCACTTAATTGGACTACTCTGTCCTTGACCACTAAAATCTGCATAAGATAGGAAAATTGAGAGCCCATTAGCAATTATTCCAGGTAGCCTCACTTTAAACCAATCTCCTGCTTTGAATCTTCTTTTAGTCAGCTCTTTGCCAACATACTTTTCTTGGGCCTTCTCACAACTGTCCCTCACCTGTTCACGTTTCTCATCAGGCACTTTCAACTCACACATCCATGGCCTAATCAGTTTAGTAGCAGCAATCCTACCTCTCAATTGGGTAAAATGTGACTCATTCGTAATGGCACTCGGAGTAGTGCATAAAGCCCACAACAAATCCTTGAGTTCCTCCCTCCAATCCAATCCATTGGCTACCGACAATTGAATACTGCCCTTCATGACTCTGTTGCACTGTTCCACTAAACCATTACTGCGAGGGTGATACAAGGAAGTCGTAATATGCTTTATGCCTCAATGAGACATGAACCTTTGGAACTCCTTAGATACAAATTGCACCCCATTGTCGGTAACAAGTTCAACTGGAGTGCCTTGTCTTAAAAACAAAAACTGCAGAAATTCTACCACGTCCTCAGTGTTAGCTGATTTCACAAATTGTACCTCAGGTCATCGTGCGCCATAACCCACCTACACCAACCCATACCTACTCCGTTCATCCAATACATACATTGGTCCAATGATATCCAACCTCAGTTTGAACAATGGTTTATCCAGAACAGGTATTGCTTCTATAGGACTCAGAAAGGTGACTTGAGTTCTATCACTCATAGCACACGCAATATATTCTCACACAAAATGTTCCACACCACGATTCATCCCTGGCCACCAAAAAATCTCCCTAATCCTTCTTTTCATGACTCTCATGACCGTGTGTCCTTCATGGGCCAATGACAACACTTAACCCTCCATTTTCCGTGGAACCACGAACAAATCTGTTCTCATCACTCCCTTCTTCATGCTCTTTTTCGGAAATACATGTTATTGTTATTCGGAATTTATAGAGCGCACGGCTACTCGATTGAGTGTCCCGGCGCTAAGCATCCTGGTCGAGGCTGACTGATAGGCCCTAGGCTCGCTGAGATTAAATACTATTGCTGGAATAACCAGGTTTTTAGTGACTTCCTAAAGGTAAGAAGGTCCTGCGTCAGTCTAAGTGCCAGAGGGAGACTATTCCAAAGATGCGCTGCATGCACCTGAAATGAGCGACCACCAATTCGTGCACGATGGAATTTGGGAATACGCGCGAGTTGAAGCGCAGAGTATCTCAGAGCCCGATGTGGGTGGTAAAATTGGACTCTTTTCCTAAGATATGGGGCCCCAGTGCCATGGAGTGCTTTGAAGGCCAAAACCATTGCTTTAAAAGTTATCCTCTTGCGGATCGGGAGCCAATGCATAGCTTTCAAGTGGGAGGACATCCGAATTCTAGGGCCAAGCATGAGTATCGCCCTAGCCGCTGCGTTCTGTGCTACCTGTAGACGAGTCAGCAGGTATTCAGGTTTACCCAAGTTCAGAACATTGACGTAGTCCAGCCTAGAAGTAACTAGTGCCTGGACCACAATTTTTCTGTGTGCCACTGACAGAAGAGGAAGAAACTGCTTGAGCATCTTAAGTACTCAAAAGCAGGCACCCACTACAGCTTGAATTTGGGAGTTCATAGATAAATTATCCTCAAGCCTGCCACCTAAGTTTTTTTACCGTTTTGACTGAGGAGGTAGGGGGAAGACATATCCTGGGGCCACCAATTTCGCCATACATTATCTATAGGGAGACCAAAAAGCATAATCTCCGATTTCTCGGAGTTACATTTCAATTGGTGCAATTGGAGCCAGGAGAATACCTCAGCAAGGCAGGTGTTGATCGCTTCTCCTCTAAAAACTGCCTCCTTATCGCAGGTAAAGAGAGGTTGTGTATCGTCCGCGTACGATACTATCTTAGCTCCATGGGCTTCAACTAGATAAGCCAAGGGGGTCATATAAAGATTAAAGAGGGTGGGGCTCAAAATCGAGCCCTGCGGGACCCCCACCTTCAGGACGGGAATGGATGCTGCAAAGGGCGGAGCCCAGACCGTTTGTTGGCGGTCTTTCAGAAAGGAGGAGAACCACCGAAGTACCGTGCCCCCGCAGCCGCACTCCTGAAGTCTCAGAAGGAGCTGGTCGTGGGGCACGGTATCAAAAGCCGCTGATAGGTCCAATAATATCAGCACAGCCTTCCCACCTTTATCTAGAGTCTCCTTGATGGCCTCCGAGACTTCTAGAAGCGCGGTTTCAGTACTAAAGTTTGACCTGAAACTGGACTGGCTCTGATGGAAAATTTGATTAGTTTCAGCAAATGATGTGATAACACTATTGACATATTTTTCCAGGACTTAAGAAAAAGAAGGAAGCAGAGATATTGGCCTATAATTGGCGGCTGATTCTGGGTCTAACCGAGGTTTTTTTTTAGCAGGGGGAGTATTTTGGCCTTCTTCCACCTGTCTGGAACAGTCCCAAACTCAAAGGAGGCATTTAGGATCTGGTTTAACGCAGGGTTAATTACCTCTGCTATAGACGCCAGCACTTTGGCTGGACAAGGGTCAGAAGGTGAACCTGATTTAAGGGACTTCATAATATCCAGTGATTTCTCCAGGGGTATAGGAGGGAACTGCAAGAGCTGAGGGCCCCCTGGCCAAGTGGACAGGGCGGAGGCAGCTTGGTTTGCACCATCGGCCTGGGGCAGCAAGGAGAAAGTGTCTTGAATTTTTTTAATTTTCTCGTAGAAGTAGGAGGCTAGGTGGTTCGTCCAGGCCTCAGTCGGCGTGAACGGCCTTGCCACCGCACTGGGAGAAGAGAACTCCTTAACTGTTTTGAAAAGTTCTTTGCTTTGGTTCGCAGCCTGTGTGATTTTAGCAGAGAGAAAGAGTTTTTTCTCCTCCACAATTTTTTATAGTGCCCCTTCAATGCCTGTTTATAAACTATTTTGTCGTTGGGGTAAAAAAAAATTCGCCATGTCCTCTCTAGGCGTTTGCAAGCGCTCTTGCTTTCCCTAAGGGCTGTCGTAAACCATGGCGCTGAGGCACACGATACCTTAGCACGTCGCACGGAGGAGGGGGCAAGCTCGTCTATAGGACACTGGAGCCAATTGTCTAGACCGTCCACATCCTCCTCCAAAGTGCCGCTGACGGGGATTGGGTGGCTGTTTAAGGCAGTGGTTAGGACATCTGCGGTGATTTTGCTGTAAGATCGAAAGCTACGGGAGTGGCCTTCCTTGGGATTCGCGCAGGTGCTGCATATTCTCCATAGTAAAATCGATGATGGAATGGTCCGACCATACTAAGGGGACTGGAACGGAAGTCACTATTTTATCAGTTGAGAAAATCTGGTCCAAGGTATGGCCCTTCTCATGGGTTGCTTGATGGACGTAAGGTGACATTTTAAACAAGTCCATTGAATCTCGTAGTCTAGTGGGCTCCTGTTCGGTGGAATTATCCATATGAATATTAAAATCTCCTAAAACTATACATTGTTTATATTTACTGGCGAGAGGGGAGACCGCATTGCTAATAGAATCCAGAAAACTGGCCGCAGGGCCGGGGGGGTCTATAGATAAGGATACCAGCCAAGGATTGATGCGCTGATACCCTTATGTGGAACCCCAGACTTTCGGGACCCGCTATATCATCTGTGAGGACCGTGGAACAAGAGAAATGTTGTTTAAAAATTATGGCAATGCCTCCGCCCAGGCCCCCCGGCCGATCCTTCCTAATCATCAAATAACCCGGGGGGATGGCCGTGGCAATAGTAGGATTTGATGTTTCTCTGAGCCAGGTCTCAGTTAAAAAAAGGAAATCCGGGCTCTTATCAACTAATAAATCATAAATATGGAGGGCATGTTTATTCAGGGATCGAGTGTTTAAGAGTGAGGCCTTAAAATGGCTTTTTTCCCTGACTGGCGTAGTCTCATGGGGATAAGGGTCACCCATACGCCCCATTTCAGGGGTCACTCCCATATTTATGTTCGAGGACGACCAACCGCAGGGGGAGCAGACCAGTGTGTCAGAATCATTGGGTGTAGGTATGAGGGAGCGGCAGCTCGCGCTCCTACCTATGGCCATAAGCTGCAACCCGATATAGCGTAAAGGCTAGGTGGTCCCGGGTGAATTTTTGGCAGCAAGGCCGGCGCCGGCCGCCTCCGGGACGCGGATGGGCGCAGACGGGCTTGCCTTTGGCTCGCCCGCTGCGCGCGTCCGCTGCGCGGACGCAGGCACATCGGTCTAATATAGGTGACCGAGCGGGAGAGTTCCGCCGAGCCCTTCTAAACAGGAAGTACAATTCGAGTGACCTTGCTGAAGTCTGCCACGCCCTCCACACAAACGGCACTCAGCCGGGGTGGACCGGGGCGAGCAATCAGGTACCTATTATGCAAGTTGTGCAAATGATGCTAGTGCAGCGATAGCAGAAAATACAATTTAAGACGGCGAGTATTTCAATCTGTAAATTAAAATCAACAGAATTTCGATATTTTAAAATGCAGTTAACAGAATAAAATACTGATGTTAGCAGCGTTTAAAGTGCGATGTTGGCAAGAATAAAGGACTAATGTTTGTAGCGTTCAAATTAGTAGTGTGCGCGCCTAGCAGTCATACCAGAGTGCAAAGAGCTCACATCTCCACTCATATCTTTAGGCATCCAACCTTTGCCCAACATACTAGCTACCTCCTGAATCGTTTCATCCTCCTGCACAGCTGTTATCCATTCCTCCTCCATTATACACTCAAAACCAGACTCTTCCAAAGAAGCTACCACGCAAAAATCTTCCTCCCACTCAGCACCAGTTTGTTCATTCCTGAGCTGCAATCTGGACAAACAGTCCGCAAAAGCATTTTTAGCACCATGAATATATTCCAACTCGAATTTGAATTCCATCAAACTATAGTGCCATTTCGCTATGCGTGGAGTGGCACCCTTCCTGGTAAACATTCACAAAAGGCTTATGATCCATGTGGATGACAAATTCAGAACCACACAGATAATTTCTAAAATGGTCCTCACCCCACCAGCAAGCCAGAGCTTCACACTCAATTACTGAGTAAGTAGATTCTGCACCCCGCAATGCTCATGACGCAAATGCCACTATGAAATGAATTTGTACTTGTAAAGCGCACTGATACCCTGGGGCTTCCTGGCGCTGTACGCATACCGCTGTGGAACCCTTCCTGGCTTTTCCCTGTGAAATGTCCACTCCTGGGCACCCCCAAGGTGAAGCCAGGCATCCCAGCGTTGGTGGGGCCGTTGTGGAGATTAAGCAAGCTATTGCCCAGAGTTGCAGAGTGGGACCCATGATTAGAATAGGCACCGAGGCGAGAATTATCAGGCCCGAGGAAGTTGAGCCCAAGAACCGCCGAGGCGGGAATTGAACCCTGGTCCCGGGCCAGATCTCTGCATCAGGGTCTGCCGCTCTAACCATTGAGCCACACTTCTCCACTTCTCACTACCTCTTCTCGGTCATCCCTTTTCTGTGGCAAGACAGCACCCAAACCATGCTGACTGGCATCAGTCACCACAATTGATGGATCACGCGTATCGAAAGACTGAACGGGAATTGCATTGTCTAATTGATGTTTAATTTCCTTGAAATCCCGCCCCTGCTCTGAGGAACACACAAACTGCTGATTCTTCTTCATATGTGCTCTCATGTTATGGGTTTTCCCACTGCAGTTCGGAATGAACCGAGCATAGAATTCCCAAAAATGATTATAGCTGATCTTTATTTTGTGGAACTGGGAATTCCTTCATTGCCTTTACCAAATCCTCCTTTGGTTCAAGCCCCCGAGCTGACAACTTGTATCCCAAGTAATCAACAACATCCATGGCAAATCTGCGCTTTCCCGCTTTCAAGGTAACTCCCCTCTCCGTCAAAATAGATAACACTCTGGCTAACGTCTTGTCATGACACTCCATATCTTTACCATGCAACAGATCATCATCCTGGAAGCACTTTACATTGGGAACCCCTGCAAACATAGCTTCCACCACTCACTGAAAAAACACTGAGGCTGAAGCCAAACCAAATGCCATTCTTTTAAACCTATAAGCACCAGCCGAGGTCACAAATTATGTTAAATGGCGACTTTCCTTCTGTTAATTGATTTGGTGGTAAGCAGAAGACATGTCTAATGTGGTAAAAGTTTATGTCCCCTTCAATGAACCCAACATCTCTGCCATGTTGAGTGATGAATGCCTATCCACCCATATTCTTTTATTCAGAGCCCCGAGATCAATACACATTCTAAGAGTGCAATTTCCTTTCTTGGCTAAGACTATGGGAGACAACCACAGCGAGCTCTCAATGGGCTTGACGATCCCTTGCTGACATAAGGATTCCAGCTCAATTCAATTCCTTCCTGAGAGCAAAAGGTACCAGTCTTGGTTTGCGAATAACAGGTTGGGCACCCTCCTTCAAAATTATGTCATGTGAAAAACCTTTAATCTTTCCAAGCTGTTTGCTAAAAACTTCTGGAAAGGACGCACTCCAGCCTTCCCCACACACAGCCCACACTGACTCGCATTCATCTTTGAGCAACACCTGGTCAGAGCTGTTTGGGACCAAATTAATTCCTAGATTCTTTTACTCTAACCACCACAAAAGACAAGACCCATGTTTTGCCACATACACTCTGGCAGGGGTAGAGTGCCCATTAAAACACTATCAAATACCCCCAAAACTAGCACCGGTTTACCAACATAGGCTATGGGCTTGTACTGAGGCATTTGTTGACTTTGATTTGCACACCATTGCAAAATGACTTTTCCTCTTGCACTCTGCACACTACCTGTCGACTGCCGAACACAATGGGCCATTACCCAAATGACTCCTGCTTCCACATCTATAAAAATCTAAAGGTTTCTGTCTGTCACCCTTCTTTTCCCCTTTCTTTCCATTACTGTCGGCAACAACTAGATGTACCGGAGTTTCCAACACCATCGGATCCATTTACATTGCGGTAGTTTCCACACTCTTGGCTATCTCAAGCGCTTTATACAAAGTCAAGTTTTCTGTTGTCAACTGCTTCTACAGGATCTTTTTGCCATTAGCTTATTCCACTAACTGATCCCTCAGCATTTCATCCTCATAGATTTTATAGTCACATGTTGCAGCTAAAACTCTTAGATCACTCGTAAAAGCATCCACTGGTTCCTCAGGAAGTTGCTTCCTCATATAAAATTTGTGCCTTTCCATAATGATGTTGCACCTTTACTTGAACCTAGCATCCATCGTTTTAATAGCTGAAGCATATTCATCTATTGCATCACCCTCCCCCATTACAACATTCACAGGCAAATGGTTTAAAACGTTCTTTCTTTCCATGACCAAAGAATGGCATAATAAAGCCAGTTTTTTCTTTTGAGTGAAAACCTCTGCTTCAATTGCCTCTAAATAAGCTTCAAATCCCTCTAACCATAATTCCCACTCTACAGGGGGATTTCCCAGTGTTAATAAAAAGGGGGACGGAGGTAACACTGATTGCTACATTATGCTACTGAGAGGTGAAAAGAAAAACTCACAAATTGCCCAACAAACAGCTACACTTGAAGAATTGTACTGAAATGTAGGTGTGCACCTTAGCAATAGAAATACAGAGGAGCTACCAGTTAACTATAAAAACATGCACAAATTTTCACTTATATAAACTATTGTATGAGGACCTGTAGGTGTGAACATCACCGACTAAAAGGCACACAAGGCTCTCGTTAAACTATTAGGGTGAGGGTATCACTGGCATGCTTAATTCTCATATGGTTATTTAAAGTGTAAAAGGCGTGTGTATCACCAAAAAGTGCACGCAGTACAATTTAAAGAAAGTACAGTACCTCTTGTGTGCGTATCTCTGACACGCACAGTACCGCATGGTAAACAGCTTTACGATGTTAGAACTCCTTGCAGACTGAGTGTCTGGAAACAGATGACACCAGCAGTATGCGCGTTGCCAGGATGTAGTTGACCAAGTGCACAGACGTTTCTAAAATGGACATCGCACTATGCGAAGCTCGATGCCAGGATACCGTTACCAGGACGTTGCAGAGATGTCAGAGATGACGTTGCCACAACAGCCGGTGGCGAACTGACGTCACTGCCGCAGCCGAGGCACCTCCAGAATGAGTTCTGTGACATGTGCCTCTGTGGCAACTATCACCAGGGTGGAATGTAGTGAGGATGTGAAGGACAGTTGGTGGCTGTTGCCTGCTCCGTCCGGTCCTGTTGATATCTTCAAATAAACTCTTTTACTCACCTGAGTTTCGAGGTATTTGGATCCTTTCAAAAGTCCACTGAAATTTCTGTCTTGCAGCCTGGCTTTATGTTTCATAGTAAAGTCCTTTTGAAGCAACAGACCACATTTGCCCTTGGGGTTGCTCACCCTTCACAGCCAATCCCTTGAGTGGCTAGTGACCCATCTGGACTTGGTACGAAACAAGTAAGGTAAGAACTTCCCTAGAGTTCACACTATTGCAAAGCGATCTGTTCCCCATGCAGCAGTCTAACTAATACATGCCACCAGATGGTCTCTGCCCTCGTCATACAGTTAATCCAGGACAGCTCCAATTGCCTTGCCGGAGGCATCAGTCTATGTAATGCATGGCTATCTGTAGTGGGTGCTTTCAGCAAATGAACACTGCGTCTTTCAGGATCTTCAAACCCTTCTGATATTTCATAGTCAAGTTCACCCTTCTGGGGTTTTCTTGGACGTCAAAGGCAGCTTAGGGTGCAATAGTGGTCCCAGAGTTCACCACAACATTCCTGTAGTACCTTGTGAGTCCTAAAAAGGCCCTCACTTGGGTTTGTGCTATAAGGACCTACCACTCTAGGAGAGATTGAATCTTTGCGTCCATTGAGCAAACCTTTCCATTGCAGGCCTGATGCCAAATGTAGAAGTAGGACTACCTCACCCGACACTTAGTTGCCTGATGGCAGTGCTTAATTTGTGCCAGTGCTTTCTGGTGCTCAGCACCGGCACTTATTTATCAGGGCCGGGTCTACACCTGAGTGCCAACTCGAATCAACGACTGCATGACACAAAACAACTGTAGTGTTCACACTCTTTCACCCGAGTCCCCGGTGAAGAGTGCTGCAGAGGCAGTGCCCACCTCCAAACATTCGTTATGTATGGAGCTGTGGTGGGGGCAGGAGACCTTGGCTGATGGATCGGATTTCACCGGACGCATAGATTAAGGTAATTTTCTGTGCTGCCTTTCACGTAGAATTCCATGATTACTGAAGTTTGGAGAGACTCGCAGTGCGGCATCTGTGTAAGGTACATTAAACGGGAAATATTTTTATTGTGAACATGGGGTCTTAATTGTTTGCATTGGCAGTGTCGAATGTCCAAAGGATCAAGCTGCTGTAAGTTACAAAAAGGAGTTTCCCACCATAATTGGGGCCATGATAGGGCCCGTTACTGGAAGGTGGCACACCTACTTGGAACAGTAGTTTATGCGTGTATATTTTAACATGAAAGAATAAAGACAGAGCCAATAATAAATGCATGCCAATTTGCAGCCTTGGATTGGTAAGGCGGGCAATCTGGCATCGGCCGATGGGCCTCTGGTTGAGGTCAGTTGGTGGGCCAGATTTTTTGGACTCCACCCGTGGCAGGGTATGCCCAGACGTGGGTCCCTTGCTCACTTTGCCACTGGATTCAAGATAGCCTGGCTGATGACGGCTGTAAGCCAGAAACCGGTCCCAGGATGCTTGTTTCCGGTCCAGGGAAGACATGGCTTGGCAGTTCGGGCTGGACTGTTCCCATGAGGCACAGGGTCAGACTGATTTGCATATGGCCATGTCTGAACTGGGGTGGCGGAGTGAGCTAAAGAATGATGATGGATTAAACCCAGATCAGTTGACTGGGGGTGAGTGCTTGCAATGTTCAACACTCCGTCCATCATCCCCTTTGGTTTTGCTATGTTCGCCCTAAGTTGGCAGGGTATGCCCAGACGTGGGTCCCTTGCTCACTTTGCCACTGGATTCAAGATAGCCTGGCTGATGACGGCTGTAAGCCAGAAACCGGTCCCAGGATGCTTGTTTCCGGTCCAGGGAAGACATGGCTTGGCAGTTCGGGCTGGACTGTTCCCATGAGGCACAGGGTCAGACTGATTTGCATATGGCCATGTCTGAACTGGGGTGGCGGAGTGAGCTAAAGAATGATGATGGATTAAACCCAGATCAGTTGACTGGGGGTGAGTGCTTGCAATGTTCAACACTCCGTCCATCATCCCCTTTGGTTTTGCTATGTTCGCCCTAAGTTGGCAGGGTATGCCCAGAAGTGGGTCCCTTGCTCACTTTGCCACTGGATTCAAGATAGCCTGGCTGATGACGGCTGTAAGCCAGAAACCGGTCCCAGGATGCTTGTTTCTGGTCCAGGGAAGACATGGCTTGGCAGTTCGGGCTGGACTGTTCCCATGAGGCACAGGGTCAGACTGATTTGCATATGGCCATGTCTGAACTGGGGTGGCGGAGTGAGCTAAAGAATGATGATGGATTAAACCCAGATCAGTTGACTGGGGGTGAGTGCTTGCAATGTTCAACACTCCGTCCATCATCCCCTTTGGTTTTGCTATGTTCGCCCTAAGTTGGCAGGGTATGCCCAGACGTGGGTCCCTTGCTCACTTTGCCACTGGATTCAAGATAGCCTGGCTGATGACGGCTGTAAGCCAGAAACTGGTCCCAGGATGCTTGGTTCCGGTCCAGGGAAGACATGGCTTGGCAGTTCGAGCTGGACTGTTCCCATGAGGCACAGGGTCAGACTGATTTGCATATGGCCATGTCTGAACTGGGGTGGCGGAGTGAGCTAAAGAATGATGATGGATTAAACCCAGATCAGTTGACTGGGGGTGAGTGCTTGCAATGTTCAACACTCCGTCCATCATCCCCTTTGGTTTTGCTATGTCCACCCGTGGTGCACAGCATGAACGGCTGTTACAGCCTCGACAAAATATGACCCCATGCAGCTGAAGTCAGGCCAGCGGACTAACGTCAGCGGCAGAATGACAATAGGCTGCTCTCACTGTCACAGCATGAGGTGTGCCTGCCTCCATCCGGGTGTGACAGAGGCCTCAAAAAGGTGCTGATGGGAACCCATTAGCACTTACTTTTCAGGGGCCTGCAGCAGGGGAGAGGACTGGAGCATGGAGAGGTGGGGGTTTCAGAGGGCCAGCGAGGAAGCGCCTCAGTTTTTGTCCTCCTCCACTCCATGCAAGCAGTGGAGATACATCTGTATCTGCTCTTCTCCTTTATCATGCGAAACAAAGGAGTTTATCAGCCAGATAACAATTACTGCAGTCAACAGGGACAGGTTGTGGCCTCAGTGGACTTTGAAACTGGGAAACCAGGTTCAACTCCCAGCGTCAGTTCGACATCTTGTGATTCTGGGCAAATCACTTAATCCTCATGAACCTAAAAAAATAATATGACCCTCTGTAATGTTATCTGGTGCACACAAAGTGCTCCGATGCCTCTGGGCCTAGTTCATGCTATATAAAACTGCATCTAAGCAAAGAGACACTATTTTTTGTTTATTTTTGCATTTACACATTAGCATCATTCCCTTTCTCAGAACGTACACGTGATGCTAGCCGCAGGTAAAACAAAAAAACACATATGCACCTTTGAACAGACTCTGAACATTGGAGGGCCTCTCTTAAGTACTGCATAAAATAAAATTAATATCATAAAAAAGTGAGTGTAAAAAGGCAGTTAAGGTCTCTGCCGTATCATGTTTCCCAATGAACATTAATCAAAACACCCACAACAAATGTATCGGTAAAAAACAAAATTGTGCCTAGTATTTTTGATAATTCTGTGCTTCCACAGTATATTTTTTTCCTTGGAATGTTAATTTCCTATTTAGGTACTGGTTCTATGAGCTTTAAAATACTTTTATTACCGCAAATGTTTGTCATCATTTAGCTCCATTAACTAACTAAGCGTGTATTATCAAAGGTCGCAATCTACGAATGTGGGCCACTTTTTTTTGGCTGCCCGGGCCGAATTGTGTCCCCATCCAACCTTGCCAATTTGCCTTCAGTCAGTGTTGCCGGGGGGCGGGCCACATATTGGGCTGGATTTGCTACTGTGGGACTGCGGCAGCCGCCGCAGTAGGGTGCGTGCGTAACCTTTTTTTAAAATTCCACGACCCCGACTCACACGCATGAGTCACGACGCATTGGCACAGGCAGTTCAGCACGACGGTACTATTATTTGAAGCAGCCAGCATGTCGTGCAGTGTGCAACAGCAGGCCTCTTCTCAATAAAGGCAGTAAGTAACCAACGCTGCTTTTTCTTTTGAGCGTGGTCACCGTGGTGGTTGGTAAACTTGTTATTAGCGACTCCGAGAAATCATGCCACCGGCGCCAGGCACTGTGGGCAATCCCCTGGGCAGGGAAAGCTGGAAGGGCACGTATTAACCCCTTTCTGTCTGTATTCTTGTCTATCTCACCTTTATCTCACTCCTTAAGCCTTGGCATTTTCCTCAAAACCAATCACATACAGCGAGGCCCAAATGCAACACGTTCTTTAAGATCAGTGAAAAGGAGGCAAGATATGGCACATAATGCTGGAAAAATATGTGAACTGAAGTACATATGTACTTCAGAAGCGGTTTAGCAGCGTTTAATCTAAGGCACAAATCGCTTCACATCAACGCCAAATTCGAACTCGATGTAATTTTATGCAAATCCAAGGAAGGAAGGTTTAAATCGGCAGTTCTCATCCAAATTCATTGTGTCTGCCGGATCTGAGATTTCGTGATTGTTGTTGCAAGCTGTTTTCCATTTTAAACAAGTGTGTATTATTCTCTTTGCACTAAATCTTGCAGAGACCGATGTGAAAAGGAGGCGCTGGTCTTCACGGTACTAAATCCTATATTCTTGAACATTCCGATTCCCACAGCTAGATTGGCAGTGTCACCCTGGATTACCGAGAATTGCATTATTTGTAAATATGTCAGCCGTGCAAGTGAGTCTTTCATCACCTGTCATCTTTCACAAGCACAAGGCTCTGATCTATCCCACTCAGGGCAAGCCATGGAATTGGCTCCTCTCTCTTTGGGCAACAGCTTTTTTGGGGGGAATTGGAGTTGAGTAATTCTTGTGCCTGAGTGTGTTGGGGCCAGTACATGCTTTCACAGGCAATACCATGAATTACTAATGATTACATTATGCTGTGCTAGAAGCAAGGGGTTGTGTTTGTGACACTAGAAGTGCTGTGATGATGATGGTAGGAATAACAACAGCACTTATGTAGCACACAGTACCACTTGCCTGGTCTCTAGGCCCTGATAACTATATTAATACTCATCACACTTATGTAGCATACAATTCCATTTGTGTATGTTTATTTGTGTCAGACTGTGTCTGGGATCCAATTTCTCTGCCACCTCCTAAAGTAAGCCTGGACTGTTCACTAGCCTTTTTCTTGTTAATCACAGGGCCCCGTTTGTGCCTAGTTGCTGCTGGTTAGTTCCTTCACCTGAGGTTTTTAAATCAAATATATATTGTCCCCAGCGCCAAATAGCCCACCAGGGTAGGGCAATGGTCAAAGTGGGGGGATCTGAGGGGCATGACTTGCCCATACTTTTAAAATTTTAGACAAACAATTCCCCTACTTTTTCTCAAAAGACAACCATCCCAGGACGGTTAGAGAGAGAAGGCATCTCCAACCAAAATTAAATTGAGCTGCAGCTCAAGCTATGCTATTCCCCGAACTACCACAGAACCTACCCGCATCCACCACATCCACAGCTTGCTTAGTCTTCCATGTAATCCCTCTGAATCTCAGCGTGACCTGCCCTTCATAACTACCTACCAAGACATCACCAAGCACTTCTTTCTTGCTGGGATTGGAAATGGAATAGTAAATTAACCTGGTTCATAACGTTAGCATGGCTGGAAGTGCTTTTTATGGGAATATCTAAATTGTTAATGAAAAAAGTAACATGGTGATTTTTACGGTATGTAGACCGCGTAAGAGCAGGTTGAGTTTATTGTAGTAGATATTTTTGGTGCTGATATTTGTTTGGTAGATATTTGTGTTGCCCGAGTTAAGGCAGAGAACCTTGTTAGCCTGTGTCATGAGGTTGAGTATCGCATTTTGACATCCCTGACAACTTGCACTCATATTAAATCTCAAAGCAAGGAGGTAGATGCAACTCCCAGAAGAAAACCTCACCACAGTGAAAGAAGACCACACAACATGACCCAAGTTAACATAGTTTCAAGTGTCAATGTATTGTTATAAACTCCCGTTGTCTACACAATTGCCCCTAAGACTGCTTCTTTTTCTTTCTAACGCACACCTCCTCCGACTCCTCTCTTTCCTACAGCATCACGTTCACGGAAAGTATGTCACGGTGTGATACTGTATATAACAAGTCAAGCATAAATTACACACCTGAACTGTGATCGACGCCCTTTCTGTGGGAAGATAGCTCAGTGAGATATGCTCTAGCTCTCGAGTGGGGAGTATATATGTGTGTGTGTAATCTGCAAGCTTCACACTTAGTCATTCATCCTTCTGAAGTAGATCTACTGAATATTAACACCTAGTATTTACAGTGCTTTAAAGTGACATAGACCACAGTTAGCAAGCACTATAAAAATAAGTTATCACGTTTTATGGTTCTAATATTTAAATCAGTCATATAATATAACACTATTGTCTAGATAATTGTTTAGGCACAGATGTTATTCACTTATTTGCTTCAGAGTCAGAAGGCTCCCTTGCCGAAATTCAGATCGGGTATTACATCTGACTTTCAACAGTGCCAGTTGAGGATGTGGGTGGAGCCAGTGGAGTAAGTGGGTGGAGCCAGTGGAGTAAGTGGGTGGAGCCTCTGACAAACATTTGAGCACCTGGACCTCATATTTTACTAATTAAGCACTGCCTGATGGTCAGATTAGCCTCATTAATCAAGACTAGAACATGCTCTAGTTAGCTCAGGTAGTCCTCCTACCAATTGCTAAAGAGAGCAATATCAGCCAGGCAGAACTCTTCAAGCCCCAATATAATGTAACCAGGCGTTATAAAGTAACAGGGGCATTGCTGAGAGAAAAATGCATGGTCTCCGGTGCCAAGCATGCAGTCTTCCCCTTGGAATTAGGTGCCAATGCAATCTGCCAATAACCATTGGACAGGTTACATTTTCTCAACGAGAGTGCTGCACTTAGCCTATACAAAACCTAATTAGCTAGAGGAATCTGATGTGCATCCATCTTGGTTACTTAATTGAATCTGATAATCCACACAAATGTGTAGGACCTCTCTAGTTGGCAATGGTTTGCACCTTTGCCCAAATAGGGACCCTTTCTTCTAGTCAGGATAAGGGGGATACACTACTGAAATAACCCCTGCTCACCCCCTTGGTAGCTTGGCATGAGCAGTCAGGCTTATCTCAGAGGCAGTGTGTAAAGCATTTGCACATAACCAACAGTAATACAGTGAAAACACTACAAAAGGACACCAATCAATCAGGGAATTGTAAGCGCGCTACTCACCCGTGAGGGTCTCAAGGCGCTGAGGGGTGGGTCCGCAGATCTGTTTAGCCGGAGAGCCAGGTCTTGAGGGTCTTCCTGAAGGTGTTCAGGGAGGGGGCGCGTCTGATGTCTGCCGGTAGCTCGTTCCAGGTCTTGGCTGCAATGTGAGAGAAGGATCTTCCGCCTGCTCTGGCTCTGTGGATGCGCAGGGTTTCGGCCAGTGCAAGGTTGGAAGATCGGAGGTTTCTTTTGGGTACGTGGAAGTGGATTCTGTCGTTGAGGTATTTGGGTCTGTTGTTGTGTAGGCATTTGTAGGCGTGAGTGAGGATTTTGAAAGTGACTCTTTTCTCCACGGGGAGCCAGTGGAGACTTCGTAGGTGTTGGCTGATGTGTTCGTGTCGGGGGATGCTGAGGACGAGTCTGGCGGCAGTGTTCTGTATTGTCTGGAGTTTGTGGAGTAGGGACTTGTTGATGCCGGCGTAGAGTGCGTTTCCATGGTTCAGTCTGCTGGTGATGAGTGCGTGGGTGACTGTCTTCGTTGCCTCAGGGGGGATCCACTGAAGGTCTTGCGGAGGATGCGGAGGGTGTTGAAGCAGCTGGAGGTGACGGCATTGACCTGTCGGTTCATGGTGAGTGATGAGTCGAGTACGATGCCGAGGTTCTTGGCGTGGTCTGAGGGGGTAGGTGAGCTTCCGAGGGCGGTCGGCCACCAGGTGCTGTCCCATGCAGAAGGGGTGGTACCGAGGACGAGGACTTCTGTCTTCTCGGTGTTGAGATTTAGGCAGCTGTTGGTCATCCAGACTGCAACGTCTTGCATTCCTTTCTGGAAGTTGAGTTTGGCAGTGGTGGGGTCTTTGGTGAGGGAGAGGATGAGCTTGGTGTCGTCGGCGTAGGATACGATGTTGAGGCTGTGTTGTCGGACGATGGCTGCGAGGGGGGCCATGTAGATGTTGAAGAGGGTGGGGCTCAGTGATGAACCCTGTGGGACTCCGCAGGTGATTTTCGTGGGGTCGGAGAGGAAGGGTGGGAGTCTGATCCTTTGGCTTCTTCCGGTGAGGAATGATCGGATCCAGTCCAGGGCTGTTCCTTGTATGCCTGCGTCGTGTAGTCTGGCGACTAGTGTGCAGTTTGAGACGGTGTCGAAGGCCGCTGATAGGTCGAGTAGGATGAGGGCTGCGGAGTGGCCTTGGTCCAGGAGGGTGCGGATGTCGTCTGTGGATGTCACACTAGTTTAGAAAAATATCCAATACTTTAAATATTCAAAACAAGACCAAAATGATAAAAATCTAACATACAAACTTAAAAATATGCACTCTGCAAGAATGACCTTAAAATGCAGTTCCTTCAAGTCGGTATCTCCGTCTGGTGCTAATGCATTGCTGAGAACAACAGAATCCAACAGTTCCGTCCGACTGCATCGGTCGTGGTGTCGGCAGACTCGTAAATAGTACCTTTTCGTTGCGGCTGATCACGTTGGTGTGGGCCGGTCGTGGCAACCATCGCGGTTGCAATGTGAAGCGTAGCGGTGCGGCGTGCGGTGCCCTCAAGGCGTGGTGCAGGCAGCGGTTCGGTGACGGTCTTCCAGCTGCGCCGGTGAGACCATGGCTGCGGTGCGGAGTGTGGAGGTGCTTGTTGCGGTGCTGACAGATCATGGTGCAGGCAACAGAGCTGGTTGCGGTGAGCTGGCGTCGGTCAGTCTGGGCTGCGGTGTGGGACGGGGCGGTGCATCATGAGATTTATGAGGGGTGCCTCCAAGCCACGGTACGGTCACGGTGTCGAAGTCAGCGGCGGCGTCGGTGAGACTAGTGCAGCGAGGTGGTGCAAAGTGCGGTTCCCACAGGTCACGGTGCAAGCAGCGGCTTTGTGGCGGCGGTCGTCATCGGTGAGACCAGGGTTGCAGTGCGAGATGCGGCAGTGCCCTCTGCGGTGCCTTCAGGACACGGAGCCATCAGCGGAGTCGGTTGCTTTCCCCCCTATGTGGCAACTGAAACCACGGTTCCATAGGCGGTACCCAGAGGTTGGTGAAGTCTTTGCAGTCCCTGAGACTTCAGAACAGGAGGTAAGCTCTAATTCAAGCCCTTGGAGATACTCAGCAACAAGTTGAGAAAGTTCAGTCCTTTCACTGCCCAAGACAGAAGCAGCAACTGCAGGCCAACCCAGCAAAGCAACAACACAGTAAAGGGGCAGCTCTTCTTCTTGGCAGGTTCCTTGATTCCAGTGAGTTCTAAAGTTCTGGGGTTTGGGCCCCAATATTTATACTGCATTTCTCTTTGTTCTCTTGGGCAGAGAGTGTCTGTGCCCAGCCCAAACCAGTTCTGTCCTCTCTGGCCCAGCTTCCTGGCAGGAGGTGGAGACAGCATTGTCCAAGGCAGACCAGGCCGATTCAGGTGCAAGGAAATCTCCTCCCACTACTCTAAATGCAGCCCAAGGTCTGTTCAGCCCAGCCCTGACTCATCCAGGAAAGGCAGGACACACCTCGACCCCTCCAGTGGCTGTCTGAGGAGAATGCACATCCCCAGCCCCTGTCACTCCAAAGCCAGACAGTCAATCCACAAACCAGCAGAGGCACACACGATGGCTAAGCAAGAAAATACCTACTTTCTAAAAGTGATATTTTCAAACGCAGAACACAAAAATTATCTTTACTAAATGATGCATTTTTATATTCTGAGTTCAGGCATACTAAACACCATTTCTCTATCTAGTCCAAATGGGAAGTTATGCTTATAAGATGTTATAAGTAAAACTCCCATTCTATCCTATTGGACAGATAGCCTTTCCATAGTGAAAAATGAAATACACTGTAATTCACTACCAGGACACGTCACACACACCAGTGCATGTCCTACCTTTAACATACACAGCACCCTGCCCACAGGCCTACCATTTACCACAAAAAATCACTATGAACATATTAAGTTCATCACCAATCCTGCCAGTGGAGAACCCTAGTTCTATATATACAGTGAACTATAGAAGGATAAAATGCAAAACAAACCAACCAGAAAAATTGCTGGCCTTGGCCAAGTCATTTTGGGACGACTTGAAGGACGCAGATACAAACGTGCTAACATGCTGGGAAGCTTTCACTAAAAAGTTAGAAGACATACATTCAGCAAAGAAACTGCCCCGTTCATCATCAAGGTAAACCCTTCCAAAACAGATCTCCCCTCGATTACCAGACAAGCCACTCAATCACCTGTCCATCCTGCAAAACTCTAACTTAAGGGAGCTCAAGAAAGCTATAAACAGCACACTACAGAGGCTCCGGCGAACAGGCCCAGACCCCACCATCCAGAAGGAGCTAACACAACTAAAAACAAACAAGAAAAAGGTAATCTGGCAGGCAAAAAGGGAAGCGGAGGACAAGCTACTACACAACTCAAAGACTAAGAACAGTGCAAGATTCTGGCATACAATAAATAGCTTACAGAAACCAAATGCACATAGAGTTAATTCACATTTAACGGAAGAAGCCTGGGCAACCTACCTTTTGCAACACTTCAATATAGAACCTGAAGGCTTTACAATTGGGAACTCTAGACCTAGGTGTATTCCCGGGGGAACACTGCCTGATCAAACTAAATCACAAGCAAGCGCTTTTTCTCATTTTCAACCAAACAGATCAAGAACAGGATAGCGAAAGGCAGGCAGGAGGGCGCGCCAGGCCCCAACGGGATTACACCAATTCTGTTTATAAAAGGCCCAGACTATTAGGCGGCTGTATTATTACCAATGTTTATTACCACTGTTTAAACAGATCTCAGGAGGAGAAAGCATACTGGCTTCTTGGAAGGTGTCGATTATATCCCCAATATAGAAAAAGAGGCAACAAGAACGAAGCAAAAAGCTCCAGGCTGGTAGCATTAATAGATAACGATGCCAAATACTATGCCGGCCTTCTCCTGGATGATCTTATAGACTGGGCAACTGAAAAATCAGTCATCCATATCAACCAGACGGGTTTCTGCAAGGGCATGGGAACTACTACGAACTTACTTACCCTTTCCTTTCTAATAGATGCTGTTAAACAGGAACAGGATCTGATTTCAGCCCTGTCAAAGAATTTACCAGATGTTCTGGACTCAGATGTGGCAGCAAACAACTATGAAACCTGGTTAACTCAGGCAGTAAATAAGTTGGCACCGGAAGGTTCTAAGCATCAAAGGACTAGACAAGTCTCCTCGCCCTGGTACTCAATTGAGCTTAAACAGCTGAAAATCAAATGCAGACGTCAGGAGCGAATTTGGAGATCAAATTATAGCGCGGAACATAGGAGGCAATATAATTCAGTATTAGAGGAATATAAGTCCTCTATAAAGCTAGCCAAATCAAAATATTTCACGGCTAAAATTCAGGAGGCGTCAAACTCCTCCAAAGAATTGTTTAAAACTGTCACTATTCTATCCAACTGCCCACGGGATACGGTGTTCTCACCAAATCAAGCAATAGTGGATAACATGGCTGGTTTTTTTCAACATAAAGTAGAGTCAGTATATAGTGAGCTCACAAACTCAGTACCAATTCCCATGGGCAATGGGTTAGATGGACTAGAGGAGACGGCCCCTGGAGCCAGTTTGATACGGTTCCAATTGTTAGAACAGAGTCAAGTGCTTGGTCTACTGTTGAAAACCAAGTCTGGCTCCCCTCTGGACCCTTGCCCCCCCTCTATCATACACTTAGCCCCAGAGTTGATCAGTGCCTGTCTGACCCCTTTACTGAACACAATTATAACTACGGGGGTCTTCCCAATGTGTTGGAAAAAAGTCTGTATTAGACCCATTTTAAAAAAAACTTCACTCGACCCTTTGGAGGTCAAGAACTATCGACCTATTTCTTGCCTCCCGTTTCCTTCTAAGATACTCGAGAAAGCACTAAACAGAGAACTGACGGAATACCTGGATAATAATAGTGTCCTAGACCCCACACAACATGGTTTCAGAGCTCAGCATTCAACAGAATCAGCTTTGATCATGGCGACAGAAGAGATTAGAAAGGTGATGGACGGAGGCGGTAGGGCCATCCTGATATTACTTGATCTTACTGCAGCATTCGATACCGTAAATCATACGGTGTTGGTACAAAGGCTGAAAGAAGCTGGTATTGGGGAGAAGGCACTGGATCTTCTAGCCTCATACCTGGCAAACCGGGAACAGGCAATTCACTGGGATGGACTCCAGTCAGGAAAGTTCACACTTCCGTGCGGAGTGCCCCAAGGTTCGGCCCTTTCCCCTACCCTGTTCAATGTATATGTTGCCCCTTTGGCTAGAGTTATAAAAAGCCATGGTCTTTCTCTTGTATCCTACGCGGACGACACCCAATTAGTGGTGTCAGTTGCGCAAAACCTGCACCGGACAGCGGAAAGGTTCCGGAACTGCCTAAGGGCTCTGATGGCCTGGATGAACCTAAACTTTTTGAAGCTAAATACAGAAAAAACTGAGGTCATAGAGTTCGGGCAAAAACCCTCTGTCTGGAGTGAACTCTGGTGGCCGCCTGAAGCAGGAACTCTTCCGGTCACTGCTCTGAAGGCTAGAAATCTAGGGTTCCTGGTAGATAAGGACTTAACTCTTGCCTCCCAGATTAATCAAGTGACATCGGCCTGTTTCTTCACGCTGAAAATTTTACGGAAGATCCTTCCATTCATTCCATCTTCGTTAAGAAAAACGGTAGTTGGTGCATTGGTGTTGTCCCGAATAGACTATTGTAATTCGCTATACCTAGGGGCTGGCGTTAGACAACTCTCTAAACTACAGTCTCTACAAAATGCAGCTGCACGAGTATTGCTAGAATTACCTAAATACCACCCAACATCCGCAAGCCTTAAAAGTCTCCATTGGCTACCAGTTCGTCGAAGAATAGATTTCAAGGCTCTATGTATAGTCCATAAAGCCCTTTATGGAGGAGGGGCGTCAGCTATACAATCTCTATTCCCAAGATATCTACCAATACGCTGTCTCAGGTCAGCAAACACCGGATTGGTCCTGCTCTCTACTATAAGCAGAGCCAGCTGGGGCGGCAGGGGGTTCTCCTACCAAGCGGCCAAGCTGTGGAATTCCCTCCCAATCCACATGAGACTGCAGTCAAGCAGGGATCTCTTTAGAAAGATGATCAAAACATGGCTCTTCACTAAGCCCTAGGCCTGTTAATTCTGGTGGCTGGCTATTTCCTCAGCGCCAAGACGCCTCGGCATTAGAGCGCTTTATAAATATCTCAGTCAGTCAGTCAGTCAGTTAAAGCTGTAAATTTACCACTCTACATGTCTTTCATCGACTACTCACCGGCGTTCGATAATATAGACAGGAAGAAACTTTGGGCTAAACTCAATAAAAGAAACATACCACCTGCTCTCTTAAACCAGCTGATCCTCTTACATACTGACACCTGGGTCCAAGTGAAGACTGGAGTTGGCGACTGCTTGTCCAGAAAAATACCAACTACAAAGGGCCTGAAACAAGGGTACGTGTTGGCCCTGACTCTGTTCAATCTTTTTATGGCAGATTTATTGACAGAGTTGGATAACTGCAAATCACATGGCCCAAGGATGGGCGGGCTCTCCCTTTCCAATTTACTGTATGCTGACGACCTTATTTTGATCAGTCGAACTCCGATCGGACTTCAACATCTATTAGACGTCACCGAAAGTTTCTCTGCTAATAATGGTCTAAGTATTAACTTACACAAGTCGAAAGTGATGCATTTAAACTAGAAAAAGAATGCATCTACTCATCGTTGGCATTTGGCTAGTCAAACAATAGAAGTAGTCGAGGAATACAAGTACCTGGGGGTCATAATAGATAAAGACACTTTCAAGGCACAAAAATACACTATTTTGCGGTGGCACTGAAAACCATAAAACACAAAACTGCTGGCCCGAGCCTCACGCCACTGCTCCAGGTGCTCCAAACAAAACTCATTCCAACCATCACTTAGGGAGCAAGTGTCTGAGAGGAAGGG
Organism: Calotriton arnoldi; assembly: GCA_963921515.1. Taxonomy (NCBI): domain Eukaryota; kingdom Metazoa; phylum Chordata; class Amphibia; order Caudata; family Salamandridae; genus Calotriton; species Calotriton arnoldi. The sequence goes on from CAWUFW010000867.1 coordinate 783,307, forward strand.
ACATAGGTACATTGGACAGCATAGGCATCAGAACATTAAGAATGATATTCAATATACCTAAATACGCCTCGCCTGCCCAAATCAGATTTGAATCCAGACTGCAGATCCAAGAAATTGCCCGTAAAGGTGCCTATGTCAAATGCTGGTATAAAATTAAAAGGGCTGAGCCTGGATCGCTGAATGTCCATCTATGGAAGGAAATACAGTCAAAAAAGGAAAGTGCAGCCATGACTTATTTGTCAGCTTCAATAGATCGCTTGGGCCTAGGGGAACTTTGGGAGGCCTCAGGGACGCATAATAGCTTCAAAAATCTTGTAAACAAGACAGTGAAAAGGGTGTCCGTAGTAGAAGACAAGGCTGTGCTCAAAGAAAGGGCCTATGGATGGTTCGTCATGCGGAGCTACATCAGTCCCTCCCCCAAAACTTATTTAGGTCTTGGATTTACGAAGGCAACCAAGGAAAAAGTTCTTCATTTCCAAATGGGCATTCTTCCGACTCTGCTGCACCTGCCTCCTTGGAAACCAATACAGACTTCGACCATCTGCCGCCTATGCAGGAAAGCAGAAGAGAATGTTCTCCACCTACTGTGCATTTGTGGAAAGCTGCAACCTGAACGAGGACTGCTACTAAAACCCACCTTCAAGATCAAGGGGATAAGATCTTGCAGGCAAGCAGTGAAAGCATGTTTTGGAGGTGGAGATGTTTAGTTGATTTACCGCTTTGTACGATTTGTGGAGAGAGTGTGGAAAAAATTCTAAAATGCAGCAGCTAACAATGTGGGCATAACCCTTTCTGCTAAATTAATCTATTGCACAGCGGAACAATTACCCTTTCTTATCACGCGGCCCCCTTTAGCCTGCTGTTCTCATACTTATGCTCCGATTTCCCATCTTGAACATCGGAACCCTCTGGTTCGAGAGCCTAAGACTATTTGCATTGCGGCCGCCAGCGAAACATCACCTTGGCTGCCTGGAGAACAATCTTACATGTTGCAGGCCCTGCTCCTTTTTTTACTGTGACAATTACTGACTTTACCATTATTGAGCTTTAAAATCCATTTATGTGTCTCTTTTTAATAGAAATAATTCTAAATACAAAACGTATTCTTAACAAATCTTCTTAATACAGGGTGCAAATCCAGTATAACTGCTCTGTATTTTTATATATATATTTTTTTTTATCGCAATGGTTGTAAGTAACCATGCAAATAAAGTTATTACTTACTTACTATCTAGTCCCACTGGTAAGATATGCTTATAAGATGTTATAAATTTGATTTACAGGCCCTGGCACCCTCAGTGCACTTTACTAGGGACGTACTAGTAAAACAAATATGCCAATCATGGAAACACCAATCCATAACACAATTTACAATAGGAGCACTTGCACTTTAACACTGAACAGCAGTGAGAAAGTGTGCAGAGACACTAAACTAGCAAAAGCAGAGTCAAAACCAGGAAGTCAGAAAGCAAAAAAAAAAGGGGAAACAAGCCAAAAGATGCCAGGTCCAACAACCACTGACCCTTGCTTAGGAACCAAAACCACCAGGTTCTTTCATGGACTATGAGAACAACCCAATTACTGCCCGGTTCAACATCTTAGCAACCACTGCCTTAATCCACTTTTGGACCGGGTCATATATCCTCTATTTCTTGGCCTTCACTGACATGCTCTCCCCAAAGTCTACGTCATGCAAACAGACGGGTGTCAACCCTAGGGTCAGTGAGCAGAGAACTAAAAGATCGTCCAAGAACATCTCTTCACTCTTCTTGCTATTTAGGAGTCAAGGGGAAGCTTTACATCTACCTTCTCTGCTCAAGGGGAAACTAAACTCCTACTGCCTAAACCATTGCCAGTCTATCCACTGCAAATTCTTGGCTGCAACCAGTTCACATGGAACCACCAAGAAAATCACTTCAGAAACTATCTGTACTACCTTGAATGGACACACCACTTATCCTCCAAATCTCAGGAATAAGTGGGCTTCAGCAAGAACACCTCCTTACCATTCTGGTACCCAGTGGGGCTAGCCTGGAGGTTTCTCTTCGCCTGGCTCATGTATGGCACCATTAGCTTCCTGAGGTCAAGCACCGTCCTCTTTGTAGAACAGGTCATACAGAACCTGTATCCCAGTGCATCCCTAGCCAGTTTAAAAAAACAAAAGGTCCAATCTGTCCTGGGTCTGTTGTATGTCTAAGTGTCTTACTAACAGAACATCAAGAGCCAGTGGCAGCAGGAAATTCCTGTGAAACAGAGCAGACCCTAGCCTCTTGCTGGCTCCTGGGTCAGGATTTACAGGGTCAATATAAAGCAGTCTCTATTCTCCATCAACATGTTTCCAGATCACTCTTTTGTTAACCTGTTCTGGGCTTCTTTCCAAAGACCCAAAAAGTGTAGGGGAGTCTACTTGTGCTTGGCAGAACTTCAAGTGGGCGAGACTCTCAAGCTCTGGTAACAACCCATTTTTCAACAGGCTGTCCGCTTCGGGTGAGTCTTCCTTCTCTCTGCCTGGAGCAGGAGCGATGGGCACTACAGCTCCTCCTTTCCCAGAGTTTGCCCTGGTCTGATCCCTACCCTTCTCTAGGGCAATGACAGTTTCACCCTGAAACATTCATCCTGGGATCTGGTCAACACAGCTGATATTGTCCAACCCAGGTAGGCTTCCGACCCTGATATCGATGGAAAATTCTGGCCCTAATGCTAACAGTCACATTGAGACTGTTGCCCAAAATACTTCCAGAACTGCTTCTCTCTCACCCATACATTGACCAAGAACTTGCCTTTGACCTCAACAGCATAATTCATATAGTCTCCAACGGCAACTAGACCAGTGCTATTGGCACCAGAGAAAATCATTTCAGGTTTGTGATACTTCCTCTCTACCAAAGTTCTGCAACATCCAGTACCCCTCCAGACGAGAACATTCCTCCCATTGATACCCTCCTCCAGTATAAACCTCATGGTGTTTGGGTGAATGTGATTGAGAGCATATGGGCCCCTCCCCCCCAGGTGTCCTTTGCTACAAGGTTGAATGCCATAGGGCTTTCTCTGGTCCCCTCGCCCAGATAGCAAAGTTCTCATTAGCAGAGTTGCTGTAACAGGATCCTTGGTAGGGCAATCTCTCTTGCAATACCCTTCCTTTTGGCACCAATAGCATGTCATCTTTCCTCACGTTCTCCTTGTGCTCCTGGCTAAGAACCCAGTTCACTTTATATTTGTGTCCAGCCCTGGACACTTGGGAACTAGTCTTGCCTTGCCTTCTGGTTTAGACCCAGTCTCCTGGGAGTTCTTCCTCACCTTTGGCTTATGAGAACAAGTTATTTACCTTCAGTAACACTCTTTCTGGTAGAGACTATCTAACCCCAGATTCCTGACCTTTTGAATATTCCCTAGGCATCAAACTAGATCTGGATAATCTTCAGCAATACCCATGCGCTGCAGAAGGTGGCACCAGTGCTTCGGAGTCAACGTCATTCAGTGTCAGACTTAACATGTGCAAGCCTATATAGGCACCACCCAAGTGCCCCGACATCAGTTGCTTTCTTGACTCTTCTGAGCCCGCAGACCCAAAAAAATCAGATTGGAAGTGACTAGTGTGCACATTCCTAAATTGAGATCTTATGTGATGAGTCCAGTTCACAGAACATAGAAATGGAAGAATCGGTGAGGAATCTGTAGTTAGAGTTTCTACCAGAAAGAGTTTTACCGAAGTTAAGTAACGTTCTTCTGAAAGACTACTAACTGCATATTACTCATATTTTGAATAGATACCTGAGCAATACCTCCAGGGCGGTCTGTGAACTGTCTCAAACCAAAAAGTTCAGAAGGACCAGCCAAAGTGCCCTTTCCAGACCTGGCAGTCTATAGACTATAGTGGCTTGTGAACACATGGAGTGACGCTCATGTAGCAGTCTGACAGATGTCTAGAACAGGCACCCTGGCCGCCAATGCTGAGATGGCTCTGGCAGAATGAGCCTACAAACCTTCAGGGGGCTGATTCTGGAGGGTAGCAGATATTAATGCAGAGTACGATACAGCGGGAGATGTTATTTTTCTGCACCATCTTCCTTTCTTTACTCCAGAGAATCCAATAAAGAGCTGATCGTTCACCCGGTGTTCTTTGGTACGATTAATGTAGAAACAAACAGCTCTTTTCTGATCCAGACAGTCAAGTCTCTCCTCCTCCTTAAGGGCTGAGGTGAAGCAAAGAATGCAGGAAGGGTGATGTTCCGGCAAACATGAAGGGGAGTTACTACCATTGGAAGGAAGTGGTCCGAACAGGTCTCGAAATACTGAGAGAACAGTTGCACTAACCTGTTATCAAACCCAGTAGGAGCAATGTTTTTTATGTACTTGCTGCCAATGACCAACTACATTCTCCAAAATGAAAAACAAAGGATATGTGAGATTCTGTGCTGTTGAGACAACTACTTCTGTCACGGTCAGCCTCTGGCTTCATACTTGGCCTCTCATTGGAAGATGCATCTCTCCCTTCTCATTCTCCTGGCCGGCTGCGGTTGGCATATGATTCTTATACTAGACTATAGGCTTGACTCTTTTGGGTTAATCTTGTATCCGTTTGTTAACTTTTTATATCACAAGATGTGCACTCTCACAGTTCTAGAGTTTAATCACACAATGTCACAAAAGTCTGTGAAATTTCACAAGTCCTGGTTCCTTCACCAAATTAGTTTTTTCAATCAACAGAATAACCAGCAAGAACTTGCTTCATGTTCTTATCTTAACGCGTGTGCACGTTTCCATAAAGCGTATTTACTTATCGGTTTTAAGCCTGGGCGTAGTTCGCGAAGTAGCGCTACGCGAAGCTACGCAAAGTGCAGTTCGCACTACGCGAGCTACGCGTAGCACTACGCGAACTGCGTAGTGCACTGTTCGCAATGATTGCACAGTGCCAGATGCTTGTCCGCACTGTCCAATCATTGAAAACGGCATCTTGCACAGTGCGAGCTGTCTTTACTGCCGCTCGAGTAGATTTTTACTCGAGCGGCAGCTTTCTCAACGCGGACTGGTAGTTTCTCATCGCGAGCATACGCGACCACTCGCAATGAGAAACCTGACCTCCCCGCGTTGAGAATCTCGCCGGGAGGTTTATTTTCCACGCTCGCGATCGGCAACTTGATGTTGCTGATCGCGAACGAGGAAAAAGTCTCGCCGGGATGTCATTTTGCTTGCTTGCGGTCGCCAACTTGACGTTGAGGACCGCGAGCAAGCAAAAAATGACCACTACGCTACGAGTGTTTGCACTGTGCTACGTGCAATTCGCGTTGTGCGAAGTAGCGCAAACTTCGCAAACTACGCGAGCGTAGCGTAGTGCTTTGCCCAGGGTTAATCGGTTTCCATTTTTGTTTACCCACAGGATTTCGGCCGGTCTGGAATAGCGAAAACTGCTGTGCTGCAGAGCAGCAGTGCTGATTCTCTCGAGGGCGTTGGCGGGTTGCAGGTAAGTTTGATCAGCTGTGCTGAACAGGTTGTCGGCGAAACGCCCTGAATGGTCGCAAATATGCTATTATATTCCTCCCCTTTTTGGGTTGCAAGAATTAATAGAAAAGAAACACCGCTTCAGAGAAAGCTTCAGGGTTTGATCTCCTCCCAGCATCAACATTATAAATTGTTCATTCGCTCTGCATGTCGACTGAACTAAGTACTCAGGATCTATCTCACAGTTGATTTCATGCCCGAGTTATGTCAAAAAAGCACCTAAGACTCAGGACTAGCTTTATCTAAAGTGAAGAAATCAGTACTGAACGGTGTCAGAGAACAGTTGTGACGGAAACCTGACGAAGGCATGGCCGAAACGCGCGTAGCTCTACAATTTTCCGCCAGTTTCCTTACATCTTGATACATCGTTACACTTTCAGTCTATGACATAATTGTTTTGCATAGTGTCTTTGTGAATTTCAATTTGGATCTGTATTTTCAATAGAATATGAGTGACAGGACACCATACATCTCAGATTCATCACCTGATTTTGTGTCCTATTGACTGAAGATACATAATTTTATTGATTAATTGTTGAACATTGTCTTTTCTATTTTATACATGTTTTATATTATATATATAATAAAAAAAAGTCAAATAAATAATTGTCTATTAAGTGTTGGCTGTCATACTGAATTGGTTGCTGATTGAGATTAATTTGTCTGCATTGCTTTTATGATACACCTTGCCCTGGTGTAGCTCTTTACCCATTGATGATGTCACATATTACATCACTCATGGCATGGTCAGTGACTTCACTGATGACATCTCAAATGACATCCCTGAAACCTGTGGCTTTTTCAGTGAATTTCTAAGGTTTTTTAAATGGAAATTGCTAACTATAACATCACTGAAACCTGTGGTTTTTTTCAGTAAATGTTTAAGGTTTTTAAATGGAAATTGCTAATTTTTTTTTTTTATAACTAGCAGTCATGTTTGCAGAGTGGTGGAGAAAGGGGTCTGGGCCTCCAACCAGCTCTCAGGAATTCTGATGCGTAGGACTTACAGGAGGTATCAGGAGGGCTTCTTGGCCCCCAAGGTCCCTCTGGAGTAAAGTGGACTTCATCCCCCAACCAGTAGTGGCCAGGAGGCGCATTTGCAGAGTGGTGGAGAAAGTGGCTGTGGCCTCTGACCACCTCTCAGCAATCTAGCTGTGTGGGGCTTACTGGAGGTAACAGGAGGGCTATTTGACCCCCAGGGACCCTCAAAAGGCAAGGGGACTTCATGCCCCAACCAAGAGCGCACCAGGAGGCGCATTTGCAGAGTGGTGTAGAAAGGGGGCGTGGCCTGCGACTACAGCAACGTGAGGGGCCCAAATAAATGTCTCCAGTGACCTTGTGTTTCTGTAACTTTGGCACCGAGCGGGAAACGCGCTGGGGTGCTTTCAGTAAGCGGTCTATCATTCTGGGAAAAGGGCGTGAAGACGTTGCATCCCGCTAATGTATATGGATGGGCCAAATGGGCGGGGCTTCTCGGCAAGTTTACATGCCTGTTATAAAAGGTCAGCACACTATCTCTCGTCTCAGCAGCAGATGACGAGAAAGAACCTCCTGCTCACAGGAACTGTATGAGGTTTTGCGCTTGAGAAAAGCAAGGATGCAACCACCTCCATCAAGGATTACAGCAATCTTTTCACGGTGGAAATGAGGAGAATGCACACCACCTCAGCCATGACCAAGCCCACGAAGTTAGGCTGATAAATGCGTTACAGAAGTGGATCTTCAACTCGGGCACCTGCTTTCCTTATATCTGTAAGCCCCGGGGAGGTGGCGCTCCCCGGGGAAGTGGGGGGGGGAACGCAGCAGCCCCCCCACACATTTCTTTTAAAAAAGCCCCAGGGAGGTGGCGGTCCCCAGGGCTGCGGGGGGTCCCGCGTGGCTCCCCCGCACTTAATAAATAGCCCCAAGGAGGTGGCGGTCCCCGGGGCTGCTGGGGCCCCAGCATATCTATTTATAATTGCCCGGAGGCTTAAAAGAAACAAAGCGCGGCAGACCGTGCAACATTTTTTTTAAAAATGTCGACCGGATTCGCGCATCCTACGCGGCTCCTGATGAAATGTTTTTTTTAAAATGCTTTTTTTTTTTAGCCCTGTGGGACCCCCTGAGCAGGCCTAGGGGGTCAGGGTGTTTCTACCCTGCCCCCTTTTCTTGTTTGTAATCCTTTTTTTACCTTTTTTCTTGTGGCTTGGTTCAACCGAGTCACAAGATGGCTTCCAACACTTCCGGGTTGGAACTGTTGGCAGGCAATCATATCGCTTTGTGTCGATATATGGATATCTGAGAATGTTTAAATTTTTTTTGCAACAACGGATTTATACCATTTAACAATAAGAGTGCTTTCTGGATCAAGAGCTACCCTTTTGCCAAATTTGGTGTAATTCCGTTCAGCAGTTCGGGCTGTAGCCGTGTCAAAAGTTTCCTATGGAAATTAACGTGGAGAAAACACGTTTTGTGACCCCCCTTTTTCTCAGCCCCTGCTTGACGAATCACCCCGAAACTTTCAATACAGGAGCTGACCTGACCGCCCCATTAGTTTTGAAAATTTCACGAAGATTCGTCAAACAGCGCCAAAGACATTGGCAAAAGAAAAAATGCTTTTTGAATAGAAACAAGGTCCTAACTATAACTACCTACTGGCGATCGCCAGTAGGATGGATATATATATATATATATATATATATATATATATATATATGGTTCATACTTTCCTGTACATCTTTTACCATGAAAATCTAAGTATTTTACAGGCAAGTATAAACCCTTATATATATACACAAATAAAGGGTTTATATTTATCTGTAAAACACTTGCATTTTCGTGGAAAAGGCATATGCGTGGTAAAAAATTTGTGGTAAATGTTCAGGCAGATGTAATTGCCACAAGGAAGGCTGTTTTCACAGTGAAAAGCCTGAGGGGACAATTGTGTAGAAGCATCAAAAAGAACGCATATCAAAAAAGTAAAAACCAAGTTAAAGTCCCACTGAGGCAACCGGATGAAAGCAGAAATGGCAGAGATATAGCCCTTAAGAGTGCACAGAGGAGAGCCCTGATGGGCAAAAGAAAGAATGAAAAGCATAACCTCAAAAAGAGGGGCTGAAATGGAACCAACAGAATTTTCTGCACACCATGCCACAAAGTGTTTCCAGTGGCAGGTGTACACCATCTTGGTGGAATTGTTATATGCCCAGGATAGGCTTAAGTAACGGAGCTACACATTTTTCTTGCATTGGCCTAATTTTGCACAATGAAATTTCTGATGTGACCTTTTGCACATATTTGCGTGCGCGATAATGTTGGATTAGTTTCTCCGAAACCACTTTGTTTTCACATCTAGCTTCACATAACATTATCACGATGCCTCAAACACCATGTACAAGGCCTCTTGACGCATTATGTACAAATGTCGTTCTATCTTAATCCACGGGGTGACAGGGCTATTTACATATCCATAACATCACTAATCTATACACACATCACTAGGATGCTTTCTATTATAAATAATTAGCATCCCAAAAGATTAGCAGAGGAGGCACTTCAGCTGACACGAGGGTCCCTGCATGCGGAGACTTCACCACGCATCGTCTGACTTCTACGTGAGGGGGTGTCCAGTTTGTGACTAAGACGGGATCCTACATCTTCTCCAGCCAGGTATTGGGGTTGGATTGTGCCTTGGGGTGATTCTTGGCTTCACACCTACACATGCTCTAGGTACCAAGAGCAGGGTTCGCATAGTAGGAGTACGCCTGATTAGTTCCTTGTTTATATGCCTGCTTATATATATATATATATACTGTTTTAGCACTATGGTAGAACTATATCTACTGTTTACTCTTTTGGTGCTTGTAATCACTTTCATCTGCTTCCGTCTACTGATTATCGCAGCATATGTATTCAATACAAGAATAATGTTGGTTCAATAAATATATTGAAAACGTCCCACTGTGTTTTCTGTATATTTCTCTAAGCAGTAGTAAGCACAAGTGACTGAGCGAAAAGTTCTGATCGGTTTTCATGATCCCTGAGGGGTCAGGGTTGTCATTTTCAATGCTTGCTACAAACCATTCGCTCCCTGGTAAGGTTAGGGGGGCTTATGGTGGCACTGTGAGCTAGCTGTTCTCAAGGCCAACATATTCTGCGGGGGTGCTCGGAATCCATCTAGGCACCTCACCTAAAGTTTGTTGTCCAACAAACATGCAGGTCCTACGGATTCAATCAATCAGGGGTTTATAAAGCGCGCTACTCACCCATGAGGGTCTCAAGGCGCGGGGAAGGTGCAGCTCCGGATCAGTTGAAGAGCCAGGTCTTGAGGCTCTTCCTGAAGGTGTGCAGAGTGGTGGAGCGTCTGATGTTGACTGGGAGCTCGTTCCAGGTCCTTGCTGCGACGTAGGAGAAGGCTCTTCCACCCGTTCTGGCTTTGCGGATGCATGGGGTTTCTGCCTGGGCGAGGTCGGCTGAGCGGAGGTTCCTTTTGGGTACGTGGAAGGAAACTCTTTCGTTGAAGTATTTGGGTCCGATGTTGTGGAGGGATTTGTAGGCGTGGGTGAGTAGCTTGAAGGTTACTCTCTTTACGATGGGGAGCCAGTGGAGGTCTCATAGGTGCTGAGTCATGTGTTCGTGTCGTGGGGTTCCGAGGACGAGTCTGGCCGCTGTGTTTTGGATGGTTTGGAGCTTGTGTAGCAGGGTTTTGTTGATTCCGGCGTAGAGGGCGTTGCCGTAGTCCAGTCTGCTGGTTATTAGTGCGTGGGTGACGGTCTTTTGGCATTCGGGGGGATCCACTTGAAGGTCTTGGAGGATAAGGAGGGTGTTGAAGCAGGTGGAGGCGACGGCGTTGATCTGGCAGGTCAAGGTGAGGGAGGAGTCTAGAATGATGCCAAGATTCCGGGCGTAGTCCGTTGGGGTGGAGTGGGTTTCCCAAGGGCAGGGGGCCACCAGGAGTTGTCCCACGCAGTGGGGAGGGTCCAAGGACGAAGACCTCTGTCTTCACCGAGTTCAGCTTGAGGCAGCTTTTGCTCATCCAGGCTGCGACGTCTTTCATTCCTTCTTGTAAGCTGAGTCTGGTGTCTTTGGGGTTCTTGGTGAGAGAGAGGATGAGCTGGGTGTCGTTGGCGTAGGATACTATGCTGAGTCTGTGCTGTCTGACGATGGCGGCAAGGGGGGCCATGTAAATGTTGAAGAGCGTAGGGCTGAGCAAGGAGCCCTGGGGTACTCCGCAGTTGATCTCTGTAGGTTCGGATAGGAAGGGTGGGAGTCGGGTCCTTTGGGTTCTGCCGGCGAGAAAGGAGCGGATCCAGCCGAGGGCGGTACCCCCTTATACCGGCGTCGTGGAGTCTGGCTGAAAGGGTGCGGTGTGAGACGGTGTCGAAGGCTGCAGAGAGATCTAGAAGGATTAGGGCCGCAGTGTGGCCCTGGTCGAGTAGCATGTGGATGTCGTCGGTGGCGGCTAGGAGGGCTGTTTCAGTGCTGTGGTTGCTGCGGAATCCCGACTGGGATGGGTAGAGTATGGTGTTCTCTTCAATGAAGGTGGTCAGCTGGGCGTTGATGAATCGTCAGCTGGGTGTTGATGAATCTTTCGGTGACCTTGGCTGTGAAGGGAAGGAGGAAGATGGGCCGGTAGTTTTTCAGGTCCGTCGGGTCGGCCGAAGGTTTCTTGAAGAAGGGCATGACCTCAGCCCGCTTCCAGTCGTCGGATAAGGTGCCGGATTCGAGGGAGGCGTTGATGGTCCGGCTGAGTTCGGGTGCTATGGCGGAGGCGGCTCTGTGGTAGATGTGCGGCGGGCAGGGGTCCGTGGGGGTTTAGTGGGAACTATACGACATGGTGCCGCCAATGTTGGTTGGTTTCTTATTCAACTGTCTATCTGAGTAGTTCAGTTGTGCTTTTCTTAGAGACCCCTACTCACCTCCAAACTGGAGACCTCCAAGGTGGGAAGGGAAATCCACCTCAGCTGAGTAAGTATACCCTATGTAGGATAACATTTTCCCACATTGTGTAAACCCTATCTCCATAAATTCGTTTTCTAAACTTCTTCTCTCTTCATACAATGTTCAAATAAAGAGATAACGATGGAGAACAGGTAGTTGCTCTAAATACGACAGAAAATTGCAGACATGCAGTTACCATGAAATTATTACATCATGGTCTCCCGGCAACGGATGGAGATGTTACATTCATGGTCGAAGCACACAAAGCATTCAAAACAGAGGTATTCTACTCTTGTGTTACACTCCCACCTGTGGATGCTCGCACAAAATTGTTTCACACTTACATTGAAGATGAAACACCAGAGAAATATTTTCCATATGTGGACATAGAAAGTCTGTTAACTTACCAAGAACACATAAATTGGTTTAAAGTGCCCTCCCCCATACTGTAGAAAATGTGAAACTGTCCGCTCAGTAAAGAAGGAGCGACTTGGCGAGTCTTATCGGCTTACACACCACATCCTAATGTTGATATTTTAAATGCAGCAGAATTAACTACACTATACGAAGATCTAGTAAAGATTTACAGAACCTTTACACAGTTCATAACGCGAACACTCGCAATTAACCCTGCGCGGACTGCTCAGGCTGCACAACCCCAATTGGCTACTAAGGGTATCAGCCTGCAAACGCTGAATACCTTAGTGGGAAAGATTCCCACCAGTCAGGAGAAAACCCCGTTCTGGATAGCACAAAAAAAAGCCAGCTTGAAGCGTTTTTTTCCCATACGGGCCCGCAGGACAAACACAGAATATTAACATTTTTCTTGCCATTGGGGATGGCTCTCCTGATGGGAGATTGTGCCACTTGGGGTACAGTCTTTGCAGCAGTTTACACCAGAACTCATGGTACCCCTTCACTGGCTGTCTTGCATCAAGTACTGAAACAAGTACAGAATGAGTACGGGGCAGCACCTGCCCTGGAAATGGTGATGAAACTGAGGGGCAATTTTGCCGTGGTATCAGCCATTATGTTCAGTAACATAAAAAGGGAAGCAGCAGCAGCACTGGATATACACGAACACCTGAGGGAGTTCACTCCTGCACAGCAGGAGCAGGAATTGCCTAAAATTATCGAAGAAATCTATGCTACACTAGGTAGAGATAATTTGGGAGTCAGATCTGGGAAACTACAGGTCAAGAGTAATTCTGAAAAGGATAACTCTAGACAAGCACCAGATTCTTCCAAGAAGAAACTGGACAATAAACAAAAATATAAACAAAACAAGACAAAATCACGGGGTGGGTCTCATGAACAGGAAACCACTGACAAGTAATATAACATAAGAAACCGTGATAATATTAGAAAGCCTGACAGGTAACAGGATACTGATACATGTTCCCCTCATTCCTTTCAGGATTCATCCGATACACATTCGGAGAGAGGCGGACGGTCAGAGAGCAGATCAGAAGAGTGTGTGAAGCCGAAAAGGGACACACATCGCACTTCAGACTACATCCTTAAAAAAAGTGGACAAACAAAAGACACCTAAACCTCAATTTAAAAAGAAGAAGGTAGCAGGGATTAAAATAAGGCATGCCCAGGCTACTGAGGACTCTTCTTCTGAATGGGGAATGGGCAGTGATGATGCTGAACAGCGCTGCAGAAGTCACTATAGTTCGCTGGGACCTGATGGATTATCTGGTGGTAGTAGCACTGAATGAGCATATCATGGTGGAAACACCTGCTACAAGGTTAAGGGTCCCACATCTTTTATATGAAAAAACGCTCCAAATGAAGGGGGGCATTATCAGGAACAGCAAGGCTCTCCTTTGGGAGAGCCTAGCATATGGTTACGACACTCTTTTGGCTGAAAAGAACTGGCCACCTGAGTTCGTAATGGAGTGCCCAATGGGGGAAACAGTAATTTTACCGCTTTCTCTGACTTCATTCCAGAATCAGTTTAACATTCATATGCCAAGGAGGGAGCATAAGCACTAGCTCCTGCACTTTACCGCAATCATGTTGGATGGGATGATGAGTCTCCTAATCACGAAATACCATTAAAAGCAGTCCCTCAACTGCACAGACAGTACCCAATAAAGCATGAAGCGAAAAAAACAAGTTAGGGAAATCCTTGAACAACTTGAATACCAAGGTGTTATAGAAAATTGCACCTCATACATGAATAACCCTTGTTTCCTGTAATGAAACCGGACAATTCATACCGTCTAGTCTTAGACTACAGACATTTAAACACATCCACATTTGCAGAAGAAAAAGCACACAGTGCTGCACTGATGAATATCAATATGCTGAAAAAAGAAAAAACATTAGACAGCTCAAATGGATTCTTCTGCCAGAATACAGCGCCAAAAAGCAGGTTTTTTACAGCATTTTCAGTGCTAGGTTCACAACGGAAATTTTGCAGTTTACCTGAGGGGTCCAAGTATAGCCCTGGGCTGTTTTCAGCCAGAGTGACAGTTACTTAAAAGTTTTGATGGGGAGTTGTTGTCCTATATGAACAAGTTACTTACCTTCAGTAACGCTTTTTCTGGTTGATACAGTATCGGTCTGTGGATTCCTCACCTTTTGAATTACCCCTTGCGCCAGCATTACACGGAAACGTTTTCCTAGCTCTCCCACATCGACAAGGACTTCAAAATGACACGGCTCCACTCGTAACTCCGTATGACGTCATCAGCCATAAGACGACCTCAATGGCGTGCTGACGTCAGTTCCACCCATTTTTTCTGTGCCTTCGAGGCGAACAGACAACATAATGCAAGTATACCCAGTATACAATATATACACGAATACACACAGTATACAAGTAAGGAGGAAAAGCTAAAAACCAAAGCATTGCCTAACAACAAACAGTATAACAAGCAAATGACATAGAAAAACATAATGTCATACCATGAAAACCTTTTCGGTATACGTAGGTGGACAACAGGGAGGAGGGTGGGTCAGTGAGGAATCCACAGGCAGATACTGTATCCACCAGAAAAAGCGTTACCAAAGGTAAATAACTTGTTCTTCTGATGGATACATCTGCCTGTGGATTTCTCACCTTTTGAATTGAATCCCACAGCAGTCCTGCTCCTGGAGGGTGTCCACCCACTCATACCAAATAGTCCTGCAGCACAGATCGTGCAAAATGGCCATCCCTCCTCACCTCAGAATCCATGCAATACTGCTTCACGAAAGTGTGGAGGGAGGCCCATGTTGCATCTTTACAATGGTCCACCCCTAGCCAAAGCCGATGTAGAAGACTTTGCTCTAGTAGAATGAGCTGATACCTTCAGGCGGCTCCTTCTTGGCCAGGGAGTAGCATATCTTGATACACAAGATGATCCACCTGGACAGCGTTCTCTTGTGCACAGCTTTGCCCTTCATCTTCCCCACATAGCCAACGCAGAGCTGGTCGTCCAACCTAGAGTCCCTGGTCTTGCCAGGTAGAAGCTGACCGCCCTCTTAGGGTCCAGGCGGTGAAGTCTCTCCTCCTCCTTGGAAGGGTGGGGGAAGGATAGAAAGTGGGTAAAGTGATAGACTGCCCTAGATGGAAGGGAGTAACCACCTTAGGCAGGAAAGCAGCTCTGGTCCTAAGAACCATCTTATCCACGTGAAATGAGGAAAATGGAGGCTTGAAGCTAAGAGCCTGCAGCTCACTCACTCTCCTGGCCGAGGTGATAGCCACCATAAAAATAGTCTTAAACGAAAGCAGCCTCAAGGGGCAACTATGAAGAGGCTCAAAAGGAGACCCCATCAGAAATGTAAGTACAAAACTCAAATCCCACTGAGGCATTATGAAGGGAGTTGGAGAAAACCTACTGGTAAGGTGCTTAATGAACCTCATTACAATGGAGGACTTAAATAAAGATGGCTGGTCCGGCAAACAAAGGAAGGTCGACAAGTATCCCTTAACCGTCGCCACAGCACAACCTTGCTGGGCCAAGGAAAGTGAAAAACTAAGTACATCCGATAAATGGGCCTTCAAAGGATCTCTCTCCACACCACTTCACAAACCTAACCCATCTAGAGGAATAAACAGATTTGGTAGAGTGTCTCCTGAACGATAAAATAACATCCACCACATCCGGTGGGAGAGAGAAAGAACTCAGGTTGCCCGTTCAATCTCCAGGCATGAAGGTGCACGCTCTGGAGGGGGGGTGTAGAACCTGCCCATGCGACTGCGAGAGTAGGTCTGCCCTGAGAGTAAGACGGAGCGGAGGATGCGATGAGAGGTGAAGAAGATCTGTGTACCACACCCTTCTTGGCTAATCCGGGGTGATCAATATAACTTGGGCCCGGTCTTGGTGAATCTTCCTCAGAATCCGAGGAATCAAGGGTATAGGCGGAAACGCGTAAAGAAGCCGAAAGCTCCAATCCAGTTGAAACGCGCCCCCCCAATGCTTCCCGCATTGGATACTGCGGAACGACGGGCAGTGCGCGTTCTCATGAGTGGCAAACGGGTCCACCTGAGGAGACCCCCACAATCTGAAGATGTGGCGAACCACCTCTGGGTGAAGCCTTCACTCGTGGTCGGTTGAGTACTGCCGACTGAGACTGTCCGCACGCACGTTCAGCACCCCGGCCAGATGATTTGCTATTACGCAAATCTGGTGGTCCTGAACCCAGGACCAGAGCCGCAGAGCCTCTCTGTAGAGACGATATGACCCTCCCCTGGAGTGGTGGGAAAGGATCCAACTGACTGTTTGGAAGAGCAAGAAGCCTATACCACCAAGCTCTCCGGCGAAGGGTGAGCAGTAAGGAAAGTCGGATGACCCCGAGCTGGCTTATACCGTCTAGCCACTGTCCTTGATACAGCAGGGGCAGATAAGAGCTTCTGCCACACCTCCATAATTGGCTCTGTCAAAGCCTCATTTAAAGGCAGCAACGGCTCAATACCAGAAGGAGGAGAGTGTAACACCTCAGTCAGGACATTTGACTTGACCTCTGCCGTGAGCAATTGAAGATCCAATAGATCAGCAGCCTTCCTGATAACAGAATGGTATAGAGCAACGTCCTGTGAGGGCAAAGCTTTCGGGGAAGAAAGCTCCGACTCCGGGGAAGTGTTCAAGTCACTGGCCTACTAAAGGCCCTCAAAGTCATCCACGGAGGCGAGGATCTCCCCCTCTTCAGCCTGAGCCCGACAGTACTCCTCCTCCAGCAGTGTCTGGGCTTCCCTCCTGGACCGCAACTTCGGGATCGGCGTCGGTGGTGCCGGGTGCGGCGCAGGGGACATCAGCTTCGAAGAAAGAAGGTGTCAGCCTAACACTAGACGGCGCCAGAGACTGTGGAACCAGCGTCAAAAACCTCAGCGCCGGGAACTGCCTTGCCAGAGCCGAAGGCATGAAGGGCACGAAAGGCGCCTGGGCATATTGCTGGGGGATGCCCAAGTTGTAAGCGAGCGGAACCACGGAGCCAGACGGCGCACCGGTAGTGTGAGCTGCCTTGGCAAACATGCCAAACATCGCATTTAGGATATGCGACGGATCCGCTCCCGGAAAGGGTGGATAAGGATCCAAAACAGCCAGGTCTGGATGCGGCCGAAGCCGTGAGGCGGGCTGTGGCTGCGGCGCCAGGGACACCGGGGCCAAAACAGGTGAAGCCGCAGGAGAAGACTCCCTGGGATTCGCCAGCGAACCTCTCAGCTCCGGAGAGCGAGCCGGAGTCGCCTGTGGAGAGACCTCTTTAACATGACGCCACTTAACAGGAGAAGCCAACCTTGAAGCCTTGCCCTTGGCTGATCGATGTCGTGACCCATGTCGGCGCTTCTTCTTATGCTTCTTCGACTCGAAGTATGAGAAGTCGACGACCTCGACTTAGACCTCTTGCGGCCCCCTCTTCTCATTTTTGGCTCGGGCATGAAAAGCTTTGCCTCCGCTCTTTCAGTGCCTTTGGATTCATCCTCCCACAGGACGAGCAGCCCTCGACGTCGTGATCTGATGACCGGCACCAAAGACGTTCATCATGGGGGTCCGTGATCAATCAATCATTCAGGGGCTTTTAAAGCCTGCCACTCACCCGTGAGGGTCTCAAGGCCCGGGGGGGGGGAATGAGTAGGGGGGGCAGGTAGCAGCTCCGGGTCAGCCGAAAAGAAAGGTCTTGAGGCTCTTCCTGAAGGTGTGCAGGGTAGGGGAGCGTTTAATGTGGACTGGGAGCTCATTCCAGGCTTTGGCTGCGTCGTAGGAGAAGGCTTTTCCACCTGCTCTGGTTCTGCAGATGCGTGGAGTCTCTGCTAGGGCGAGGTCGGCGGAGCAGAGGTTTCTTTTGGGTGCGTGGAAAGAGAATCTTTCGTTAAGGTATTTGGGTCCGATGTTGTGGAGGGATTTGTAGGCGTGGGTGAGTAGCTTGAAAGTTACTCTCTTCTCGACAGGGAGCCAGTGGAGGTCTCGCAGGTGTTGGGTCATGTGCTCATGTCGTGGGGTGCCGAGGACAAGTCTGGCTGCGGTGTTCTGGATGGTCTGGAGTTAGTGTAGCAGGGATTTGTTGACTCCAGCATAGAGGGCGTTACCATAGTCCAGTCTGCTAGTTATGAGTGCGTGGGTGACGGTCTTTCTGACTTCGGGGGGGATCCACTTGAAGGTCTTGCAGAGGGAGTTGAAACAGGTGGAGGCGACTGCGTTGATCTGGCGAGTTATGGTGAGGGAGGAGTCTAGAATGATGCTGAGGTTCCGTGCGTGCTCCGTTGGGGTGGGTGGGTTTCCGAGGGTGGAGGGCCACCAGGAGTTGTCCCAAGCGGTGGGGGAGGACGAGGACTTCTGTCTTCTCCGAGTTCAGCTTTAGGCAGATGTTGCTCATCCAGGCTGCAAAGTCTTTTACTCCTTCCTGGAAGCTGAGTCTGGTGTCTTCGGGGTTCTTTGTGAGGGAGAGGATGAGCTGGGTGTCGTCGGATATTATGCTGAGCCCATGCTATCTGACTATGGCAGCGGGGGGCCATGTAGATGTTGAAGAGCGTGGGGCTGAGCGATGATCCTTGGGGTACTCCGTGATGGACATATGGCCCCCACACTCCCTGCAAGGCTTGAAACCTGATTTCTTCAAAGTAGCCATCGCGCTGCTATACCAAGGAAGAAAGCAGTTACAAAGTTATACAACGAAAATGGAGAGTCCCAGAAAAAACCGTTACGCGTCGACAGCACAGAAAAAAGGGAACCGACGTCAGCACGTCGACGAGGTTTTCTTATGGCTCTGATGGCTTCATACGGAGTCGCGAGCGGAGCCGTGCCATTGTGACGTCCTCGTCGACGTGGGAGAGCTAGGAAAAGGTTTCCGTGGAATGCTGGCGCAAGGGGTAATTCAAAAGGTGAGGAATCCACAGGCAGATGTATCCATCAGAAAGATTATATTTATCTGACGGATGATGAATTAATGGAACACCTTGACAGAGAAGAGCGCATAAACATGGGGTTTGCTCACTTGGGCTACAAATTCAATTTCAAAGTATCAAAAATTGCCCATCTCAATGTCCTGTTTCAGGGATAGGAGTGGTCAAGTGAAGACAAAAGCCTGGCAGGACATTTTTTATGAAAATGCACGTTGCTCCAATCTCCTATGACTCTGAAAAGACTACAATCTGTTTTAGGATTTTTAAATTTTGGCAGAACATACATTTTGGATTACGTAGAATGAGTAAAAATGTTCTACAATTTAATCAGACCTGATTTTTCAATTAACCATTGGACACAGGAACATATGAATATTTTGCGTTCCTTACAAGCTGACATGATAGCTTCCAAACATTTACACACACGTGTAAACACAACTAACCAGGTGATCCGCGTGGTCGCTGGACCAACCGGGTACACTTATATCACTTTCAACGAAGGTGATATAGTACCTATTGCACACAAATCACATTTGTACCCAAACGCTGAAATGCGTTTTGCACCCACTGAGAAAATTCTCACAGCGGTACAGACTGCTGTAGTGAGAGAGAGAGCACTAGCTCAGGATAAACGCATAATTGCAGTTACCCCGGTACCAACCTTAGAGGCTGTCACCAAAGCAAGCGCTCCAAATGCCAAAGCATTGCATCCAAGGAGGATGCAATGGGCTAACTCTCCAACTGCAACAGATGTAGACTACAGATTCAATTCTACATTACAAACACAAGCATTCCTGCAGTACAAACAAGAGTATCCTCTGCCGAATGAAATGCCTTTAGATCGATATGATTACATAATCTACACTGATGGATCTGCTCAGTCTGCATGCATATATGTAAAATTGTGCCTTTTAACTCATCACATACAATGTAATGTGTTAATACCCATATCCTGAATTTGAGTGAATGCAAATGGATGTACATTTTGTATACTGTGAATCATGGGTTGAATGAGTACGAAGAGATCACAAGACAGGTGTCTCTCTTGAATACATATGCTTAATCGTCGTTCTCCTGGTGATGCCGCCTTCATATTGTCATGAGATATAACATTTTAGGAGAGATGTAGATCATACATCAGCACAAATTATTTTTGTAAGTTTTTAGTGTTGAGACTTCAAAACATCTTCATCAAGCTGTTGAATTAGGCCTTTCAACTCATCACATACAATGTAATGTGTTTATACCCGTGTCCATTTATTTATTTGTGCAACGCCTTGATGTATCTGTTTTATCATTGTTTTTATATTAACTATGATGTATGGCACTTAACGTTTTCACTGTCGTTCAGAACTAATTTTCTAATGCAGAACGCAAAAATGTCCGCGTATATATTACCTTGTATTAATGGAAATGATTCTGTGGGTAATGCATTTGTTCACATAGAATGTTTCGCTAACCAATGATAGCTGTTTCAGATGATCGTAAGATGGCTTCAAGCCTTTTTACCCATACCGTGTTTCTGAAAGTCTTTTGTAATTCTGCAATCACACAACCCGTCATGTCCTACCTTGACGCGACCCACACTCGGACACGCTTAGTCCGGCAGCAGCTAGTGACTGTGCTACTAGCGTAAACACAGCCGCGTGCACGCTGAGGGCGCCTGTGTCTATTTTTAGACTTATCTCGGAAGGCTCATGGAGTCGCCAGACGCTTCCGGGGGACACATTGTTGCCACAGGTAATCATCGCAGCTGAGGCTTCAATTTTAAGTTTGACTTGGCATGGAGCATTCTGATAATTCGGATGCGCTTTATTTCCTCTTGTTTCAGATTTATGACCTTGATTCAATCCAGGTTCATACTTTGATTTATTGAGCAAATACTGAAATAATATTTGGAATTGTTTTGCCAGTAGCGTAATGCGCATAGGGTGAGTACTCAGGAGCAGTGAGCTGCAACCGCCCCGTTATGTGACTCAGTGCGGAGCAGTCTGATAATCAGATGCTCTTTCATTTCCTCTTGTTTCAGATTGATTACCCGGATTCAATATGGGTGCATACTTTGAATTACTGGGAACATATTGAAATAAAACTTGCATTGTTTGGCCAATTTAAGAAGCCCATATGGTGAGTATTCAGGAGCAGTTAGTGGCTACTGTCCTGACATGTTAATCCATAGTTAACTAGTTGATTTGATATTTAATTACAGCACATCAACGCTTTGAATCTGTTCTAGACCACTAAAGGGGCCCTTGTGTTTTCCGCTGATTAGGAGCCGGCTGGCCCTCTTTAAATTCACCCCACCAATTGGAATACGGTGGTATTCAGGTGAGCATTCCCACCACGTATCATTGTACCGACGTCACAAACACCGTAAAGCACAAGTTACTAACTTGTGTAACGATATATCTGTAAGAGACAGTAGTTAGTGACAGATTCCTTACCTTAGAATATCCCCAGGCGTCAGGCTGGATCCGGAAAGTTTTTGCGTAGCAGTTCCCTTGCGCGTCGGTAGGCGGCGTCGTGCGGCTCCGCGTCCATCGTCGGCATCGTGATCGCCGGGATGACGTCGCGGGCAGTACTTAGACGCTGCCCCTGCGCGCTGACGTCAGTTCTGTACACGACTTTCCGCGCCAGGAACGCAGAGCCATGCAAGAAGCTGACATAGGTGTCTGAAAAATACTAGGGCCCTGAAAGGGATGTCCTTAACCCTAGAAATCAGTTCGCAGAACGGGGAGGATGGGTGGGGCGGTAAGGAATCTGTCACTAACTACTGTCTCTTACAGATATATCGTTACACAAGTTAGTAACTTGTGCATCTGAAAGACACGTTAGTGACAGATTCCTTACCTTAGAATAGATACCCCAGCAATACCAACCCCGGTGGTGGGTCTGCGAACAAAGATCAGACAAGGAAGTCCCAGAGGACAGAACGGCCAAAGAAGCCGTCCCTCCGGACCTGGCTGTCAAGGCAGTAATGCTTGGTAAACGTGTGCAGCGAGGCCCACGTAGCTGCCTGACATATATCCTGCAGCGGAACACCGCGGCCTAAAGCCGTGGTAGCAGCCGTTGCCCTGGTGGAATGGGCACGCAGCCCAACAGGAGGCTCCTTCTTAGCCAAAGAATAGCAGGCTTTGATACACAAGGTGACCCAGCGGGAGATGGTTCTCTTGCGCACCGCCCGACCTTTTTTGGCGCCCACGTAGCCAACAAAGAGCTGGTCATCCACCCGGAAGTGTTGTGTGCGGTTAATATAAAAAGAAAGCGCACGTTTTGGGTCCAGACGGTGGAGCCTCTCTTCCTCTCTGGAAGGATGCGGAGGCGGAAAGAAGGTGGGCAAAGTGATGGTCTGCCCAATGTGGAAGGCAGTAACCACCTTTGGCAAGAAGGACGGACGCATCCTAAGAACAACCTTGTCTGGATGGACAGACAGAAAGGGAGGTTTGCATGATAGAGCCTGGAGCTCACTCACCCGCCGAGCGGAGGTCTATGGCCACCAGAAAGGCTGTCTTCAAAGTAAGAAGACGAAGAGGACAGTTATGTAGAGGCTCAAAGGGAGCGCACATTAAAACGGTAAGAACCAAGTTTAAGTTCCACTGAGGCATGACAAACGGAACAGGAGGGAAGAGGTGTGTAATGCCTTTTAGAAACCTGTTAACAACAGGGGACTTAAAAAGAGAGGGCTGATCAGGGAGCCTGAGGAAGGCCGAGATCGCACAAAGATAGCCCTTGATGGTACCCAGGGCAGAACCCTGTTGGGCCAGAGAAAGAAGGAACAGAAGAACCTCAGAAAGAGGGGCAGAGAGGGGATTCACAGCCTTTGCTGTGCACCATGCCACAAACTTGTTCCAGCTGCAGGCGTATACCACCTTAGTGGAGGAACGCCTGGCTGCCAGAATCAGATCACAAACTTCGGGAGGCAAGTCGAAAGGAATCATCTGCCGCCGCTCAATCTCCACGCAAGCAGGTGGAGACTGGACAGGTTCGGGTGGAGGATCGTCCCCTGCTGCTGCGACAGAAGATCCTCCCGAAGAGGCAGATGGATCGGGGGATCGACGCTCATACTGAGTAGCTCGGGATACCAAACTCTTCGAGCCCAGTCCGGAGTCACAAGAATGACTTGGGCCCGGTCGCGCCGAATCTTCTTCAACACTCTGGGTAGAAGTGGTATAGGCGGAAAGGCGTACAACAGACCGCAACTCCACTCGTGACGAAAAGCGTCGCCGAGCGAGTGCCGCCTTGGAAATTCCAACGCGCAGAACTGATGACATTGCGCGTTCTCTTCGGTGGCGAATAGATCTAACCAAGGCTCTCCCCACTGTAGAAAGAGTCCTTGCGCCACTTCCGAGTGAAGACGCCATTCGTGATCCATCATGCACCTGCGGCTGAGTTCGTCCGCCTCTGGCGTTCAGGGAACCTGCCAGGTGTTGAACCATCAAGAATATGCCCTGATGTTCCAGCCATGTCCAGAGGCGCAGAGCCTCCTGACATAGGGTCCACGACCCCACCCCGCCTTGTTTGTTGCAGTACCACATGGCGGTGGTGTTGTCGGTGAACACCTGCACTACCTTCCCTTTGACAGAGGGAAGGAATGCCTTGAGTGCAAGTCGGATCGCCCGGACCTCCAGAAGGTTGATATGGAGCCGGGACTCCGCCGGAGACCAGAGGCCTCTGGTCTCCACCTCTCCCATGTGACCGCCCCATCCCAGAAGGGACGCGTCCGTCACAACTGTGTGCTCTGGCTGAG
Organism: Calotriton arnoldi; assembly: GCA_963921515.1. Lineage (NCBI taxonomy): Eukaryota > Metazoa > Chordata > Amphibia > Caudata > Salamandridae > Calotriton > Calotriton arnoldi. Next base: position 806,805 of record CAWUFW010000867.1, read on the forward strand.
GAAGGGAGAGGGATCTGCCCATGACCCATTGCCGGTTCGAGAGGCACCACTGCAACTGTTTTGCAGTCCCCTCCGAGATCTGGACGTGATCGGACAGGTTGCCCTGGTGCTGCGCCCACTGGAACTTCAGGTCCCATTGCAGAGCCCGCATATGCCATCTGGCATGATCGACCAGCAGGATGCAGGAGGCCATGAGGCCCAGCAGCCTCAGGGTCATCCGTACCGAAACCCAGGATAGAGGCTGAAAGGTCGGAATCATAGCCTGAATATCCCGGACTCGCCGTTCGGGAGGATAGGCCCGAAACTGCGTCGTGTCCAGAACTGCTCCGATGAAAAGGAGCTGTGGATAAGGAATCAGGTGCGACTTCGGCACATTGATGGAGAACCCCAGCGAGTACAGGAGTTCGGCCGTAGTCTGGAGGTGGGAGACGACTGCCTGGGACGAGCCCGCCTTCAGCAGCCAGTCGTCGAGGTAGGGGAAAACTGGAACCCCTGCCCGGCGCAGATGAGCTGCGACCACCGCCAACACTTTTGTGAACACCCGAGGGGCACTTGTGAGGCCAAAGGGGAGCACGGTGAATTGAAAATGCTCGAGGCCCACCATGAACCGCAGGTAACGCCGGTGGGCCGGCAGGACGGGGATGTGGAAATAAGCGTCCTGCAAGTCCAACGCTACCATCCAGTCTCCAGGGTCGAGGGCAGTCGAGACCTGAGCTAAGGTGAGCATCTTGAACTTCTCCTTCCGGAGGAAGCGATTGACGTTCCGGAGGTCCAAGAACATGTCCTCCTTGTCCTTTTTGGGCACCAGAAAGTAGTGGGAGTAGCAACCACGTCCTACTTCTGGGGTCGGAACATGCTCGATGGCCCTCTTGGCCAAGAGGGCCGTGACTTCCTTCTGCAGAAGCACCAAGTGATCCCCTGACATGCTGTGGAATTGAGGTGGCATGGCTGGGGGGGTGGTCTCGAAGGGGAGGGAGTAGCCCCTTCGGACAATGTCCAAGACCCACCTGTCCGAGGTGATGGCACGCCAGTGGTGAAGGTGATGGCAGACCCTGCCCCCTACTGGCGTGCTGTGCACCTGAAAAGAAGGACTAGGAGGGCTTGGAGGCCGCGGACGGGGCGGGGTTGGTGGCCTGACCCGCACGCTGGTTGCCCGATCCGCCACGGCGGAAGCCATGTCCTCGGCCACGCGAAGACGCTTGCTGCGCGGGCCGGTGGCTGGGCAGCGGACGTGACTGGGCGCCCCTTCCGTGGCCACTAAGGGGCAAAAAGCAGAGGTTAGCGGAGGGCGCACAGCAGAAAGGCCCAGGGACTTGGCAGTAGCCCATGAGTCCTTAAAGCGCTCCAGCGCATGGTCTACTTTGGAACCAAAAGATCGACTCCATCAAAGGGCATGTCCATGAGGTGTATTCTGGACATCACCCGAGAAACCAGTTGTTCTCAGCCAGGCGTGGCGACGCAGCGCCACCGTCGTTGCAAGCGATCTGCCCAGCGAGTCGGCGGTATCAAGGCCACAACGGATGGTGTACTTTGCCGCATCCCTTCCTTCCGCAATGGTGCGGGAAAGCAGTGTCTGGACCTCCTCAGGACACTGGGGCAAAACGAGCGCCACTGAATCCCACAGAGAGTGGGAATATCGGCCCAAAAGGCAAGCGGTGTTGACTGACCGCAAGCCAGCACTGGAGGAAGAAAAGGCCTTCTTCCCAAATTGGTCCAGGCGTTTGGATTCCCTATCCGGAGGGGCGGTAGGGAAGGCGGTTTGGGAGGCAGAGGCTTGGACAACCAAGCTCTCGGGGGTGGGATGTTGAGAGAGAAACAAGGGGTCGCCCGGAGCAGGGCGATGGCGTCGGGCCACGTTCCTATCCACAGGAGCCCCTGTGGCGGGCTTGGACCAAGTGCCCAAAAGAACGTCAGACAGTGCATCATTAAACGGCAGCAATGGCTCCGAGGAGGTAGGTGCCGGCTGAAGCACTTCCTTCAGGAGGTTAGTCCTGACAGCCACTGTAGACAATTGGAGGTGTAAGGCTCCAGCTGCTCTACGCAACACCGTTGCGAAATTTGCTCCCTCCTCCGTAGCCACGGAAGGAGGAGACAGCATGCCAGTGTCAGGAGAAGTGTCCAGACCACTGGCATCCCCAAGTTCCTCTGCCCAGTCCTGATAATACTCACACTGCTGTGTGAGAGGGTCTTCCGACCCCTCCCAGCTCTCCTGGTCCTCCTCCGACAGAAAATAAGGAGGAGGGGGGACGTCAGGGACCCAAGGTCTCATTGGCGCTGGAACTGGCGTCGGGCGACGCCGCGTCCGGATCCGGAGAGAACCGGGGGACGACGCCGCCCGGAGCCCCGGGCGGCGTCAGGGACAGCACCGGGAACATCGGCGTAGTTAGGTCAACCGGCGTCGATGGGCGTTGCGGTACCACCGGAGCCGGGATCGAGGCCGGGGCCGAAGCCGGGAGCGAGGCTGGTGAGACAGGCGGTGCCGGGACCGGAGTCGTCGGCGGCGCCGGGGCAACACCATCAGTGCCCGCGGGGCCCGAAGGCACACCGGAGGGGCCTTGAGGCCCCGAAGAGGCGGGCCATGGCCGACAGGAAGTTCTGTATCTCGGCCGGAATCGCCCCCGAACCCGGAAAGGACGGGTAATGCGGGGGCGGCTCCACAGGCACCTCCGGAGCCGCGGGGACGGTGCCGACAGGGGCCTCAGCCGAGTCGCGAGACCGGCGAGGCGAAGTCTTAGAGCGATGGTGCTTCTTAGACTTTTTGTGCTTCGACTTACCCGAAGAGTGCGAAGACTTGGACTCCGATGACCGGTGAGGACTCCGCGACCGGCCCCTCGACCTCTCCCGTGACCGGGGCTTGGTGCGGCGCGGAGCCGACTGCCGGATCTCGAGTAGCTTTCGAGACTGCTCTCGCAAAGCCTTCGGGTGTAAGGCCCGGCAGTCGGAACACGACTTCGTGTCGTGGTCGCGGCCGAGACAGTAGAGACACTCCAAGTGCGGGTCTGTGATCGACATCATTCGACCACAAGCGTCGCATGGCTTGAAGCCGGGCATCCCTACCGACACCTCGGAGCCTAGATGACTCGAAGAAAAACAGTGAAAAAATCACCAAAAAGTTAGTCAAAAAATGACTAGGGCACTGCTCTTCCCGGATCTGCGCTTACTGGCGCGGAAAAGAAGAACTGACGTCAGCGCGCAGGGGCGGCGTCTAAGTACTGCCCGCGACGTCATCCCGGCGATCACGACGCCGACGACGGACGCGGAGCTGCACGACGCCGCCTACCGACGCGCAAGGGTACTGCTACGCAAAAACTTTCCGGATCCAGCCTGACGCCTGGGGATATTCTAAGGTAAGGAATCTGTCACTAACGTGTCTCTTTCAGATCTAGATTTTGATTGGTGCTCTTACCCGTTTTCTAGGTTGCTCCCCTTTTTGTCCAAATAAGACCCCACCTTAAGGTTTAATTGGCCTTTCCCCTTTCTGGGGGTTGAAACGTCGACAGTCCTAATTCTATTGATCTGTGCTGAAAATCATCTTCCGCAAAAGTATAACATGGAATTGTTATACGGTTTGTTTTAACTGTGGATTACGAATATGTAAAGCATTTGCAATTCAGATAGGCTTCAGTCCATGTGTTTATAAATACTGTTACTGTATTTATTTGCCATTTCGTCACTTATTCACAAGCACTCTTCTAAGCACTCATTACCCACCTACCTTGGAGCAACTGTTTTATATAGAATAATATATGTATATTGTTAAAATCATTACAAACTCTGAATTCATTTAGACTAAATGTGTGTTATTGAAAGTGTTGTGATTCCCTTGGGTACTCCTTAATGTCTAGTATAAATAGGCTCCATTGGGACCAATTTTGCTTTGTATCAAACTGTACCCATGTCCTACGGTTCACTGGGTTTTCCCCACTGTTGTGTAATGGTCAGCCTGCCGTAGGGAGAAGACACCAATATTCCGCAGCATGCACTATAGTAAAATGGTGCATGCATGACAAAAAGTACTGTGCTGAAAAAACACACACAAACAGTCCCTAGCGAATTGTACAGAGCATCTGGCAGAGCTCACAGCCCTAATTCTGGCACTACAAAGTCGGCTGACACACAAACTGTTGTAAAGGATTTGCGAGTCTTAATCGGGACATACGCGATTGGCACACTACATTCCGACCACGGCCCGGCGTTTAGCTCTCGGGCTTACAAAGTAGTCATGGGAAGTTTGGGTGTGGCCTTGCGGTACTCCTCTCCCTATCATCCCAAAGAAATTTGTTGGTTGAGAGGAAAAACCATGACTTAAAGCAGTCCTGAACAGCAAGGATATTAGTCTCGGGTCACAGTTGGGTCAATCACCTGTATGGGGTCCAGAGGGCACTCAAAAACATGCCAAGAAATCCCTGGGGGGTTGTACTACATATGAAATCCTGTTTGGTGTGAAAATGTGGGTCCCAGACCTCGATAATGTCAGCGCAATGGTGGCGGAAACATCATTTGACATCAATGAACGTTTGGCTGTTTTACAGGAAATCAATGAATTCCGGGGCGCTCAAAGCAACGTCTAAGTAAAATGCACCACCACTGGAGAACTGAAGGTCGTACCGGCTGGATCCTGAAGATTGGGGACCTGGTCAGGGAAAGAATTGTGGACAAGAAAGAATTTGGGCCATCTTACAGAGTGTCTGGATACCTGTCCTGGCTGTTGAAGGTACCAGAACTGTAGTTCTTCCGCCTCTTGCCGGCCGCTGAGACAAAAGGTTGGTCTCCATTGATTTGATCAAACCACAGTATGTGGCCGATTCTCAACAGTAGGCCACGTGGGCTTCTGGGTAGCCGCGGCACTCCTCTCGCTACTGTTCAGGAAAACAATAGAAAAGTCCCCTCTCCAAAAGGGAGCTATCAACAAGGAAGTATTACTCCTTCCTGTTGAAGCAACTGCAACTGTACAGTCAAGTACAGAAACTCAAATTTCAATTCGGAAAATTGACGTCTACGTGACCATGTCACAGATCGAGTCATCTCCCAGTTCTACAGAACCTGCTGCGCTGCCGAAAATAGACTGGACGGCGTCTGGATACTTTGTGCATTAGGACAACTTCTCATCGGATTCAAGTGAACCTGAGATACTACCGCCTCTCCCTTTCAAGCTACAAGTGCATGCCCTCTATCTTTGGCTGAAAAAGACCTACTTTGTTACTTACTCCTTGGGTGCACCTCTGGATTGCAATCTGATTACTAATTCTAGTCCTCTGGATTGGTTTGGAGACTGTCTTCTTCCTATTTCTGAACAGACACTATCTCCCAGAACGCTCTGCAGTACATCTTGTAACCCTGGTTCTGAAACCACAAGCATCATCACACCACAAACTAAGGGACCTGTCCCTGGTGACCATTACAGCTGTTACAGTTATGGAAGGAATAGTGTGGGACAGGGTATCGTATGATGTGTATGGTCCTACTAAACTTTTACAAATACCGTATTTGTTTAAATTTTCCTTAAATGATATCACCTCTAGTACTTTTTCTGATGATTGGGAAATTCAAACTGTGCACACTTTGCTTGCAGATCTAGAGTAATCGGCTGTATTTTCTTCTGATGAATTGTATGATGGCACATCTAATTTTGGTGAAATGTTCTGCTATCAACATTATGGTCACAACTTCTTACACAAAGCTAGTATCCCACGTGCTGTTAATAATTACATTCAATGGGAACACTGTCCAACACCACTGAAAGGTAGTTCAAAAACATTTGCAGAATAGCGTGCTTTTTTTTCTGGTTTTGACACGTCCGACCCAGCCTCTTACTACTTTAGGCTTGCACCTACACCTGCAAAGGAAAATATGCTAACAAACACCAAGCGGATATACTCTACTTCCTCTATTTCCCCACTGTCTGTACAGGGTTTCGACTTTTGGAAAGACACCATAGACACAAAATCTAACTGTGGGACAAAGATTGGCAGGTTCAGGGAACTGAGGCCCTATTCAGAGCATGCCTCATACCACCTCAAATAATTTTCCTGAATAAAACAGTGCAACAGACTTACTGTCTTGGAATAGCCAAGATCAAGGATGTGAACACACCTAGTCTTCGCAATTCTCATGCTTTGAGAACTGCAAGTATTTCACACACTACAGTGAGGCTATTTCTTACAATTCATTAGACCCCAATTGGAAGGGTTGGTTGGTTTGGCCTGTAGACACAAATGGGTGTCAATCTAGATTCCTGGGCTACATCGAAGGGTTTAGAATCAATATGCCTGATCAGCGATATGTACACTTGGGGGGTGACATCATATAATGTTGGGAAGTTGTGCCTCGATTGGCTAAAAACCTTAACACTTTTTCAGGTAAAGCAACACTTGTCCCTTCTTTCTGATCACATGGATCTCAGAGATTTTCGATTAGGTCCCCGGAACCCACGTCAAAAGTGCTTCTTGTATGCAATATAAAACTAGCTGTGGAAAGTTTCTCAACAGGAAGCTGCTGAGAAGCTGCACTAGACTGATAGGGCTAATCTAGAAAAAGCTTTGGCTGTGGTTGACAATGATATGACCATATTAACATCCAGAATTTGTTCACTGGGCAACATAGTTGCATTTGCAATTGACATGATACAACAAGATATGTCTATTTTACAACATGGACAATCACAACCGCGGTCCATTGTATTATTAAGCTGGACGCTTCAAACATGACGTTCTGGCCAAGTGCTGTGGCGTTATATCAACAGCACGAGTCTGTTTTCTGTATATGATCTAACGGAAAGACCGATAGTAATGGCATGAAGAAATGCAAAATATACCATGTCGCACACTGCAAAATTCGACCAATTACCTTTCACTGTGGTTGAGACACCATTCCCAGACTGGATAATCCATGGTTACATCACCCTACCAGTCACGACTTTCCAATTCCAATGTTGTCTACAACACCACCAAGTAGGCAGATATGAAGCGCTAGGGGAAGGTTATGTGCATGAATACTGGGAATGACCATTCAGGTTTAGATGCAGGAATGGGGACACAGACGTTTTTCTTAGTGGTTCCGACTGTGAGGAGGCTTTAAGCGGGTCTTCAGTTTGTAAGGCCATTCCACTTCACAGGGCATGCAATGCTTCAGTTGCAAACTTGTCCTGTTATCCGATGGGTTCTCCAGCTGCTGTGATTCATCCAGTCTTCAAGCTGCTCTCGAATGGGAGTTATTTGATGCTTAATGATCAGGGTTGCTGTGGAATGGAAAAGGGCACTGCTTATCTGGTAACTGTTAATTCCATAGTCACTTGTTGCACACAAGTACTGTTTCCATCTGCCTGCACAGTCAGGGAGGCAAAGCTATGGCCTTCGATAAATGTTTCCAACATACGCTTTGATTCTCTGAGCAAACTGAAACCCATGCTTTTTCATAAAGATGTGGCCTTAACATCAGCCAGCGAGACGTTTGATCTCCAGGTTGCAAGGTCCTCGTCCGAGAAACAGACGCAACTCCACACTAACTTCCGGCTGCATGTTTGGGAGCTGGTCCACCGTATATTTAATACGTCTGATACAAAGGGAATAGTGCACCTTAAAAATATATATATATTGGTTCTGGACTCGTTAGCACCTTTCAAACGATTTTCAGAGTTACACCATCTTTATTACACTCCGTGTTGGAGGTCTCCTGCTGGTCCTGATACTTGTGGTGGGAATCCCGATTTACATTTTTCTGCTCGGCAATGGACGTCCCAGTTCAACCCGGAATGGAGACAGCACTGCATGTGCTGCGATTCCGTGAGCGCATGATACACTGCTTTGGCACACCTCAGCTTCGAGAACTGAATGCACACATGTTCTTTTCTTTCAGGCCTGTTTGGCTTCACTGAGTACAACCTGTATCCCGCTGCCTGCTTTGCAGCCATGACTGCGTATTGGATCTATGCCTTGGATCACAATCGGTTGCACCACTGGACATTGAAGTACTGACGGACCCCTTAAAGGCCCATGGGTATTGTTGTCCCCAGGGTATTCCATTGCGGATGAATGCATTCTTTGACCCACCCTGGGATGCTATGGCTCCTAGTGAAATGGTCACCGGCTCTACGATATTACAGGGTGCAGTCCCTCCCTCAGCAGCTGCTGTGGGAACTGGATGGACTCACCTTTGCTCCATAAACTTTCTTCGAGGTGCGCCTCTGGGAATGTCTGCGGTTGCGAGCAACAGCAATGTTGCGTCTGTCACTTTCATCTGCTACTGTCCGATTATGGCAACACATGTATTCTATACAAGAAGAACGCTAGTTCAGTAAATATATTTAAAACATCCCACTGTGTATTCTGTATATTTCTCTGAGCACTAGTGTGCACAAGTGACTGAGCCAAAGATTCTTATCCGTTTCCACGATCCCCGAGTGGTCAGGGTTGTCATGTTCAGTAACTGCTAGAAATCATACGCTCCCTGGTAAGCTTAGGGAGGCTCATGGTGGCACTGTGAGCTAGCTGGTCTCTAGGCCAACATATCCTGTTGGGGTGTTCGGAAACATTTTAGGCACCTCATCCAAAGTTTATGTTGTCCAACAAATGCACAAGTCCTACGGATTAGAGGGAACTACAAGGCAGAGGGACGCCTGACTGCTAAGATGACATTACAGACTTTGAAGGTCGAAAGCTGTCAACTGTCGCAGCTCAAGAAGGCTGAGAGTGGACAGGTTGGGGTGGAGAACCCTCCCCTGCTGTTGCCTCAGAAGATCCTCCCAAAGAGGCAGCCTGATTGCAGGATCAACACTCCTGTTCAGAAGCTCGGGATACCAGACTCTCCGTGCCCAGTCCAGAGCGGCAAGGATGACTTGGGCCTGGTCGTTCCAGAATTTCTTGAGAACTCTGGGCAGGAATGGTATGGGCGGAAATGTGGAGAAGAGTCTCTGAGCGAGATAGTACAGCCTTGGAAACTACATCACGCAAAACTGCGGACATTGCTTGTTCGCGGCAGAGGCGAAAATATCTAACCAAGGCTCTTCACATTGCTTAAAGAGACTTGTGCCACCTCCGGGTGGAGACGCCATTCGTGATCCGCTAGGCATCGACAGCTGAGTTTGTCCACTCTGGCATCCAGGAAACCTGCCAAGTGTTAAACCATCAGGAATATGTCTTGCTGATCCAGCCATGTCCATAGACACAGGGACTCTTGACAACCCCACCCCGCCCTGTTTGTTGCAGTACCACATGGCGGTGTTGTCCATGAACACCTGCACTAGCCTTCCCTTGATGGAGGGTAGAAAGGCTTTCAATGCCAGTCGGATCGCACTGCGCTCAATCATGTTGATGTGGAGTCCGAATTTCGCCAGAGCCAGAGTTCTGTGATCCCATCTCTCCCAGGTGGCCGCCTCATCCCAGGAGTGACGCATCTGTCACTACTGTGAGATCTGGTTGGGGGAAGGGAGAGGGGTCTGCCTCTGATCAAATTGCGGTTTGTAAGCCACCACTACAGGTCCTTTGCAGTTTCCTCTGAGATCTGGACCATGTCAGAGAGATTCCCCTGATGCTGTGCCAACTGGAACTTCAGGTCCCACTGCAGATCCCGAATATGCCATCTGGCATGTGTGACCAGCAGGATGGAGGAGGCCATGAGGCCCAGCAGCTTCATACTCAGTCTCACCGAAACCCAGGATAGAGGCTTGAATATCAGTATCAGAGCCTGAATATCCTGGACTCACCACTAGAGAGCATAGGCCCGAAACTGCACTGTGTCCAGAACAGCTCTGATGAAGGGGAGCATCTGAGAGGGAGTCAGGTGTGACTAACATGCGGATAGTGATAGTGAATCCCAGCGAATGCAGGATGTTCGCTGTGGTATGGAGGTGGGAGACAACAGCCTGGGTGAGCCCGCCTTCAGCAGCCAGTTGTCGAGATAGGGGAAGACCGACACCTCGGACCTGCGCAGATGTGCTGCGACCGCCCCCATCTCATTGGTGAACACCCAAGGGGCGCTGGTAAGGCCAAAAGGGAGCACAGTGAAATTAAAATGCTCATGGCCTACTGTAATCCACAGGTAGCACCAATGGGCAGGCAGGATGGAGATGTAAAAAATAGGCATCATAAAAGTCCAGCGCTACCATCCAGTCTCCTGGGTCCAGGACAGACAAGACCTGTGCCAATGTGAGCATCTTGAACATCTCCTTTTTGAGGAAGTATTTGAGGGATCGGAGGTCTAGGATAGGATGAAGGCCCTTGTCCTGTTTGGGGACCATAAAGTAGCGGAGAATAGCACCCGCAGCAAACTTCTGGCACCAGAACCATCTCTATGGCTCCCTTGGCCAAGAGAGCCATGACTTCCTCGAGGAGCAGGGACAAGTGATCTTCCGTCAGCCGGTCGTAAGACGGTGGCATGGAGGGAGGGGTAGTCTTGAAGGGGAGTCGAGTAGCCCCTTCGGACACACTGCAAAACGCACCTATCCGATGTTATCGACTGCCAGTGGGGGAAGCGATGAAGGATCCTCCTACCAACTGGACGCTCATGATCTTGAAGGGTGAGATTAGGAAGGTTTGGAAGCTGCAGCTGCCAGAGGGGTGTGGTGGATGGACCAGACCGCTGGGTACCTGACCCACCCTCCTCCATGTAGAGGCTGGGAAGCATGCGCGGCATGGTGTCTGGTAGGTTATTGGCACAGTTGGATGCCCCTTCCGTAGCTACAAAATGAGCGAAACTGGGAGTGACTGGGAGTTACGGGGGGCATCTGAGATGCCTAAAGACTAGGCCGTAGCCTGCGAGTCCGCCTGGTCTCCAAAGAGACAGGTGCCATAGAAGGGCATGCCCATTAGGGAAGCTTTGACATCCCCCGAAAAGCCAGACGTTCCCAGACAGGCCACTGTCGATAAAACAGTGCTGCCCAGCGAGTTGGTCAGGCCCAATAAACAGCATACAGTGAACTGTACTGCATCTCTCCCATCTGTGATTGCTTGGGAGAAAATGCCATTGCCTCCTTAGCGATCTGTGGCATCATTATGCAACTGTGTCCCACAGCGTGTGGGAGTAGCTTCCCAATAAGCAGGCGGTGCTCACTAACTGCAATGCAAGGCTGCCGTAAGAAAACATTTTCTTTTCCAAGCTGTCCAGCCGCTTGGATTCCCTGTTCGGGGGAGTGGCAGGGATCGTGCCATGGGAAGTGGAGGCTTGGACCACCAAGCTCTTCAGGGTTGAGTGTTGGGTAAGGAAATTTGGGTCCCCTGGAGCGTTGCAGTGGCGGCAGTCAATCATCATTCTTTTTTTTGTTTTGTTTTTTAAAGTGTGAGATTATTTATTTATTGTTTAAAAACATTTTCTATTTTAGACATTAGTCTCGGACATTGTCCTTGTTTTCATTAAATCTGTCTTTACATTTTCCTCATCCTGAGCTATGTGATAATGCAAATGTTAAAGCCTTTAGCGTGTACACAGTTCATGGAACTCTAAATCAGTGACAAAAAATCACTCTAACTCCTTTTTGTTGAATGTTTGTGATACAGTGATATATTGCGTATTAATTATAGTTCTTCCCACCATGCACTGGCTTGACTACAACTACAGCCCAACCTTTTTTTATTTTTTTTTATTGATTTTCATTAAATCTTATACAGTGTACAATAATAGCATCAAAGAGTACAATAATATAAAAAACAACCATCAACAACTTGTGGCCATAATGCACTCATATAAGGGAAAGATTCCTGTCACATCGGTACAATTACATATATCATTCTGCACATGTGATTACAAAAGTTGTATTCACTGGGAAGCATTGTCGGGGGCATCGTTCTGTGCAACAGAACGCAAATATCAATAGGGGCTCCCAGATATCGCTTGGCCTGGAGGACGTCGGAAGCTCCTCCGCGTACAGCACTAAATTGTCTCTGCAGTATAGCAAGTCCCTGAGCCACTGCTCTGCTGAAGGACTCTGCGTGCTATCCCACACCATCACCACTCGTCTTTTGGCAATAAGCAGAGCCACTCTCGCCAGTCTGCCCATGACACCCTTCAAAAAAGGGACTAGGCCCAATAAACACACCTGCGGGGAGCACTGCAAGTCGACTCCCAATTATACGTAGACAATTTTCCAATCACATCGGCCCAAAATGCCAACACTCGCCTGCATGCCCAAGCTAGATGCCAAAAATCCGCCCCCAGAGTCCCACACCGTTTACAAGCATCAGAGTCCCGAAGCCCATACTTGAAAAGTTCGTGCAGCGTGTAATAAACCTGATGAAGATATTTAAAGTGTATGATACGCAGATTACCATTAGAGGTTAGGGCGCCAGTCAGTTGGCAGCAATGCTCCCATTCTTTCTGCATGAGTTGTGGGTCTAAGTGCTCATTCCATGTTTCCAAGCTCTTATTGCATGGGGGGATTCGGTCTTCTCTAGCGGCTCGATAGAGTTTAGTAACAAGCTTGTGTCGGGTGGGACTTATAAGTAGTGTGTGCAATGCCAGCGTCGTCGGTGGCTCCGTAGGAAACGTGGGGTAATGGGCTTGCATCACTCTTTTCAGCCTGTGGAACAAAAAAATAAATAGAGGTGTCTTGTTTTGTTTATAACTAGTGTCATCATCTGTCAAAAATGTGCCATTGGGCTAGAGGTCCTGCATTTTGTCAATTCCCACCAGGGTCAATGTGCGCATGGCTCCTGCCTCATGCATTACCGATATGTCTGAGTGGTAAGCAAGTGGCAACAACGGGGAGTACAGTGGTAACTTTCCAGCTTCATGGCCCAGCACCTGCCAGGCTGCAATCGTCGAGATAGTGGTGTTAATTGCATCACGGGCGTAGTCCTATGCGCATGTGTTAATATGGAACTCAACGGGAGGGGATGTACATCCCAGTGTTCCACCGCCGCATGCGAAATAAAATCGTGAGAATTGAACCAAAAGTGCGCGTACTGTGCGTGCGCAGAGAGATAATATAAATAAATATCGGGCACACTAAAGCCCCCACTCTTGTATTCTAGAGTGAGGGTCCCCCAGCTCACACGAGCCTGCTTGCCACCCCAGATTAGTCGGAGAAGCAAGGAGCGCACTGTTTTAAAAAAATTGTTGGGTAAGCGGTATCAGTATGTTACTGAAAAGATATAAAAACTTAGGAAGCACTACCATTTTTATCAGTGCAATGCGATCCGCTAGAGAGAGCGGGAGTCCACCTATCCACCTGCTGTTCCAGTACCGCAGCAGCAGCTCCGTAGTTCTCATGAATAACTATTTCTGGATCACGGTGGACCCATACCCCCCAAGTATTTATCCGGCTCTGCTGCCCATACAAGGGGGAATTCAGGCTCATGTGGAAGTGTACACCCAGTCAATGGTACCGCCACAGATTTAGTCCAATTAATATTCAGCCCAGAAAACCGACCGAATTGGATATTTTCTCGCAGAACCGGCACCAAATAGCTGCGTGGCTCGCGTATAAAGAGCAGCATATCATCCGCATAGAGAGAGATGATAACCGGACGATGCACAAAATTGAGAGCCGAATATTTGTGACATTGCCTAATAAGGCAGGCCAGAGGTTCCAGCGTCAGCGCAAACAGAAGCGGCGAAAGTGGGCACCCCTGTCTAGTCCCCCTGGTGATTCGTATGGGGTCTGAAGTGTAGCCCTCCACCCGGACCCGCGCCGTGGGATCTGTATATAGCAGACGCACCCAGTTGACAAAAATGGGGGAAAATCCCATCCGTTGTAACACATAAAAGAGATAGCCCCACTCTATGGAGTCAAACGCCTTAGCGGCGTCAAGCATGACAGCCACCGCTGGGAGTCCGGGATCCAGGGTGTGAAACATAGCAAACAGTGTGCGCAAGTTATGGGAGGTGGACCGCGTGGGAATAAAGCCAGACTGATCCGGTAGTACTAGATTCTGCATGAGTGGTTGGAGACGAGTGGCCCAAATTTTCGCCAGGATTTTTGCGTCAGTGTTGATAAGCGACAACGGCCCGTACGAGTCGCAACAAGAGGGCGGTTTGTCTTTTTTAAGTAGTGTGATGATCAGCGCCTCACGGAGAGACGGTGGCAGCACTCCCAATTCATAAGCTTCAGCGTACATGTCTAGCAAGTAGGGGGTGAGCTCCTCTGCATAGGCCTTATAAAATTCACAGGGAAACCCGTCAGGACCAGGTGCTTTTCTGTTAGGAAGGGCGCCTACTGCCATTCGGATATCCTCCGCTGTAATCGGCTGGCTAAGAAATTCTCTCTGACCATCCGACAGCCACGCGATGGCCACCCGTGACAAATCGGTGTCAAGGTCGGCGGTATTCGTCTCACTCTGCGAGGTATACAGTTTTGCATACGATTGTCTGAATTGGTTGGTAATATCTGGAGCACTATAATAGTCTCAGCCTGTGTCATCGGTAATTTTAGTGATGGTGGCCTGGTCCATACGGATTTTGATCTTAGTGGCCAGGTGATGTCCCGGTCTCCCACCCTCCCCATAGGCGCGAGCTACATGGCGTTTAGAGATGTACCTCATCTCCCCCTCTGCTAGCTCTTTGTGCTCGAGTATAGCGTCCTTGATGGATGCCAGTATCGACTCGCAAGGCATAATCTCGTATTCCCGCTCCAGTCGTTTCAGAGTAGCTTCCACCTTGGCCAATTGGCCTCGCAGGTCCTTTAGAATGCCAGCCGATGTGCCTATGCAGGTGCCCCTAATAGTAGCTTTAAACCCTTCCCAGAGTATCCCAGCACTGTCTACGGAGCCTTTATTGTGTTCAAAATATTGTGAGATAGCCTCACGTATTGTTTCTAGATAAAGAGGATCCAGCAGCGCTTCGGGTCGGAAACGCCAGGTGAAGGATCTAGGAATAGTTTGTGGTATACGTAGGATGAGTCGGACAGGACTATGATCCGAGAGTGTGCGTGGTAATCCCTCCATGTCAGACACCCAGCCCGCCGCCCCCCCACTCATCAGCCAGTAGTCCAGGCGAGACCAGCTGCCATGTGCTGTGGAAATATGTGTGCCCTCCAGTGTCTCCTCATGTCGGTGTCGCCATACATCTAACAGCCCCAGTTCAGCCATCCCTTCGTTTATAACCCGAGCTGCCCTGGGAGAGTGTCCCTCTCTGCCACTTGATTTATCCTTGCTGGGGTCCAGGTGCGTGTTGAGGTCTCCCCCCAATAGGATCACAGCTTCAGGCCAACTCCGCAAAATAGCGATAAAATGCTCGTATAGAGCTGGGTCGTCTATGTTGGGACCATAGGTATTTACAATGGTGATTAGCGTGCCCGCTAGTTTCCCGTGTACCATGGCATACCGACCCGCAGTGTCAGTACAGGTTTGGATCGCCGTGAAGGGAAGGCCTTTTTTGACAAGTGTGCGTACCCCACAGCTATATGAAGAGTAGGAGGAGGCTAGTCAGTAGCCAGCCCAGTGAGCCCCAACCAGTTTATCAGTGTTCTTCGTCAGATGTGTTTCCTGTATAAGGGCAATGCTTATCCCATGACGATCCAAATGCGCTAATACCTGACGAATCTTTTTTGGCGTGTTAAGTCCCCGTACATTCCATGTAAAACAAGAAATTGACATTACATCATTATGCACCGATATAGTAAAATATACATGAGACAATCTATCCTGAGCCCCAAATATTCTGCTTCAACTTGCTCAGCGTGTGAAAACATACCAGCCACATAAAGTACATATGCATTTCCCATAGCATTGGTAAAATGATCAGCCACATAAACCCTGTAACTCCCACCCACCCACCCACCGTCTCCCCCCACCCACTTCAGCGTCCCCAACTTGCCAAAGCCATCCCGAACCCCCCAGAACAATTCCCAAGTGCAGTACCGAGGGAGTAACCAGTTGTGGGGACTACCCATAAGGGGGCGCTGGAGCACAATACCCCTCCCGATGAGGTGGGAGGTGGCCGAGCAGGCGTGAGATTCATTCCTGGCTACTGTGACGTAATATCATAGAACAATACAAAGACTGCCCCCATTGATAAACATTACAAATTCAAGCAGCGAAGAAAATAATTTCACTATTGGTCAAGTTCACGTTGAATGTCTGCGGCTCTCGTATTAAAGCCCATTGTGGCAAACCGGTTGATATACGCCATCTCAACTATGAAACAAAGCAAAGGTGCACCCCAGCTTCAACTCACGTGACCCGCTGATGTCACTGTTCATCTGTCGTCTCGCCAGTACCCCCGCCATCACTCTCCGCTGCAGTTTTGGAAGACCGGCTACGACGAGTAAGAGTTTTGGCAAAATCCATTGCTGATTTCGGGCTGGTGAAGATCTTGTATTTTTCATTGTCAACTATGCGCAACCGCGCGGGATAAAGCATAGCATATGGTATCTGTGCCGCGATGAGAAGCTTCTTGATAGGCAGATATTCTCTCCGGGCCTCCTGGACCGCCGCGGTGAAGTCAGGGTAGAAGGCGAGAGTGTTCCCCTCGTGGGTGATGGTGCCCTTCTCTCGAGCCATACGGAGGACAGCGTCCCGGTCTCTATAATTCAAAAGACGGACTATAATGGGACGTGGCGGGGCGCCCGGGGGAGGGCGAACAGCCAGAGATCGATGAGCCCGTTCCACAATCGGGACCTGAGACAACTGTTCCGTTCCAAAAATCTCACGGAGGAGATTTTCCAAATAGGTCTCAAGTCAGCCTGTGTTCTCATTACGGGCCTGTATGACAGCTATCACCTTCTCCATAGATGTCGCCCTGGCGGTCACCTGTTGCAAACCGTCTTCAGCGTCGGAAATTCGCGTCTCTGTTTCCCCCAGGCGTAGCGCGTGTTTATCCAGCTTCGTGGACATACGATCCATGCGTAAGTTCAGGTTATCAATTTTCCCATCTATGGACTGTAAACTGGCCTGAACTGCGAGAAGGGTTTTGTCGATGTTGGTTAATTGATCACTGGGAACGTCGGCCTCAGAGTCCGAGGCGGCATGCTGAGATGCCTTGCTTGATTTACGGGGTTCAAATGTGAGACGCGGTTGGCTGCGCTCGGATTTTCCCATGATGATGGCACTGGAGCAAAGAACGAAAAAGTGGCGAAGCCAGTATCCGCTAAGTGTCGCCCGCTGTACAGCGTCCAGCAATCTTGGATCTTGCCAAACTGTAGATAGCGGATCTCAGCCCAGATAATAGCAGAGAGCCCCTCGCAGCATCGCCGTATAGTAGCACAAGGAGGAGGGGTATAGCGAAATGGAGATGTGGCTATGCAGGTAAGGCGCAGCATATTCGAAGCCACGGTCTGTAGTGCAGTTTGCAGCGCCACTCGATCCGCAGCGCATCCGAAGCTCTCCACCAATGCCACTAATGCGGTGTAGGCCCAAAAAGATAGTGTCCACCCAGCAAGTTCCAACCAGGATCCGGTCTAGTAGGAAAAGATATGCAAGCCCTGTGCCCCCAGCACGGCAGCACCGTCTCGCAGGGGAGAAAACAGTGCAGGCTGGATCCTCAGTAGGGCTGCACTCCGCCGTGCCCCTCCCGGTGCAAAAAACAGACAGGGATGGCAGCACTAACAGCCGCTGTCAGCAGGGAGGCCACAAAGCAAGGTCAAGCAAATGTCCCTCTGGCGCTGTAGAGGCAAGACATGGAACCTCGGCCCAGCACAGCAACGCCACTCCGGAGTTGAGGAGAGAGAGCAGGCCAGGACTCCAACAGGGCCACACTCCACCGCACCTCTACTCAAGGCTGGGCAAATCAAAGATGGCGGCACCGCCGGTCACAGTTTCTAGAGGAGCCACACAGAACCGATAATCAGGAGCCCCACAGGTTGCAGCAGAAGCAAGCCCACCGCCGATCTGCCAGGCAACAATTCACGCAGATCCCTCGTCTAGGATCAAAGGCGTCACCAATCCACAGCTACACGCAGCAATTGCTCTGTAATACGACCTCCCACCAGGCCACGATGTCGATGGCAGTAGGGGGCCCCGCAGTGCAGTCGGAAACAATTCAGCGGGATGCCGCAGCAGGAACGACCACAGCGGGAAGGTAGGCGCACCGAGGCACACACCCGGGATCTTGATCCAGCCCCCAGCAACGGCCCAAAGCAGCTCCGCAGCGGACCAGACAGGCAGCCCCGAGCAGTGAGATCAACCCCGCCTCCCGCAAGTCCGCAGCCGGCAGACCGCGCGGGCGAAGATCAGAGGTCGGCCCACTACCCAGGCGCTATTATATCGCGCACTGGGGTGCCCGCCAATCCCCCGTCCAAGCCGCACAGCTCACCGGTCACTAGCTGGGTGGCGCGGTCTCCCCGCAGCGCCCGCAAACCGCAGCCGGCACCGCTTCAAGCTTACCTCGGCCGCGCGCTCAGAGCACGTCCCAGACCGCCATGTTGCCGTCGCAGGCCCAGGGCTTCACCCGCCTCCTAGCTGGTCAGAATACTCCGCTGGGGTCCGCAAATCCCGACCAGAGTGGCCCACCACACTCCGCAGCTCAGCGCCTGCAGGCAGGGCAGTAACCAGGGCAGGATGGCAAGGATAGTTAGCGGATTAATGGCTCGGCCGGCAGAGCTGCTCTACAGAGCGGCCATCTTGCCGTGCGCCCTCTAGCGCCCCGGCAATCATCATATTCAAGGAAGCCCCTGTGCTGGGTTTGGACCAGGTCCCAATAAGGACGTCAGTGAGCGCTTCGTTGAACGAGAGTAGGGGCCCAGAGGAGGAGACTGCCGGTTGCAGCACCTCTATCAAGATGTTGGTCTTGACTGCCACTGAGGGCAACTGAAGGTCGAGGACCTAAGCCACCCTCTGCACCACCATTGAGTGTGTAGCTACCTCCTTGATAGCCACAGTAGGGGGAGAAAGCATGCCGGTATCTGGAGACTTATACAGTCTGATGGTATCCCAGAGTTACTCACACCAGTCCATATTCTGATCATAAGGTTGGGATTCTAAAGGTTCCAGAGACCCGCCCCATTGCTCCCCGAGGCCCAGTTCTTGGGAACAGGGATCAGACTCAGACCTAGGACACGGGAGTCCTGTTGGCGCCAGAATCGGCATCAGTCATCGTGGCTCCATGTCGGATTCAGGGATCACAATGGGGCTGGCGCCGGGAGAATAGGCAACATGACTGGTGCCAGGGAAGGTTGGGATGGCACGACCGGTGTCAGTCCGGATCCATGGCAGCCCATCAGGGCTGGAGTCGCCAGCGTGGAACCAGATGGGACCCCCTCTGACCCCAAAGGTGCACAGGAGTGGTTGGACCGCTCAAATATGAGATGCATGGCCCCATAAAACTCTTTGATTGGGAGTCGCTCCGGCTCCCAGAAAACTGGGGATGCACGGACTCTGCCCAGACACAGGTTCTGAGGAACCAGGCTTCAAACGCCGATGTTTTTTCATCATGTTTGCTGACGGAAAAGAACAAGTAGGAGCGCGCTCCAGACACCACAAACGAGGTGCGGGTCTGTAACTGACATTGCGAGCTGACAGGCGCCACAGGGTTCCAAACCGGTTTTCCTCTATGACATCCTCAACGCTCTAGGAAGAAAAAAACAAACAAAAAAGTTCAAAAAAATGTAGCAAACATTCTGTCAAAAACTTAGGGAGGTAGCTCTTCTATCAGATCAGCGCTGGCTTGCGTAATAAGAAAAGAAATGACACCAGCGCGCTAAGGTGGCACCTACACAGGTTAGACTAACTTCACTTCCGGCGTGGATTCCGCTGAGCAGAGCAGCAGACGCCACCTACCGGCGTGCAGGAAGACTGCTCACAAAAAATCTTCCTGATCCAGCCTAACGCTTGGGAAAGATCAAAGGTAAGAAATCTGAGGCTAGAAGTTGCGATCATATGTTCTTGATCTTCTTGAGAACTCATGAGTAGGAGTGTTCGGGGCAAAAAGGTGTACAGGAGGCCTGAGCTCCACAAGTTGATAGTGAATCCCAGCGAGCGCAGGATGTTTGCCGTAGTCTGGAGGTGGGAGACGACAGCCTGGGGTGAGCCCGCTTTCAGTAGCCAGTCATCGAGGTATGGGAAGACTGACACCCCTGACCTCCGCAGATGAGCCACAACCACCAACATAACCTTGGCGAACACCCGAGGGGTGCTGGTAAGGCCAAAAGGAAGCACAGTGAACTGAAAGTGCTTGTTGCCTACTGAAAACCGCAGATATCAGCAGTGGGCAGGCAGGACGGGATTATGAAAATAAGCATTCTGCAAGTCCAACGCTACCATCTAGTCTCCTGGGTCCAGGGCAGAGAAGACCTGAGCTAACGTGAATATTCAGAATTTCTCCTTTTGAGGAAGGGGTTGAGTGTGCAGAGATCAAGGATAGGGCAAAGGGAACTAGAAAGTAGTGGGAATAACAACCACAGCCTACTTCTAGCACCCGAACTCTACCTAAGGCTCCCTTGGCCAAGAGAGCCGAGACCTCTTCGTGGATAAGGGACAGATGATCCTCTGTCAGCAGGTCATGAGATGGTGGCATGGGGGAGAGGTAGTCTCGAAGGGGAGGGAGTAGCCCCTTCGGACAATCTGCAAAACCTACCAGTCCGATATTGTGGACTGTCAGTAGGGGTAGGATGGTGAATCCTGCCGCCAAATAGGTACCTATGGTGGTAAACGAGTAGACTAGGAGGATTTGGAGGCTGCTGCAGCAGTGGGACTGACCAGACAGCTGGCCACCTAATCCAAGAGGTCTGTGGGTAACGCGCACTCAACCACGCAAATGCTGGGGAGCCTGCATGGCACAGTGGCTGGGCAGGAATTTGCATGCCTGGACGCCCCTTCCATAGCCACGAAAAGCAGAATTAGGTTGACGTAGGGCAGCAGAGGCCTAAGAATCTGCCCGTAGCATGAGAATCCTTAAAGCGCTGGAGCGCCAAATCTGCCTGGTCTCAGAAGAGACAGTTGCAATTGAAGGGCATGTCTATGAGGGAAGCTTGGACATTCCCCCGAAAGGCCAGTCGTCCTCAGCCAGGTGTAAGGTCTAAGGGCCACTGTCGTGGAAACAACTCTGCCGAGTCGGTTGTTTCCGCATCAAATAGTGAACTTTGAACTTCTCTCCTATCAGTGACAGCTTGGCATAGAACAGCCTAGGCCGCCTCCAGGACCTGTGGCAGCACTGTTGCAACCATAGCCCACAAAGTGTTGGAATAACAGCCTAAAAGGCATGCAGTGTTCAGTGCCAGGCTGGCGGAAGAAAACATCTTCCCAAATGAGCTCAGCCTCTTGGATTCCCTATCTGGGTGAGCGGTAGGGACATCGCTTTGGAAGGTGGAGGCTTGGACCACCAAGCTCTCAGGGGTAGGGTAATGCGAGAGAAAGTTTGGGTCCCAGGAGCAGGGAGATGGCGGCGGGTAATTGTCCTACTTACAGGAGCCCCTGTGTTGGGTTTGGACCAGGTACCCAACAGGACGTCAGTGAGGGCGTCATTGAATGGGAGTAAGGGTTCTGATGTGGAGACTCCCGGTTGCATCACCTCTGTCAAGAGATTAGTCTGGACTGCCACCGTGGGTAGCTGAAGGCCAAGGACCTCAGCCGCCCTCCGTACCACCATTGCATAAGAAGCTCCCTCCTCCGTAGCCACGGTAGAGGGAGAAAGAAGACCAGCATCTGGAGACATATCCAGGCCACTGTCCTCCCCCAGTCTACACTTGGTTCTTCCTCATAGGGCTGGGATTCTAAAGGGTCCCATGACCCCTCCCAGTCTTCCTTGAGGCCTTGCCGATAAAAATAAGGCTCAGACTCCGATCTAGAAGACAAGGCTCCTGCTGGCGCCGGAGTCGGGCGATTCCCCTCCAGCTCTGTGTCGGAGATGAAAAAGTGGATGGCACCGCCTGGGGCATTGGCGCCAGGGAAGGTCAAGATGGCACAACCGGCGTCAGTCCGTATCCAGGAATGGATCCCTGGGACCCAGCCGGGGTTGCCGGTGGAGAACCAGATGGGGCCTCTTCTGACCCAGTGGGGCCTGAAGACGCGTTAATGGGGTTGGGCCGCCCAAATAGGAGGTGCATGGACTCATAGAGCTCTTTCAATTGGGCTGAAGTCGCTCCGGTCTCTGGAAATTCAGGGAGGTGCGGAGTTGGCCCAGGCATAGGTTCCGTGGAACAAGGCCTATAATACAGAGGATCACTCGTCTCGTTGGCTGACTGATGAGAAGTTGAACAGTGCTTCAACTTATTGCTCTTTTTTTGTGTGCCTCATAGCAGAGTGTCCAGAGGACTTCGAATGGGACTAGGACGAATTCGGACGCCACAAACTATCCCAGGACCTTCCCCTCGCCCAGGATCTCTACTTCCGCAGAGTTGTAAGCTGGGCTGCTGGCAACTTCAGGGACCGCTCCCTCAAAGCCTTCAGAGCATGGCCCGGCAATCGGAACATGCCTTGGTGTCGTGTTCGCACTCCAGACACCACAGACAAACGAGATGCCAGTCTGTCACAGACATCGGTCGGTGACAGGCACCGCAGGGCTTAAAACCAGACTTGCGCAAAGACATTCCTCAACCAAATCCTGTCAAAACATAAAAGAGGAGTAGCTCTTCGCTGGATCAGGCCTGGCTGATGCGGAAAGAAAAGAACGGATGACATTGGTACTTTGGCCTCCTGCTCAGAGGCCTTTTCCATTTCGAGTGAGGGAGAGGTGGCTCCTAGACATCCCCCTCTGGACAATTTAAGACTGGGACAATGGGGTCCTGGAGATAGGCCCACCTGGTGCAATTAAGTGGTACATGGTTTGGTCTGGGCGAAGACTCCCTCTGCCATCCTCCTGCATACCGCTTGAAATTTGCCCCGGCACACTACCTCGTGGGGAGCCCCCACCCCTGTACATTAAGTCAACAGCACCTGGTGGTGCAGCCTACTTCTACCTGCCCCAGCTGTATCGCAACCGAAGAGAGTGCAGTGTATGTGGAGACTGACACGGAGCTTGGTGTCTTTCATCATTGTATACCTAGACGCTCTTGTCGACCCCCCTCCCACAGACCACCCCAATGATTCGCTCTAACCATGAAAAGGCCTCTGGGGCCATGACCTGAGTGGGGCGCAGTGGAACAGAAGGGGGTGCCAAGCGTTACACAGATGTCACACTGGAGAGCACGCTGTCGGACCACTCTTGCAAGTTAGACGAGATACTGCAGGCGGTCATGGACTTTAAATCTTCCCTCTAATCAAAAATCGATGCCCTAGGAATTAACATGGGCCTTTTGCAGGAAGAACATAAGAAGTTGAAGGAGCAGGTAGAGGATTCGGAGTCTACGCTGGCGATGCTCTGGTCCTGCGGTCGCGGAGGCAGACTCTCAATTTAAGGCCCTCCAGGAGGAGGAAAACTACCTCAAGAAATGAGTAGAAGACCAGGAAGGGTGATCCCGGACGCAGCAACGTGCGAATCCTCGGTCGGCCGGAGAACGCAGAATGCCCCAACATGGAACTCTATCTCGAGGAATGGCTAGCACAGACTGTTTTAGGGGGCACACGGTCGACCCCCTTCTCTGTAGAACGGTCCCACAGGGTGCTGGGAAGGCCACCTACCCCCGGCGCACCGCTTCAATTACAGGGGCAGAACACATACTGCAAGTGGCACGTGCAAAGGGGCCTTGGACGGTCAATAACTCCCAGGTGAACTTATTCCTTGACTACACTGTGGACGTACAGAGGATGCGGACCTCCTTGTTTGAGCTGAAGCAGCAGCTCTGAGCTCTTGACCTCAAATTTGCTTTGCAGTTCCCTGCCACTCTGAAGATCATACACAATGGCCACACTGCTCTTTGTGCGACTCTTGCGGGGGCCTGGGCTTGGCTAGACCACAAATGTCTTGATTTGTCGCCTCAGGTGGAGGGAGAACAGGATGGCTTGAGGATGCAACGCCGCCAGAGGCCCGGTGTGAAAAGTAAGAGGGCAAGCTCCTTGAAGGAAAAGGCGATGAGGGAAAGAGCTCAGACAGTTGTTGCAGCTAAGAAGTATAATGTGACTCCTTCCACTTCGTTGCGGAAACTGAAAGGCTTAACAGTGCTGCTTCAGAGGCAGACCTGGGAGGGTCCTTGTTGGTTCTGCTCTTCACTCCCATGTCCGCAGAGGACTTGATATGAGATGGCGTGTGCCAGACTTGTGCCACATGGGTCGCCTGGTCCCCGGCCCTAGCTGTACGAGCTCCCCGAAGATTCTGTAAGAACTTGTAAGAGGCTGGCTTAGTATATGGTGGACAATTATTTAAGTGATGCACCTTGCACTAATCCAGGCAACCCTTACGGTGATTTTTGTAGTCTTAGGCAACCATAGAAAGCTCTCTAAGTGGTAGGGGTGGAGAGCAGCCTTCAGTCTGATCTTGAAGGAGTGCTAAGCAGCTTGTTTTACTAGTTTGTAGTGTAGGTTAAATGAAAAAGAACCACACAGTGTATATATAAAAATATGTCTATTTCTTACACAACACTCAGTAACCCATTGGTATATTTCCTACCTGGAGATATAAACACATACACAAAAATACTTCCATTGCAAATAAGGTAAGTAGCACAAAACTACAGTGGTCTCCAGGGGGAGACCATACCATATACTAAAAAAGTGGAATGTGAACTGCGACCGAAGTCGGGACATGACCTGGAGACTCAGAGGAGCTGGGGACACAAGGAACCACCCAAGTACCCAGAAACCCACGAAGGATGAGTGCAGAGTAGATACACAGCCGCGTGTCCAATAGAAGTCAACAGGGAAGTCGCGTTTGCAGTTTTTGTAGAAGGACCCTTCCCAGTGGACCTTGAAGAAACCCCGTGGAAGACAGAAGGTTGGAGAGTCACCCCACCCGTGGATACCCCAGGAACCAGGATACCTACACCAGGAAAGTTGGGTGCATAGGTGCGAAGTGACGTCGGAAACCGCAGTAGACCACAATGGAGGACTTCAGGAAAGATGCCACTGGAGAAAACTGTGCAAGAGTCTGGTGGAATCCAAGGGTGGATTTTTGAAGTGAAGAACCTGCACGCAGAGGGAACAGAGTCTATGCCACTCGGAGGTGACCAGGAGGTAAGGAAGAGCAATGCCCATCGATGTAGGATGGTTCAGAAGAGTTGACAGTGACCGTGTCGCAGCAGCTGTGGGGACCAGGTGGCGCTGAGGAAGACCAGGAGCCGTGCACAAGCTGTGCTACGTCTTAAGTCGAGAAACAGGGGGTCTCGACTTCCGGCCTGTGGGTCCTCTCAAGGGAGCAGAAGACCCTCAAGAGGACCCACAGGCCGAAGGCACAGGAGTCGCAAGAGGACCTCGAGCATCTCACCAAAGATGAAGGCCCACGGTGCAGCGGAATTAGAAAGGACGCTGTACTTGGCAGGAAGAGATGCTGAAGGCTAGAGCTTCTTGTAGCCCAAAGATCTCTGGAGTGCAGAGCCAACAAGCCTTGGCAACGGCAAGTTGACGCGGGGCACAGAGGTTTGGTCCCAGCGGTTCCGACCAGGGATACTGGCCTTCAAATTGCAGAGAAGACAGGTCAGGCCTTGAGGGAGTTGCAGAACCACCACCTGTGTTGCTGAGCCTTTCGAAGTCCGTGGGACGTACAGAGGAGCAGACTGGTCAGCTTCGTTGCGGTGCCTGCAGATACAGGGGGATGACTCCTTCACTCCAAGGGAGATTAATTTGGGTGTCCTTGATGCCATAGGTCTGTTGAAGATCCTGGAAGAAGCACAGACACAGATGACTAAGAAGAGTTGCAGAACAGCGAGACCAGGAGCAGCAGGAGTCTTCCTTGGTGCAGTCTCGGTTCCAGGTGAAGTCTAAGTGTTCAGATGGCCGAAGAGTGACGTGGTTTCAGGCATGAGTCTTGTCCCACGACGAATCGTAGGACCCACCCACAGGTAAGCCCTTAAATACCCTAGGAAGGGGGTTAGGTCGACTCAGAGGTCCCTTCCAGAGGAGGGGCAGGACAGAAAGGGGAGGATACTCCCATGCCCTTTATCCAGTTTTGCTCTAGAGCAGGAGCCAAGGCCTCCCTAAACTGACGCAAACCGGAGTATGCAAGGAGAGCACCAAATGTGCCCTTCAAAGCAGTCTGGTGGTGCTGGCAAGCGCCCCGACCCCGCCCAATACACTGAATCCAGTCTAGGACATGGTCACACCTCCATGTGACAGGAAACCTATTGCTCTACCTTCCCCTGCTCGAGCTCAGCTCAGCAGCAGGAGGGCAGGATCAGGTATGGGGTTGGCAGCTGCACTAGCTTGCTGGTAGACCCTGGAAGGCTGTTACCGGGTGTACTGGCGGCTTCCCGGAGGAGCCCCCCCCCCAGTGCATGGAATCCTACCTC
Source organism: Calotriton arnoldi (assembly GCA_963921515.1). NCBI lineage: Eukaryota > Metazoa > Chordata > Amphibia > Caudata > Salamandridae > Calotriton > Calotriton arnoldi. The sequence goes on from CAWUFW010000867.1 coordinate 832,984, forward strand.
AAACACCAGTAACAGTGTTAGGGTATGATTCCAACATGTTTGATACCAAACATGCCAGGTTCAGCACAGCCACTACACAGTTAGCCATTGCTAATGACAGATGGCCACTATATGCATCAAAATGGCGGGTTGCACTTACAAAGCCTGGAGAATCAACTCTGGGGTTTGTATGGGTGTCCTGCTCATGCAGGGGCACCCTCACACTTATACCCCAGCACCCTGCCTTCAGGATTTGAAAGGCCTGCCTTAGGGGTGACTTATAGGTTTTAAGTGTAGTGACCTCGGATATAAGAAAACATCTATCTGCCGTAAGTGGTGCTAGCACCAACTTACACAGGCTGCAATGGCAGGCCTGTAGTCACAGTTTGAGTGGTCTCTCATGAGTGGCACAATACATGCTGCAGCCCATGGGAGTTCCCTGGCGTACCCATGCCCTGGGTACCTTAGTACCATATACTAGGGATTTGTACGGGTACACCAGTAGCTAATTGTGGAGGTACAGAAGTACTTACTATGTCAATTTAGTGAGTAAGGACAGAGACTGGGGTCCTGATTAGCAGGATCCCAGTCAGACTAGTCAAAACAAAAAACATACTGACACCAGCAAAAAGTGGGGGGTAACCATGAAAACAGATGCTACTTTCCTACAGTACTTCTTCCTAATTCGTCATCAGTCGAGTCCTTAACTTCAGCGGTGGACTAGTTGAGTGGGGCTCCTTATTGAGTGACTACATATTGTGACTGATCTATAATTATGTTTCTTTGCATTATAGTGCTACTGGCTGGGTGCCCGGTGTCGCACTGGCCTGGCAAGAGGTTCTGGGAAGTTATTTTTGCTTTTCGATGTTCATAGTTTTCTTTTGTGTTATCTAACCAGGTACTCTTTATGAACACCTTGACCCAAGTGCTATTACATGATACCCTGACCCATGCTACTAGGGGGGTGGGGGGCCCGGAGGAGGACACACTTCAACTGTGTCCTAGATGTGAGACTGGATCATTCTCATATGCCTGTACCTGGCATGCAGTCCCTAACCCTGTCCAAACACCTGCAGCAATGGCCATCCCAAACTCAGGTGCTAGATGCCTGGTGCAGCTTACACCCCACAGCGAGGGAATATTCTTACTACTCCAGCCTGCCTGACTTGCACACTAGAATTGACCTCTTTTACTGTATAGCCGCTGCACTCTCCAGTGTCCCGAACTGAATACCTAAGCCGCACCTCCTCTGACCATAGCCCAATCCAACTCCTCTTCACATGGGGTCTTTGACGGCCACACACACCGAGCGCTTCACGTTTGATGCCCTACAGGATGAGGTGTTTCACACCACTCTCTCTGACAATATTGAATCGTATTTCAAGGAGAATGATGTACTGCCTCCGATACCAAGGTGGAGTAGGATACTTTTAAGGTGGTCCTTAGGGGCATGGTCATTAAAATGTTCTACGGCACCAACTTAGTGTTGTGGAGGGAGCTACAGCGTTTGGAAACCAACATCAGAACGCAAGAATTAATATTACACACTGATCGGGCAGCCTCTCTCCGATTAGCACAGGTCAAACTTGACCATACGGCCACTTTGACTAAGTTGGGCGCCCTCCACTACAGGGAATATACGGCATAAGGAGGGAGACAAGGAGGACAGAATTTCGGCCTTGCTCGTCCATTCCGAATCCCCCAGAATCCCCATTGCCGCCATTCGGGACAACTCTTTCGGCATTGTTAACTCTCAAGAGAAGAATAGCCTCGCCTTCCGCTCCTACTATAGCAAGTTGTACACAGTGTCTGCAGATGCCACTGCATTATGGACGTTCCTGGATGGGAAACACCTCCCTAGTTTTCAAGAATCCCACCGCGTAGAACTTGAAGCCCCAATAACAGAAGACAAGATATCTCTCGCAATCAAGCAAATGGAACACGGCAAGACTCCCGGCGTGGACAGTTGTCCTGTGGGGTTCTTCGCATACACCTCCTAGCTGACCCTGCGCCTTCTCCTGGTTTTTGAATCTGCATATTCGGCAGGCATTCTCCCCCCATCTTTTTGTCAGGCAATATTAGTAGTCATTCCCATACATGACAGGGATCCCTTGTTGCAGGAATCGTATCGCCCCTTGTCCCTCTTAAACACGGATTACAAGATCTTGGGGAAGGTGCTGGCCAACAGGGTGACACCCATACCTCAATATATGACAGGTCCCGACCAGAATGGTTTTATTCTTGGTAGGAACACCTTCTTGAATTTGTGCAGTCTCTTCATGCTGATGGACTGGGTGAAGAACTCCGGCACCGCCCTCTGATTTGCACCCGATTTAGAGAAGGCGTTCGACCCTCTGTGGTGAGAATACCCCCGGGAGATCCTTCGTCGACTCGGTACGAGGCAGAGGTTTCTGAAATGGAATGCGCTGCTGTACAGTATGCCGATGGCGTCAGTGAAGCTGGGTGCCACTATGTGCTACTATCGCTGACCCGATCTACATTGAGCATGGCACACAACAAAGCTGCCCCCTCTCTCGGATCATTTTTGTGTTGGTCATGAAGGCACTTGCATATGCGCTCCGCACTAGGGTCCCCAAACTGGAGCATTTGGGTGGAAGACTGATGGCACATAGTTTCACTATATGCTGATGATGCACTGGTGAATCTCTACAAAGATGTGGATATCATCCCTCAACTTATGGACCTATTCCCTTTTTTTGGTGAGGCCTCTGGCCTAAAGGTAAATTGGGACAAATCCCATCTTTTTCCTCTGACCGAGACCACGGAGGAGCGGGGACTCCCACGGGCCCCCCTCCCTTGGAGCTGTGACATCTAAGTATCTGGGGATTAGGGTTTACCATATGGACAATGACCTGGTGGATGGGAATATCGGGAGGGCACTGACCGGGGTGCCCAGTTTCCGACAGAGGTGGTTCCCAAAGAGAATGGAAACTCCATCATGTGGTTGGCCAGGGTCTGCTGGGGCACCTATAACATCAACCATTGCACACATACTCCTTATGAGCCAGGACTGCCTCTTTGGGCATTGCCAGGGTGTTCCACACTTTGCGCTAGGTCAGCGGTGGCCCAATGGACGAAGGCAGGCCTTAACCCTAGGTTGCTTTCGCTGCTCCCGTATGAGGGGTGGGCCTGTCCTAGTTTACTCAAGTGCTGCACTTTAACAGGCGGGGCCCATGTCTGCCCTCCCGCGATGCTTGCCCTTCACTCTCGTCTGCGCCATCAGCTTCCCCCCCCTTACTCGCTTGACGGGGGCCTCCCGGCACAGTAGATTTATCCTGGCAGGATCAGTGGATCTCATTCAACATTGCATCCACCCCCCCCGCCCCCCCAACCCAAACCCCACTCCCCACCGACATATGTCCCGCAATTGCATGCCTGTTTGGTTATATTAGTTACAGTTGGGTAACTGCAGGGCAACTTGCTGCCACTTACGAGCGATGGGTAACAGTTACAGATCCTTATATATGCTGCAAGGTCAGGAGCCAACCAGTCTACGTAAATGGATTGGAGTACTGATGTTCTCTTCCTGCTTGCAATGTCTATAAACTCCTGTGACTTGCGTTCATCTAATATAACATGTATACGAATTCAACCATAAAATTACCAATAAACAATTTTTTTTTTTAAAGTGGCCTTTGCTCATGATTAGTTGACTTTGTTGCCTATATTCCTTCCCTGCTATTCTAATATCTGTCCATTCCAGGATCATTTTGGTCTCACATGTTCGAACTGGATGATGCATCCTTCCACTGCTGACATCAGACAGTTTCCATTGCATGGCAAGGACTATTTTCTTTTCCTCTCTCTATCAGATCTCCATCCTCCTCCCATCCAGCGTTCTCTTGCCCCCAACTCTGTTTTTTAGGTCGAGCATTCGAGACCTCTTGTATATACTTTAGAATATACTTATTATATACTTATATGTGTATGTACTTTGTGGGCTCTGGAGATCAGCCCTAGGACTTGTCTGCTTCCACTTAGGGACTTTTTTTTCTGTTCAACTGCCTCTATTTAACTGTCTTGATAGAAAACGACCAGCAGAGGTCAGTAACATACCAGAATCACTTTAGCATTCTCTAGATTCCAGTCCATAGAAATTGTCTTCCACGAGCACCCGTAGACAATATTTTTTTCAAATCTTGTATTTTCAGTGATATGACCACAGAAGGCCCTGATTTTATATTAAAAACAGAGCTTTGGACTATACCATTTCCAGCTGAAAGGCAATATTTCTCTCCATGTGTTTCCATACCTGGTGTGTCACGCAGTTTGGTGCTTACTTTCCCTCCATGTTAAAGAACAGTAGATGTTTCAGCACCCAGGCTAATGTGCTGCATGGCTAAATACATATAAGGTCCCAAAGGCGAGACCGATTGCATTGCAAATGCTTGTTTAAGCTTTTTGCTATGCACCACGTTATTTGCTGACATTCCAACGTGCCACCAGTGCAAGTGCATGCATGCGCTACTGGCATCTTCAAATGGCATTTACTTTAACAAATCTCATTCAAAGATCGCGCCCACCACTTATGCGCGCACATCTACAGGAAGAATATTTGAATTTGCTTTACTTAAAACCTGTTGGGGGCGTGGCTTGACGCCAATCGAAAATGCCGTTGATCGACGGAGCTCCGCGGCAGCTCGGAAGGGGTACGGGTTTCTCCAGCGGACCCTCTCCTCTTTCCTGCACTTCAACAATGCTTTCCAGGATGCGAATCCCTGGATCCTCACGGAACTCGCGCCCGCCATTTTGTTTTGCCTCAGCTCACCGTTTCTCACTACAAGCATTCAAATGGGAAAACCTCAGTTTTTAACGAGTTTTCTTTACTAAACTCGCTACGTTTTATACAATCTTCCTAAGGACTACACATTGTTTTATTATATCTGTGCAACAGAGTCTGGAATAATCCTGCTATGGTCGCATACGTTTTATATTGAATTTAAGGCTGAACCCAAGGTGATACTGGAGATACATCATAGTTATGCTTGACAGGGCAGGGATTATAATAGTGCAGTACTTTGACAAATTTTAACTGGATGTAGAGGATGCCTTTAGCTCGCTATATTTACGTCAATACTTGTGGTCATTGTGACTTTTCTGAGGTAACTTTCTCACTTCTGTTACGAAAGATGTTCCATTAAAACTTCATTTGCATAAGGGACCTGGTTTTTTCACTTCTCCTCTCGCTTATTGACCACTTGGAGAGTGCTATTTCAAAGAACAATTATTTTCAGTCACAAACATTACGACTATTTTTGAAGTGATTGTTGCTGTGTTTTTACTAAGTGTTCCATTATTATCTGAAGTTTTATGGGGAGAACGAAATCCACACGTCGCGTTGTTGGTCCTCCTTTACCTTTTTCATCTTTGGCAGACCACAACCCTTACTCCGTTCTCTCAACAAATATGGAGAATTCTGAGGGTAATGCCTCATTTCCTCATATGGAAGCTTCAGCAACGTCTTCTAGCAACCCACTTTCCACCAATAATCCTACTCCGAAGTTATCCACTTCATCTTCGTTATCTTCTGGCAAACATGTTAAAAAAGATACTCCTTCGCCTGCTGCGTCTCCACCACCAAATACTATGGATGTACTTCTTGAGGAAATACGTTCTCTTCGACCTTACATGGAAGAAACGAATAGACGTCTTCAGTCCTTAGATGACAAATGGTCCACGATGGAACATAGGGTCATGCAGATGGAGCAACAAGTGGATTCTGTCCAAGTTGTGGTGAACCAGGTCCCTTCCATAAAATCTGATATTTTACCTCTCAAAAAACAAGTGCAGAATCTTGAGAACCGCAATCGACGCAACAATCTTCGGATATATGGTCTGGCAGAAGGCTCGGACCCTATCTCTTTCTTTAAGTCATTCCTTCCACAAATCCTTGCCATGTCTAGGTCCCCTGTTTTGAACATTCAAAGAGCTCATCATTCGGGTAGAAGTCCAACTTTATTGACATCTTCATCCAAACCTAGAGGTGTCATTATATATTTTTTGGAATACACAGACTTATTGAAAGTCTTACAAGCTGCTAAAACTAAAGACCGTATCACTTGGCAAGGTTCTAATCTCTTTTTTGCTCAAGATTATGCCAAAGAAACAGCAGATCGCAGAAAGAAATTCCTGGACATGAGACCAGCTCTTCGTTCTCTTAATGCCAGATTTGGCCTTTTTCATCCCTGCCTTTTCAAAGTCACTTATAAAAATAAAACTACGAAGATCCTGTTCTACTACAAAGATTTCTGGACCAATGCCGAGAGGAAGAGATGGATGTATCCAGACTTGCTTCTGCTTAATCTTGAAGTGCTAGTGGTTTAATACATTGTTTCTCTAAGAGTTTTTAACTGTTTGTCTCTAATCTGGTTCTATATTTATCTAAAATGCTCTTATATATACTTCTCATGTGTCATGTTTTTCTCTTTTGTCTATTAGGTGCGGTTACTTTACATATATGATTTTTGTCATCCCTGGTCTGTTCTGGATGATGTCCTCCTCCCCGATCCGCCCGAGTTGCCCGGTCAGTTGTGCCATTTTCCTTATGTGGTGTCACCACCCTCATCCTTTTCATGTTATTTGTAGTTAGTTATTGTGTTTTTGAGTCTTATGGCTTACATTGCTTCTCTACTGTACTTATCTTTCAAATTTTGTTTTATCTGTTTACTTTCCAACTCCTTTCGCTTTTTGATGAATTCTCCCCTCCCCCTCTTTCCTTCCTCTTTCTTTCATTCTTCTCTCTTTTCTTTCCTCCTCCTCTTTTCTTCCTTTACTTTCCTAAGTTATTTCATTATCCCTTTCTTGTTCATAACTACTATTCTCTATTTTCTTGCTATTAATTATTGCTGGAATGGTTCTACATCTTCTATATTAATTACTATTACTTCTATACCATTGTTAAATTTCAATTGTTCTAATTATTGTTATACATTCCCTATGTTATTCCGATTGTTATAAATGGCTCTGAGAGTTGTTTCATGGAATGTTAAAGGTTTAGGTTCCCCGATAAAACGTCAAAGGGTATTATCTCATTTATCAAACTTAAAATGTGATATAGCGTTATTACAGGAAACTCATGTTGTGGATAAAGAAATACCTAAACTTAAAAGGCAATGGGTAGGTAATGTTTTTGCCTCCCCAGGTACAGGAAATCGTAATGGCGTTGTCATTTTATGTCATAAACGTCTTGACTTGCAGTTTATGACGCAAGAGTCGGATTATATAGGTAGATGGGTATCTGTTTCATTATTACTTAACAATATCCCCTTGACTCTTTTTAACCTTTATGCACCTACTGCCCCAGATAGCACCTTTTGGCCTGCAATATTATCCAAATTGATGTCCTTCCATGATGAGTTTTTATTGGTTGGTGGTGACTGTAATATGGTTATGGATCCTATTATAGATCGTAATTCTAAATCTAAATTTATTCCCTCTACTATGTTTTCCCAGTTTAAATCCACTATTCAACAGCGGTCATTAGTAGATGCATGGCGATTATGCAACCCCACTCTTTTAGAGTATACTTTCTTTTCCCCAGTACACTCCTCCCAATCTCGTATTGATTACTTATTTACCTCAAAAGCAATCACACAACATATTACACATTCTGACATTGGCTCTATACTAATTTCTGATCATGCACCGGTCACTTTAAACTTAGATCTTTCCTCTCCCACACAAGGCACCAGAAGATGGAGATTTAATAATTCTCTTCTTTTGGATGCTAACTTTCCCAGAAATTTGAAGCATTTGCCACCACTTTCTTTCTTGAGAATGAGACTTCTTCCATTTCTCCACAAGTCATCTAGGATGCTTTTAAAGCAGCCTCCAGAGATTTTATTATCTCTTTCGTATCTCATCGAAAGAAATCTTCTCTATCTAAATTGCATTCTCTTATGACACAAATTAAACAATTAGAACATTCCTTTTTTCACACCAATTCTAAAACCTGTTTAGATGAACTTGTTCGAGCTAAATTTGAATTCAATAAAATCTCTACAGATAATACTAACTCATTTCTACTCAAATCCTCTGCCAAATATTATGGTGGTCAAAATAAGGCTGGAAAACCTTTGGCTACTTACCTTAAAATTAAAAAAGAGCGCACCAAGATGCTCTATCCTCGATTCCAATAATCGCATGATTTACAAAAATGAAGATATCTTGTCAGAATTTACTCAATTCTTTCAATCTCTCTATACTCCTGAGTCATCTATATCTCCAGATCTATCTTCTATTATTCCGCCTTCTTCCCCAGATCTAGATTTTTCAATATTAGATAAAGATATTCAAGAGTCGGACATTATCAATGCTATCCGTTCTATCAAACGAGGTAAAGCTCCAGGACCTGATGGTTTCACAATTGAATTCTACTCCCATTTTTCTTGTCTCCTTATCCCTAAATTATATAAATTATTTCACTTCTTTATTTCATCTGAAAATTCCAGTGGATCTTGTCAGGAAGCTTTAATTTGCTTAATACCCAAAGACGGTAAAGATCATACTCTATGTAAAATTTTTAGACCCATTTCCTTAATTAACTTGGACTACAAGATTTTTGCAAAAATTCTAGCTCTTCGTTTAGAGAATTTTTTAACTCTATTAATTGGTCGTGAACAATGTGGCTTCATTAAAGGTAGACACCTTTTGGGTAATACTAGACTCTTTTAATGTTCTTACCAAGGCCAAATCATATAAGAATTCGTTAGCTGCCATTTCTTTGGATGCTGAGAAAGCCTTTGATAGAGTTGGTTGGCCCTTTATTTTCTCTACCTTGTCCTGGTTTGGTCATAAATCTATAAAGTATATCTCTTTATTATACTCTTCTCCAGTTTCCTCCATACTATCAAACGGTCTTATTTCACCGAATTATCCTTTACATCGTGGGGTACACCCTCTTTCACCACTTCTTTTTATACTTGCCCTTGAACCCTTTTTGATAAAGATTCGTTCAAATTCTCAAATTACAGGTTTTAAATATGGTTCTAAGCAACTAAAGTTATCTGTTTATGCAGATGATATTTTACTCTTTATCACACACACAATCGTCTCTGCCGGCTTTATCAGAGGTAGCGTTATTTGCATCTGTATCTGGTTACAAATTAAATGTTGATAAATGTGAAATCCTTCCATTGAACAAGTTGTGTTTTTCAGCAGATTATATCTCCTCTGGTTTAAATGGAACGCTGATAAAATTAAATATCTAGGTTTGTGGTTTAAATCTTCCATTAAAGATTCTATCTTAACTAATTTAAAAGAACTGCAACTTCTTTTAAGATCTGCCACATCCAAATGGAATCCTTTGTTTTTATCATGGTGGGGCCGTCTTGACACGATAAAAATAATGTTAGTCCCTATAATTCTTTTTTACATCTCCAATATCCCTATAATCATTGCCAATTCTCACTTTAAAACAATATACTCTATTTTATCAACATTTTTATGGAACAAACTACCTCGCATGTCTTTACTTAAACTTAAACATCCGAAACATTTAGGAGGCGTTAACTTCCCAGACTTTCAAGCCTATCATACTGCATTCTCTCTTAAACAATCCTCTTTAATGCTCTTAGAAGATGAGGATGCCTCATCTTTACCATTATGGACTACAATTGAGAAATATTTCCTTCAACCTTTTTCCTTTCAAGAATTTCTATCCTTTACCCGTCGCCCTTTGTCATTCTCTCTTCCTATTTTTAATAATTCTTGCAAAATACTTCATCCTCTACTTACTAATCACCTTCCCCCTCCCCCCCCAAGGATAAATGTATGCAATCCTCAATATGGTACAATAAAGATATTAAAATAAATAATAAGGTTATTTTTTGGAAGGATTGGTTTTTTAAAGGGCTTTATTGGATTCATCAACTCTACTCTGATAATACCTGGATGTCATTTCCGACTGCCCAAACCCGCTTTTCTCTACCCTCGTCATATGCATCTAAATATGCCTCCTTAATTTCTGTAATTCAATCAGCTTATAATCGCTTGACACCCATATCTGCCCATTCCTCTCCCCCCTCCCATCTGTACTGTTAATCCTGCCCCTCTTACCATCTGCATCACAGGTATATAAACATTTATCACCTTTTCCACTTATTAGGGATAAAACAGAAGTGGAACTTGCCTGGGAAGCTGATCTCCAATTTTCTCTTTCTATTTCTACATGGAATAAGGTTTGGACTAAAATTAGAAAATCTTCAAGAGCTGCTAATACCACTCAAACTTTATTTTATATTTACAACAGACTTTTACTCACCCCTGTCTCATTACACAAAATGAATTCTACCCTTCCCCTTCGCCCTGTAATAAAACTCCAGCAGATTTAAAACATATGTTATTTATGTGCCCTCACGTTCATGATTTTTGGAAACAAGTCTGGAATCAGATCAATACAATATTCCATACACAAATTCCCTTCTCCTTTGTTAATGTATTTTTAGGTAGTTTATCTGAGGATTGGGTCTCACACTCACACTATTTCCATATTATCGATTTACTCCTTGAGGTTGCTTTTCAACAGATTACCCGGGCATGGAAAGATAACACTATTAACTCCCACTGTGCTTGGTGGTATGGGGTTTGTTATAACCATAGATTAGATAGAGCATATGTTCATCCCATTTCACTTGCAATCAAAAGAGACGTCCTATGGTCACCCATTACTCATTTCCTTAATATATCTGCAAAGTTATCACAAGCTCATAATCCTCGAGTTGAAGAGGTTTCTAAACCTCCATGAGTTATAACTGATTTATTTATACATATGTTTCTTATCAATATTATTTAATTTACCATTTTACTTGGCTCGTTTCATTGTTAATTTCTTGTTAGTAATTATATAGTAATGATATAATAACAAAATGGTATACTTCTTTCTCCCTCTCTCCCTTCCCCCTCCGTTTTTTCTTATATTGCTTGACCAGAATGCAGTTATTACTCTATGCTATGTTCATATGTTTTATTGTAAATGCATTTATATCACATCAATAAAAAATTTCTTAAACTTAAAAAAAACAAAAAAACTGTTCATTCAACGATTGCTCCGTGGATGCTCAAGCATCAGCCACAGCTCTCTTTGAGTGCACTTTTTAATAGTTAACAAAATGCCACTTAAGGACAGCCACCGCAGATACGCATGCATACATGGAAACTATCTAGGACAGCAACAAGCACCTGTAAAGAATCTAGTTTTTGCAAGCTTGTTTTATGATACCCAGAGACTTTTGAAGTCGGGAGTTCAGGTATTGTTGCAAGATTTGCTCCTGCTTCCGAGCAAACAACCAGAGTGGTCTTGTGCGTGGCAGAGATGCATTTTCAGAGTCCTCCAATTAAATCTCTTTATTAGTTTAAAATGAGCAATAAACATTTAGCGTAGACTCGTACTAGGGTTCGCCTGCAACACGAGTCAGAATAGAATAATATCATATCTCCTCAGAAGTACAATCATGCATAGATGGTGCCTTGAGCATGCCAATGCACAACATTGATGTCATTATTACACCCACTATTAGAGGGCATGATTCACTGTACATTTCCACTGCTGCTCTGATCCTTGACACAAAAGCATTTTTAAATAATTAGAAAGGAAACACCAAAGCAACACTAAAAAACAGTGGGAAACGATCTTGCATATGCAACGTTTATCTGATTATATATAAAAACCCTAATGTAAAATACAGTGTTTAGCACTGTACCAAAGGAAACACCAGAGCAACACTAAAAAACTGGGGGAAACGATCTTGCATATGCAACGTTCATTTGATTATATGTATTAACCCTATTGTAAAATAAGGTGTATAGCACTGTACCAAAGGAAACACCAGAGCAACACTAAACAAGCATTGGAAATGCAATCGGCCTCGCATTTGTTTGAGTTAGAGCTATCTGCATTGTAAATGGCAATGTCTTTTATCTGTGTGTTATGGAATTATGTTGGTTGGATTGGATTAGTTAGCTGTGGAATTGTGTGGTGGATTTGTGTAGTGGAATTATGTGGCATGGTGTGCTGTGAAATTATGTGGATAGTAATTATGTGGTATTGAGTTACTGGAATTATGTGGAGAGGGATCATGTGTTATGGAGTATGATTATGTGGAATGGTATTGTGTTGTGGAGGGGTATGTATTGGAGTTTAATTATGTGGTGTGCTGTTGAATTTTGTGGCTAGATGAGTAATTGTGTGGTGTGGATTGGATGTATGTGGTGTGTTGTGTAATTGTGTTGTTCAGTTGTATTGTTTGGTTTGGTGTGGAATTATGTGGTTTTGATTGGAAATGTGTGGAGATTAATTGTGTGGCGTGGAAGTGCATGGATAACTTTGTGTTTTTGGTGATGACAAAGAACAAATAGGAAGGAGCTAAGCTCTAGATCTGTGTGATTGGGTGTTTTAAAAAAAAAGTTTTAGGTACTGGCGTTTAAATGTATTTTACCTATGTGTTATGAATTGGAGTGGATGTATGCGGTGTGTAGTGGAATTATGTGGGTTGGATTGGAATTGTTAGTTATGGCATTGTGTGGTGTGGAATTGTGTGGAGTGGATTTGTGGTGTTGAATTATGTGGCATGGTGTGCAGTTGTATTATGTGGATAGTAATTATGTGTTTTTGGGTGTTTTGGAATTATGTGGAGTAGGATTGTGTGTAATGTAGTGTAATTATGTGGAATGGTATTCTGTTTTGTGGAGGGTTATATAGTGGAGTATATGTGTTGTGCTGTTGAATTTTGTGGTATGAGGTTGAATTATGTGTTGTAATTGGATATATGTGGTGTGTAGTGGAATTGTGTTGTAGAATGAAATAATGTGGTTTTGTGTTGAATTATGTGGTGTGGAATGGATTAGTGTGCATGCACAGTAAGAATGCTAGATTTATCAGTGGGTTCTCTGAGTTTTCTTTACAGATTCCATCACTGCCCTACATAACTCCAAATCAGCAATTTTAATGCTCCCAACTTAGCACGCCTCTGTTCATCCGTAGCCAGTGAATCATAGGTCAGCTTCCACCTCCATGAAAGGCCCATCCTCTTACCCCCAAGGTAAGGGTGTTAGTTTCACACAAACATTTCAAGATGTAATTTTAGCACACTCAATTTTTAAAAGTCAACTATAAGTAAACCAATAATTTTATCAGGACTGTCTTTTGAGCAACTTGTCTGATATGAACTCCAAACGATGGCTGCCAAGTCTAAAAGCAACTAATGATGGCAACATAAAAAAAATAATTCCACAAAACTAATGGCTAATCATATATGTAGGTCCACACAAATCAAGTCCACCACCCACTGCCTAAATCAAACACTAGCAATGGATGAGCCACTCACAGCTGTCACATGAAAACCAGAGAGTTCCGAACGCCAAGTTAGTGGCTTTCACAGGCATACCTTTCTATCGTGCTGATCCTTGAAATCCAGAAGTTATAAGAAAAGATCTATTACAGACCAGGAATTAAAGAAAAAAGTCGGATATAGCTAACTAACCTCCCTAAACAACTGCCCATCACTATCTGATGTCGCGCTTTTGTCCTCCATTTCTATTTATTGGGACTTTATAGACAGAACATCAGCTTTACATCGCCGAATAACAATGGTCTTAAACCACAGCTCCATGGTCTAGGAGGGCGGGATACGTGCTTTCAAGCATCCAGAAACTCGTGTTTACGGTGTTTTATTATTTTGAATACCATGATCATGCAATACTTTCAATTCAGTTGATGTTAACTAAGACTGCAGCTCCCAGAAAGCTGTCGTTACTGGAAGGGGTGCACTGGTCTAGCATAGGTAAGTTAAAAGAAAACATGAAGTCGGGCCATATTAGATGCCCAAATGCCATAATGCTGCACCTACTGTCTTTCCTGCCCTGTGATACCGGTGATGAGTGCTACGTTCGTGGGCTTTCCGTTGCCCCTGGGGAACCGCTGACTGCAGACTTGGATTCTTGTTCTGGGCCATAATGGGTGGGCTGTCGGAGCAATAGTGGAGGTAACAGGTGTTGCATGTGCAGGAGAGGAAGCGACGTGTAAGCTGGAATTTAATGAACTATTTCCACTTCACGGGGGTGGGACTTGGAGGCCAAGTCTCCTAGTGAAGCACCAGTAGCAGGATGGGCCTGGGCGTTGCCACTCCGGGACTCAGGTGTGCAAAGAGCGGGGCAATCAAAAGAGCTATGGAGCAGTGCACCTAGCACAGGCTCTGCTGCTTCTTTCAGATTAAAAAGAGCCACTGTGCGGCAAGCAACCAGTGACAGCACATGATACTGGCATGGACGGGACAACACTTCTGGATTGGCGGCAGCAGCTCACGGACGCCGCATGGTCCTGCCTCTGGCACTGTAAACAGGGAGAGACGCCGAGGTGGGCAGCTCGCTCTGCAGCTCTACTGACAGAGCCTGCTAGCTACTTAGAAAATCCTATCCTGTAGCTGTGAGTGGTAGGAGGGAGTGGCTTATTCTCATGTATTGGAGTTTGCACTTGATACAACTGTAGTACTTTGTGCATTTAATAAGTAATACACATCACACTTGTTACAACTTCACAACCTGCAACGTTTCTGTTGAGTTTAATAGACACTCAGCTGATTGAGTTTGACCCTCACCTTTGAACACAACTCCCCTTCACGTTTAGTCGGAAACTTCATCTGACTTCCATGGCCTCTGGGACTTTGGGACCTACTGTGTGACTTATCGAGTGGGCTTTATTTTTTTTTATGGCCATGCCTTTTATTTTTTTTATTTTTTTAAAGATATTAACCCTACTATATCTTGGTACAATCGGGCAGTTCCTAAGGGATAAACTGTACTGTGGCCGAGCATATTACATACCTGTCAATAAAACATTTTATGAGCAAGGCTGGGTTGATCAATTCCCACAGGTGATCTTAAAAGAGTGCTGTTAGCATCTAAAGTGGCAAGCCCACTGATACCAGTGTCGCTCATCAGGGTGTGTGCCTTCTTATACCAGCCGTGAGCTGTACAGAATAATGATTTCACTGTTACCTGACACCTGAGAATCTAATTTCCTCCTTCACTGTGTTTACAGTGGAAACTGTAACAAACGATCATCATCCACACTGAACAAGCGCTTGTTTAATGAACAGAAATAATGGAAGACAGTCATTATACACACCCTTCTTAATCTTGTCTCCCATTCCCAGGTACGAGATTAGATCACGGAGGCTCGAGTTTTACATGATTTATCTAGTGTTGTAAAAGAAATGGGCATCAGTTTTAAACCACTTGCTGTTTGTCCAGCGATCGTTGGATCTGTGTTTTTATAGAATCAACATGCCACATTTCCGCCCCTTCAGATGCCATTATAGCAAACTTTATTATTGTAGCTGAATGTGGCACAATATACAGAGGTGCAGACTTTGGAACCGGAGACCCCTGGTTCGAGTCTCGGTGTCGGCTCTCCCCTCCTTGATATAACAAATTGATACTAATTCAAATTAAACAATATCACATAAAAACGAAATGAAACTATGCCATATTTGTAAATAGTTGAACCTGAGAGCGTGAACAAAAGCCCTACATGAATGCCTTGTCATTCAGAAACATTGCATTGCGACGGGATGGCCAACCAAAAGGATAGGCTGCATTCCCAGGCAGGAGGAGGGGACACTCGCACTGTGAAGGAGTCTGACGGGATGAGATGGACGCCTGTTGGGATGACCAAAAGAAACAATTTGTGAAATCGCCATGGGGCGGAACAGAGAGAGAAAAGATGAACAAACACCAATAAAATGACACCCTTTCAGAATGCCACAGGTAACAACCAATGGCAATTGATCGGCATGACAAAAGCCAACAGAAGAGATAACAACAGGTCTTACAGACAGCGCATGCGCTGTCTAGGCTCGACCTAAAAACAGTGGGAAACTATCTTGCATATGCAACGTTTATTTGATTATATGTATTAACCCTATTGTAAAATACGGTGTATAGCACTGTACCAAAATTATGACTGTATATGTCGGTGTTATCGCCATAATTCAATCCATCTTTGTCCTGCATGTTTTTTATTAAATAGTTCACAACCGGTAATCTGTTTTATGAATTTCTACAACACAATATTTGAAAAAATAAATTAACCAAATATAACTTTTTTTTATTTAAAATTATAGCTTCAGTATCGCCATTTCTCAGTATTTAAATCAGAGTTCACATACTGGTACCCAGAAAGGCACATCTGAGGGACCATTCAGTAAACACTGTTTGACTATCTGTTGGATTTTTAAAATACTGTAATTCTGTTCAAGAATTTCAAAAAACACACATAGGCTACAACTTTTCTTCACATTTTAAACGTTGCTTACAACTGAACACTGAAAAACAAATTACATTTTGCAAAAAACATTGTTTTAAAGATTTCAATCAGAGCAGCAGCACTTAAGCAAATTAAACTGTGATCTTTTCTAGAAAGCAAACAAAAAATGTATAATTAGATATATATGATTTAAATTTATTCTATTTTGAACTTTATCATTAAACAAGAGTTACTGTTCGCCCTCTGCCTGTCATGGTCGTAAACGGTCTTCTAGTCTTCAGGGTTGAAAATCGTTCATGAAGTGTATAGTTCGTCTGCAGAAAATGTAATGTTAGATTGTTACAGCAACATAAAAGGCCATTTCTGGATTTCAGAATATAACAGTGGTAGCAAAAGTACCTTGACTTTGCATTGGTTGAAATTGTGCAATTGAGAAAACTTCCAATTAAATAAACAATATAACAAAAAAATCTTAGTAACACCTTTTCAGCGTAGTTCGCCTTCATATTATATATTAGGTAATGCAAGTGAAAATAAATGTAGCCCAATAACGAATGTTATTTAAAGCTACTGAACTAGTAAACACGTTCACACTTATTACTACAGTGCATAATAGCAAAGAATAGAAAAATCGATATAGGTTAATGACTGCCCTCCTCCCGTCTGTGCTGCTGCCAGAGAAAGACAAACACCATAAATCTAGTTTGCTAAGACACTTTAATACCACTACAACAATGTTGTGTGTGCCCCTCAAAATCCAAGCTCAGCCAGCTGGATAAATAAACAAAATTATGACAGCTGCATGGAGGGCAAGCACTTTTTTGTGGAAGCACATAACTTCTGCCCTATCAAAACATGTACCTGCCTCCCAACATGTAGGTGTCGCCAAATGGATAAGTTACTTACCTGTAATCCTAGTTCTCTTCCAGGGGTATCCTCATCAAAGTCATAAGCACGGAATATTCCCGCCCATGCGCGGGACCCCAGAAACTATAAAAAATTATATATGAAAACGTATATATAGCAGCTCTATATATATATAATCATTTTTCCACACATCAATGCAGACTCCAATAAGACAAAAAAAAGGCTAATCAATGCACTGTCAACTCTTTTTGCCACCATATAATATAGAACATAGACAACAAGTATCACTTGAACTCTCTTTAATGAGTAGAATTCAAAAAAACTCCATCTGCAAAACAGCAGTCATTATTAGCCTATAGGCTGCTTTGAACAACACTAGTATAGAAATTGAAAGCAATAGTAAACAAAAACTGGCACCGTGCCTTTAAGGCAGCCATGACCCCCTTATTTTTTTTTAACACAAACTTTAAGCTTTTCGGATTTTTCCAATCATGTTGTACATTTCGGAATACTTTTTTTTTTTTTTACACTTTTTTTTTTATATCTCAGTGTACATATCGTCTCATAGTTTCATACGCTTATAGCATTGTGTAAATTTTCAGAATCAAATAGCAATTTACATCCAAGTTAGTTATGCATTCACGAACCAACTGAATTGCAGTAATCGACAGCAGTGTGTTTAACCACCTTTTTGTAACTCCCCTTAACACCCCTCCCACTATATAACCCACCCCACAAATGGTCCCTCCCAAAAACTTTGCCGCTGCAATTTAATCACCCCGTGCAGGTGTATAGTACTACAGGGTAATCATGTCCGATATCGGAGGGAAGGGTAAGGGGAGGGGGAGGGAAAGGCGGAGAGGGAGGTGGAGACAACTACA
Organism: Calotriton arnoldi; assembly: GCA_963921515.1. Taxonomy (NCBI): domain Eukaryota; kingdom Metazoa; phylum Chordata; class Amphibia; order Caudata; family Salamandridae; genus Calotriton; species Calotriton arnoldi. Next base: position 850,993 of record CAWUFW010000867.1, read on the forward strand.
TGAGTCAGAGTTACTGTAACATTGGGAATCAGGCATTATCTATACGGTCATTCAATGTATCCTGGGGATCCTCGAACACCACCTCCGTTTCCGCTTTGAAGTGCTCTACCAGTTGTGCCCAGTCTAGGGAGATTGGTCTCTTTCTCAGCCCTCTATATTCCACACGTCGGAGCTCTTCCCCTTCCGCCACAGCCCATCGAATAACTTCCTCCCTCCATTTGCCTTCTCGCGGTGCTTTGCGGGATTTCCAGCGCTGTGTGATCAATCTTTTAGCAAGCATCAGGGCTAATCCCGCAAAGCGGCGTAGTAACGTCGCCTTCTTGGGGAGAGGGAACCGGCCCAGAAGGCAGGCCTCCTTAGTATCCAAAGGAGAGCGCTCCGTTAGTAGTGATAGGATCCGAGTGACCTCCGACCAAAACCTCCCCAATGCAGGACAGGACCATAACGTGAATAAAGTCAGCATTGTGATTAGAACATCTTGGGCAGTCAGAAGAGGCCGTGGGGTACATTTTCTGTATTGCCATCGGGGTGAGGTAAGCCCTGGGTAAGATTAATAGCTGTATTGTTTTCAGTCGAAAATTGCGGGAAACCCGCCTAGGGTGTTCCAACACCAAGGCCCATTCTCTATCCTCCAATTCCCTTACTAGTACCGTTTCCCATTTTTGCCGAAGAGGCAGTAGTGGAGTACCCAGATGCTCCCTCAACCCTCGGTATAGCCACCTAACAAGGTGGCATCCATGTCCCATTATGTGAATGGTCTTCAACAATTGAAAGGTAGGAGGTTCTTTCTGTTCCACCAACCAATATTTCCGAATGAATTGTGTATTGCTGCATGCGTGAGGAATAAGGTTTCTGGTACTGCATTAGTGCGCACAAATTCGTTATGGGGCATCAGGTTACCATCTAAGAATAGGTCACCGACTGTCTCTGTACCGGCCTGTATCCAACTCCTTAGCCGAGCCATTGACAATATTCCACGTCTTGTAGGTAGGCCACAGAGTGGGATATTTGGGGCATATGGGATAGGTACTTTTGCATATTTTTGTGCCTGTTTCCAATAATATATTGCTATATGCAGGAGAAAGGGGGGGATCTCACATCTTTTCAACACCAGGACCTAACAGTGCTTGTAGAGTTCTGCGCCGCAAACGTACAGGAGAATATCCTATTTCAAATAAATTATGGCCCGCCAACTAATATGTTAGCCATTGTAGTTGCCCAACTATGCAATATGCCTTAAAATCAGGAGCCCCCATTCCGCCCGCGGTACTCGGAAGCTGCATCTTGGCCAATGCTAGCCTATGCCGACCCCAAAGTAAAGATAACAAGGTATCTAGTGTTTTAAAGATCCATGCCGGGAGAACCACAGGGAGGTTCACAAAGTGATATAGGAGTCTGGGCAGCATAACCATTTTAGACACAGCCAAACGGCCCGCCACCGTTAATGGCAAGGTATTCCAAAACGAGATCTGGGAACGAAGCGAATTAATAGTTCTAACCATATTCCCATCTATAGTATCCGCACTGGTCCTGTAGATATGTATTCCTAGATATTTGAAGGTCGTGGGTTCTAATTTGAACTGCATCTGGCCAAATTGCAAATAGGGTCTATTGTAAGTATCGTAAGGCAGCCATGACCCCTAGCTTCCCAACATGCCTCAGGGGGGACAGTTAGGTCAGTTATTTCCGGCTCCTTAAGTCAGGACCCTGGAGTTTTCAGCTCTGACTAATTTTGACTTTTTGTCAATACTTTTTCACTTTTATTAGTTATTTTTTTACCTTTCACTCGACGTTTTTCACCTTGTAGAGTGAGGTACTAACTTTTCTGACAGAAACTTAGTATTTTTCTGTCACAAAATGCCTTCTCTTTTTGACCCTTGTCCCTCCTGTGGCATGAATAAGGCCAAGACTGACACACACACTGTGTGTATACTCTGCCTACCTGAGCCTCACTCCTCTGACGCTTGCCAACACTGCAAAACGTTGTCTAGGCGCACTCTCAAGGAGAGGGAGAGAATTTGTCTCTATGGCCTCTCAGAGAAGCAGAAATCCACTTTCAGAGGAAAATCTCCTGTGAGGCAGGATACCCCTGGAAGCGAACTAGGATTACAGGCAAGTAACTTATCCTTCTCTTCCAGGGGATCCTCATCAATAGTCTTAAGCACTGAATCGAGTAGCAAGCCCATCCTCCGCCTGCAGACAAATGAGAAGTGAACCAACCACAACTATCAAGGCCGATTCGACATTGAAACAAATTTCTCAAGGAAGCTTGGACTACTTGAGTGTCTGCTCTGGTATCAGAGTTGAGACAATAGTGCCTCGTAAATGTATGTATCGATTTCCAAGTGGCTGCTTTGCAGATCTCAGAAATCGGTACATTGTTCAGAAAAGCAACTGTAGCTGCCTTCCCTCTAGTGGAATGAGCCTTGGGAATAGAATCAAGTGGTTTCTGAGCCAACTGATAAGACAGCTTGATACATGACACTATGCATCTGGAGATGGAGCGCTTAGAGGCTGGGAAACCTGTTCTGATGGAACCATAATTTACAAACAGTTGATCAGATTTCCTAATGGCTTTAGACTTGTCCAAGTAGAATTTCTAAATCCTTTTCAGGTCTAAATCATGAAGCGACCTCTCAGCTGGTGTAGAGGGATTAGGAAAAAAGGTAGGCAGAGATATGGATTGGTTAACGTGGAAGTCCAACACCACCTTCGGAAGAAAGGAGGGGTGGGTCCTCTGAACGACTGTTGTGGTGAAAAACCATGTACGGTTACTTAGAACAGAGCGCTTGTGTCTCGCTCACCAGTCGGGCAGAAGTGATTGCTACCAAAAAAGCGGCCTTCCATGTGAGGTGTTGGAGGGGTGCTTTGTGAATAGGTTCAAAAGGGGGAGCCATGAGTTTGGACATAACCAGATTTAGCTCCCAGGGAGGAGAAGGAGTTCAGATAGGAGGGTAAACCTTCTTTAACCCTTGCAAAAAATCCTTCACCACTTGCAATTGAAAGAAAGAAGGCTGAGAAGGAGACTGCCTGTCTGCCGTAATGGCCACCAGGTGTACCCTTATGGAAGAGAATTTTAGGCCTGACCTGGCTAAGTGGAGGAGATAGGGCAAAAGTACCTCCACTTGCCCCTTGGTAGGCTGAAAACCATCCTGTACATACCACAAATAGTAACATTTCCATTTAAATGCATAAGAGTGTCTTGTAGAAGGCCTTTTCGCTTCTTTCAAAATGCCCATGCAGTCATGAGGAAGTCCTAAATGTCCATACTGGAGGACCTCAGGAGCCATGCTGCCAAGTTCAGCGAGGGAAGGTTGGGGTGATGAATGCGCCCGTTCATCTTGGACAGCAGGTCCGGTCTGCCCGGCAGCCTCTTGTGTGGACATTCCGATAGGTGTAGGAGGTCCGGGTACCACCACTGTCGTGGCCAGTCTGAAGCGATCAGAATTATTCTCGCACCTTGGAGTGGGAGAGCTTGGTTATGACCTTCGGGATAAAAGGAAGAGGGGGAAAATCGTAAACAAAGCCCCCTGACCAGTTGATCAAAAGGGCATTCCCTCTCGATCCTGGTCAGTAGAACCTTGACGCGAAGTTGCGGCATTTTTTGCTGGTCTCATCCGCGAAAAGATCGATACTTGGATGACCCCACTCTCGAAAAATGCCTTCCCCCACTTCGTCGTGTAGAACCCAGTCTTGTTGATCGTCGAAGTGACGACTAAGGGAATCTGCTTGAGAGTTTTGCTCTCCTGGTAGATGTATTGCTGTTATCGACAGTTTCCTTGCTAGGAGCCAATGCCAGAGCGCTTGAGCCTCCAGGGACAGAGAACGTGATCGAGTCCCTCCCTGTTTGTTTAGATAGTACATGGTGGTCGTATTGTCCGTCTGGACTAGTATGGAGCTGGTCTGAATAGAGGGTAGAAAAGCCTTGAGCGCTAGGTGCACAGCCCTTAGCTCCAGCATATTGTTATGGTACCACTGTTCTTTGGCCGCCCACCGGCCTGGAGTCTGGAGGGACCCCAAATGCGCTCCAACCCCTGGAGGGAGGCCTCTGTGATTAGCGATCGAGTTCGAGGAGGTTGATGGAAGGGAACTCCCACCAAGAGGTTCTCTCTTCGCATCCACTATGGAATGGATGATGTGGCTGCTCTCAACAGATGGATCTTGTCGTCCTATCGAGCAGTCCGTTGATCCTATTTGTCTTCCAGATCCTGCTGTAAAGGACGCATCCTCAGCCTGGCGTTGGGGACGAGAAAGATGCAGGATGCATTCGACCCTAGGGGAGAGGCAACCTGTCGGACAGAAGGGAAGGTAGGGCGAAGGATCTGCTTGCACTTCAGAGTGATAGATGATAGTCTCTCCTCCGAAGGAAACACTTTTCCTATTGCAGAGTCTATTGTTGCACCCAGATAGTGGATTCTTTGAGTAGGATGTTGAACTGACTTCTCGAAATTGACATGAAGACCCAGCCATTGGGAAAGGGCTAGACATCGTTGGTAGTGGGCCCTCACACACTGGGGAGATGGGCCCTTCAGAAGTCAGTCATCGAGGTAAGGGTAAACAAACATTCCCTGTGGCCTTAGAGCAGCAGCTACTACTGCCATGCATTTGGTAAACACTCAGGGAGCACACTTCAACCTGAAGGGTAGAGCTCTGAACTGATGGTGATTGGCTCCCACCAGAAAGCGCAGGAACCTCCGGTGACGTCCATTGACTGGGATGTGAAAATATGCATCTTGCAGGTCTATCAAACACACCCAGTCCCCTTGCTGGAGATGAGGATATATTTGATGGAGCCAACATGCGAAATTTTTCCTTCCGGATGGATTTGTTGAGAGCCCAAATCCAGGATAGGTCTGATTTCTGACCTTGCATTCTCACTAGAAAATACCTTGAGTATACTCCTTGACCACGTCGAGATATAGGAACTTCTTTGATGGCTGATTTTTGCAGGAGAGTAGATACTTCCTGCTGTAGTACCTGCAGTTGGTAGCATGCGTTCTTTACTGGAGCGATCTCCTGAGGTTGATGACGGAAACGTAGAGAATACCCATTCTGCAGTGTACTTAATACCCATTGATCTTTGTGAAGCTGCGCCACTCTTCCTGGTGGTTGGCTATACTTCCCCCCCACTGGAGTGGGAAACTGCGACTGGGTAAGAGATTGCTCATTGTTTTGATGGAGCTTTTGCTGATGTAGCAGATTGGCGTAAAGCCCCTCACCCTCTGGGGGTGCGACGACCCTGATAGTAGGTTCTGGCTTGGTGCTGTTGCTGTTGGTGCCTCTGACACTGAGGAGTTTGAACCCTCTGATGGAAAGGGCGGCGGTTGTATGGCCTGTATCTGTGCCTGAACTCCTTTTTCTTCTCAAGACCTACCGTTTTCAAGGTGTCTAGCTCCGATTTCATTCTTGACATTTTGTCATCTGTATGCGTGCCAAATAAGGAAGTTCCTGAGAGTAGGAATGAGTAGATAGGGTTGCTCCATCAGCTGCAGCACTAATGATTTTATTAGCCACCAAACCTCCTCCTTGCAACACCTCCTCGAAATCTCTGCGATCCTCCTTGGGAAGTTTGTCCTTAAATTTTTCAAAAGAGTCCCACAAAGCCCTATCATAGCGCCCCAATAGAGCTGAGGCGCTGGAAACCTTCAGCATGGAGGCTGAAGTACAACAGACTTTTCTTCCCCAAGAGTCCTGTGCTCTGCTTTCCTTATCAGGAGGCACTGTTGAGGAGGACGCCACTGCGTGAGTCTTTTTAGCCGTCGCGATGTTCACAGAGTCTGGAGATGGATCGGCTTGAAGGAAAAGCGCATCCTCTTCTGGAGGCCTGTATTTTTTCAAGATCCTTGCTGGTCCGGTCTTGATAGTTGCCGGTGTGAGGAACACGTCCATAACAGGCTGATGAAGACCTGGTACCAGCGGCAACAACGGTCTGGCTGCTGATCTGTGGTGTAATGTCTCAAAAATCACAGAGGATGAGGTCTGGGGGTAGGCATATCAATGCTCAATTTTGTTGCCCCCCTGGCCAGTACATCTTGGAAGGTACGGACATCATCCACTGGAGCCCTCGAAGGTGGACTGTGTTAGGGTCAGAGAATAGTCCCTTTTTGAAGACTGAGTCGAAGAAGACGAACATGTCGGTGATCTGTGTCTTCTCCGATGGCGCTGAGATGAAGACCTCCTTCTTGAGGAAGTTGTCACTGTACAAGCCTGATCTCTACCCCTTAAGGGAGTGGTAGGCGAGAGATCTACTGCCTGAACCAGACGAGCCAGTGGTGACCTGTGCAGAGGACTGGAGTAGTCTTGGGGTTCCCGTACCTGCCCCGTTGTAGATTTCTGCCAGTGATGCAGTGGTAACATTCACCTAGGAGAGAGATGTACAGAGGGTGATTTTTGCCTCCTTGTCTCCTTTTGTGTAAGGGCCTCTGTCTCCTGTGGACGTGGACATTCAGGAGAGGACGCTGGGCTGCTCGATGTAGACAGGATAACCTCCGGTGACCTCTAGGTTGATGACGGTCATCAGAATCCCATAGGGCAAACGAAGCTCTTCCTAACACGCAGGACGTTTTTAACCATCTGAGGGCTGAACTAGTAGATGCGAACAAATTTCGGCCACATGTCTCCAACCACTGGGATTCCCCAGTCAGCGGAAGCAATGGAGGAGCATTCAAATGCAGCAACGCTGAAGCTGCTTGTACAACCAGCCTTTGAGCCTTAGGGTGTTGAGACAGACAAAGGATCTTCTGGAGCAGGTCGGTGACGGTGTGCAATGGCACGCTCAACTGAGTCTCCTGATGAAGGTCTTGCCCAAGTCCCCAGAAGGATGTCGAATAGCGACTCTCCGAAGGGCAGTAAAGGCTCAACATTAGCGCCGCCTTGATGGAGCAGATCCAACAAGGGATCCGAAGGCAGAGACACAACTGGGGGCTGGAACTTCAAAATGTCAGCAGCCCTACTAATGAACCCAGCAAAAGACGCTAAGCCTCTGTGGCTATTCTGGAGGGTGACAGTAAATCATAGGTAGGGGACGGTTGAAAACTAACATGCCCTCCAAGGTCCAAAGAACCTCCTGTCTGAGGCTGGCGAAGAGTATCCAAATGCTCATCCCCACCAGTATTTGCAGAATCCTCTTGCAACACCGGGGAATTGGAAACAGTAGTAGCCTCAACCTCTATTTGTAGAGGTGCAGGAGCCTCAGTGACAGGAAATGGAGTTTCTGGCGCCGACGATGTCGAGACGGCGTCATGTCCATGTCCACCACCAGGGGTGTCTCCGCCGAACGGGGTAGGGACGGCATCGTCTCAACGTCTACTGCTAAGGATGACTGCGGCGTGTAACGGCGTCGAGGGGGAAACAAGTCCTCTGCTGCGGACGCCACGGACGTCATAACAGGAAGCCCCACTGGACTTTTTCCCGACGCAGCAACTCCAGAGACAGAGCCAGGGTACTCGATCTGCACCGAAGGTGAACCCACCAGCGAGCTCTCGATCAGAGTCCATTCCACTTCTGTGGGGCCCGAATGTGCGCCAGTGAGAGGGTTTGACCCCAAAATGGCATGTAAAGCCTTGTAGTACGTTTCCATTTGGGTCCTAGTCGCCCCATCACCAGGAAATGGCAGATATAAGGGGGTTGACTTCTGTAGAGCTGCCTCCGGTAAAGACCGGGAGAAACAGGCACCGGCGTCACATCTACGCGAGGCCGACGGCCTCCGTGACTTCGACTTCCTATGCTTACCTGATGTGGGAGAGGTGTGGCGCCGCGGCCAGGGCGACTGACGGACGCTGGGGATCACGGTTCGATCCCTGGCTCCGGCGGCAGGGGTCTGCCCAGCACCATGCGACTCTGGGCAATAGCTTGCTTAATCTTCCCAACGGCCCCCAGCGCCGAGATACCCCTTCGGGGGTGATTCGTGCGCTATACAAGTACTGGATTTACATTTTTTATTTTAGGTGAACAGCGTCCACGGGAATGACTCCGCGACCTGTCCCGAGCACGGGTCCCATCACAGGAGCCGCTTGGACTCCAAACCAAGCACCACATACAAATGGCATGCGGATCCGTCGCCGACATCTGTCGCGTACAGGTCTCGCATGCCTTGAAGCCCAAAGGCATCGGCACACTGTTCCTGACGCAAAAGGCGTCGAGAAGGCCAAAGAAACAAAAAGAGGAACCTCTTCACCTGGATCCGCGTTGCAACGCGGAAAAGAAGAAAACTGACATCAGCGTGCTGGGGGGGACCTATATGGCTCCACTGACGTCATATCCATGGACGACGTCAGGGCGGAGCCATGCAGCGCCGTCCCCCGGCGAGCAGAGGTACTGCTGAAGATTCTCCGGATCCAGACTGGAGCCTGGGGGAAATTCGAATTCTAAGTTAAGGAATCTGCGGCTAGATGTCTCTATCAGATATCTGTTTTCAAAGTTGGAATGGAAGGCCATAATGAACTATCTGCACTCCCGTGCGGAGGGGAAACCGGACGTTGTTGCAGCAAGTGACTAAGTGGGAAACAGACAACACATACGAGATTCCTGCCCGCAGACCACAACAGTCCTGATTATTAAGGAAAAGATAGCTTCTGTTAGAAAGCAATGCGAGTGTGGGAATAATTGCAGGAACAGGAGTTCCTTTTAAATAACAAGCCAAATTAGGGGCAGACACATTACATGCGCCATGAATCTTCACATGTTGACAAACAAGGGAATGCCTGGCAGTGGAGTCACATTCCTTTCCTGTAAGAAAAAGTTCTCTTTCAGCCAGTTGACAACAATATGTGAAAGGCAGGGACCACAATTCATGTATGTAGCTGCTCCCTAGGGGTTCGTATCTACTATCTGGGAAATGTTTCATGCAGGCAGTGAATTGAAAGGTCGAGGTGGGCAAAGAAATAACCCAGTGTATTAACCAGACTGCAGAAGGTGTTACCCCTATAGTGATGGGAAGTTGTTCAAGTTTCTCTATGTGCAACATAGTGTAACTAGCATCTTTCATAGCCACTGATTGGGGTTTATTTGTTAAATTAAAGGGTTAGAACAAAGCAGTGGAAATAAGTTAATGCCAAGCAACGCGTCCATTCTTAAGAGTTTGGAGCGTCCAGCTAAATTGCATAACTGATCTAAGTTGAGACTGACCATGATACAATGTAGATACATCACTTTGCACAAAATCAATGACGGAGACGATACAATATTATCTAAACTATAAATATGAGATGACAGTTTTAATACTGTTGTTTACTAGAGCTCGCACTTTATCCAAATTATCTTGATCGATTTGTCGTAAACTTACTGCATCTTCCATTTGCGACAATTTCCAAATTTCATTATAAGCAGCATAATCAAATTGTTTAGAACTTGGGGATTTTGGACCGAAAAAGAAAGTCAGAAAGATTCATGTCTTCAGAGAGGAGGGAAAGATGTTGTTTCACTGTAGACAATGTGGAATGTTCTAACCATTGTTGGCATAATTTGCCCACGGAGTAAGTAGTAACAGTGTTATGGTGCGTGGATTGTGAATATCGTGGATCAGATCAATCTGATTTGAACCCAGATGTGGAGTTTAAAAAACTAGCATGACAAACATTAGTGTCTACTAGCCATAGTAACCACACACCTGGAGCCATAAATGAAGAATTAAATGTACCGTTTTGTATCATACTATTTAGTTGGTCTTCAGTATAATTTGTATAAGATTGCCAATCATCAAAAGGGGTAAAGAATGGAATAGTTGGCGTAATAAATTCTATATTTTAGCCAGTCCCAGACAAGTAGTCTGTTGTATTGTGCCATTTAGAAAAGTTATTTGTGTAGGTATGAGGCATACAGGAAATAGAGACTCTGTACCTTGAACTTGCCAGGACTTCGTGCCTCAAATTGACTTCAAGTCAATATTGTCTTTCCAATGATCATAGCCCTTCAGGGCTAGTTCCTCAATGAAGGAAGCTGTATAGATTAGCTTGGTTTGAGTAAGCATATATTTCTTTCAGGTAGTAGGAACCAATTTACAATAGTATGATTTCGGGTCTGAAGCATTATAATTGGTGAGATATGTGTACTTCATTTTTTGTGTTTTCAAGCTACCCTAAGGTGGAATTGGGCAATGCTCTCATTGAGTATAATTATATTGGGGATGTGGTCCATTAGTTCTATGCAAAGAACAATGTCCATAATGTTGATAACAGAACAAATCTGCAGAGTTAAAGGAATTTAAATATAAATCCTCAGACTCGAAGACAGTGTAATATTGCAATTCAGAAAACATGGAATTCACAGTATCAACATCCAAATCATTGGAATGCAACCCAGGCACTATTACCTCACTCATGGAAACGTAGAACACATATGGTATCTGCAGGGTCTTTGTAGGACCGAATACATCGAATGGTACTTTATCCCAAACAATTCCATCAGAGACTGGGACCGCTGAAATGTTAACAAGGGACTGGTCTCTCCATTTTATGTGAGGAAGAATGTGGGGCCAACACCCAGTTCTGCAGCAGAACGTTCTGGGAGGTAATCGCCGTTGATCAAAAGGAAAAAAACGGTCACAAATCCAATCCACAAGAACAAAAATACTATTGAAAACACGATTCAGATATATATCCATGGTGGAACCAGATAAGTGTGTTTTAACCAGGAGATGAAAACACAAATGCTGTTGGTGGGGGCAAAACAGAAGACAACGAAGAAATGTCTGAAGAAAAGTCATCTTGATCGATATAGTAACGAGGAGAACTCAGCTGGAATAAAGGAGTGCGAGATTCTGGATGGATTCTTGGTTCTTGTACCGCAGAAGGGGCCTCAACTGGAGGATCAGAATAAACAATTTCCATTATGGAGTGTGAAGACGGTGTAACAGGTACCAGGTCAATTTAAGAATCGATATCCCCTTCCTGCTGCCGGGGAGAATCAGCAAGGATGGTGCTCATGGGCTGTAAAACAACACTCTGGGTGGGAACACCTAGAGGCATACTATTTAGGATTGGCCATATGGTGTAACATGACAAGAGATTTTCTTTGTATCCGGGAAGTGGAGGTAAAATCACAATTTTGGGTACCGTGAAGACAAAGCACTGGAACAGGAGCACGGTAGGAGGGACCAAATTATTTCTTGATTGCCACCTTTTCACAAACCAGATCACCGACTTTAGGAAGCCAGCCAGAAATGGGAATCTGAACAGCTGCATCCGATGGGAGAGTAGGAGGCAAATGACTGTTAGCTAGGGCATCACGACATTTTTGGAGATCCCTGTAAGACAGCAAAGTGTTTATCTTCATTAAAGGTTGGGGCTGCCGCCACAACTTCTAGACCAGCAAGGTCGGGTACATACATCGTGATGCGAAATAGCATTTCATACGGGGTCCGCTCAACCAGAGATAATTTACAGGGGTTACTAAGCGCTTGTTGAACCCCATAAAGATGAGTTAACTAGCCACGTCCCGTATGGAATACACTCGCTGTTAAAGACTGCTTTAATTCACAGTTCATCCAGTCCACAACAGAATTGCCCTCGGGCCTATATGGAGAAGAGAAATGCACCTGCACCCCCATGGACGTCATTGAATCACGGTACGTCTTAGAGGCGAAAGCCGGACCCTGGTCTGAATGGAAAGCGCCACAGGCATAAGTCCTGACAAAGACCTGCAAATCTTTTATAACAGTTTGTACGTCAGCCAAGCACTGTGGCCAGACCCAGAGGAACCTAGAGCAAGAATCCACTGCAACTCAAATATATTTGAATGCATTATCAGAAACAAGGGGACCGCAATGATCAAGATAAATACAGCAAAAGGGATGATTTGAAATATATTGGTATGTCTCAGGTAGACGGAACACAGTAGAACTCAATTTGTTGACAAACGTCACAACATAGGACATAATAGTGAGCTTGCCGGTATAAGCCTCGCCACCAATAGCGTTGTTGAAAGAGAGGAACAGTGGCAGCACTCCTGCATGCGCATAAGCAATACCTTCATGGGGGGCTACTATCAAAGATTGTCTGCGGTCGAGGTTGGGTATCAGACCATCACCAACCCCTGGAATTGATACAAAGGGAGCTTTGTCAGCTGTTAATTGGTAAGTATATTTAGAAGGAAATCCTTGAGGAAAGGAAGTACCATCCCGAGATGCGGGGACGGCAGCTAGAATGTCATCATCGATTTTAGTCATAGAACGTGGAATCGCGGCTACTTTAGTTGTGGCTACTGCAGATTTGGCCGCTTCATCAGCCATTGAATTACCAACAGTGTGTGCTCCAGCATGCTGATGACCCAATGTATGTACAATATGTGCAAGTGGCAGGCGATCTTTAAGACCAGCCACTTTAACCCAAAGTGTTTTATGCTTCATTGTGCTACCTTTAGAATCCCAAAAGTCATTTTGTTTCCAAAAATGCAAATAGTCATTAATAGATTGTACACAGTAAAAAGAATCACCCACCACAAGGGTGAGCGACTCAGTATCAGAATGTTCGAGAGCCAAAAGCAGCGCTTTCAGCTCGGCCAACTGTGCCGATCAGTTACTAAGGGACTCAGTATGAATCAAAGTGGAGTGGAAAACTCCAGTGGTCATAGTGCCTACAACAATAGCGCCAGTTGCAGAATATGTCTGCTTAGAACCAATGGCCGGTTGTGCCGGACCATCAGTGTAAATGATACATTTATACTGATCAAGAGGAAGAAGCGAAGGCAGAGGATGAACATGTTCATACTGAAGAAACTCATGTTTGTAGTGAAGGGTCAAAATCAAAGGAAACATCAACAGATGTTATAGATGTAGCCCACTGAATCCAACGTGGGTGAAGGGCTTTAGAATTAGAAAAGCTAGCCATTGTGATTGCTTCCAAGGCAAGCACAGGTGAAACGACAAAGATATGTTTACCTTGAACAAGAGACCATTCTTTAAGGATCGCCATCTGCACAGCTGTCAAAAAAATTTCAGTAGAAGAAAAACTCATCTCAGCAGAAGTGTATAAATGAGATTTATAAGCAATGGGAACTGTGTCGCCCTCATTGAATGTGACATAAGTAAAACTAATTGCACCCGGTACTACCCCGATGACCAAATTAATGGTGTTAAGCCTGGTCTGTAAGAACTTCGTAGCAAGTAGATCAGACTAAGTCGCGTAAGAATGCTGTATGTTCCGGAAGCCAGGAGGAAGTGGAAAAAGTCAGGCGCATCAAGGGATAAAAGGGTTTAATTCGCTGAGCATAATTGGGAATGTAAGTTCTGCAAAGATTTTAAAAACCAAGCAGAGACTGCTATTTCTTGAGGGTAGAAGGGGGTTGCATTTGTGCACATTTCTCCACAAGATGGGGAGCCAAACCCCTTCCCTCCTTGGTTAATTCATAACCAAGAAAAAGAACTACAAGAAAGGCAATGTGAGACTTTGCAAAATTCAGAAGCATAAGCATGCTTCATCTCATCAGGGACGAGATGCGAAAAGGAAGGGAAGATTACATCTTCGCCACGAGGACAAGCGAGAACAAACACAGGAGGCCAATAGACCTCCGCCAATAAAATGTCATAAGAAGTCAAATTATCCCAGAAAATAACATTGTTTGTGTAATATCACCTTCAATCTGAATATCTAAATGATAATGGTGATCAGGGGGAGTAACAAGGGTGTCTGCGGTCTCACCTGTAACAAAGGTGTCAGTTGATCTTGCCACCAGAAACTGGCAGAGTGTCTGGCGCACTACAGTGACTACCACCGCGCTGTCAAGGAGAGTCACCGCCCGACTCCTGTCCAGGAAGGGGGAAGTGCGCTAGATGTCAGCTGCAAGATGGGCGCCACTTAGTGACGCTCTGCAGGCTGGACAGACTATCCAACATTTATCCAGCGGATCGGGCCACTGACAGAGCCTGCAAAGGACAGGAAATGTTCCTGACTCGTCAGGGCAGCTGATGAATGCAATTCCGCCGACGGAGGCGGACCGAAGGGAGCGAAAGATGCAAGGGAGCAGACCTGCGAGCGTGGCCTGAGGCGGCAAGATGGCGGACCGGACTGCCTAGGCTGAGAAGGTGACGCTGCGCCGGCAGTGGAGCGGTCAGGGATCAGTGTGCCAACTGGCTGATGGTGCGGTCGCTGTGCAGAGAGGAGCGGAAAGGACGTGCGTGACGTCCGGTGATCCAGTCTGTGCCTGGCCCGTGGGAAGCTGCCGGCGGACGAGACCCGCACTGAGCCCCCAGTGCTGCGGAGCAGCTGCAGGCCGTGGCGAACCCTGAGAAGCGCGGGGCCGAGGTCGGGAGCTGTGCCAGACGACTGTGAGCAGCGGGCCCCCCTGCAGGACCGGGGGGAGGTGAGAGAGTGCGCGCCCGGACTGTGGGGGTTTCGGTCGGGAAGCCGCCTGGCGGGGTGGAGCCGCGACGTTGCTGTAGGCACTTGGGGGCCACTGAGAAGGACGCAGACTGACGTGCTGCAGCCGGGCCGGGGCCCTTTCAGGTCAGGGACTTACCGGCTGGAGGGAATGCGGGCCTGTTGTGCACATGCTGGGGAGCCCGGAGGAGACACTTAACGGCAACAGGGGGGGATGGGGTGGGGCCAAGTGATACGCACCCCCCCCTCTGGTTTTTCCCCCATGCTGATCAGCGATGTGCGAGGCCTGCGGGGAGGGCGCACGATCAGCACCATTGAGCGGGCCCCAAGCATCTAGCGGGTGAGTGGATGGACACAGAGTACTGCGCAAAGACTTCCCTGATAGTAGTGTTGCAAACCTCTTGTGACTCCTGAGTGAGGCATAGACCTCCATGAGGCAGGGAGAGACACCCGGAAACGGTGCGCTGCAACAGGGGGATGGTGCGCGGTAGAGGGCAGTGGGCCCCCCCCCACCTCTGGTGCATCTGTACTGACCGTGGACCCTGCAGGAGACCAGAGGTACGGCAGTGGGGGTCCGGCGGACGTGCAGCGGGGAGAGGTGGTACCTTGCTGCAGCCGCACCTAGGCGGAAAGGACTGTGGTAGCCCCGGTGCTGACACGTCGTGCCCCAACACTGCTGGAGGAAGAGAGCAGCTACACAGGCAGGCGTGCTAGGTACGGAGCTGTAGCCCTTTGTATCAGAGTGACAACACCTGTGACCACTGATCCAGCTGGTTCCACACCTCTGCGCATGAAGCACGGAGTGAAGCATGGGCAAAACTGACGCAAGGCAACCCAAGATCTCCTTTGAGCAGTGGGGACGGGGACGCTTTGCCCCGCTTTCGGCTACATCTGCCTTTGCTAATTGATCACGCAGAGAACTGCACAAGATGGGCTCACGGCAAGAGAGGCAGTCCCTCTCTGTACCATACTTCCAGCCACCCAGCACCAAAATCGCTGGGAGACGCCGAGCCCCCTGGCGCTACCCTCTGGGATGAGTCCCACTTTCTGCTACACTGTTGGCCATTTTCGGCCCATCTAGGATAGGGAAGATGTCTTTCAGCCTTGTTGGGTGGCTGTAGTGGGTGGGGGTGGGTATGATGGGTGTTGGGTGTTTATATTGTAAGCTTTTTTGGTTTTCTGTCCCCCCTTCTCCCCTCTTTGGCCTCGTATTAGCACATGAAGGGATAAGACACAATTCACGCACACTCCGACCTCTGAGGATTCTCGCAGGGGTATGAATGCTATGAATGTAACAACTCTGAAAGCAGTAACGTGGAATGTGCGCGGACTGAATGACTGCAGAAAGATGCGACTGGTAGCAGCATATCTTAACCGCCATGGAGTGGACATAGGTTTTCTACAGGAGCTGCACTTAACGAACACTAGCTGCACGTGCCTGCGCGCAGGATGGATGGGAGAAAAATTCATAGCTGGGTACTCTAACTACGCCATAATTCTGAGGAAGGGGCTCCCATGGCATACGAGAGCTGTGATATGCGATCCTCAGGGTCGCTATGTTGTGGCGGCGGGGGTGCTTGGCCGTCGCCCGGTCAGGCTATCAGTGTATGGCCCCAACACAGACGATCCTTCCTTCTTCGCAGAGGTTTGGCGACTGGCGGAGTCCCTGGGCCCGACACACTGGGGAGGGGATTTTAATGTGGCTCTCGACCCGGAAAAAGACAGATCAGGCGGACCCCGCAGACCCCACCCGGGGGCAGTAGAACAGCTACAGGTCTTCATGGAGGATCATGATCTGGTAGATGTCTGGCGTCGCCGACATCCCCACAGCAGGGAAGGAACTTGTGTATCGACTGCTGCACCCACGTGGTCTAGAATCGCTTACTGGTTAACGTCGTGCGACATGGACACTTGGGTGTGTAATAGTGCTCATCTCGCTAGGTCCCTCTCAGATCACGCGCCGGCCCTACTAGAATTCACGCTGTCCGACGCTCCTAGCAGAGCATTCACTTGGAGGCTCCTGGCTGGGGCTCACCGAGACCAGGTCTTCCGGGAAGAGATAAGGTTGGCAATCACTGAATATTTCGAAATAAACATGGGATCGGTAGAATCCCCGTCCACGCTGTGGGAGGATTTAAAAAACGTTATCAGAGGCAAGTGTATTGGCAGGGGTCCTGCGAGTTCTTAGGGACAACCTCTGGCGCCTGGAAAAGGAGATAGGGGAACTTGAATCTGAGTACTTTGCCTCCAACCAGCTAGCAATCCTAAGCCGAATCAGGGTCAAGATGGACGAATTTGAAGAAGCAGCACAGAGAGACACTGTCTTTAGGTAAGGAGGCCCAAGCCCGCCAATATGGCGAAGGAGACCGAGCCGGGAAAACCCTGGCGGGACTTCTAAAAAAAAAAACCATGGGCAAATGACTATATCAGTGAGTTACGTGTCGACGAAGATGCCTCAGCCATAGGACAGGAGGCTGTACAAAAAGAAATGCTAGCCTTTTATTCCTCACTGTACGCTGCGGCCCAACTGAGGCACACCCCGATCTGATCTCTTTCCTTGACTCGATCGAATTGGTTTGGCTAAGCGATAGCCACTGTAAGTACCTGGACGAGCCATTCTCTGAAGAGGAGGTGATAGGTGTGATCCGAGCGATGCCCGGGGACAAGGCTCCTGGTTTGGATGGACTCACGCCTGCATTTTATAAGGAGTTTGCACCACTCTTTGTGCTCCATCTCTTCAACATGTATGAGGCGGCACTGGAGCAAGGATTCCTCCCCACCTTCCTTCGAGAGGCACTGATTGTGAGAAAGTGCCCTCTTTCTGCATGGTAGCCCCCACTTTTTGCTAAACTGCTGATGTACTTTGACTGAGTGTGTCCTGGGCTCATGCCAATCAGTTACCCAGGGCCTATGTTCTTTCCCCAAGACTGCAGTGAAAACAAAACCCAATTGGCATTCTGGCCACAGGTCAGCCCCTGGGAAATGGTACCACAGGTACCCAGGGCACTGTGACCAGGGAAGGCCTCTAAGGGCTGCAGCACTTATTGTGCCACCCTGGGAGGTTCTGTACCTTTACACACTCACACTGCCTTTGCAGGCTGCGTGTCTTGGTGCAGAACAAAGTGAAGAGTCAGCATGGCACACATCCCTGTGTGCCATGCCTACAACCCACTGCCCTGGCATAGATCAGTCACCCCTCTAGCTGGGTGCCCAATACCAGTGGTGAGGGAACAGGTGCATGAGCCCTGTTCCCCTACAGTGTCTAAGTCCATTCTTAGACATTGTAAGTGCAGTGCTGCCATTAACAGTATATGGTGCTGGGAGGCTGTCATTATGAACTCCACAGCACCGTAACGGCTACACTGAAAACTGAGAAGTTTGGTATCAAACTTCTCAGCACATTAAACCCACACTGATACCAGTGTGGGATTTAATGAAAAATGCACACAGAGGGCATCTTAGAGATGCCCCCTGAAAAACGACCTACCACTAGTGTCCAGGCTGAGTGGCTGCTTTCAGCTGCCACCAGCAGACATGTTTCTGGACCCCTGGGTCGAGAGCCTGCTGCTCTCGGGGGCCTGAAACAATGCACATCCTGGGACGAGGAGCCAAGCCTCCTCCCCCAGGATGGGCAGGGTCCGCAGAGGGGAAGCTTCAAAGGCTTGCCGCCTTTATGAGCTTCCCCAGGCCACTTGCTGCTTTTAGCAACTGGTCCCCACTGGTTCTGACTCCCACTTTGGGCGGGAGTACCGGCGGGAAAAACAAGTGAGGAAGAGAGGTGTGCCCACCTCTGCCAACTCCACCCCTCAGGTGGGGGAGGCGAGGTGAAGCACAACTCAGTCCCCGCCATCTTGCTGATGGGGGGACCTAGCCAACCAGGGAAAGGTTAATGCCCCCCTCCCACTGGAGGGTGGCATAATAGGGGGTATACCCACCCCAGGGAAGGGACCCATTGGTCCCAACCTTTTACCTACCTGTAATGCCCCTAAATCTAGTATTTAGGGGCACCCCTGAACCTTGCTTCCTCAGACAAGAAACCAGAAGAAGAAAAGAAGAAGGACCGAACAGCCGTGTCGAAGTTAACAAGAGGAGGACGCCCAATGACTTGGCCCCAGCCCTACCGGCCTGTCCCTACCTCGAACCTGTTCCAGCGAAATCCCGGTGTGTCCTGCAGCCAGCAACCTCGAGAAACCCGGAGGACCTGCCTGCCTTCATCTCAAAGACTCTGTTGATTAACAAATCCGGTGTTCAAAGTAGACAGACTACTGCTCCGCAAGGATCCGCGTGTCGGCACCACTCTGCACCTGACACCCACGGCCTGAGTTCGAGTGGCCCAACACCAAGAGGAGGTCTCCCCGGCAATCCTGACCCAAGATCCGGTGATCCCTGACCTGCCTCAAGCCTCCAGACGACGCCTGCAGCCACAAACCGGAAAGACCCCCCCCCAACCGCGACCAGGAGCTGGTAAGAAGATCCGACCCTAAAAGGCACCCCTGCACCCGCCGCCCCACGGCCTTGGGTGGCCCAACCGACGGTGCCTAACCAACCCCCAGCATCCCAACTTACCTCTCTGAGTGGCGGTCGCAACCAGAAGACCTTCGTCCCCGGGCCTGCAGTGTGTTTGCAAACCGGAGACTCCCCATTGAAAGCTACAGGGCCCCCGAAGCCAAAACAGTACACTGCACCCGGCCGCCCCAGTGCCGCTGAGGGTGCATCTTTTGTTCTGGCCTAAACCCCCATTTGCCTTGAGCTTAAGTCCAGGAGCTTTGCTCCTAAAACCCAGTAGCCTCCTCGTCAGCAGCCACCACCCGGAGGCCCCCTATCACTCATCGGATAACATTGGACATCAGCACTCTGCACCCGGCCGCCCTAGTGCCGCTGAGGGTGTAACAAGAGTGCATCCTTGACCCTGGGGGACCCCTGAGTCTAACCCCAGAATACCAACTCCCACAACAAAGTACTTACCTGTTAACCGATAACACTATTTTCCTCCATAGAATAACATTGACTGTTTTTCTATGAAAAGTTTCTAAGTGTGGAGTTGGAAAATCTAAGAAATCCTTTAAAACTGTATCTAAATACCCAAAACGATTTTACTTACCTGTTTACAGGAAATGTCCCAGTGCAGTATCCAGGTATACTGCATTGTGTAAGAAAAGTAATCTGAAAAGTAACTTACATGATATTCTACTAAAAATCCTATACAGAGTATATGTACTGTATTCTGAAAAGCATTGCATTATCAGTAACACCACTGTAATCAAATCAAAGTACATTTACAATTGCAATTCAAACTGTTTACAAACTGCATTACTACTGTAAAGTATTTATTGCTTACCTGTGCTAGGCTTGCTTGGTTCTAGAAAATAAAATAACTAAAAGAATATTTTTATACAAAAACAATTGGTCTGAAGTTCAGTCTTTGAGTGTGTGAATTCATTTGCTGACTGAGTGTGTACAACAAATGCTTAACACTGTCCTCTGATACTGCCTTACTGCTCGACCACACTACCACAAATAGAGAGTGAGGTGCTATCTAACTTTACCTCTGCCTACCTTTGGGGATCCACTGGACTCTGTGCACACTATACCTCACTTTGGTATAGTATATACAGAGCCAGCTTCCTACACTGATCGTAACTGTTCTAAAGCCGGACAAAGACCCCCTGCGGTGCGACTCCTATTGGCCGCTGTCCGATGCCTCTTTTGAGCATTCCTGCTGCACGTTCGCGCGATCGTGCAGCAGGAATGCCCACTAGACACCAGCGATTTTTTTTTTTTTTAAATGTGATTAACTGGTTGCGGGGAGCGGCCCTTAGGCAAGGGTCGCTCCCCGTTGGGGGCAATGTTTTTGGCTGTGTCTGCTCCCCTGGGGGGCAGATCTGGCCATTTTTTTTAAATAAATAATCGGGCCCACTAGACCACCAGGGATTTATTTCTGGGGAGTGGCCCCTTGGGCAAGGGTTGCTCCACTTTGGGGAGCATTATTTAGGCCGTTTCTAACCCCCCCCCCCCCCGGGGGGCAGATCGGCTATTTTTTTAAAAACTTTTGTGCGGCCCACTAGGCCACCAGGGATTTCTGTTATTTTTTGGGGATGTTGGGGAGCAGCCCCTTGGGCAAAGGTTGCTCCCCTTTGGGAAGCATTATTTTAGCCGTTTCTGCACCCCTGGGGGGAAGATCAGCTGATTTTTAAATTTTATTTTGTGTGGCCCACTAGGCCACCAGGGATTTCGGTTTGTTTTTGGATGTTGGGGAGCGGCCCCTTGGGCAAGGGTCGCTCCCCTTTATGGGGTGATTCTTGTGGCCGTTTTTTATGTTTTCAGGCCCCTCTGTACCCAAGGGGGGCAGAAGCCACTAGACACCAGGGTTTTTTAAATGTTGGTGTTGGGGAGTGGCCTCTTGGGCAAGGGTTGCTCCCTTTTTACGGGGTGAATATTTTGGCTGTTTCTGACCCCCTTGGGGGCAGATCAGCCTTATACTCCTAGGCCCACCTAACCCTTAGCTTGGCTGGTGGATTGTGTGGGGACTGTATGTGATTGTTATGTTTTATTTCTCCTTTTTATTCTAGTGCAAAGCTTTTGATTCTTGTTTGCGGTTTCGGCAGTGGTTGTTCTACAGTTTTGCGCAGTTGCATTTATTCGGTAAGAAAAACATTTTTGTTGTGTTTACTCCAAATGAGTATTTATTGTCATGCATGAATGGATTTTTGTAAGTGGTGTCATAATGGCAGCATATTTAGTTAGTGTTTTGAGCATGAAATTCTTTGCAATTTATTTTGTGTTGTCTTATGAGTAATTTTGTTTTCATTTTCTTTTTTAGTGGGATATTGTTGATCCTTACTGTGTCTGTGTAGAGTAGGTGGTGGGGAGTCTAGCTGCTTCTGGCAAGTGAGTGGTATAGTTTTGGAGTAAATAGGTCTTTGTGATAAAGCCACATTTTGTTTATTACTTATTTTACAAAGTGTTTGTTGATGTTGACTTGTTTGACAAGTTACCTTTATTAGTAAGGATTATGGCTAGCCGTAGAATTACTGCTCAGCAGGTGGTTGGTATGCTTTTTAAATCTTCCTCTGAGCAGGATTATGAGACTGACAGTGCATCCGAGGGAGAGGAGGGAGTGCAAGATTCTGGCAGTGAGTTTTCTGTCAACAATGAATCATCTGATGATGAAGCTACTCTCAGTTCGGATGAAGTGCCTGTTTTAGAGGAGGACACTGATGTCTCGATGGTGCAGCAAGAGACATTGGGATTGCAAGGCTTCCTACTGGAAGCGCTGGACTCTGGGTTGATCCAAACTTGGTGCAGCCGGTGTTGCCTGCCTTTAGTGGTGATGCAGGGTGTAGAGTGGATTGTGAAAATCTTTTGCCTATACAGTTTTTTCAGTTGTTTATGGATGATGTATTTTTGTCTGAGATTGTTGAGCAGACTAATTTGTATGCTGAACAGTGTTTGAGGGACAATAGTGCCAGACTTCGGCCCCGCTCTAGAGCTACCCGGTGGACTCCCACAAATCTGGATGAGATGAAGAAGTTTTTGGGTTTGACTTTTTTGATGGGCTTGATAAGGAAGCCGTCCCTGGCTTCATATTGGTCTACCAGTCCCTTGATGGCAACAGCCATATTTCCTGCAATTATGAGTCGTGATCGGTATTTACTTTTGCTTCGGATGCTGCAATTTGTTGAAAATGCTTTGGCTTTGTGTAATATCTACATTTCTCTTTCTCTTGTTTCCTTCTCTCCCTCTCTGTATTCATCATCTTTCTTTCCTTTCTATTCTTTCCCTGTCATTCTATCTTCTAGAATCTTGATCGTCTGTAACTATTCTATTCTATTCCTGCGCTTCGGACTGAAAGGACGCCTCGCTGTGGGTCCAGTTACTTCTACTTCTTTTCCTGTTCCTTGAGAATAAAGAAACCTAAAGACAGCTCCCGTGGATTGTCTTTACTGCCTTCACGTCGCTACATAATTTGGTACCAGGAGTGGGGTAAAATCGGAAAACAGAACTTCCCGTTCCGTTCCTGATCGCCGCCACTCATACAACTTCCTCTGCGACGCTGGCAGTTTACTTCGTTACTTTTGCTGCATTCTGGACCCACAAGCCTCAGGTGTGTCATTTACATTTATTTGTCTTTTCTTCACGGCTCTCTCTCCGCAAGCTTCAAACTGCCGTTTTCACTTGCTCGAGCCAGCGCGTTCTTGACCTCAACTCGCGTCTTGTTTATGACGCTTCGTCTCCTGTATCAGCGTCTCCAAGGCAACCAGCGTCCTCCTGTATCAGCGTTTCCAAAGCAACCTGGGCAGCGCTGCAACATTCTTTCTGCTGCACTCTTCATTGTGACGTCCCTCGAGCAGATTGCTTAACAATATTCTCTGACTCCTCTTTGTGACGTCCATTCAGCTTGACACTGCCTACATTCCTGATTATTAAAGGGGTTCTTTTACTCATTCTAACGCGCCCATTGTGACTCTGCACATTGTAAAGTGCTGTGGGAGTTCCACTCCAGCTGCACTTTCATTATCTTTATCACCATGTCGTCTTCCGACAATGCTTTACATCCTCCTCCATTTCTACCAAAACCAGGGAAACCGGAAATTCTTTGGAAACAGTGGATCCATATTTTTGAAAACTACCTCATTGGAATTGATGGTTCGGAGTACTCTCCAGCGAGACAGAACGCCCTGCTTTACAATCACCTGGGCATTGCTGCACAAAAGATCTTTGATAACTTACCCAATTTTCCACAACCCCCTGGTGATGGCACTTGGAATGTTTATCTCGAAGCTAAAGAAAGACTTAAAAAACAATTTTCTGAAGAACCAAACGTGCTTTTGGAAAGACACAGTTTCTTCAAACGCAAACAAGGCAGCGATGAATCAGTTGAAGAATATGTTGCCGCTCTACGTGTTCTTGCTTCTACCTGCGATTTCTTGAATTCAACGGACATTTGTATCAGAGACCAATTTGTTTTCAACTGCTTTTCGAAGAAAATGCAAGAACGTCTTCTGACTTGTCGTAACCCTTCTCTTTCAGAAGTTGTTGATATTGGGAAGAGTATAGAACGTTCTATCATTTCCTCCCAAGCGTTGTCAGGTCAAGAAGGTCATTCTCCCATATCCTATGTTTCACAAAATTCTGATTTTTCCAATCCTGTTTCTGCCATCAGAGTTAACAAAGAACACGTTAACAAAGATGGGTCTAAACGCTTTTGCTATCGTTGTGGTTCTAAAAATCACATTGGTAATTTTCCTTCTTGCCCTGCCTTAGGAAGAAAATGCACTAAATGTAAGAAGACAGGGCATTTTCAAGAAGTTTGTAGACTACAACGCACTCCTCATACTCCTCATACTGTTAGAATACACAATGTTGAACTACAAGAACCAAACTACAATACCTCTGTCTCTGACTGCGCTAGTAATTTTTCCAATCTTCTTCTCTCCATTGATGAACCTTTGAGTTCTATAGAATTTGAACGTCCCATTTGCCAAGCTTCAATCAACAATAAATCCTTAGATGTCATGGCTGACTCAGGAGCTCCCATTACTGTATTAGCTGACACCACCTTTGATACCTTATGGAATCATTCTATTTCTTTACAAGCTCCTGACATATCTCCCAAAGCCTTTGGTGATAAGGACATTGACCTTCTTGGTTTTTCGTTGGTACTTTGCAAGTTTTAGGAAGGTCAACCCAAACCAAAGTGTACGTGGCAGTCAAAGGCAGAGATTTAGTAGGTTGGAAGGATCTTGCCAAATTGGGTATAATTTTAAAACCAGGTCACAAGAATCCCATTGTTTTAGGAGATCTTCCCCTTCTTTCCATCAACAATGGCATTCCCAATGACACTGATCTTCTCACTTCACTCAAAAACAACTTTCCTTCCGTTTTTAGTAATAACATTGGAACCATCAAAGGTTTTGAGCATGTCATTAGACTAAAAGCTAATGCCACACCTATCACTCACAAGGTTAGACCCGTTCCAATAAATGTGAAACCTGATTTAAAAAAATTATTGGAATCTTTAACTAAAGATGGCATTATTGCCACGACAGATTCCTCAGAATGGGTTTCTCCCATTGTCCTCGCAAAAAAAAAAATGGAGATCTTCGTCTCTGTGTTGATCTCAGATCCTTGAACCGCAATATCATTATCGATTGCCATCCTCTTCCTCATATTCAGGAAATGCTTTCCAACATTGGCCATTCAAAATATTTCTCAACCATTGATCTACACTCAGCCTACCATCAGATAGCCTTGAGTACTGAGTCTCAAGAACTCACCACCTTTGTCACTCCCTTTGGAGCATACAAGTACTTAAGGCTACCTTTTGGTTTGGCATCCGCGGCTTCAGTATTTCAGAAGGCCATGGATGTTCTCTTTAAAGACATTGAACATGTTCAGGCTTTTCAAGATGATATTCTTGTTTTTACTGAAACAAAAGAATCTCATTTAGAAGCCTTACATAAAGTTCTTTCCATTCTCAGTGCCAGAGGTGTTACTATTCAACCAGACAAATGTAAATTTTTAGTTGAACAGATTGATTATTTAGGGCATACTATTACCCCAGAAGGTATTAAACCAAAATTTTGCAATATTGAAGCCATCATTAAAGCTCCTCCTCCTCCAGACAAAGACGCTTTGAGATCCTTTTTGGGTCTATGCGAATACTATGCTCGTTTTGTACCCGACTACTCATCCTACGTTCAACCTCTGAGGTCACTTCTCAAAAAAGGCACTACCTTTGTTTGGACAGATGAAATTAACTCTACATTCACACATATCAAATCTTTGGTCATCAATGCTCCTGCATTAAGCCCTTTTGTTCCAAGTCACCAATGTATTGTTACAGTTGATGCCAGCCTCAAAGGTCTTGGTGCTGTTTTTGGTCAACAAATTCACAACAAAGATCACACTATAGCCTTCGCCTCAAGAAGTTTATCTGATGCTGAAACCAAATACAGCACGATTGAGAGGGAAGCTTTAGCTTGTGTCTGGGCGGTTAACAAATTTAAAACCTACCTTTGGGGCAGCCATTTTATCATCTACACAGATCATAAACCACTTGTCTACCTGTTGCAGGGCGATGGTTTAGGTAAAGCCTCTGCCCGATTGGTACGTATCCTCTCCAAACTTCAAGAATACAACTTTAGCATTAAATACATTCAAGGTGGCAGAAATTTCAGAGCAGATTGCCTTTCTCGTTTACCTTTACCTTCTACTGATGACTCTGTTGACGATTTTGATTGTGTTGTAGCTACCATCGATGCCACTTCTTCATCCAATGGTTTTATCTCCGAGAAAGAATGGCTCGATGCTACTTCCCTTGATCCTACTTTAAAAAAAGTATGTGATTGTATTGTTAAAGGTTGGCCTCCTATTCGCAATTTGTCTCAAGACCTTAAACCTTTTGCACAAATTTCCTCTGAACTATCTCTTGAGAATGATTTATGTATTAGAAATGGCTGTTTTGTTCCTCCTCTTTCTCTAAGAAATAAACTGATTTCCATTGCTCATGATGGACACTTAGGAGTCACAGCCACGTGTAAAAAGCTTAGAGAAAATTATTGGTGGCCCTCTTTGAACTCTCAAGTCTCCGCTTTCGTTGACTTGTGCCCTCAATGCGTTGTTTCTGACAAACATTGGCGAACTACGCAAAATCCTCTTCGCCCTGTTCCTCTGCCCGATGGTCCCTGGGTGAAGGTTGCATTGGATTTTGCCGGTCCATTCAATTTATTACCCACCTCCTCAAGATTTTTATTAGTATTAATTGATTACTACTCCAAATGGATTTATTTTTCATTTGTGGATTCTGCCTCTACCCAATCTGTTTTACAATTCCTTAAAAATGTTTTCTCACTAGAAGGTCCTCCAAGAGAATTAGTCACTGATAACGGTACTCACTTTGTCTCCACTGTCATGAAAGACTTTTTGACAAGTTTTGATATTAAACATTTACAAGTTGCTTTGTATAGTCCCTCTGCCAACGGTTTGGTTGAAAGAGCCAATCGCTTTCTCAAGGAAGGCATTCAGACTGCTCTTTCCTCACATTTAGATTACAAACTGTTCTTAAAAGACAAAGTGAATGCCTACCATAATTCTCCTCATTCTACCACTGGCTACACTCCTTTTGAATTGTTGAGGGTAGGAAATGTCGTTCCAAACTTCTACCTTCTTGGTTGGAGCAACATTTTGGTTTCCATGGCACATCCAATCTCAATAGAGATTCTATTATACGACACACAGTTTCCTCAGCACAAGATAAACAAAAATTTCACTATGACAATCTTAAACATGTTCATGACAAAGAATTTACAGTTGGTGCTTGGGTTCTTGTCAAGAAACCATTTGGTGTTAGAAAAGGGATTCTTCATTCTCTTCTCCTTGTAAAATCGAAAAGGTCAGTCTCAGTGCTTGTTATTTGCAGGATATGGGGTGGTGGAACAAGGGAAGACTTGTACCTATATCTGATTTGCAAGCTGACATTCACAAGAAAACAGCTGTACCATGTTTCTCTGATGATTCTATTTTATTTGAGAATACTACCGTACCACTTGCTGAAACAACTAAATCCAATGTTCATTTCAATGTTTCTAATACTTCTTCTTCCGTTGCTATTGCTCCTACATCTGTTTCTTCTGTATCACCATCTAGAAGGATTTGCAGGTTGCCTGTACGTTATAAAGATTTTATTATGACATAACTTGTTTGTTAGAAAGGGAGATGTTGTAATATCTACATTTCTCTTTCTCTTGTTTCCTTCTCTCCCTCTCTGTATTCATCATCTTTCTTTCCTTTCTATTCTTTCCCTGTCATTCTATCTTCTAGAATCTTGATCGTCTGTAACTATTCTATTCTATTCCTGCGCTTCGGACTGAAAGGACGCCCTCGCTGTGGGTCCAGTTACTTCTACTTCTTTTCCTGTTCCTTGAGAATAAAGAAACCTAAAGACAGCTCCCGTGGATTGTCTTTACTGCCTTCACGTCGCTACACTTTGCCACGAGATCACCCTGACTGTGACCGTCTTTTTAAGATTCGGCCTGTTCTTGATCACTTTGTAGATCGATTTTCTGAGATCTAAACTCCAGGGAAAAATAGCTGTTGATGAGTTTTTGGTCCTGTTCAAGGGCCGTTTGGTTTTTAGGCAGTACATTCCTAGCAAGAGGGCACGATATGGAATTAAGATGTATATGTTGTCTGAGAGTAGGACAGGATAGGTCTATAATTTCCGGGTGTACACTGGTAGGGATTCCACTATTGACCCCCCCTGGTTGTCCGTCCACTTTTGGAGTTTCAGAGAAAATTGTGTGGGAACTTGCTAGAGGACTGTTTAACTCTGCTAGTCAAACGCCACTGCACTATGTAAAGAGTAAAATGATACCTCACTTGTGTGGGTGTCCAATGCAGAATTGGCTAAAAACGTATTTAAAAAAAAAAATGTAGTGCTTAGAATTAGCGGTGCTATACCCTTAATCACTATGTTTTTGGCTCTTCCCAGTCACAGGCCCTTGCCCCACCCACACAAGTGAGGTATCATTTTACTCGGGAGACTGAGGGGAACGCTGTGGGGTAGGACATTTGTGGCCGCACAGTGATTCCACACAAAAATATGTGGAAAATGTGTTTTTTTTATTCCCCTGCTAAATTTGAGTTTTGCAGGGGATTCTGGGTAGGAAAACGTTGGGGGATCCACGCAAGTTATACCTCGGTGGACTCCCCAGGGTGTCTAGTTTTCAGAAATGTGTGGGTTTGGTAGTTTCCCAAGATGCCGCCGATGCCGGGGCCAAAAACCCAGGTGACCCCCCCTTGCAAAACCAGGTTGTTTTGTGATAGGTAATTTTGATGTCTCCTTAATACGTTTTGGGCCCTTGCCTGTCGCGGGTACTTGGCCCACCCACGCGAGTGAGGTACCATTTTTATTGGGAGACCTGGGGGAACGCTGGGTGGTAGGAAATTTGTGTCAGCCCGGTGATCCCACAACTTTCCCACACAGAACTTTGAGAAAAATGTGATTTTTTCAGCTAAATTTGAGGTTTGTAGGGGATTCTGGGTAGGAAAATGTTGGGGGGGTCCACGCAAGTCATACCTTGCTGAACTCCCCAGGGTGTCTAGTTTTCAGAAAGTGTGGGTTTGGTAGGTTTCCTTAGATGGCCGCCGAGCCCGGGGCCAAAAACCCAGGTTGCCCCCCCTTGCAAAACCAGGTTGTTTTGTGATGGGTAATTTTGATGTCTCCTCAATACGTTTTGGGCCCTTGCCTGTCACGGGTACTTGGCCCACCCATGCGAGTGAGGTGCCATTTTTATCGGGAGACCTGGGGGAATGCTGGGTGGTAGGAAATTTGTGGATCCACGCAGAGTCCAGAACTTTCCATCACAGAAATATGAGGGCAATGTGTTTTTTTTTTTTTGTTTTTTTTTTTTTACAAAGTTTGAGGTATGCAAAGGATTGTGGGTAACAGAACCTGGTGAGAGCCAGACAAGTCACCCCATCTTTGATTCCCTTGGGTGTCTAGTCTTCAAAAATGTATAGGTTTCCCTAGGTTTCCCTAGGTGCCAGCAGAGCTAGGGTTCAAAATCCACAGCTAGGCACTGTGTAAAAATGTGGTGTGTCCACGTTGCGTTTTGGGCCGTTTTGAAAAGGTTGAAAGCACAAAAAATAGCAAAAATAGGCTATGTCCCAGTAAAATGCTAAAACTGTGTAAAAAATGTTGGTTTTCTGACAAAAGTCTGTCAGTCCCTGAAAACTGGGAAGATGGTGATTTCAGCACCACGAACCCTTTGTTGATACCATTTGCGGGGGCAAAACCAGACACTTTCATTTGCAGCACTTTTTCCCAAATTTTCCCCAAAAAACAAACTTTAGCTGTATTTTGGCTAATTTCTGGGTCCCCTCCAGGGGAATCCACAAACCCTGGTTACCTTTAGAATCCCCATAATGTTGGAAGAAAAGGACCCAAATTTGGCGTGGATACCTTATGTGGTCAAAAAGTTACAGGGGCCTAAGCGCGAACTACCCCAAATAGCCAAAAAAGGCTTAGCACAGGGGTGGAAAGGCCTAGCAGCGAAGGGGTTAAAAGGACTGGGACTGTTGCATCAGTTGGTCTTCTGGGTTTTCTGACCTGATGTTGGAAATGCTTGGCAGGGGTCAAGAGAATCAGGGAGCGCACCATGGCTCTACTGTCCTCAATCGCTTCAAACAAGAGCCGTCATAAGGCATACCCATGAGAGAAGCTTTTACATTTTCACAAAATCCAGTGGAACACATCCATATGTGGCAGTGCAGCACAACAATGGTGCCAAAAGCTCATCCCAGGCAACCAGTAGTACGAAAGCCAACACAAATCATGTATTTTACTGCGTCTTAACCATCATGACTTGTGTGAGCCAGTTAGGCCATAATGTCTTCCACGACCACTGGCAAGATGTTGCTGACCTTATTCCAGATGGGATTTGGACAGTGACACAAAGACTGTATTGACCAATCTCATTGCCATGCTCGCCGAGGAGAACATTTGTTTTCCAAATGCATCAATCTTTTTTGACTCCCTATCCGAAGGAGTCATGAGGAATGAACTGGGGTTCACCTTACTGGTTGATGTCTGGCCCACCAGGCTCTCTGGGTAGGGTGTTTAGTGAGAAAATCAAGAGTCGCCAGGTGCTGGTCTTTGATGCCTGCACACCTACCTGTTCACCAACGGGCAAGAATAGGGCTTTGACCAAGTTCTCATCAAGGTATCAAAGAGGGCCTTGTTGAGGGGAAGTAAGGGGTTCATAAGATCATTAGTCTTGATCTAGACTAAAGGCAGCTTTAATTCCAGGCCCTTAGCTATCCGGCAGACTACTACTGCAAATGATGCACTCTTATGTTGGTGGTCCAAGTGGTGAGTACAACCCAGTATAAGTAGCTGTATCAAGCCCACTGGCTTCTCTTAAGCCCATGTAAAAATTGTCATCATAATATTGGGTAGAGGTATCACCATCTCAGTCTTCTCCATCATTATTGCCCTCTGATGGTGCACCTTGGCCAGAGTCAGAGCCAACATGATAATGGAGCCTCTGCTGATGCGTCTGCCATGGCAGAGGCACTAGTACAAAGTCAGGCTGTTTGATGACCAGTTGCACTTAGGTATTTTATAGCACATCAGTCAAGATCAGGCTGAAGTCTAACTGGTGTCAGACATCAGTATCGGCACCGGATCCTCTTCTGGCACCGGTGGTGCTGACATAGGCAGTTATGAGGAACAGCCCAGTGCAGGTCCTGGAGCCACTGTAGATATATGGACAAGAGTGGTAAGGGACACAAAACAGGTCCTAGGGGCCAGATCGCTCCGGGATAGATGGTGCCGGGATGGACCTGCTGGCAGGAATCCAACTGGAGGGCCCTATGGTTCCCTGGGGCACAAAAGTGCTGCAGAGGGAACCATTAGTGCTCCAAAAATCTCCAGTATGGCCTCTCTGAAGGCCTTTTTCTACTGTGGTGTTGCAAATGATCTGGGAAACTCTGGGTGCACCAGGATCAATTGGAGAATCAGCTCAGTGACCATGGACCCCGAAGGAATCCAACGGACTTCATGACGTCTTCACACTTCCTCTTTGGATATAGAGTAGCAGGATGAGGTTGAATTACGCTTCATTTTTTTGTGTTTGGGCTTCAATTTGAACTTACCGGACGACTTTGACCATGAAGTAGACCCTTCAAGGTAACAACCTTAGGAGCAGAACAGAGTCCCCGCTTGTGATCTCGAGTGGGTCTTATGCGAGGGCCACAACTTCATATGTTTGCCAATGTACAACCTTGCTTTTCGATCCTCTATTGCTTGTGCGGGTCCATGTACAGCATTGGTTTCCAACTGTCACAGCATGGTTTGAAACCTGTAGTTTTAGGAGAATAGATTCTTCCCATGTACACTGGGTTTTGTTATAGGAGTCATCAGGAGGCCGACAAATTTGGGAGCGGAGCTGCAGATCTGCATCACACGTCGCCGAAAGAAACTGAAGCCAGCATGCTGAGGTGGAGCTTATATGTGGCTCCACCTTGTCACTTATAGGGCCGCATGAAGCCAGCAAGGTGTGACCTAGCGGTGCGCAGTAGAATTGCTGGAAAAAGTTTCTAGATCCAGACGGTCACCTGGGGAGTATTCAAAGGTGAGGAATCTGCAGTTAGACATTTCCATCAGAAGCATCTGCCCTCGCACTGAGGGAGCCTATGAGATCAGCTGCTACTGGGAAGATTCCACTTCACTGCTTCCAACATCACAGATGATCTGCTTCCCAACATAGGGGGTTCTGGACCCCCACACCGCCCAGTCTTTTGGAATAATGGACAGCGGTACTTTCTGACAAAATCGGAATGCAGCTCACTAAAATGGAACAGGGAAACACCTTCACTGCAGGATAGACTGTTCACATTTATGCATTAGATCTGCTCCAACGCCAGCCAAAGGCTCTGTACCATCATATCACCCAGATCAACACCCCAACCCAGAGAGACGCCCATGACCACGGAAAACACTTCTTATAGAGGGCTGAAATGGTGACCCACCAAATGGCTGGTGGAGGTCTAGCCACCATAACGGATCTAGATGAACAACAGTGAGATCAGAACCTTACCCGTGAGGCTCTCCAGATGCTGGAGCATCTGTGACCTCAGACAGCACTGAAGGACAGTCATCCACCATCTGGCACCAATATCATGCACAAACCCAAGAGGGCGAGCAGACACAAAAATAGTAGAAAAGGGATCGAAGCAGGAGTAAGAAATAACAGACTCATCTCATGAATATCTGTGAACCTCTGAAGAGGAAAATAAATAGTCATGCTGGTTGAGTCCAGTGTCACCCCTATGAAGGTAAGCCTCTGTGTAGGAGAATGGTGGGACCTTTGAACTTTGATGGGAGAGTCAAGTCAATCGATTTTAGACCCTGTTCTTCTTGGGGACGAAAGAGTAAAGGAAATAGAATCATGTGCACCTTGCTTACAGGTGTGCCAACTCTATGGTTCTTTGTTCTGGCAGGAGTGGTATGGCAGTAAGGTGTACAGGAGAATAGAGCTCCACCAGAGACAAAACGCAACTCGGGGTGGGGAACAGATCTAACCAAGGCTCTGCTCATTACTGAAAGAAACCTCTCACCACCGCTGGATGGAAATGCCATTCATGATCACCTAAGCATCTTCGGCTGAGTTTGTCTGCTCTAGCGTTCAGAGAGCCCATCTGCTGTTGAACCGCTAGGGAAATGCCCTGAAATTCCAGCCATGTCCAGAGATGCTGGGACTCTTGAC
Source organism: Calotriton arnoldi (assembly GCA_963921515.1). Taxonomy (NCBI): domain Eukaryota; kingdom Metazoa; phylum Chordata; class Amphibia; order Caudata; family Salamandridae; genus Calotriton; species Calotriton arnoldi. The sequence continues at coordinate 883,577 of CAWUFW010000867.1, forward strand.
AAAGGGTTCACAACCCCACCCCGTCCTGTTTGTTGCAATACCACATGGCGGTGGTGTTGTCCGTGAACACCTGCACCAGTCTTCCCTTGATCGAAGGAAGAAAGGATTTCAATGGCAAGCGAATCGCCCAGCGCTCCAACAAGTTGATGTGGAGCGTGGACTCTTCCGGAGATCAGAGTCCTATGATCTCCACCTCTTCCAGATGCCCACCTCAGCTCAGTAGTGACGCGTCTGTCACCACAGTCAGTTCTGGTTGGGGAAGGGAGAGGGGTCTGCTACTGACAAAATTGTTGCTCGTTAGACACCACTGCAGATCTTTTGCTGTTCCCTCAGATCTGGACCATGTCGGAGAGATTCCCCAGATGCTGGGCGCACTGGGGCTTCAGGTCCCACTACAGATCCCGAATATGCCATCGGGCATGAGTAACCAGCAGGATGCAGGAGACCCTGAAGCCCAACAGCCTCGGAGTCAGTCTCACCAAAATCCAGGATAGAAGCTGAGGCATAGGAATCATAGCCTTAATATCCTGGGCTCACTGTTTGGGAGGATAGACCCGAAACTGCAGTGTCCAGAAAGGCTCAGATGAAAGGAAGCGTCTGATAGGGAGTCATGTGCAGCTTCGGCATGTTGATAGTGAACCCATCAAGTGCAGGAGGTTCGCTGTAGTCTGAAGGTGGGAGGAGACTGCCTGGGCGAGCCCGTCTTCCACAGCCAATCATCAAGGTAGGGGAAGACTGGAACCCTCGAGCTCCACAGATGAGCTGCAACCGCCATCAATTTCGTGTACACCCGAGGAGCACTGAAAAGGCTGAAAGGGAGCACACCACACAAAGTGTTTTTGGCCCTCCTGAACCACAGGTAATGTCCGTGGGCAGGCAGGAAGGGGATGTGGAAATATGCGTCCTGCAAGTCCAACGCTACCATCCAGTCTCCTGTGTCAAGGGCAGACAGAACTTGAGCGAGTGTGAGCATTTTGAACTTCTCCATTTTCAAGAAGAGGTTGAGAAGGTACAGGAATTGGGTAGAACTAAGTCCTCCGTCCTGCTTTGCACCAGAATAGTGTTAATAACAACCATGACCTACTTCTGATGCAGGCACCCTCTCTATGGCTCCCTTGGCCAAGAAAGTCTGCACTTCTTAAAGCTGCATGGAGAGATGGTCCTACATCAGCAGATTGTGAGTAGGTGGCGGGGAAGTCACAAAGAGGAGGGAGTACACCCTCTGGACATATCGTGCCTCCCACTATAATGGTCGGAGGGCAAACTAAAGAGACTTGGAGGCAGAGGCTTCCAGGAAGAGGGGGGGGGGAATACTCACTCGACCACTGGCCATCTGTCCCATATTGTCTATGGGACCCACGTCCTCAGCCACGGAAAACTGGGAAGCCTGTTGGCCGTGGAGGCTGGGAAGGAATGGGCGCGGCTGGAGACCCCTTCCATGGCCACGAAAGGGGCAGCAGACAGATTGGAGTTGGCGAGAGGTCATAGTCATGCCCAAGAACATGAAACCAAATAACCACCCTGAAAGGGGGGAAGAATGCCACCTGCCCCTAATACTGTAAAGCGGAAGTATCTCGCTTATAAACTAGAGATTTGAATAATGGGCATGGATCGAGAATTCAAAAAGTACACCTCACATCACTGTATGCATTTTTTCAATTTATTAAATATTCCTTTGGGTGTCATATCAAAAATATATTATAGTTTGTAACACAATATATATATATATATATATATATATATATATATATATATATATATATATATATAATACACATGTATTTCATTTATGCTTTTATTCTCTGTTTTTCATCTTTTTTTCTCTTTCTCGCTCCCCCCTTACCATTCATAACTATCACTCACACCTCATCCACAACTCTGTCATTCAACTGTACTCATGCAACTGACAGAATAGAAACCAAAAGCAAGCCAAATTAGGTATGTGAAAAAACAGGAATAGCAGCAAGATGTTTCATCTCAGAGTTGGATCCATAAAGAAGAGATACCCTTTGCAAACTCATCAGAAAGAACCTTCAGCATTACAATTGTTTCTTAACATCATTACAATTATATGTTAGCTCATTTGAACATTGATGGAAGGGTTTCCATATGCTGCACCACTCGAAGTGTTCAATTATTCCTGTCACGCAATATATCTGTGCCTTTGACGCGCGATTCAGTAAGGGCCAAATCGAGGCCAAGACCTTCCTCAGGGTACACTGATTGGATTAGGTTTACATATCAGGGTTAGGGGGAGAGAAGCGAGAGCACAACACAATATTTTCCGCAAATGATCCTAGAAACATAAAAACATGGGTATAAGCAAACTATTCTCGATCCAAGGACACAAATTACATATACAAAGTACGAGAGCATGCTCAGTAAGCCACACCACTAGATCTAAAGATATAAATTCGGAGGTGTGGAGGTGTATTTCCCATCAGTCACCGAAAAAGTACCCAAAATCAGACCATCCTTGTGAAGTTATCCAGAGAATGGATACTAGTCCTAGTGCTCACGAAAGATTTGGGATACTGTGTGATCCACACAGCAAACCCACACCTGTGAAGAGAACATAAAACTAAAATATAGTAAATAATAAATAATTTCTACAGGAAAGTATCTAAAAAAGTATGCTGTTTATAGTCTGGATATGAGCATAATGGATGACGGAAGGACCTCCTTAACATCAAGTGGATAGAAAAAGTGAAAAGTGGGAGGGTACGAAAGGTCAAACACTCACAAATCCTCTCCCAGGGCCAAGGATAGAGGAAGGAGCCAATAAAATGATTCAGAGAATGCTCGAATGGCACTCAAATCACATCAATATCCTATAGATGAGGTGACAAGAAACAAAGGACTGACCAACAGGATAGCATTCAGTTTCCTCTTTCAAAAAGCGAGAATAGAACAAGAAAATACTACCTCCCAAAATCATGTTCCAGTAGGTAGAGTTAGTTCACAAAAAACAGTCAGATCTCCTTATTTTCTGGATGATTCTCGGAGTTATAAAGTATTAGGGGACACCTGTAGATGGAAGAAAAGGAGTAGACAACACTCTCAATGAGTAAGATGAGTAGTTTATATGGATCCTATATTTGAGTCCTGCAGGAAACGCTGCTAGCTGTTTGTCGCTGACACAGTAAAAATGAACCAATAACTAGAGATCTGGGGTACCATAAAATGAAGTAAACTATAGGCCCATCCTAAATAACAAAAATTATAGGTGTCCCACCAAGAAAAACTGGCCCCATTATATGCCGAATTCTCCGTGACCAAGCGGGAGGTATGCTCACACAATACAAACCACCTGGATAAAAGAATAGAGAAATGCGGGAAGGATTAGTTACTTACCTGTAATCCTAGTTCTCATCCAGGGGTATACTCATCATAGTCATAATCTATGAATAATCCCCGCCCACGTGCGGGATCCCGGAGTATATAGAAAATATATATATATATATATATATATATATATATAAATATATATATACACATATGTGAAACATATACATGCAGCCTAAAAAAGTTTCCAACATGGCAGAACTGCCGAAATTACATAGGTTTGCATTGCAAGACAAATACTCTCCTAACCCATAAGGAAAAGAGTACATTCACAGAATAATTGTGATATACCAATGCTTTATTGCCACAAGGAAAAACTTGTAATTGCAGGCATTCGCCTGTAGGCTGCATTGCAGAGTAATAATGAAAACAAGACAAAAAAACTGGCACCTTGCCTCTAAGGCTTCCAAGGGTTAGGGTACCGTGCCTTTAAGGCCTGCCAGAGACCCTCTGCTCCCATCATGCACCACAGGTGACAGTTAGGTCAGTTCTTTTGACGGTGTATAATGTAGAGACACCTGAGTAGAGGATGCAATAACATAGAAGAACTCCAGTGATGCTCGTCCGGGGAGGAGGGAGGGTCGCTTATGACTATGATGAGTATACCCCTGGTTGAGAACTAGGATTACAGGTAAGTAACTAATCCTTCTCATCCAGGGGATACTCATCAATAGTCATAATCTATGAATAGAGTAGCAAGCCCATACCCAGTACCTTGCGGACGAGCAACGGAGTATACAGAACATTACATTCAAATTGCAATCATACAAACAAATTCCTCAAAGAGGCCTGCCCCACCTGGGCATCGGCCTGTGCATCAGAATCTAGACAGTAATGACGTGTGAAGGTATGAACCGACCGCCATGTGGCTGCCTTACAGATTTCAGACATTGGCACATTGCGAAGGAGAGCTGTGGTAGAGGCTTTCCCTCTGGTAGAGTGCGCTTTAGGTCTGCCTGGTAAGGTCTTGTTAGCTAACTGGTAGGATAAAGCTATACAAGAGACAATCCATCGAGAGATGGATCTTTTAGATGCAGCTAGACCGGTGTTAGTAGAACCGTAGTTAATAAAAAGCCGGTCAGACTTCCTAAGTGTGTGAGTTTTGTCAAGGTAAAACTTCAGCACTCTCCGGAGATCTAAAGAGTGTAATGATCTCTCGGGGGAGTTAAAGGTTTAGGAAAGAAGGTGGGCAGCGTAATAACCTGATTGATGTGAAAATCCGAGACCACCTTCGGGAGGAAGCTCGGATGTGTACGTAGCACCACCCTATTGGCATGAAAAACAGTATAAGGTGCCTTACAGCACAGGGCCTGAATCTCACTCACCCTGCGTGCAGAAGTGATGGCTACCAAATAAGCAGCCTTCCAGGTCAAATGCTGCAACGACGCCTTATGAATAGGCTCGAAAGGAGCACCCATAAGTTTCGTAAGCACAATGTTAAGTTCCCAGGGAGGAGAGGGAGATCTCACTGGGGGGTAAACCTTCCTGAGACCCTCTAGAAAATCCTTTACCACTGGCATCTGAAAGAATGAACCCTGGGTCGGGGACTTCCTGTAAGCTGTTATAGCAGCTAGGTGAACCCTGATGGAGGGATATTGCAGGCCTGACTTTGCAAAGTATAACAAGTAGGGAAGAATCACTTGCTCCTGACCTTTAGTCGGATCAAACTGGTTGTCCTTGCACCACAGGTAGAATCTCTTCCACTTGAAAGCATAAGATTTCCTAGTGGAGGGTCTCTTTGCTTCCTTGAGAATAGACATACAATCAGCAGGAAGGTCTAAGTGTCCATACTGGATGACTTCAGGAGCCATGCAGTCAAACGCAGGGACGAGAGGTTGGGATAAAATACTCGCCCCTCGTTCTTGGTCAACAGGTCCGGTCGACAGGGAAGCCTCCGGTGTGGGACTTCGGACAGCTGCAGGAGATCCGGATACCACCACTGGAGCGGCCACTCTGGTGCTATCAGGATCATTCTGGCATTGGTCCTGTAAAACTTCTGTATGACCGCAGGGATCAGAGGGAGAGGTGGAAAAGCGTACAGCAATGTCTGCGACCATCCTATCAAAAGTGCATTCCCCCGTGATCCTTGTTGAGGGAATCTGGACGCGAAGACGGGGCATTTCGTATTTGCCGCGTCTGCAAACAGGTCGATGTCTGGCACTCCCCATTGTCGAAAAATGTCTTGAGCGACTTCTTCGTTTAACACCCAGTCGTGTGCTTCTACGAAGTCTCTGCTGAGAACATCTGCCTGCACGTTCAAGGTTCCTGGAAGGTGAACGGCTACGATCGTGAGACTCCTCGCCAGAAGCCACTTCCATATGGTCTGTGACTCCAGAGACAGGACCCGTGACCTGGTGCCTCCCTGCTTGTTCAGATAGTACATTGTTGTTGTGTTGTCTGTCTGAATCTGAATGGAGCTGGACTGTAGGGACGGGTACAGCGACTTGAGAGCCAGATGGACTGCCCTTAGCTCCAAGAAGTTGATGTGATAACTTTTCTCTGTCTCGGACCAGAGACCTTGTATCTGAAGCTGGCCCATGTGCGCTCCCCAACCCTGCAGTGAGGCATCTGTAACTACAGTCTGTGTCGGAGGTACCTGGTGAAAGGGGACCCCTTGCAGAAGGTGAGAACGTTTCATCCACCATTTGATGGAGTCCCTGGCCGCCTGAGGAAGAGAGACACGATCTTCCCAACGGCCTGAGTGCTGAGTCCATTGATCTTCGAGGGACTGCTGTAGAGGCCGCATGTAAAGCCTGGCATTTGGCACAATGAAGATGCATGAGGCCATCGATCCCAGCAGTGATGACACCTGCCTTGCTGTGGGATGTATAGTGCTGAGAAGCGCACGGCACTTGATCAACATTGAGGACAACCTCTCCTCCGAAGGACACACGCTTGCCGTTGCGGTGTCTAGGGATGCGCCCAGATAATGTATTTTCTGCGTGGGGTTGAGAACTGACTTCTTGTAGTTGACTTGCAACCCCAGTGAGTGAAGCAGGTTGAGACAGTAAGTGAGATGGCTCTGGAGTAGAGAAGGTGTTGAACTCTTCAGGAGCCAGTCGTCTAGGTAGGGGTAGACGAAGATTTTCCTCTTGCAGAGGAAAGCGGCTACCACCGCCATGCACTTGGAGAACGTCCGGGGAGCGGATTTGAGTCCGAATGGAAGTACTCGGTACTGATAGTGCTGACGAGACACCTGGAACCTGAGGAACTTGCGATGTTTCACTGAAACAGGAATGTGAAAGTAGGCGTCCTGCAGGTCGATGGCACACATCCAGTCTCCCAGATGAAGATGTGGGAAAATCTGGTGCAGGGCTAGCATCCGAAATCTTTCTTTTCTTATAAACCTGTTCAGCAGGCGCAGGTCGAGGATAGGCCTGTACTCTTTGGCTACTCCTCGTTTTTGGACCAGAAAGTACCGTGAGTATACCCCTTGATTTCGCTGGTGAGGTGGGACCTCTTCTATAGCCTTTTGGAGAGGAGGGTACACACTTCGCCCTGTAACAATACATTGTGTTGAGGAAGGCACGTCAAATGAGGGGCAACTTGCGGAGGAGGGGTCTTGAACCTCAGCAAGTAACCATGCTGTACAATATTCAGCACCCATCTGTCTTTTGTTATTGTTTCCCACTCTTCCAGGTGAAAGACGATACTCCCTCCTACCGGAGTGGCAAACGGGTGCGGAGGAAGCAATGTCTCACTGTTTTGGAGGCTGCTTGGAGGAGGACTGCTGTTGCTTATTGTTCCCTCTGCCCCTGCCAGGACGCTTGTTCTGGTATTGGAACTTTTGTTGGTTTTGGGAGGACCATTGAGGGGTTTGAACCCTCTGTTGGAAGGGTCGCTTGTCGTTCTGACGGAAGCGTTTTCGAAACTCCTTCCGCTTCTCCAGTCCAACTGCTTTGACTGTGTCTAGCTCGGCCTTCATCTTTGTCATCTCCTCATCAGCATGAGAACCGAATAAGGAGGAGCCGTTGAAAGGAAGGTTTAGGATCTTCTTCTGGGCGTCCGGTTTTAGACCTGTGAGGCGCAACCACGCTGAGCGCCGTGAACAGATGACCTGTGAATAGCCGTGTGCGGCGAGATCTGAGGCGTCAGCCGCCGCGCTGATGATTTGATTGGCTACTAAGCCGCCCTCTTGCAAGATTTCATGGAAGTCTTGTCGATCTTCTTTGGGAAGCTTGTCGGTAAACCGAACAGGGAGTCCCAAAGAGACCTATCATAGCGCCCAAGAAGGGCTGAAGCACTTGCAATCTTCATCGATGATGCCGAAGTATTGCACATCTTCCTGCCATAAGAGTCCATTTGTTTACTGTCATTTTCTGGAGGAACAGAAGCGGATGAGGCTGCGGAGTGCGCTTTCCTGGCGGCTGCCACAATGATTGAATCCGCCGGAGGATCAGACCTAAGGAACAAGGGATCCTGGTCTGGAGCTTTGTATTTCTTTGCAATCCTCGACGGGACTGATCCCACTGTGGCTGGAGTAAGGAACGTGGTCATAGCTGGTTCTAAAAAACCTGGCACCAGAGGTAGCAGCGGTCTGGGAGCTGTACGATGGTGCAATGTCTCGAAAATGATCGATGTAGGGATCACAGGAGTACATAAACTGATGTTTAGTTTATTAGCTCCTCTGCCCAGTACGTCAGAGAAAGTCCCAATGTCATCAATAGGAGACACCCTTGAAGGTGGTGTAGATGAGAAAGTTGGCGAGTAGTGCCGAATGGAAGACGAAGAACAGGTAGAAGATGCTCTGCGCCTCCTCTTATGTGGATGATCGTGCGAGCTGTGACGACCTCCTGACCGAGATCGGCGTGTAGAAGGCGACCTTGGTCTTCTGGAAGGCGACTTAGAAAGTCTCGTTGCGTATGAACGCGAGTGGTCCGAGCCCGGACCTCTGCGGGCACCTGTTCCGACACCCTGCAGCCAGCGAGGGGACAGGCCGCAAAGATTCTTTTCAGCAACTGTAGGAGATTTCTCTGGTGAAATCTGTACAATATTCAGCCCTGGAGATGACTGCCTTGACGTCGAACGGGATCTCGACGTCGACAAGGTCTGCGTCACCCTCGTCGTCGATCTGTGCCCTGATCTTGATCTCGACGTCGACCGCCCACGTCGATGGGGGGACTTTGACGTCGACTGTCGGCGTCGACGGGGAGACTTCGACGTCGCCCTTGACGCTGCCGCCGATCTCCTCGATGGCGAATGATCCGTTACAGGTCTCGACGTCGACCGCCCACGTCGATGGGGGGGCCCTGATGTCGCCTGACGGAGCCGATGGGGGGATCTCGACGTCGCCCTTCTCGATGACGTCGACCTCCTCGATGTCGAATGATGGGACCTCGACGATGCTCTCGACGTCGGTACGTCCTCTCGCGTCATGACCTTCGACGGCGACTCTCTCAACGTCGACCCCCTTGAGGGTGGCGGAGAATGCCTCGACGTCGGTATGTCCCCTCGCGGCATGGTCTTCGCCGGCGAGTCTCTCAACGCCGATCCCCTCGAGGTTGGCGGAGTGTGCCTCGACGTCGACGGAGTTTTGGACAGTCTCTCAGTACCCACAGCCTTCGAGCCTGAAGTGCTGAGCGCCGACTTACTTGGCTTGTCCCTTGACGTTGAAGAATGCCTCGGCCTCTTCGACGGCGATCTCGACGGCGAACATTCAGGCACCTGCTTCTTCCTGGACTCAGGAGAGGTGGAGCGATGCCGTTTTCGGTGTTTACTTGAAGAGGGAGCTCTATGATCTCTATCCCTCTCCAGTAGGGCATGAAGCTTGATGCGTTCTCTGTCGCGCTGAGTCCTCTTCGAAAACTTCTGGCAATGATAACACTGGTCAGGATTGTGTGAAGATGGAAGGCACACAATACACACCGAGTGTGGATCTGACAGTGCCATCTTCTTGCTACAGGAAGGACATTTCTGAAATAAAGCAGGCATTCTGACTGGAAAGATTTTGGGGAAAAAAAATGCCATAAACCAGTAGAATATACCTCTAGGTATCAGAAACTGTCGAAATTTCCAAGGAAATATCAAAAAATTATCTTTCAGTCAAAAAACTGAAGAGCTCAAACTCCAGGATCCTCACAGAAGGAGCCGGAAAAAAGAACTGACCTAACTGTCACCTGTGGTGCATGATGGGAGCAGAGGGTCTCTGGCAGGCCTTAAAGGCACGGTACCCTAACCCTTGGAAGCCTTAAAGGCAAGGTGCCAGTTTTTTTGTCTTGTTTTCATTATTACTCTGCAATGCAGCCTACAGGCGAATGCCTGCAAATACAAGTTTTTCCTTGTGGCAATAAAGCATTGGTATATCACAATTATTCTGTGAATGTACTCTTTTCCTTATGGGTTAGGAGAGTATTTGTCTTACAATGCAAACCTATGTAATTTCGGCAGTTCTGCCATGTTGGAAACTTTTTTAGGCTGCATGTATATGTTTCACATATGTGTATATATATATTTATATATATATATATATATATATATTTTCTATATACTCCGGGATCCCGCACGTGGGCGGGGATTATTCATAGATTATGACTATTGATGAGTATCCCCTGGATGAGAACTGCTCACGAGAGTAGTTAAAGAGAGCCATACTGGAAAAACTCACCTGCAATTCAGAGCCCGTCATATATTGTTCCTCTAAGTCACACTGGACAAATGAGCCTGCGGAGTTTGAATTTGCGGTATTGCCGGCAACGGTGTCATGGCGGGGAGCAACGCCACACAAGGTTCCATGGAGCCGAAAAAAAGGATATCCGCCCGATCACGTGATCATGAAGAAGTAGGAAGTTGGACAACTAGAGCGTAGCGCTCTATAGGTAGATCGCGAAGATGGGCGAGCGCCATACTGGAAAGGAATAGGTATGCATAGAATCCAGACTACATGATACCTCCAAAACGGAGGGAGAAGTAAAAAAAGGGTAAACAAAGTCGTAAAAATGGAGGTTACTATAGGTAAAAAAAACTTAAACCCAAATAGTCAGAGGGGGTGTCCACAGACAAACTTCTAGGCGATCAGGATAAGATCGAATAAACACCAAAAAAGGGACAATTATCAAGGAGAATAGGCCAATGAGAATAAACACCAAAAAATGGGGATAATTACCAAAGAGAATAGGCCAATGGGAGAAACCCTTCAAACAATGGATCCAGGATAGCCGCAGTTGGAATGGGGCGTAGGTCCTCAGGAACAGAGACCCACCGATAGAGTGGCAAGTTGTCTTCCGGAGAAGCAAGGAAAAGAAACGACTCCAGGGGAGTGGAGAGAATCCCCCTAAGCAGATGTGGCTGATGGTCTATAGGGCATTCTCCCATGATGTCATTTAATTTAGGCCCTTTTGTTGTGTATCCACGAGCCATATCCAGAAGACTTCCCTTTTTTTATGGTATTTTGTGGCATCTCTGACTTTGTGGTACAATCTTTTCTAGTATGGTCCATTTGAGTTCCTTGTCGGTATAACCGCAGCTCTGTTGTCCTTATAGCGCTCCAGCGCTAAATTCATCTTCTCTCCAAAAAGGTGAAGCCATCAAAGAGACCCCTCCCATTCATCTCCCTCTCCAGGCCTATCAAGCAAGTAAGTCACTGGCTCCACTCCAAGAAGCATGGACCCGGTCAGCGCCTGATTCGGGCGACACCCATCAAGCTGCGTGTCCCGGGACCTTCCATGCGACCAGGACCTCAAGCGTCGCGAAGACAACCAACGTCAGGCAGCGAGGAGTTTGCAAGAGAGCTCCCTCAGCGCCATGGGAGTCCTCGCAGGTCTTGGAGTTGTAGTCCTGCTCCAAGCACCACAAACAGACCATGTGGTGGTCTGTCATCGGCATTTGCCTGTGACAGGCTCCACATGGTTTGAAACCAGCCAGTTTCTTGGGAAACATGACTTCACAACAGGAGAAAATTCCCAAAACAAGTTTGACAAAACGACGAATAAAACTAGTCAAAAAGGGACTAAGGTGTATTTCAGACCAGATCAGTGCTAACTGGCATGGAAAGAACTGCCGTCAGTGCACTGAGGTGGCGCCTATATAGGCACATTATATGTCTCTTCCGGTTGATGCCACCTACCAGCGCGAAGGGGTGCTGCTCGGAAGTCTTCTGGATCTAGTCGGACACCTGCGGATATTCCAAGGTAAGGAATCTGCAGCTAGAAGTCTCAAACATATATATACACACACACACACACACACACACACACACACACACACATACATACATATTTATTCAATGAAAAAAACAAAGGTTAAAGCTTAATTACAGTTAGGGAAAATTATTTTCCCTATACAAACCAAGTTTAAACTACACATACCTTAAAAATTCTGAAGTTGTAGTTATAACTTTAATTACAATTTATCCACCACCTTTAAATTATTATAAGTAGCGGACCTCGTTACAGATGCTTTTCAGCTTGCTAACCAGACAACATTATCTATAACTCTCCAAGTATAAAGGAGTGGTGTAGACTGGAGTGGCGTACAGTGGCGTGGGGTAGAGTGCAATAGCATACAATGGAGTGGAGTACATTGGAGTTGCGTCCCAAAAATAAATTAGACAGCATATGTAAAGTTTCAGATTTACTACATGAACAACTGAAAGACCCATTTATGGTCACATGCTAATGGAAACCTATAAAGAAATTCATAACAAACAGAATACATCTTAATCCACATAAGTTTTCTATGCATGCTCTCTGGCTCACAAAATAAAACTGCACCCAAAGCCAAACAAAAACCATCTTCCTTATGTATTCCTGTGCAACAAAACGGAAAATTGACCTAGCAGTTAGCTACAAAAACTACTATATGGAGGACATGACAACTGGCCATTAGGAAAAAATATTATTGTGATTTTTATAACAACGACTGGCTTTCATTCACTGTGGGCTTCATATGTAGCACAATCCTACTAAAAGTAGCAAGGAAACCCAAAAAATTAACTAGACTGCAGATGTAAAATTTCTGAATTACTACATGAACAACTAAAAGACACATTTATGGTCACATGACTATGAAAACCATTAAATACATAAAAACAAAAGCTAAAAGGAAAAATGATTAACTGATTGCCGCTCTGTAGTTATAGTTAGTATTACCCAAGGTAGGAATTCCTTGGATATTAGCTCAATAATAACTTTCCACCCGTTTGATGAATCACCAGAAAACTTTCCAAACCTATAGCATTTTCTACATTTTGAGTAACTCTGGGCGTAAACTTCGCACCGCGGTCCAAGTTCACAAGAGTTTTTGCAACTCCGCACTCTGCTTGCAATGTGGAGTTCGGCAAAAACTCCGCCTACGTTGCGTGGCGGAGTTGACCAGCAACTACCCCTACTTAAACATGCGGTTTTTCACTGCACTTTACTTCCCGTTTAGTGCAATTGTTTTTTTTTTGTTTCTGTACAGTGCTCCAACTACCTCAAAGCCTGGTCCGTGCTAAACATGTAAAGAAATAAAATGTGCTGCTATTTCAGTGTACCAAGATGAGGACAGATAAACTTCTCTCTCGAAGGAGGAAGGATCACATGCCCAGTTCCTGGGTGAAGTGCAAGGACTCTGTTTCCTCCATCTTGGCGTCCAAATTATTCTGCATATACTGATTTCTGAAGATCTACATCTCGCAGAGAACAAATGTACTGTGCGCGCCTTAGGCCTCCTGCACTACCTGTGCCCGGTCCTCGCTCCTCATAGCACTCCTATGCAGCAGCTGTGCCAGTTTAATCCAAGACTGAGATCTAGCGGCGCAGCTTCCGCCCCTCGGGCCATGACTTCTCACTACCGAAGTCACAATGGACGAGTTCCAAACTGGACCTTTTCTAGTCTACTACATGTAACGTGTTATTGCTGCTATCTGCCATTTGCCTAGCGCCTTCTGATCCTGCTGTGATCTCCCAACCCCTTTTAGTCTCCGGTTGGTTGCAGGACGATTCCTGCATGCCATCTCTGATCACGTCCAATGGTACAAGAAACCAAATGGTATGCTGTTCCTAATGAACACTGTTGGTTGATGTCCAAGTAGTGATATATGATTGTTAAATCACGACAGGCAGGAGAAAATATCCTCCTTTCGGAAAAAGACCCTCACACACCCAAGTCACAGGATGTATTGCCTCATCATCGGGTCTGCTCCTTATCGGGTCGGCGCTGCAATACCCGATCGGCGCCCGAATCGGGGCCTTTTAACGGAGATCTTTAATCCTGTTGCCGTAAAATGTAGTGTGTGTAGGGCTTTGTGAAAAGTGTAGATGTGGAAGGTGCAGAAGTGAAATTAAAAGTAAGAGGAAGCAGTCCACTCAGAATTATTTTAATGAACGTGGTTGCTCTCAATTACAAAACGTGATTAGTGCGCACCCCTCTTATAAGGTATTGGGGATGTGCGCCAAAGAGATCAACATGTTTCTTGCCATTAATTCAATTAGAAGGCAATTCTTCAGGATCAATTTAAAATCTAACTACACTTTTGGTGGTGGATCCCAATAGTAAAATAAGTGTCCACTCATACAGCACCCTAAAAGTGGTACCTGTTGAATTAGAACATCAACCTAAGGAGAAAAATTCATAAAAGTTGATTCAACATGAATTGTAATCATTACATTGCTGATGTAGTGTTCAGTAAGTGAAACTTACTCGTGCTACTAACGCATGCATCACACAAGGTTGTTTGTGACCATGCAAGATGGCTATGATACAAATAAAAAACATTCCATAAAAATGTATATGTAAACAGCAACCAAGATCGTCAACTTATTCTATAAAAATACACACTCACCTAATTAGGTCAAATTACTGCTTCATCGTGTACCGGCAGAGTTTAAAACACTAAATAGTGCAGTGCCCTGGTCATGAGTAGATGGAAAAAAAATATATAATAGTTATCGGGGAGATAGATTAGTATTATAATAGTCTGCTGTTGAAGGAGGCTTACTCTAAGTTAGACCACCCCGGTGTGGAGGTATCTGCAATAATGTAATGAGAATGAGGTCCGTCAGAGCCTCACGAAATCGAGCGCAACCCGTGAATGGTCCTGTCCGTAGAACCTGGACTGGGTCAGACGGTGTGGCTGTACCTCGCTTCATGCGCCGACAACCCACCCCAAAACACCAGCAGCGTCCCACATCAGGGAACCAGAAAACAGAGGTGTCGCCAGGAGCTCAAGCAAGGATTCTTGCCGTGTCCATTTAATAGTAACCAGTCATTTAACCATGGTGGTCAATCGGTCCCATTGCTCAAATAAAACCAGCTTTGCGAATGGAGCTCAAGCAAGAGTTCTTGCCAGGCCCATTTGAAAATTGTCGGTGATTTAACCTCAAGAACCGACTGGTCCCATTACTCAAATAAAACCGGCATTGCCAGAGTACGTCGGAGCTACAGGAGGCACCTCAGTCTGTGTTGCCCGTGTTCAACAGCCGGTAGGGCGGCTTTCGCATACTTAAGCTGTTTAGCAGAGAGACTATTATATCGCGTTAGCGTTGCTCTCACTAATTGCAGTCCACAGCTACTGGCGGGTCAACACCTACCCACAGTCTGCCGGTCCCGGGAGGTATATGACCGTGGTGGAGACGCTTAGTTATACTTCCTGGTAACACGTGCAGTGGGCGGTGACTCCCGTATCAGAGCGAGCTCCTGCTAGTGCGTAAGCCTCTCTCGCCCAAAACCGGGCACCATCTTAGGGGTGGGAGTCTCGGTATTTATTGGCGGTATAAGGTGTGTTAATCAAGTACCACTCTATACATAACGATGAATGCCATAATGAAATAGGCAGACTGGAGTCTGGGAGGCAATGTAATTATGTAGGTCTGCGTAATTATTAATCTTAAAAAGTTGTTCGTTAAGTTAGAGCGGTCAAACCGGGCTCTTATTAATGTGTCACCCTTTGTATCCCAAAATGGGCGCCATCTTAGCAGTGGGGGACTCGAGATTATTAGACAGTATCAAGGGGTGTTAGTAGGGTGTGTTCAATTTGTGCTTCTCTAGACACCAAGAAGAGCGCCATATTGGAATTGGCAATGTAGAGTAGGAAAGAAATAAATTTATGTGAATCTACACATTTTATAAAGCCAAGGGAGTTGTTTCATTAGGTTTAGAGAGTGTATCAATAGTAATATCCACTGGTGGAGTACCCAGTTATTTGGGATGGGAGAAGTCAATATGGCAATCACGGAAGGAATGACCAGTGGTTGACCCTCCCAGATTAATGAACGCGTTATCAGTGTTCAACCACAACTGGTTCCATACAGAATAATCCCTAGATGGTCAAGGGATCCGTTAAGTTAGAGCGGTCAAAACGGGCTCTTATTAATATGTCACCCTTTGTTTCCCAAAAAGGGCCCCATCTTAGGAGTGGGGGACTCGAGATTATTAGACAGTATCAAGGGGTGTTAGTAGGGTGTGTTCAATTTGTGCTTCTCTAGACACCAAGCAGAGCGCCATATTGGAATTGGCAATGTAAAGTAGGAAGGGAATCAAATTATGGGAATCTACATATTTTATAAAGCCAAAGGAGTTGTTTCATTAGATTTAGAGAGTGTATCAATAGTAATATCCACTGGTGGAGTACCCAATTATTTGGGATGGGAGAAGTCAATATGGCAATCACGGAAGGAATGACCAGTGGTTAACCCTCCCAGATGATGAACACGTTATCAGAGTTCAACCACAATTGGTTCCATACAGATTAATCTCTAGATGGTCAAGGGATTCATTAAGGTATTATTTACTCAGTGATGACCAAGGGATGTCTTCGTTCAATCCCTCCTTGTCCGAGGCTAATCTCAACACCCATCTTTGCTCAATTCTGAAAAGGGTGTCCTTGGTCATGCCCGGATGTGTTTCAAGGACACACCATCTGATTGAGTCTGGTGGATGTTGCATCTGTTCGTAATGGTTCGTCATTTTAGTGTTAGTTTTATGGCAACGGATATTACTCCGGTGTTCTGTAATACGGGTTTTTATTGATCTGGTGGTCATCCCTATGTAGAAGAGATTACAGGGGCATTTTAGCATGTATATACAGTTAGTAGTGTTACAGTTCGTGTGTCTGTTGATTATCCATTTGAATCCATTGGGGAATGTAATCTCTTTTGTCGTCTTTGTAAACGGGCAAACACTACACGTGCCACATGGATGGTGTCCCTTCATCGGTGGTAGGTCCCACAAGGACCTCTGTATGCCCATATTTTGATTTTGGGTCTTGTATGGACTAACATATCTTTAAGGTTGCTAGTGCGTTTGAAAGCAAACCTCGGGGCTGGGAGGTTGAGGCTACCTGTATTCAAAATACCCCAGTGTTTTTAATGACATTCTTTATTCGATTGGAATTAGGTGTGAATGTAGTAGCGCACGTAAGCTGGTCATTGGGTTCTTTTGTACAGGGTCAAGTAGACCTTCTCTGTTGTTGTTTCTTGCTCTTTTCAAAGAGCGAGACACATCCTTTGTGGATATTGTCTCATGCATAAATGTGTAGCAAGGACCTTAGATTCTTTCTCAAAGTCAGTAATCGTGCTACAGTTCCTTCGTATACGGAGGAACTGTCCAAACGGTAGATTCTGACAGACAAAAATAGCCTGCTACTCTTTAGCAGTTACCATCCAAGAGCCTTGAAACAGAATCTACCGTTTGGACAGTTCCTCCGTATACTGAAGGAACTGTAGCACGATTACTGACTTTGAGAAAGAATCTAAGGTCCTTGCTACACATTTATGCATGAGACAATATCCACAAAGGGATGTGTCTCGCTCTTTGAAAAGAGCAAGAAACAACAACAGAGAAGGTCTACTTGACCCTGTACAAAAAGAACCCAATGACCAGCTTACGTGCGTTACTACATTCACACCTAATTCCAATCGAATAAAGAATGTCATTAAAAAACAGTGGGGTATTTTGAATACAGGTAGCCTCAACCTCCCAGCCCCGAGGTTTGCTTTCAAACGCACTAGCAACCTTAAGGATATGTTAGTCCATACAAGACCCAAAAATCAAAATATGGGCATACAGAGGTCCTTGTGGGACCTACCACCGGTGAAGGGACACCATCCATGTGGCACGTGTAGTGTTTGCCCGTTTACAAAGACGACAAAAGAGATTACATTCCCCAATGGATTCAAATGGATAATCAACAGACACACGAACTGTAACACTACTAACTGTATATACATGCTAAAATGCCCCTGTAATCTCTTCTACATAGGGATGACCACCAGATCAATAAAAACCCGTATTACAGAACACCGGAGTAATATCCGTTGCCATAAAACTAACACTAAAATGACGAACCATTACGAACAGATGCAACATCCACCAGACTCAATCAGATGGTGTGTCCTTGAAACACATCCGGGCATGACCAAGGACACCCTTTTCAGAATTGAGCAAAGATGGGTGTTGAGATTAGCCTCGGACAAGGAGGGATTGAACGAAGACATCCCTTGGTCATCACTGATTAAATAATACCTTAATGAATCCCTTGACCATCTAGAGATTAATCTGTATGGAACCAATTGTGGTTGAACTCTGATAACGTGTTCATCATCTGGGAGGGTTAACCACTGGTCATTCCTTCCGTGATTGCCATATTGACTTCTCCCATCCCAAATAATTGGGTACTCCACCAGTGGATATTACTATTGATACACTCTCTAAATCTAATGAAACAACTCCTTTGGCTTTATAAAATATGTAGATTCACATAATTTGATTCCCTTCCTACTTTACATTGCCAATTCCAATATGGCGCTCTTCCTGGTGTCTAGAGAAGCACAAATTGAACACACCCTACTAACACCCCTTGATACTGTCTAATAATCTCGAGTCCCCCACTCCTAAGATGGCGCCCTTTTTGGGAAACAAAGGGTGACATATTAATAAGAGCCCGTTTTGACCGCTCTAACTTAACGGATCCCTTGACCATCTAGGGATTATTCTGTATGGAACCAGTTGTGGTTGAACACTGATAACGCGTTCATTAATCTGGGAGGGTCAACCACTGGTCATTCCTTCCGTGATTGCCATATTGACTTCTCCCATCCCAAATAACTGGGTACTCCACCAGTGGATATTACTATTGATACACTCTCTAAACCTAATGAAACAACTCCCTTGGCTTTATAAAATGTGTAGATTCACATACATTTATTTCTTTCCTACTTTACATTGCCAATTCCAATATGGCGCTCTTCTTGGTGTCTAGAGAAGCACAAATTGAACACACCCTACTAACACCCCTTGATACTGTCTAATAATCTCGAGTCCCCCACTGCTAAGATGGCGCCCATTTTGGGATACAAAGGGTGACACATTAATAAGAGCCCGGTTTGACCGCTCTAACTTAACGAACAACTTTTTAAGATTAATAATTACGCAGACCTACATAATTACATTACCTCCCAGACTCCAGTCTGCCTATTTCATTATGGCATTCATCGTTATGTATAGAGTGGTACTTGATTAACACACCTTTATACCGCCAATAAATACCGAGACTCCCACCCCTAAGATGGTGCCCGGTTTTGGGCGAGAGAGGTTTACGCACTAGCAGGAGCTCGCTCTGATACGGGAGTCACCGCCCACTGCACGTGTTACCAGGAAGTATAACTAAGCGTCTCCACCACGGTCATATACCTCCCGGGACCGGCAGACTGTGGGTAGGTGTTGACCCGCCAGTAGCTGTGGACTGCAATTGTGAGTATACCGCTAACGCGATATAATAGTCTCTCTGCTAAACAGCTTAAGTATGCGAAAGCCGCCCTACCGGCTGTTGAACACTGGCAACACAGACTGAGGTGCCTCCTGTAGCTCCGACATTGTACTCTGGCAATGCCGGTTTTATTTGAGTAATGGGACCAGTCGGTTCTTGAGGTTAAATCACCGACAATTGTCAAATGGGCCTGGCAAGAACTCTTGCTTGAGCTCCATTCGCAAAGCTGGTTTTATTTGAGCAATGGGACCGATTGACCACCATGGTTAAATGACTGGTTACTATTAAATGGACACGGCAAGAATCCTTGCTTGAGCTCCTGGCGACACCTGTTTTCTGGTTCCCTGATGTGGGACGCTGCTGGTGTTTTGGGGTGGGTTGTCGGCGCATGAAGCGAGGTACAGCCACACCGTCTGACCCAGTCCAGGTTCTACGGACAGGACCATTCACGGGGTTGCGCTCGATTTCGTGAGGCTCTGACGGACCTCATTCTCATTACATTATTGCAGATACCCCCACACCGGGGGTGGTCTAACTTAGAGTAAGCCTCCTTCAACAGCAGACTATTATAATACTAATCTATCTCCCCGATAACTATTATATATTTTTTTTTCCATCTACTCATGACCAGCGCACTGCACTATTTAGTGTTTTAAACTCTGCCGGTACACGATGAAGCAGTAATTTGACCTAATTAGGGTGAGTGTGTATTTTTATAGAATAAGTTGACGATCTTGGTTGCTGTTTACATATACATTTTTGCGGAATGTTTTTTATTTGTATCATAGCCATCTTGCATGGTCACAAACAACCTTGTGTGATGCATGCGTTAGTAGCACGAGTAAGTTTCACTTACTGAACACTACATCAGCAATGTAATGATTACAATTCATGTTGAATCAACTTTTTATGAATTTTTCTCCTTAGGTTGATGTTCTAATTCAACAGGTACCACTTTTTAGGGTGCTGTATGAGTGGACACTTATTTTACTATTGGGATCCACCACCAAAAAGTGTAGTTAGATTTTAAATTGATCCTGAAGAATTGCCTTCTAATTGAATTAATGGCAAGAAACATGTTGATCTCTTTGGCGCACATCCCCAATACCTTATAAGAGGGGTGCGCACTAATCACGTTTTTTAATTAAGAGAGCAACCACGTTCATTAAAATAATTCTGAGTGGACTGCTTCCTCTTACTTTTAATTTCACTTCTGCACCTTCCACATCTACACTTTTCACAAAGCCCTTACACACACTACATTTTACGGCAACAGGATTAAAGATCTCCGTTAAAAGGCCCCGATTCGGGCGCCGATCGGGTATTGCAGCGCCGACCTGATAAGGAGCAGACCCGATGATGAGGCAATACATCCTGTGACTTGGGTGTGTGAGGGTCTTTTTCCGAAAGGAGGATATTTTCTCCTGCCTGTCGTGATTTAACAATCATATATCACTACTTGGACATCAACCAACAGTGTTCATTAGGAACAGCATACCATTTGGTTTCTTGAACTTTATATGGGCTTGTATGCTGGACCTGTTTAAATATAGCCCACAGTCCCCTCCTTATTGTATTACACGTCCAATGGTAGTCCGACTCCTTAAGGGCAGCGCCAAGAAGATAGCCCCTGGCGCGCGAGCGCTCTTAAAAGCCAAAGTAACATACGTAGTCACTATTTCAAGATGTCTATTTAATTTTGAAAACTACCCCAGCCAATAGAGAGGCAAAATCACTCTGCATTCAGGAATATCTTTGAGCCATGTTTACATCTAAGGGAAATGTGCATGGTTCGCTCTTTGTACATGGCAATAAAATGTAAGTCATCTGGTACATGGTCTTACTACTACAGATCGCCGCTAAATCTATTGCAGTAGTGGTGATAAAGTGCTCTATGTCAAAAACATAGTAAAAGTGACCTTAATTAAGGGCTCTGGCCTGCCGTCACATGGATGTTTTTAACAGGTGCCTCATAATGGATACTCTGGGACAAGATAACTGCATTATCTTGAATCTGTTCAACTTTTATACTTGAACGTCCTCCTGCAGGGAGGAAGCTTTACTTCTCTGTGTTGCTTGTCCATTACGCTTCGAGGCACGGAATTTATCAACTTTAGAAGGATGAATGGCTGAAGTGCACCTGCTGTAGTGCACATCTTTGACCTGCAGGTTATCCTTCGATTTCTTCAGCAGGTTCTGTGAGTGCAATGATCACCTCTGCATCCATATTAGAACTCTAGAGTCTATAATTCGGATTAAAAAAACACTTGTTTTTAAATAGTGCATTGTGGCGGTGTAGGTAATATTACACACTTTGGTGGTACTTAATTTATTCAACTCGTAAGGATGAAAGGCTGAGCGTGTCATGTTAAACTTCACTACTGCGACTTTAAGGTTGTGCACGCAGTTGCAGTAGCCCATTGGACGGATCTTAATAATTGGCACGACACCCCAGCCGTCTCTTCTCTTTTCCATCTCTGCAGCGAGGATCGTTTTGGGCGACAGTTGCTGCTTTGGTGAATTCAGCTGTTAGAGTGACTATGAAATCTAATAATTCATAGCCAACAACAAGAAGATAAAAAAAAGAAGAAAAAAAAACTTCAACATAATGTGCCCCTTCTTCCCATCAGCGGGATGCTCTCACCTCTGGGCCCCAGTGCCACTGCACCGCTGCTGCAGTAATGTATGATACTCGCTCTTGGAGCGATTCTTTGAATTTACACAATAAAATGGGGACAGAGATGTTTAACTGCGCTTCACAGAACACCGTACTCAATGAAACAATACCCCAGACAGAAAAGAAGGTGCTTTTCACAGGGTGAACACATGACTGCTGATTCGCTCAAATACCAGAAGTAACGGAAGTAACATCACATGCTCTTTCACTTCGTGATAATAGATGTCCTACTCAATAGTTTTACATCTTCTAGTTGAAAAGGATAAGTTACTTACCTGTAATCCTAGTTCTCTTCCAGGGGTATACTCATCAAAGTCATAAGCACTGAATAGTCCCGCCCACGTGCGGGGACCCCGGAGCAATAACAAATTATATGCATATACCTACATATACATATATATATATATATATATATATATATATATAAATACACACACCTATAGGTAATATGCATATATACATATGCAGCCTAAAACCATATTACTAGGCTCAAATATGCCAATATTGCATTGTAAATATTTTACATTTGAAATAATAAAGAAAACATACACCATGATATTTTCATGATACAGAGAAAAAAACTGTTTTCAGTTTGTTTTGAAAACACAGCCTTTATTTTCAAAGGTAAAAGGCAAGATCATAGAGGCAGATTAGCCTAGAGAGGCTGCATACAGAACAGTTGGAAAAAACTGGCGTCGTGGCTTTAACACCTCCAGGAACCTCCAGGCTCCCATCATGCCCCACAGGTGACAGTTAGGTCAGTTCTTTTGCACAACGTATAACAGTGTAAGCACAGCATGGGTAACAGATACATATTTATGGACATGGTATTCGTCCGGGGAGGAGGGAGGATTGCTTATGACTTTGATGAGTATACCCCTGGAAGAGAACTAGGATTCCAGGTAAGTAACTTATCCTTCTCATCCAGGGGATACTCATCAATAGTCATAAGCACTGAATAGAGTAGCAAGCCCATCCCTATACCTTACAGACGAATACCGGCATATCATAACCTGTTAACAAAACATATATTACCCAAACAAGTTTCTCAAGGATGCTTGTCCAAACCGAGCATCTGCTTGAGTGTCATAATCAAGGCAGTAATGGCGTGCGAAAGTGTGAACCGAACGCCATATGGCTGCTTTACATATTTCCTGAATAGGTACATTTCTAAGCATCGCTATCGTAGCGGCTTTGCCCCTTGCAGAATGAGCTCTCGGCTTGCCCGGGAGCTGCTTGTGTGCCAGCTGATAGGATAACATGATACATGACACTATCCATCTAGCAATGGACCTTTTAGAGGCAGAAAAACCAGTGTTCAATGGACCATAATTAACAAAAAGCCGGTCCGCCTGTAGTGTAGTTCCTATTTCCCTAATAGGCTCTCCGCATTGGAATAATATACCCTATAGATTCGACATAGGACTGAGGTCAGTATGTCCCTATCGAGTATATTAAACTTAATTACTTTGTGCCAGCTAACTCAGAGGCCACTAAAAACTCCTTGTAAACAAGAAGTGAGAGTTTCTGGCACTACTTTGTTTCCCTTTAGAATCGGGACACTCTCAGAATCGTGGAAACAATAGATAACAGTTTCACTCAGCTAATCGTGCATGCTTAGTTTCTTCAGAGTTACACAGAAAGAATAAACGGGCGTTTCAATAAAAGGATTTATTGAACAGTTTTGTTTCTCGTGTAAGAGATATGAGCTGTTATGATCACAAGACAGTATGCGAGATCTATAATGTACAGCGTAAGCAGTAGAAAAATAATACTGCGCTAGCATTATCTTTTAGCTATGACACATATATTCATATACATAAATAACAAGCTAAAAATGCGAGTACTCCTAAGAACCTTCTCTAACTAGCTCTACCCCAGTGTACCTAACCTAGGTGTAGGGCAAGGTAAGAAGTAGGTGATGTATTCTATAGTATGGTATGCTATAGTCTAGTATGCCAAGTCTAGTATGCCAAGAGTCCCTCTAGGTTCTAGTCAGCTCCATACCTTGAGAATGAGAGAGGTGGGAATCTCCTTCCGGGTCTCGAACTCTAACACCCCGCGAAGGGAGTCAGAACACTGGAAGCTGGATTCTCTGCGAGCAGGGATGACAGCGTCTCTTGTCAGTGCGTCAGGCCGGGACACGGGCTCCTCTAAAGTCGAGGTCTCCTCCTACTTGCTTGGGCAAGGGAAGGTATATTTATACCCGGTAGTGCCTTGAATGTTAGCATTGACGTAAAGTCGGGCAGAGGAAGACGTCAGGAATGAACCCTTAAGGTATAGCAGTTCATGCATAATAAATGAGTTCTTGGAGAAATCAATAATCCTGTGCTAGGGGAACTCCCAAGAGCTTAAGGGTCTGGTTACTAAGAACTCGTTGTGACGTTAGGGTGGACGGATGTAAGTGACCATGCCTGTATTTGGATAGCATGGCTAATGCCTAAATAAGGACTGGGATCTTACGCCTATATAAGGGCAATGCGAATTGTGCCTATATAAGGACATGTTTCTGGAAAACCTATATACGGACACCTAAAGCGGAATACAACACCCACTCCACTTTCAAATCAACGATAGTACTAAATGCTAAACATTAAATGCTAAACATTAAACTGAGTACCACATGTTGCTAAAAACATTTCTAAAAGCATATTAAAAGAAGTTTAAAATAAACTGTTGAATGCAATAGATACTGTACATTTTAAAGCATTTTTTCATTCTAAGCATATATTGGGAATAAATGCAACATTGAATGATAAAACAGAAATAATAAATACATATGACGAAATGGTTGACAAGTATTCAAAAATCAAAGCCATTTCAAAACATGGTGCTAAAGAACAAGTTACTTACCTTCGGTAACGCTTTTTCTGGTGGATACAGTATCTGCCTGTGGATTCCTCACCTTATGAATATCCCCTGCGCCAGCATTCCGTGGAAATTTTTCGTAGCTCTCCGCGCCAACGAGGTCGTCATAGCGTCATGGCTCCGCATGCGGCTCCGCATGACGTAACCGGAGCCATAAGAAGACCACGTCGGCGTGATGACGTCAGTTCCACCCATTTTTTCCGTACCACCGAGGCAAAACAGGCGAACCGACCATAGAGACAATGCATACCAAGTATACAGAATTCACACAAATACACTCAGTGTATAATAAAATAAGAAAGCTTGCATTTCAAACAAGACAACAATAAAACAATAGAGGTAACAAAGTCTTGAGTACATAAAAATACATCAAATAACTAATACCTCAGCTTTTATGGTATAAAAGGGTGGACAACTGGGAGGTGGGTGGGTCTGTGAGAAATCCACAGGCAGATACTGTATCCACCAGAAAAAGCGTTACCGAAGGTAAGTAACTTGTTCTTCTGAAGGATATATCTGCCTGTGGATTACTCACCTTATGAATAGAATCCCACAGCAGTACCTCACCCGGAGGAGGATGTCCACCCTTCTATACCAAAAAATCCTGCAAAACAGATCGCGCAAAATGGCCATCCCTCCTCACTTCGGAATCTAAGCAGTAATGTTTCGCTAAAGTGTGGAGGGAGGCCCAAGTTGCGGCTTTACATATGTCCAACACAGGAACACCTCTAGACAAGGCAGAAGTAGACGATTTAGCCCTGGTGGAATGAGCTCTAATGCCTACAGGAGGCTCCTTACCAGCCAGGGAGTAGCATATCTTGATGCACAAGATGATCCACCTGGATAAAGTGCGCTTGTGCACCGCCTTGCTCTTCATGCGACCAGCATATCCAACAAAGAGCTGGTCATCTTGGCGAAAGTCCTTCTTTCTGTCCAAATAAAAGCTAATCGCCCTCTTTGGATCCAAACGATGAAGTCTCTCTTCCTCCTTGGATGGGTGAGGGGAGGATAGAAAGTAGGAAGGGTAATGGACTGACCTAGGTGGAAAGGAGTCACCACCTTAGGCAGAAAAGCAGCCCTGGTCCTGAGTACCAACCTTTCAGCATGTATGGTCAGAAAAGGAGGTTTACAGGAAAGAGCTTGGAGCTCACTCACCCTCCTAGCCGAAGTGATAGCCACCAGAAAGACCGTTTTAAAAGTCAAAAGTCAACGGACAACTATGCATAGGTCCGAACGTTGAACCCATTAAAAAAGTTAACACCAGATTCA
This sequence comes from Calotriton arnoldi, assembly GCA_963921515.1. Lineage (NCBI taxonomy): Eukaryota > Metazoa > Chordata > Amphibia > Caudata > Salamandridae > Calotriton > Calotriton arnoldi. The sequence continues at coordinate 909,418 of CAWUFW010000867.1, forward strand.
AATTCCACTGGGGCATAATAAAAGGAGTGGGAGGAAACATGTTTGTCAGCCCCTTAATAAATCTTAAGACTATAGGAGACTTAAATAAAGAAGGCTGATCAGGTAAACACAAAAATGCCGACAATGCCGACAAATATCCCTTAACAGTGGCCACAGCACAACCCTGCTGGGCCAAATGAAGGGAAAAACAAAGAACATCAGAAAGATGGGGTTTTAAGGGATCAATAGATTTCTCTCCGCACCACTTAACAAATTTAGACCACCTGTAAGAATAGACAGACTTGGAGGAGTGTCGCCTGGCCGATAGTATAACGTCCACCACGTCAGGCGGGAGAGAAAAAGAATTCAAGTTGCCCCGTTCAATCTCCAGGCATGAAGGTGCAGGCTCTGGAGGTGGGGGTGTAGAACTTGCCCCTCCATCTGAGAGAGGAGGTCTACCCTGAGAGGGAGACGGAGCGGAGGGTACAACGAGAGGTGAAGAAGGTCCGTGAACCACACCCTTCTTGGCCAATCCGGGGCGATCAATATAACTTGAGCCCGGTCTTGGCGAATCTTCCTCAGTACCCGAGGAATCAAGGGTAAGGGAGGAAAAGCGTAAAGGAGTTGTGAGCTCCAACTCAACTGAAACGCGTCCCCCAAAGCTCCCTGCCTCGGAAACTGGAGACTGCAGAATGACGGGCAGTGCGCGTTCTCTAGAGTGGCAAACAGGTCCACCCGAGGAGTCCCCACGCCTGGAAGACGTGTCGAACTACCTTCTGGATGAAGCCTCCACTCGTGGTCGGCGGAGAACTGTCGACTGAGACTGTCCGCACGTTCAGCACCCCGGCCAGATGATTTGCCATCAAGCAAATCCGATGATCCTGAGCCCAGGACCAGAGTCGCAAAGCCTCTCTGCAGAGACGGTACGACCCTACTCCTCCCTGCTTGTTGACGTACCACATCGCGGCAGTGTTGTCCGTCAGGACCTGAACCGATTGACCGCGAGGGGAAGGGAGAAAAGCCTTGAGTGCCAAACGTATCGCCCGCAATTCCAGAAGGTTGATGTGAAACAACCTTTCCTCTGGAGACCAAAGACCCTTGATCTCCAGATCCCCCAGATGTGCACCCCACCCTAGGGTAGAGGCATCCGTTATCACTGTGGCCACCGATGGAGGAAAGTGGAAAGGCTTTCCTTGAGACAGATTGCCCTCCACGCTCCACCAAGACAGATCCGCTGCAGCTTCTCTGGAGATCCTCACAGACTCCCTGAGATCTCCATTGTGTTGATACCACTGCCTGCGGAGACACCACTGGAGCGCCCTCATGTGCCAGCGTGCGTGGTTGACCAGCAGGATGCAGGAAGCGAACAGACCGAGCAGGCGAAGGACCTTCAGAACTGGAACAACCACTCCATTGTAAAACAAGGGAACCATTTCATGTATGTCGAGAATCCTTTGCGGAGGAGGGAATGCTCGACACACAGTGGTATCCAGTACCGCCCCTGTAGGAGAGTAGGATCTGCTTCACATGGGTACCCCCACTTTTTGCTGATGCTTCACTGTTTTTCGACATTAGTCTGGCTGGGGCCCTGCTAATCAGAACCCCAGCCTAGCTGCTTCCTCTCTAAAATGGTTTCCATGTGCCTTAGGCACATCACTGATTGGATCTGGAGTGCCCTTATAAGTCCCTAGTATATGGTATACTATGTACCAAGGGCATAGGTACCTCAGAGGCTCTACCAGGGCTGCAGCATGTATTATGCCACCCCTGGAAGGCCATCCAAACTGACACCGCAGGTCTGCTACTGCAGCCTGGGTAAGGTGGTGCATGCACCCCTTACTGTGAGATAGGTTACCTATATCACTAAATACATACACACATATAAACCTATAAGTCACTCCTATGGCAGGCCTTATCAATCCTGAAGGCAGAGTGCGTGGTTCCTATGTGAGAGGGTGCCCCTGCATGAGCAGGGCCCCTCTGCAGCGTTCGGAGACCCTTCTCTGATGCGGTTTGTAGTGCAGCCTGACAATATACTCTTAAGCGCATTATAACCTCGCGTTAAATGCTAACTTTGGAATGGCTGCACCTAAACATGTCGTGTTTGGTGTCAAACATCTTGGAATACTACCCCCCCGCCAATTCTGGCGGCGGGGGTAGCATTCCACCCTTCTAGAGGGAAAGACATGTTAACTCTGGCTAGCCCGGTAACTTCTTTCTAAATCCCTGGCATCACAAAATGGATGCTGCTGCCACAGACACGAGTCTGGCCTCCTGCTGCTGGACGAAACTCCGGCAGGGGAGGCCTGGACAATAGGTTTCCTGTCCCAGGGAGGTATGACCACCTCCCCAGACAGGATAATGTGTATTGGGGCTGGGCGGGAGCACTTTCGGGTGCTTTGAAGTCCTGCACTGGGGGCACATTTGGTGTCCCTGTGCATACCCCAGTTCAAACCGGATCAGGGCTTGCAGCCCCTGCTTTGGCGCGAACTGGACAAAGGAAAGGGGTGTAGCCACCCCTCTGCCCTGACCCACCCATAGGTGGGGCCACAGAGTAGTCCAACCCTAAACTTAGTATAAGTATAGGAACCCAGTCCTTAGGACTTTAGATTATCCCTGGACGAAACTCTGAAACAGAATCCTGGACCTTCGACGCTCTACTCAAGATTAGAGGACAGAAGAATCTCCTTGGGGTCAAGGAGTGACTCCCTGCTTGGCAGGCACCAAAGACGCATCTGTCCGGTCTGCATTTCTGAAGCTCTCGTCGGACGCCGAAGTCTTCGCATCACCAGAGGTGGATTCTCAGACTTCCCCCAGGCTACCCTGAATCCCCAGCAAAGCTGAGGCCCGTAGCTATAGTGGGTAACGTGAGACCGTGACCCCTGGACACCGAGCACATTTGCAAGTGCATCCTCTTCTGGGTCTCCCACGAAGTCGTGCTTTGGGCTCCGAATAGCCCTAGCCTCCAGCACCAACTGCACCGAAGATCACTGGCCTCCACTCCACGAGTGTCCTGTGAGCCAGATCCACGTGCGACGCTCTCGAGGCTCCTTCGCGGTCGCTAGCCCGTTGGCTAGTAGCCCTTCACGAAGGCCAATCTTTTCTTCTTGGGCATCCTGGTTGCTCCAGGCCTGCCCTCACTTACCCTCGCTGGGTGAGTTCCCCAGACCTTGCTGGTCTGCACCATCGACGATCTTCATCGAGACTTGCCGTTGCCAAGGCTTGTTGGGTCCAATCCGGTCGCCGACACCTCAGCACTCGACAGACATCGTGTACCAGCCCGAATCCTGCTCCTGGTCGCCGACAACGCCTCCTGGACCTCGTGGCTGAAGAGTCAAGACGACCGTCAACGCACCTGAGGCACTCGACATCGGTGGGCATCTGTCCATCGCCTTCCTGGTCACTGGCTAGTGACCCAGACTCTGTCCCCTCTCCTTTCAGGTTCTTCAGATCTCCGATCCACTCTTGGATCCACCCGGACACTTTCCACTTGGTCGCCAGCAGCACTTTGCAGCAGATCGCCATTCAAATCGACAGACGAAACCCGACCCCGAAAGGCACCTATGCACCCGGCTTCCTGGGTGAGGTAACACGAGTACTCCGGTGCTCCGTGGGTAGAGACTCTAGAACGACCTAGTTCTCAAAGGGTTTGCTCCAAGTCCTCCTTTAAGTGTCCCTTTTCTTTAATTTCCTGATCGCGACTTTCTCCATAGAAGTTAACGGCATATCGCGGTTGTGTATTTACACTGCACGCGTCCCCGTGGGTCCCCTGTGTCACTACCTTGGGTGGTTCCTTGTGGTCCAAGCACTTCTAGAGGCTCTAGGCCTAGTGTCTAGTTCAGTCGTGGTTCTTATACCACTTTATTGGTATATGGTTTGGTACGCCCCTAGGGCCCAAACGTGTATTTGTGCTATTACTGTGTTTAAATAACTTATAACTTGTGTATTTCGAACTCTAGCCTCATAAAGAGACTAGAGGGGTGTGTTTAGCAATAAATACATATATTTTGAATATATACCTGGTGTGGTGCTCTTTCATTTGATCACTCAAGAGATTATAGACTGGTAAAACAAGCTGCTTTACATTCCTTCAAGACTTAGCCTGAAGGCTGCTCTCCATAGCTACCACTAGGATAGGTTTCAATAAGGTTGTCTTTAACCTATCTCCAATAAGGGGTTGTTTGGACTGGTGCAAGGTGCCCACTATAATTAGTGGACAGCATATGCCAGGCCAACTTCTCACAGCCCCTATGAACAGGTTGCGCTGAGAGGGCACCAGTTGAGACTTGGGTACATTTATCGAAAAACCCAATTTGTATAATAGCTGGGCTGTAACCTGTAAATGATGACTCACCATCTCTGGAGACTCTGCCTTCAACAGCCAGTCGTCCAGGTAGGGGAAAACTGGAATCCCCAACCTCCTGAGATGGGCAGCCACCACTGCCATCACCTTGGTGAAGACTCGAGGTGCGGTAGTAAGGCCAAACGGAAGGACCGCAAACTGGTAGTGTTGCGATCCAACCGTGAAACGGAGATACTTCCTGTGCGACTTCAGGATTGGAATGTGGAAATACGCATCCTGCAAGTCGATGGACACCATCCAGTCCTCTTGTTGCAGCGCCTGAAGAACCTGCGCAAGAGTAAGCATCTTGAACCTCTCCTGTTTGAGAAACGGATTCAAGATTCTGAGGTCCAGGATGGGACGTAACCTGCCACCCTTCTTGGGGATCAGGAAATACCGGGAGTAGCACCCCTGACCCCTCTCCTGCTCCAGAACCACCTCTATCGCACCTTTTTGTAACAGGGTAAGAACCTCCTTTTGAAGGAGTAGCAAATGATCCTCTGTGCAAAGCCCCTGACAAGGAGGGTAAGGAGGGGGAAATTCCTTGAAGGGAAGAGCGTACCCATTTTCTACAAGATCTAGAACCCAAAGGTCCGAAGTTATTAATTTCCAATCTTGTAGAAAATGAGTAAGCCGGCCTCCCACAGGACCCACATGATCCAGGATGGCGGATCTAGGGCTGCTTTGCTGCATTACCGGGAGGGTTGGGGAGGTAGAAGAGGAGGAGGAAGAGGATGTCGTCCAGCTCCACGAAAGCGACCTCTGCTTTTACCTCTGTAGGATTTATACAAAGGGTTTTGTTGCTGCTGCTGCTGCTGAGGCTGACGGGAACGAAAGGAAGATTTCCCAAACCCACGGTACCTTTTGTAGCTATAGCCTCTTGACAGACTGTAAACCCAAGGATTTCGCCGTGGCCTTACTGTCCTTAAATCTCTGCAACGCAGAGTCAGCTTTTTCCGCAAAAAGCTTAGAGCCGTCAAAGGGAAGATCCAAAAGAGCAGCTTGGACATTCGGTGAATATCCCGAAGACCTCAACCATGCATGCCTCCTAGTAGCAACAGATGAGCCCATCACCCTTGCCACTGAATCTGCAGTGTCCAGTCCCGACTGGATTACTTGGCGAGCAGCCGCCTGAGAGTCCGCCAAGACTTCACTCAAATTACCCTGATCCTCTTCAGATAACTTCGGGAGAATCTGCTTGGCAGAGTCCATAAGGGTGTGAATATATCTGCCCAACAAACAAGTTTCGTTGGTGGATTTCAAAGCCATACTGGCTGACGAAAAAACTTTCTTTGCAGACTGCTCAAGCTTTTTTGAATCTCTGTCAGCCGGTGCTTGAGGAAAAGAACCCACAGACTGCTTTGAGCATGAAGCCTGAACCACCAAACTCTGAGGTGACGGGTGAGAAGAAAGAAATTCAGGGTCCCCTGGTGCTGGTCTATATCTTCTAGAGACATCTAGAAACTGCAGGAGCAGTAAGAGGATTACTCCAAACCTCTAGTATTGGCTCCGTCAGGGCATCATTGAAAGGCAAGAGAGGCTCAACTACAGAGGAAGGAGAATGAAGAACCTCTGTAAGAAGATTAGGCTTATATTCAGCCATAGGAAGCTGTAAATCCAACAGTTCAGCTGCCTTCTTAATAACGACATGATAAGGAGCAACATTCTTTGAAGGAGAAGCCTTCTGTGAAGCAAAATCCACTTCTGGTGAAACATCCAAACCACTTGCCTCACACAAGTCTTCAAACAAGTCTTCAGACTCATTTATTTCACCTTCTTCCATGTCACCAGCTTGATACTGCTCTTCTTCAATTAACCTTTGAGCTTCTCTTCTAGAACGCATCCTCGGCTGCGGCGTCGGCGGCGCCATCCGCGGCGTCGACGGCTCCGGCAGCGGCGTCGAAGGCGGATCCGTGACAGCAACCTGCGTCGAACGAACCCGAGAAGAAGGGACGCCAGATGGAGCCGGGGACTGACCATACGGCGTCGACATCCTCGGCGCCGGAATCTGCCAAGACGGCGCCATCGGCATACATGGCATAAAGGGGGCCGGAGGATAATGCTGAGGCACACCCAAATTAAATGCCAATGGGCCCATGGGACCCGAAGGTGCTCCAGAGGGGCATGTGGCTCTGGCAAAAACGCCATACATCGCGTTCAAGAACTGCGGTGGATCCGAACCTGGCGCCGGGAACGAAGGATACTGTGCCGGTTCGACCTCCGTAAGAGGAACTTCCGGAGTCGGGGCCACTGGAGCCACAGGTGGAGCCACAGGAGCAGCAGGAGTCACGTCATCCACTGGATTCGATGCACCATCCGGAGCCGGAGAATCCACCGACGCCGGAGACTGCGCCAGTGTGCCCACATAAGGAGACCAGTCTGGAGACATCTGTGGAGACTCAGAAGGAGAAGGAGAAACAAAGTCCTTGACACGTCATCGAGAAGCCGGCGAAGGCGACTTCGAAGCTCGAGGCTTCGACGAACGACGTAGAGACCCATGTCTCTTCTTCTTCTTGTGCCTTCTCTTCGATCCATGCGAAGTCGACGACCTCGACTTAGACCGTTTACGACCCCTTTTCTCCTTTCTCACCTTGGACATGTAGAGCTTAGCCTCTCTTTCCTTCAACGCCTTTTGGTTCATCTTCCTTCAAGAAGAGCAACCTTCGACGTCATGATCACTTGAAAGACACCAAAAGGCAGTCATCATGCGGGTCAGTGATCGACATGTGACCTCCGCATTCCTTACAGGGCTTGAAACCTGACTTCCTTTGAACAGACATGTCTAAAACAGAAACAAATAAAGTCTCGAAACAAAGTATCAGTTAGAAAGATAGGAGAGTCCCAGAAAATCCGTTAGCGTCGACAGCGCGGAAAAAGGGAACTGACGTCATCACGCCGACGTGGTCTTCTTATGGCTCCGGTGACGTCATGCGGAGCCGCGTGCGGAGCCATGACGACCTCGTCGGCGCGGAGAGCTACGAAAAATTTCCGCGGAATGCTGGCGCAGGGGATATTCATAAGGTGAGGAATCCACAGGCAGATGTATCCATCAGAAATGAAATTATAATAAAATAAGGTGACAATGTGTCCCTGGAAGTATTCAAAGAAGTCCGTTTTATATGAATAGGTCTACTGTAAGCAGATTGAGTTGCCATGTATTTTCAAAAAAGAGAGAAAAAGAAAAAGTTCAATTTTAGGAAGAGTTCCAAGTTTTGTTCTGTTTTGAAAATATGGAGGCCAAATTTCATTGCTTCCCTGATAAACTGTGAGCCGAATCAAAGTCAGTGTATGGGTCTGGTGTAAACATGAAATCATCTATTTCTGTAGACAAAAGATCGTCTACCGATGTCGGTGACAGTTGGAACACCTCATTTAGAAGGTTAACTGCACAGAGATGTGAAGCATCGCCTTCAGCATAGGATGCCGCAGCAATGTTTGCGTCAGTTGTTACCTGTGTGCCTGTTGATCCATCTCGTACCTCAGCAGCAGCAGGAAGCGTCTGTGAGATCTCAAGGAATGCCGTCATCAGGATTGGTAGCCTTTGGGGACAACACAGAGCATGGGCCGTTATCGGGTGCAGCAGAGTATCGATATCCGTTGGCATGACTGATGGGAGTGTTAGACAGGTGTCTAGCACGCATTCTTCACCGCAAAGCAGGCAGCGTAGAACAGGTAAGATGCAATCTTGCCAGATTGGTCTAAATGACAGAAACCATGTTGTATTAAGTTCCCGTAGACAAGGTATGCCCAAAAGTTGCACTATGCGCTCACGGCACTTCCGTTCTAGGAGAGCTTTCTCCAAATTGCTGGGAGTGACGCCGGTGGATAGGCTTGCCATAGCGTAGCAGTAGGAATAAAAACAGGATTCCCGCAACCAGTGCTAGAATTAATGGCACACCACCAAACACCGAATGTGCAAAGTTTGGAATGATTCCGAGGACTGCCTGAAAAGGTGTTAACAGTCCTGAACAGATGGTCTTAAATACATGTACAATCCCGCTCGTATCAGACATGTTTAAGATACGTCCCATCATTTCTACGAAATGTATAGGGCAGTTTGTACGAATTAAAGCCTGTATCTCAGTATTCTCGGCATGTCTGATCTTCAGACCTGCTACCTTCTTTTTTGTGAATTGAGCTTTTGATTTATTTTTCTGAACGTGTTTATCTTCTTTGGATTTCACGCGTTCTTCTCTGTGTTCTGACCGTCCTCTTCTTTCTGATGTCTGTGACGATATCTGAAAGGTACGAGAGGAACGTGTATCAGTATCTTGATACCTGTCAGGTTTTCTTAAATTATCCCTATTCCTGAGGTTATACCTCCTTTCAGAGGGCTCCTTTTGAGGAGACCTACCTCAAGATTGAGAACGTGTCTCGTTTGAATTTTGTTTATTAGTTTCCCACTTCTTTTTAGAAGATGTAGGATTTTGTTTAATAGAGTCCTTCTCAGGACTTTCAGATAGTTTTGGCTTCAAAGGTTTTCCACCCAAACTATCTCTGCCTAATTCTGCATAAGATTGTTCTATTATTCTGGGTAGTTCATGTTGATGTTCTGTTACATCAAATTCCCTTAAGCGTTGGCGGATTGCCACTGATGCTGCCTCCCCTTTAATATTAGATAATATTATTGTTGAGACCTGATCGAAGTTTTTCAGTAATTTCATACCTAAATTCAGAGCAGGTTCTGCCCCGAATTCGTTTCAGGACATCTGGTATTACTGCAATTGACGGAACACCATGTGTTTTAATATAGATGGCAGCAAAGACTGCGCCCCAAGTGGTGCAATCTTCCAGTTGTGGTGTGATCCCCATTGGTAAACAGATTGTTAGGATTCTGTGTTTCTCATAAGGGCTAGTATTAGGAAATACTGCTTCGATTTGAGTAATTTTTTTAGCTATCCAGAATGGAATTTGTTCACGTTTTGTGGGCATTTTACCCATGACTGCGTGTAAAGTCTGTGGAGTAATTTTTAGTGTATTCCCCTGTTGAGGGGTTTGATTTGGAATGGTCATTGGTGGTTGGACTGTGAAAGTCTGCATGACATATTGGACTAATTGTCTGTAAATTTTTATTAACTCTTGTAGTTGAGTAAGTAATTCCTCGTCTGACATTACATTGATGTCAGGATGAGGTGTGTAGCCGGCTAGAATCGGCCATGTTGCTCCTGGTCTACCTAGTGGACCGAGCCTGGTAATGTTTTTGTGATGCTTTAGGGCGCCTTTAAACCAGAGATTATGCTCCTGGTATGCGAGTGGAATTTCAAGATCCTCGTAAGGAATATATTCCTCTGGTGGTTCATCTTCTTTAAAGAAGTGAAACAGTTCTGTTATTGGATTTGATTCTGGGAATACTATCCATGAATAGAATACCTCTGTCTGAAAGGATTCGTGTGCCTCTATCACGAAAACTGCTCTACCACCTCTTTGTGGTAGGCCATGTTTTATAAGTTTTAGAGTGATGGCTCTCCTTAAGTTTGGATGGATGTTTATAACACCCTCATCGGTTTCATTTAAACCTGTAAAATTAAAAGCTGTTACGACTGAGTCAGCCGCAGCTACACCGTTCTCAGTGTCAGACATTGTTTTTTGAAAAATGTAGAACAAGTTTCAAGGAAACAAAAGATAAGGTGCACAATATTTTGGAACATTGTATCCTTCAACGTTGAACAAACCAAACAGCTAATATATAGGGTTTTTGTCCTATTTAGCTTTGGTGGATACTTAACCCTACCCACTCCAGACGTCTTATGGAGTATGTGAGTAGGGGTCTCTGAGAAAAGCACGACTGAGTTACTCAGTATCTAGCGTTAAATTAGTGCCTTACCAAACCGTTGGGCGGCATGTAGTGTAGTTCCTATTTCCCTAATAGGCTCTGCGCATTGGAATAATATACCCTATACATTTGACATAGGACTGAGGTCAGTATGCCCCTATCGAGTATATATAACTTAATTACTTTGTACCAGCTAACTCAGAGGCCACTAGAAACTCCTTTTGAAAACAAGAAAGGAGTAGTTTATGGCAAACGCATAAACATGACAACTTTGTTTCCCTTTAGAATCGGAACACTCTCAGAATCGTGGAAACAATAGATAACAGTTTCACTCAGCTAATCGTGCATGCTTAGTTTCTTCAGAGTTACACAGAAAGAATAGACGGGCGTTTCAATAAAAGGATTTATTGAACAGTTTTGTTTCTCGTGTAAGAGATATGAGCTGTTATGATCACAAGACAGTATGCGAGATATATAATGTACAGCGTAAGCAGTAGAAAGAAATAATACTGCGCTAGCATTATCTTTTAGCTATGACACATATATTCATATACATAAATAACAGAAGCTAAAAATGCGAGTACTCATAAGATGCTTCTCTAACTAGTTCTACCCCAGTGTACCTAACCTAGGTGTAGGGCAAGGTAAGAAGTAGGCGATGTATTCTATAGTATGGTATGCTATAGTCTAGTATGCCAAGTCTAGTATGCCAAGAGTCCCTCTAGGTTCTAGTCAGCTCCATACCTTGAGAAGGAGAGAGGTGGGAATCTCCTTCCGGGTCTCGAACTCTAACACCCCGCGAAGGGAGTCAGAACACTGGAAGCTGGATTCTCTGCGAGCAGGGATGACAGCGTCTCTTGTCAGTGCGTCAGGCCGGGACACGGGCTCCTCTAAAGTCGAGGTCTCCTCCTACTTGCTTGGGCAAGGGAAGGTATATTTATACCCGGTAGGTGCCTTGGAATGTTAGCATTGACATAAAGTCGGGCAGAGGAAGACGTCAGGAATGAACCCTTAAGGTATAGCGGTTCATGCATTATAAATGAGTTCTTGGAGAAATCAATAATCCTGTGCTAGGGGAACTCCCAAGAGCTTACGGGTCTGGTTTCTAAGAACTCGTTGTGACGTTAGGGTGGACGGATGTAAGTGACCATGCCTGTATTTGGATAGCATGGCTAATGCCTAAATAAGGACTGGGATCTTATGCCTTTATAAGGGCAATGCGAATTGTGCCTTATAAGGACATGTTTCTGGAAAACCTATATACGGACACCTAAAGCGAAATACAACACGTCTTTCGTACACTCTTTGTTTTATCTAGATAAACTTTTAACACTTTTCAGATCTAAAGAGGAGTGACAGGGTTCGCAAATAAAGTAGGAAGAGTGATTGACTGGTTGATGTGAAACTCCGAGACCACCTTAGGAAGGAACCTCGGGTGAGTTCTTAGCACCACTCTGTTCGCATGGAAAACGAGATAAGGCTCTGTAGAGCACAAGGCTTGTATCTTGCTCACCCTGCGAGCGGAAGTGATTGCCACGAGAAATGCAGTCTTCCACGAAAGATGCTGAAGGGAGGCTTTGTGGATAGGTTCGAATGGGGGACCCATTAACTTAGAGAGGACCACATCAAGCTCCCAGGAAGGGGATGGAGACCTAACGGGTGGGTAGACCTTTTTTAGACCCTCCAGGAAGTCCTTAACAACTGGCATTCGAAAGAAAGAAGCCTGATTGGGGGACTTTCTATATGCTGTAATCGCTGCCAGGTGCACCTTTATGGAGGAATATTGCAAACCTGCTTTGGCCAAATACAGCAAGTAGGGTAACAGTACCTGTTCCTGACCTCGAATAGGGTCATGACCCTCAGCAGTACACCACATGTAAAAACGCTTCCACTTAAAAGCGTAAGACTTTCTCATAGAAGGTCTCCGTGCCTCCTTTAAGATCTGCATGCAGTCTTGAGAGAGACCTAAATGTCCATATTGGATGTACTCAGGAGACACGCTGCTAACCTCAGGGATGGCAGATTGGGATGGAACACCTTGCCGCCTGCCTTGGTCAGCAGATCTGGATGACATGGCAACCTCCTGTGTGGTACTTTGGACAGATGAAGAAGGTTCGAGTACCACCACCACTGGCGAGGCCACTCTGGTGCAACCAGGATCATCTCTGTCTTGGATTCGTACAGTTTGTTGATCATCAGGGGAATGAGGGGGACTGGTGGAAAAGCGTAGAGTAATGTCTCTGACCAGTCTATCAACAGAGCATTCCCCTTGGAGCCTGGTTGAGGGTATCTGGAGGCGAAGACGCTGCATTTTGCGTTTTCTGCGTCCGCGAAGAGATCCATGTCTGGTGTTCCCCAGCTGCGAAAGATGTCTTGCGCAACCTCTTGTTTTAGCACCCAGTCATGCGCTTCTGCGAAATGCCTGCTTAGGCCGTCCGCTTGGACGTTGAGGACGCCTGGTAGGTGAACTGCGGAGCTCTTCATGCCTCGTGCCAGAAGCCACTTCCAAATCGCTTGCGCTTCCAGAGACAGGGGTCTGGACCTGGTGCCCCCCTGCTTGTTCAGGTAATACATCGTTGTTGTACTGTCCGTCTGAACAAGCAAAGCAGTCGACTTGATGGAGGGAAAGAACGCCTTGAGAGCCAGATGCACCGCTCTGAGCTCCAGCATGTTTATGTGGTATAGCTGTTCTCTTTCTGACCACATTCCCTGTATCTGTAGGGACCCCATGTGAGCGCCCCATCCCTGAAGGGACGCGTCAGTCACCAGAGTCTGCTTGGGAAGCTCCTCATGAAAGGGAACTCCTATCAGAAGATGAGACCGTTGCATCCACCATCTGATGGAGAGCTGGACAGACTGAGGCAAGGTTACAGTGTCCTCCCAGCGATTGGAGATTTGAGACCATTGATCCTCCAGAGTTTGCTGCATAGGTCTCATGTGAAGGCTGGCGTTTGGGACCAGAAAAATGCACGAGGCCATCGAACCCAGTAGAGATGAAATCTGTCTGGCCGTGGGATGAAGTATCCTCAGGAGGGTCTGACACTTGTGGAGAATGGATGATAGTCTCTCCTCCGAAGGAAACGCTTTTGCGTTTACTGTATCCATAGTTGCGCCCAGGTAATGTATCCTCTGAGTTGGATTGAGGATGGATTTTTTAAAATTGACTGCAGACCTAACTGATGCAGTAGCTGAATGCAGCAAGCGAGGTGTTTCTGCAGAAGAGTTGGAGACGCACTCTTGAGTAACCAATCGTCTAGGTAAGGGTAGACGAAGATTTTCTTCCTCCTCAAAAACGCAGCTACTACAGCCACGCACTTCGAGAATGTGCGAGGGGCCGACTTCAGCCCGAAAGACAGGACCGTGAACTGGAAGTGGTCTGACTGAATCTGAAATCTTAGAAACTTCCGATGCCTTCGAGAGATTGGAATGTGGAAATAGGCATCTTGAAGATCTATAGAACACATCCAATCCCCTTGATATAAGTGCGGGATTATTTGGTGTAAAGCCAGCATTCTGAACCTCTCTCTCAGGATGAACTTGTTGAGAAGCCTGACGTTTTTTGCGCCAAATGCGCTAGATGTAATGAACGAGATACATTTATTGCCTGCTGTGGTCCTGACAATGTCCAACAGGCTGAATGACAAAGTATTTCTTTAACATACCAAGAATATTAAAGGAGACGTACTTTTTTGGAAGGCGCCCCGTCATTGTTTACAAGGTTCTGTTGAGAAGTGTGTCCGTTGTAAAACACAGTATAACTTACGATCCAAGTAATAGTGATAACATCCTATGGCACAACGTCAGCCCCCCTTTTTAATAAAGTTTTCCTCATTCACATTAAATACATTACAAGACACGGACTATTCTGTCATTATCGATAAAGTTCAAATTGAAACTCCCATTAAGTCACATGACATGGACTCAGTGATGACGCTTTATTAAACGCGCCCATACCCGCCTCAAACTCGCTTGCCTTAGTGGGATTTTGGCGAGTGGACGCGGACCATTCATGCTGGACTGAAGGTAACTTGAGCAAAAATGTAGCAATCGTACCGTTGCGCTCTAATAATTCGGAACGCGCACACTTAAAGCTATTTGTCCTTGGCAGACTGAACCCATGGTCCGTCAAGAAAACCGTCCGTCGAGAGAAGAAAATGTTTTGACGCGGTCACGGCACAAATTAAGGTACGCCGAGCGGCTTTCGCTGCCCATTTTGATCATAATGGTGGATTCAGTATTTTAAAATCAGTTTGTTTCAAATTAGTTTCACTTTGTTTTTGTAGTTGCAGCCTTCTGTGCAATTGGGTTGCCCGTAATTAAAAAGATGATTCAAGCAAAAGCTGGTGTTAGCAAGGTAACATATTGATGGCAGAAACCATTGCTAATAAATGCCTGACACGTAGTGGAGTCTGTTAGTGAAACTGTCTTCTTTTTAGCGATAATGAAATTATTGCATTAACGCGTGAAAGCGCATTTGGGCACTAACGAGTGGCAATAACAAGAAAATACGAGGTAATGTTGTTGCAACAAATTGACAATTTTAGAGGTTAGCTGGAGTGTTTGAAAGTGTGAAGTGATGGTAAACACTGCACCTTTTTGTTTTCTTTTCACAGCTCTTATTCCAGGTCTTTTCACAGCTCTTATTCCAGGTCCTGAGGAAAACCCTTAAAATAACACATTGGGTTTGAAACGCGTAGACCTTCCGTTTGTGTCTAAACAAGTTCTGTTTGTTTATAGAAAAGTATCAGGTCGTTAGCAATGTATGAGAAGTGTTGAAATTTCATTTTTCCATGACCTGAATACAAAAACTGTTTAGCCAAAATTCCCCCTGGGTTTGTGTTATTCTTTAAACTGGTAACTGTGGTGTTCTCTTTTTAACCTTTCCCTTGGGTTTTTCACTCTTTTTCTTTTCTTTCTTCTAATGCTGTGGAATTTGAGCTCATTTAAATTCATGTATTGTATTGTTATGTTTTTGTCATGAATGTAAAGTACTGTTTTATGGTTGTATTAGTTATCGTGGTTCGATAAATGAATTATATGGACAATGCTCATGAAAATAATAACATGAACTAGAGAGTCCTTTTGTTAAATAATGAACTTTATCCAAAAAATAAAATAAAAATATTTATTAATTTTTTTCAATCACTTTGAGTGACACTGGTGATTGTTTCTGAGTGAGCTGATAAATAAGTTATCAGTACTGGCAATGTGTTTGTTGTTTGAGATCTAGTATAGGCCTGAACTCCTTGTTTGGACCTTTCTTTGGGACCAAGAAGTATCGGGAATAGATTCCCTGTGTACGCTGGTGCCATGGAACCTCCTCGATGGCCTCCTTTAGGAGTAGAGCGGATACCTCCTCTCTCAGAAGATTTATGCGATGGATTACAGTTTTTCGAGGAGTAACAGAAGGTGGAGGGGACTTGAATCTGATGGAGTACCCATTCCTCACAATATTGAGCACCCACTTGTCTAGTGTTATTTTGGTCCACTCTTCCAAATGAAAACGGATACTTCCCCCAACCGGAGTGGGTAACGGAGCTAGGGGAAGCAAGCGCTCACTGCTTCTGTTGTTGCTTGGCAGCAGGTGTGGACTGTCTGGAGCTTCCTCCTCGTCCTCTACCGGGACGACGCTGGTTTGAATGGGATCTTCCCTAATGTTGCTGGGAAGACCACTGAGGGGTTTGAACCCTCTGTTGGTATTGTCGTCAGTCATAGGGACGGTAGCGTCGTCTGAAGTCTTTCCTCTTCTCCAGACCAACCGCCTTGAAGGTGTCTAGTTCGGTCTTCATTCTAGACATTTCGTCATCAGCATGAGCGCCGAAGAGCGATGTCCCATTGAAGGGGAGATTGAGGATTCGATGTTGGGCCTCTGGCTTCAAACCCGTCAGTCTCAGCCAGGAAGAGCGGCGGGCACAGATCCCATGTGATTACCCATGGGCCGCGAGATCAGAGGCATCCGCTGCCGCACTGATGACCTGATTGGCCACCAGACCCCCTTCCTGGAGGATCTCCTGGAAGTCCTACCTGTCTTCCTTCGGTAGCTTCTCTGTGAAGCGTGAGAGAGAGCCCCACAGAGAACGGTCATATCGACCCAGTAATGCTGAGGCGCTGGCTACTTTCATATAGGATGCTGATGTATTACACATCCTCTTGCCGATGGAGTCCATGGCCTTACTGTCTTTATCCGGAGGTACCACAGATGATGCTGCCCCCGTCTGGTTCTTCCGTGCTGCTGACACGATGACAGAGTCAGGAGGAGGGTCGGCTCTCAGAAAAAGTGGGTCCTGCTCAGGAGCCTTGTACTTCTTGGTGATCCGCGACAGGGCTGCTCCCACCGATGCTGGAGTCAGGAATTTCTGAAGAGCGGGCTCTAGCAGTCCCGGCACCAGGAGAAGCAGAGGCCTAGATGAAGACCTGTGATGAAGGGTCTCAAAGATGACCGATGTGGAAGGGGCAGAGACAGGCATCTCGATATTAAGTTTTGCAGACCCCCTGCACATTTAATATCTGAGGAGGAGCCAGCCCATCATGGCCGCTCGGAGCTGATGCTCCGTGTTGAACCCTTTTTCCAGCTTCCCGAGCGGCATCCCGCCGAATTGTTTTCACATCCAGAACAACGATTCTGCAGCCGGAATGCTGGCAGATCACCTGAAGATCTAGTTCGCCAGTCTCCGATCTAGCATTGCGGAGAAATGAGCAGTGATGTCCCCGCATATGAAGACGCCAAGATGGCGCCCGGAAAGCTGAGAGGTCGCGTCCGGTGCCGAAGGAACTGCACCATGAGTCCACCGACCTCCGTCTTACCCCGCAAACAACGCCCCCAACCCTCGGCCCGCATCTTGATCTGAAGGCCACTCATCGCGGTGACCAACAGCAACACAGATGGAACGCCGAAAGTGAACGGCCACCGGTGAGCAATAGATGAGAGCTCCACCCACGCGGTGAGACGTGGCGCACTCGGCATCCCAAGCGCTTCCACCCCAAGCGGGGTCTAGACCCCTTTTGATTTCAGGAGTACCGTAGGAATAGTTGGGGGTCTCCCACCTTAGAGGCATAACAGTAGTGCCCTCGGTGAGCCCTGGGATCGTCGCCTGACCCCAAAATGGCGCCCGCAGTCAGGCAAACCCGGACGGCCTAACGGTGCACCTGGGAGTCCTCCATGCTAAACTCAGCTTAGTTTCTCTACTCCTGGCAAAGGACTACTCAGTGGAGGACATGGGGAGTCGTTGATCACCTTCCTGCAGTCCCTCCGTAATTTGGCCTCGTCTTCCTGAGGAAGTCCCGCCTCTTTTACCGCCCTTGTCTCAGCATCTAAATGGCGTCCAGGGGGTCCGAGCTATCTGCTGCCTCCCACGAGCAGAGCTTCACCATGGCCGAGACCAACTACCGGAACAACGCCTACACAGGGATCTACAGAGGCCTGGACATAACTTGCCTGACCTTAAAATGGCGGCCGCCTCTGCCTTCGTTTCCTTGGCAGCCCAAATGGCAGCCCCCAGCTCCTTCTCCGATTTGTTTCATACTCTTCCCCCCCCCCTTCTTTTACCTCTATCCTCTAGTGGGGACATGTTCTTCCGCTACTTGACTGTGCAACTGTAACCTAGGTAACTATTCAAAACTGTTTTTCCTGAACGCTGAGACCTGAGCAACATGGCTGATGCCCGGTGGAGCTGCTAGACAGCTATAGAGGAGATTGGCCCTGCTTTCCCCCTTGACCGTCACCTACCCAGACGGACATTGGGCACAGTTCTTCCTCGTCTCCCTGCTATGGCTCCTTCCCCCCTCCCTCCTACGAATTCTCGCAACATTGTTTTTGTTTACTGTACCTTACTATGCTCTTGTAACTGATGTAACTTGTAACGCAACGATCCTCTTGTAAAGCGCTCTGATACCTCCAGGTCTAGCCAGCGCTATATAAAACTCAAATAAATAAAAATAAAAAAGGACCTTGTTGAAGGTCACAATGTCATCAATGGGCGATACCCTACTCGGTGGTGAAGAAGAGAGAGTTGGAGAGTAGTCTGCTTTTGAAGGTCTGGAGTCTGAGGACCACGAAGAAGATCTGTGGCTTCGTCTTCTAGGAGACAGACTCCTAGGAGATCTTGACCTGCGCCTTCTCAAAGTCGGTGACCTTTGAGTAGTGGCATGTTGCTCGCGTCCCACAGACGAGTGAACCGATTGTATGATCGGAGACCTGGACCTGCTAGAAGTATGAGCCGGCCTTGATATTCTCCGAATCTTCCACTCTCTTATGTTCCCCAGCCATCTCGGAGAGATGTTAGTTGGAGGGGGTGGATCCGGCGGCGAGGTTTCAGGAGTGACTTGCACTATCCGGAGTTCCGGGGAAGAAGAAACACTCCTGGAGGTTACCACCTGGACGTCCTTCTGCATCGATTTGTCCCTCGACATCGCCCTAGGTCTCTTGGCAGGAGGGGACCTGTGACTGGTCTGCGACTTCATAAACATCGATCTCCTCGACATCGATCTGGACCGCGGTGTTCTCCGCGGTGACCGTCTAGGCTCAGAGGGCGATCTGCGTGGTCTCGACGTCGACCTCCTTGGTGACGGATGCTTCGACGCCGAGTGCCTCGACGGCGACTTTCTCGTAGGCAACGTCGACCTCCTCGACGGCGATCGCCTGCTATGACGCACAGTCGGAGAATGACTGAGTCTTACCGGCGTCGAGCCCCTCTGTGTCTGGCTCGACGTCTATGTTTGTGCCACTCTCGACGTCGGTGGTGTCTTCGACGTCACCACAGGTCCTCTCGGAGGCGGGCTGTTCTGTCGACGTTGATATGTCGACGTCGAGCGACTGCCTCCCGCCGTCGTAGGCGAGCCAGAACTGGACCGCCTACGAGATGGTGTCGACGTCGGCCTGTGATGAGACTTCGTACCTGAAGTCGTTCGCTTCTCCGGCGAATGGGGCCTCGACGTCGACTTCGACGCTGAAGGGGAGCACAAGGGTAACTTCGACGTCGATCTGTCCCCTGAAGGCGTATGAGACCGGTGTTTTCTCTTCTCACCCTTGTCTTTGCGCTCCAACCTTTTCTGAGAGGAGGGCTTCTTCGAGGGATGTTCTTCTCGGCCACTTGCGGATTCCTTTCCTCTCTCCTGCATAGCATGCAGTTTGATTTCCTCCCTTTCTCTAAGGGTTCTTCTAGAAAAGTTTCTGCAGTGGTAGCACTCATCTGGTCTGTGAGATGAAGGTAGGCAAGCAAAACAGACCGAGCGCGGATCTGATTTAGCCATCTTTTTTCCACAGGCCGGGCACTTATTAAATAAGGCCAGCATTTTGACAGGAAAAAATTGACCAAAGTCAGAAAAACAGAAGGATTTAGTACCCCAAGTACTAAAGACGTCAAGTGAAAGTAAAAAAATTCACTTTAGACCAACAATTAGTGACAAAAAACCCACTAACTGACGAGCTCAATGCTCCAGGATCCTCACAGAAGGAGCCAGAAAAAAGAACTGACTTGTCACCTGTGGGGCATGATGGGAGCCTGGAGGTTCCTGGAGGTCTTAAAGGCACGGCGCCAGTTTTTTCCAACTGTTCTGTATGCAGCCTCTCTAGGCTAATCTGCCTCTATGATCTTGCCTTTTTACCTTTGAAAATAAAGGCTGTTTTTTCAAAACAAACTGAAAACTGTTTTTTTCTCTCCATCATGAAAATATCATGGTGTATGTTTTCTTTATTATTTCAAATGTAAACAATTTACAATGCAATATTGGCATATTTGAGCCTAGTAATATGGTTTTAGGCTGCATATGTATATATGCATATTACCTATATATGTGTGTATATATATATATATATATGCATATAATTTGTTATTGCTCCGGGGTCCCCGCACATGGGCGGGACTATTCAGTGCTTATGACTATTGATGAGTATCCCCTGGAAGAGAAGTATATGGCTCCTTAAAGGTTAGCATTCAAGTTCTGTATATTACTAATTCCAGTCAGTGCTCCTCCCCTGCACTATGATGTTTGGTGTGCACATGCGTGTGGGCAATAACTCTGGGCTCAAGCTCGCAGGGGTAGTGGGAGACGCCCTGGGTAAACGCGGAAAGGACGGTCGCGAGCTTGGTTCGACCTGGGGACAGCTTCTTCCTGCCTGACCCCCTAGTAACTGAGGTCAGAGAGAGCACCCACCAAACATCACTCCCTTGTAGTTACCCCAAAGTTAAGTGGGTCAGAACACATCACCTGGACATGCAGCAGCCGCCATACCGGGAGGAGGAGATGGGGATTCACAATGGGATGGCACCTTCCAGACGCTGCTGCTGGCTCTGTGTGCGTCGTCGTCTCGGTCTACCCACGGCCTTCAGCGGGTGCCCCCCCAAGGGTGAGTACACGGCTGGCAGAGTGACTAGGTGTCCAAGGGGTAGATGAGAACACAATTCTAGGCATGCACGCTTTCAACGATGTTTATCAGCATTGGAAGGGGTCCTAAGGGAAGCAAAAGGTCTGGGATGTTTGGTGCACACTGACTCCGCCTGCAAGTCGAACTCCGCGGAATCTGCTGAATTTTTCGTTAAGTACACAGAGTGAAATTCTGCGAGCTCCACCAAGGCCTAATTGTGAGATGATGTAAATTTTTGTGGTGAATCTTTAAGGGGATGCAAAGATAAAAGGGGGTCCCAAAATGCGTTTCTCTACCAATGCATTTTCTATAGACTACTGTATTTGATGTAGCGCGAGCGAAAACAGCTGAATGGATTTACATGAAATTTGGCAGGATTATACAGAATGGTGCAGAGATGATGCTTGTTGGTTACTGCCGTTAAGCAGGGTAAGCATTTTTAGGTCGAGCCTAGAGCCAGCGCGCATGCGCTGCTCTGTGAGACTTGTTGTGGCGGTGTAGCGAATAGAAGCCCTGCCCACTCTCCACCCATATTTGCCATTGGCTTGTGTCACTGTCTGTCCTAAATGCTGGTATCTGATTCGTAAATAGGCTTGTTAGTCCCTCCTTAGTACCGCCTCCTCTTCATTTGTCACCTCCCATGGCGACTGGCCCCTTTACTTCGGTTATTACACAGTACGTGTTATTTAGACTGTGAGCACTATTTTCTTTATTCAGTTTCTTACTGCAGGCACGACGTGCTTTGGTGCCTTCTTTACCCCCCTCCCGTTGTCGTGCCTTGTTTACACCCACCCACCCTCCCTTCCCTTGTTCATGCCTTCTCCCTCCCTGTCCACCCCCCCCACTGCCCGCCCGTTGTCCGTGTCTGCTCAGTGTCCAGTCTGGTGCCTAGGGTTAGTCTACAGCTGAGGAATCTGCTCTTCTATTAGCCACCAGAAAGCCCTTACCAAAGATAAATAACGTGTTTTATTTATTCATCTTTTTTATAGTGCAGTAGATGCTTTTGAAAAAACTGGTTTCTTGTCTATGCCTGCATCAATTGCGGGAGATACAGGTACATAACACGTTTTATTCACTCCAGCTTCAAGTCTTCTTGGGTCATTCTGCAAAATCGTAAGCTGTACTCTGGATTTTCTGCTGCTCGAGGGAGGCGCTCATACACATAGGCAGTCTTGTTGCAGTTAGCAGTGCCATGACCTTGTCTATACATTGTCACTGGTGTGTAAATTTCTTATGAAGGCTGAGGGACCCGTCGTTCTAGTTAACATCACGGCAACATTGTACTTTTTTTCGAACGTAAATATTCGCACCATGGAACAGACTCGCTGTAAATGCATTTCTTGCAGCCTCCTACTTACTGACTTTCTTGGATTTGTTTTTACATGAAGTGTTTGTGATTCTTTGCATTGTTCTGATCATAGTTGGGGTAGTAAGGAACGTTTCCTGCATTTCAGTGCACAGCAACACTTTACGTTGATAAGCCGTCATGTCATAGGTACTATAAATAGCAAGTGTATGCGTTATCCCCGCTCACTAGTTCACGTTTCCTCGTCTGTTTTGAGGAAATGCAGCACCGCTGTCTCTGAGGGCAGCCTAGGTCATTTCGTCTGTCTGTCTCTGCTGCTCCAGTCTCTGGAAGGCCTGGGCTTTCCTTGAGACACCTCAGTCTCTTCCCTGTCTGTGGTTTCCCTTTCTCATTTACACTTCCCATTGAATCTACCAAGTCCATGGCTGTGTGTCTCCTTGCTAACTCTGTCGTAGGGTGTCTTATCTACTCTGCTGAGGTTGTTTTCAACGCCTTTGTCTGTGTTACGTTTCTATTACAACTACAAGGTTTCTTTTATATATACAATTTCTCTGATTCTTAGTAAGGAGCTCTGCTCCCATACCTCTCGTCGTTCTCCTATCTCTGTTCCCACAGCACCCAACTGGAGTCAGTCTTTGTCCCAAACACTAGTTTCCCTCACAGTCTCTGAATCTCTCTTCCAGGCTGGCTGTCAGCGCCTTTTACCTGTCCCTTACCTTCATTTTTTCTGCCAGTCACTGTCTAAAGTGTTAGTGCTTTGTGACTGTATGGCAGTACACGGTCTCTTACGGACACTCGCTGTATAGAACTGTCACCTGTTTTTAGGTCGAGCGTGTGCAGTGCATGCGCTGCTCTGCGAGGTATGCTGTATTCAGGTAGGGACGAAGCTCCGCCCACTCTCCGCCCATATTTTTCATTGGCTTGTGTCATTGTCCACTGTAAACCTTGGCTTTTCATTGGTCAATAGACTTAGTAATCCCTTCTTAGCACCGCCTTGTCTCATTTTGTAACCTCCCATGGCGACAACCCCTGTTAAGAGTGTTGTTACTCGGTAGGCTTTAATTACAGCCTCCGACCACTATTTTTTTCAAATAGCAATAGGTCTCGCATTTGCGAGAGTTTAAGCTATTGGCATTGTAAATGACAATGCCTTTTATTTATCCCTTTTAAAAACATAAATAAAAGGCATTGTCATTTACAATGCCAATAGCTCAAACTCTCGTAAATGAGAGACCTATTGCATTGCAAATGCTTGTTTAAGTTATAAGGCATTTAAACTTAGTGACATTTGTCACTACAGTACTATTGCGGAATTTCACAACATTCTGTGAAACTACCACGTTACATAGCCGTAAAATTATTTAAAAACATACAAAAATATAAATACTTTCCCTACCTATTACCATGGGTCAGGACCTACTACTTACCTATATCTAAGGCCCTAACAATGAACACAGCCAAAGTGTAATAAAAACAATATGGCTGCATTTTCATTCTCTAAAAACAGCCATCACTCAATTATATACTGGCTCGTCATCACCATGTAACACGGTAAAGTGTAGGTATCACTGTATACCACAGCCCAAAATATAACTGAGGCCAAGTTGTAATACTGGATTGCGGTACCCTTGCGTCTCGCATGGCAAACAATGCTTAAGTCAGATTTAAAAAGCAATGCAAGGCAACCCTGTGTTGATTTGTAAGTCTGGAGAAATGCAAGGCAGTGCAATTCACTGCTTTGCGTTACTCTGCACACCATAATCTATATTGCTGCAAAATTTCACATACATCCGTACGCCACACCACTGTAACCACTCCACTCTATACTAGTCTACTCTACGCAAGTACACTGTATGTAACTCCACTCTACAGCTCTTTACTCCACTGTACCCCACTCTGCTATATGCTACTCCAGTATATGCTTTTCCACTCTACGCCATTCCACTGTATGCTATTCCACTCTACGCCACTACCATTCTACGATATTCCTTTGGACGCCACTCCACTGTATGCTATTACCCTCTACCTCATTCCAGTGTATGCTACTCCAGTCTACACCACTATATGCGATTCCAGTCTATGCCACTCCACTATACGCTACTCCACTCTACGCCAGGAAATCAGGAATTCACCAACCCACGCAGCGAAGCCACAGACATCACCCCATCCCAAGACCTCTGCGACAAGCTTGGAACCTATTTCCACCTCAAGATCAAAAACCTCTACGACAACTTCATGGACCATCCACCAGGCGCCACAGACGGCCCCCCGCCCCCCAGAAACACCAGCCAGCCCACCATCTCCAACTGGACACCAATCACGGCCGAAGACACTGCCTCGACCATGAAAAGCATCCACTCGGGGGGGGGGCCCCACCGACCCCTGCCCCCCTCACATCTACCACAGAGCCGCGGCCGCCATCGCACCCGAACTACAACGCACCATCAACACCACCTTCAAAACAGGCACCTTACCAGACGACTGGAAGCGCGCAAAAGTCAGACCACTGCTCAAGAAGCCCACAGCTGACCCCACCGACCTCAAGAACTATCGGCCCATCTCGCTCCTCCCCTTCGCAGCCAAAGTTGCAGAGAAAACAGTCAACAGGAAACTGACACGATTCATTGAAGAGAACGCTGTCCTCGACCCGTCCCAATCTGGATTCTGAAGCAACCACAGCACAGAGACCGCCCTACTCGCCGCCACAGACGACATCCGCACCCTCCTGGACCAAGGCCACACCGTCTCCCACCGCACACTAGTCGCCAGACTACACGACGCAGGCATACAAGGAACAGCCCTGGACTGGATCCGATCATTCCTCACCGGAAGAAGCCTAAGGATCAGACTCCCACCCTTCCTCTCCGACCCCACGAAAATCACCTGCGGAGTCCCACAGGGTTTATCACTGAGCCCCACCCTCTTCAACATCTACATTGCCCCCCTCACAGCCATCGTCCGACACACGGCCTCAACATCGTATCCTATGCCGACGACACCCAGCTCATCCTCTCCCTCACCAAAGACCCCACCACTGCCAAACTCAACTTCCAGAAAGGAATGCAAGACGTCGCAGTCTGGATGACCAACAGCTGCCTGAAGCTCAACGTCGAGAAGACAGAAGTCCTCGTCCTCGGTACCACCCCTTCTGCATGGGACAGCACCTGGTGGCCGACCGCCCTTGGAAGCCCACCTACCCCCTCAGACCACGCCAAGAACCTCGGCATCGTACTCGACTCATCACTCACCATGAACCGACAGGTCAACGGCGTCACCTCCAGCTGCTTCAACACCCTCCGCATCCTCCGCAAGACCTTCAAGTGGATCCCCCCTGAGTCAAGGAAGACAGTCACCCACGCACTCATCACCAGCAGACTGGACTATGGAAACGCACTCTACGCCAGCATCAACAAGTCCCTACTCCGCAAACTCCAGACAATACAGAACACCGCCGCCAGACTCGTCCTCGGCATCCCCCGACATGAAGACATCAGCCAACACCTACGAAGTCTCCACTGGCTCCCCGTGGAGAAAAGAGTCACTTTCAAAATCCTCACTCACGCCTACAAATGCCTACACAACAACGGACCCAAATACCTCAACGACAGAATCAACTTCCAAGTACCCAAAAGAAACCTCCGATCTTCCAACCTCGCACTGGCCGAAACCCCGCGCATCCACAGAGCCAGAGCAGGCGGAAGATCCTTCTCTCACATTGCAGCCAAGACCTGGAATGAGCTACCGGCAGACATCAGACGCGCCCCCTCCCTGAACACCTTCAGGAAGACCCTCAAGACCTAGCTCTTCGGCTAAACAGATCTGCGGACTCCCCCCCCAGCGCCTTGAGACCCTCACGGTTGAGTAGCGCGCTTACAATTCCCTGATTGATTGATTAGTGTACACCACTCAATTCTACGCTAGTCCATTGGAGCCACGCCAGTTTATGCCACTCCACTGCACGCCACTCCCATCTACGCTATTATACTATTTGCAACTTCAATCTTTGCCCCTCTTCTGTATGGTATTTAACTCTACCTTACTCCACTGTACGCCACTCTACTGTATGCTATTACACTCTATCCCACAATACACCACTCCAGTCTACACTATCTCACTGGACGTCACTACACTGTATGCTACACTATACGCTATTACACTCTTCTCCATTCCACTCTAGTCTATGCTACTCCACTCTGCGCTATTCTACGCTATTACACTTTGCCACTCCACTGTACGCTTCTCCACTCCAGTGTATTCTCCTCTACTCTATATAACTCAACTCTACAAAACTCTACTACACTATATGCCACTCTACTAGACTCTGCTTCACTCTATCCCCGTACACTCCACTGTACAAATTTGCACTCTACTCTATGCTTGTACACTCTATTGCACAACACTCTACGACAGTTTCCAACACTGTATGACAAAACACACTACTTACTATTGACACAACTCCAACTTATAACCGTTTCCTTGAATGTATGCCAACCCGCTCTACGCTAATCCACTGTACCCTACATCTCTCTACGCCACTCCACTGTAAGCTACTACACTCTATGCCTCCCCACTTTTCTACGCTATTCCACTGTATGCTACTCCACTTTATGGTAATCCAGTCTATGCCACTACACTGTACGCCACTCTACTCTATGACACTCTCCTCCACTTTATATAACTCCATTCTATAAAGTCTACCACACTTCATGGTACTCTGCAACATTCTACTCCACTCTATCCCTGCACACATTCCACTGTCTAACTCTAGACTCTACTCTATGCCCGTATACTCCAATGTCCAAAACTCTATTCCACTACACAACACTTTTCTTTTTTACTACATAAACTCTACTCCATGTCTCTATTCTACGACACACCAACACTATTGCATTTTACTCCACACTACGTTACACCACTCGACTCTACTCCACTGTACGCAACTTTACCTCACTTTACGCTACTATAGATCAATTCACTTTACGGTTACATACTAGTGTACTCTATGCAACTCCACTCTACAACACTCTAGTTCATTGTATGCCACTCTCCGACACTTTACTCCTGTCCATACCCCTTCACTCCACTGTACTATACTGTATGCCACTGTACAATACATTGTACCTAACTCTTTGTATGCCACTGCACCTCACTTTACTCCATGCCACTCTACTGTAGTCTACATCCCTTTCCAATCCTGTACGACACCCCACTACACTACTGTACAACATGGTATTCCAATTTATGACACTTTACACAACTGTATGCTAAACCACTCCACTATAGTCTACCACACGCCACTCCACAGCACTTTACTCCGCTCTACACTACCCCACTTCAGTGTACTCCACTACATTTCACTCTACACTTTATACCACTCTATGACACAGTACTATACTTTGCTCCACTGTTAGACACTCTTCTCTACTGTATGCAACTCCACTCTACAACACTGTACTACACTCTATTCCCACCATGCGAAGCCGCAGTACTACACTGTGACACGCTACTCAACTTCTCTCCACGGTACCCCACTCCACTCTACAACACTCTCCTCCACTGTACTCTACAACACTTCACTCTATGACAATCTACTTCACCCTACTCCATGCTAAAACACTCTACTCCACTCTATGACAGACTACGAAACCCTACTCTACTGTTTGACATGCCGTTCCACTGTACAACTCGCTACACTAGTCTGATACTTCACTACACTATATAACACTTTACTACACTGTACAATACGCTATTACACTTTATTCTACTCCATTCTATTCCAATCTGCAATACTCCACTCTATGACAATAGACTTTACAACACTCTGCTGCACTGTAGGGTACGACACTCAATATACCTTGCCACTTGCGACACTGGACTATGATTTGAATTTTTTTTATTGAAACACTTTTAAAAACATTGAATGAGAAAAAACCAAGGTTAAAGCTTGGTTATAGTCAGGAAAACTTATTTTCCCTATAGAAACCAAGTTTAAACTTCACAAACTTAAAAAATGTCAAAGTTATAACTTACATTTACAAATTATCCACCACCTTCAAATTATTATAAGTAGCAGGCCTCGTTACACACTCTTTTTACCTCGCTAACCAGACAACACTGGCTATAACTCACCCCTCTACCATGCACTGAGTTCTCACAAATAATATCATTTGAGAAGTTATTAGTGTTGTAGTGAATGCAATGATTTCACATGCTATAAGTGATGTAGTATGCAAGGGTATAAATAGTGCACAGAAAAGGCACGAGTTATAGTTAATGTAGGCAAGCACATACAAAGCCCTTCTCTGAGGAATGCATGTTGAATCTGGTGACGGTACAAAGTCCAAGGTAATGGAGATTGAACTGGAGTGAGGGTGTCCCTCCCACATGCAAAGTGTGTCCTACATGTGCTGAGCAAAGCCAGGAATGGACACTGATGCACTTGCCTGAACAGGAGGATTACATGAGAAAAGAGTGGTATGAGGCTGGCACCTTTAGCTAAGCAGAAGGGAACAGAAACTCATTTGAGCACTGAGCAAATCCAGAAACGGAATTGAGTGAGGTGCTGTTCATCAATGCCCCAATCAAGTTGTGTGCACCGCAAATCTCTATGCCCCATCGCTGTAGTCGAGCAAAGCAGATCCCATATCACAAGTTTTTTCAGACACAAGGAGGAGGAGGCATCACCCCCAACCCCTAAAAACCCACCACCCCCCACACACCAGTGATTCAGCCAAAATGGCAACAAAATAACGACCACTAGAAGCAAAAAAGACCTCAGGGCAAGTTTGGTTGAAATGAGGTCCAAACTGGAGAAATTATTTTCCAATAGCTTCAAAATTTAAAAGAAAACATTAGGCGGGACATAGCCGAGGTCAAAACCAGCCTGCAATCTATGGATAAGTGATAGCTGAGAACCAGCTACAAAACGCAGCTGAGTCAGACCAACTAGTACTCACCGCCATATTTCATCTTGAGTCGCAAGCAAAATCACTGATCTCAAAAACAGGTCCTGAAGAGAATATCTGCAAAAGGACATGACATAGGGAACAGGAGGAAACAACGTAGTTAAATGAAAAATGGCACTCTGAACAGGCATGCTGAAGGAACAACCAGACATTCAGATAGGAATGTGTTATGAATGATTCCTTAAGGCAAATATCTTTTTGTCTCTATTGCATCCACCAACTCACAGCACAGCCTTCCAGGTTGAGCCACCACATCAACAGACCATCACTTGCACAGGTTACACCAACATTCCACATGATATAATAAGGATTAAAGGGCCAGTGCAATGCAAGTTACAACAGGATGGAAGGGGACCATAGAGTGGATAATCAACAAGGAACAAAAACTCTGTGCCAAAGAGAAGCTGTGGTCAAACTTTGGCCTGAAAGAAGGCATAATGACCCATGCTCATTCTCTGAAATCAATCCCTTACTGAGACAGTGAATAATCCCTAGATCAAAGCCTGCATGTCGCAACACTACAGAAAAGATTAGACTAGATAGAGGCGATACACAAAATCTCCTAGAGAAAATCAAATTCAGATGGATGAAGCCAGAAGGTCTACAATTCAAATGGAAAGAACTAGAAAATACCATCAGTCAGTGCAAAAAAGGAAGGCCCTCTTGGGCCCCAGACTAATGACTTGGGTTATCACAACACATTTCCAGGTCTGCAGGAAAATCAGCAAATAATCCTTGCTACCAAATACACAAGCCTACTAGTAGATAAGGTTATTCTGGTGACAGGTAAGAAACATTGAAGATACTGGATTGCCCCTTTAGAAAGGGGTGGAGCTAAAGAGCTGCCATGCTTAAACAGCCCTCATCTAATGAATCTAAAAGAAAAAGGCAGAGAGATAGTGGCTTCAAATAGTGCACCGCATACCATATTTACCAGTGGCATGAGCTATCCAAAATTCCGCCACTGCTAGAACTTTAAAAGGGGCAAGTCAATGCTAAACCAGGAATCAAAACACATTTAAATGGGAAAATTGGAGCACAAAGTTTACCCACGGAGAATGCACAGAGGACAGAACCCAAGTGCCTCAGGGACAATGAACCTGTCCTGCTTGAAAGTGTTTAGACACATTTGCCCATGTTAAGGTTTTGGCTTTAGTTACCAGTGTGGTTAGGAAAGAGTTCTCTGCTATAGATAACTCGCACATCACCTCTATCCCCATGATCAAGCAAGCCAAAGAAAAGCGATAGTAGACTCAATAGTAGAAATGGTGTATTCAAGTTCATTTCTCTAAACGTAAGGGGCTTAAACTGCCCAAATAAAGAACAGTGAGTGAAGAGATATCAGTCATCAAGATTTAGATATAATCTTCGCCAGAGCGTGTCCTTTGTTGAGAAGTGATCGATTTAGAATGGGACATATGGGCTATCCTGCAAATTCTGGACATCAGGGAACTGTAAACCTGCAAGGTAGCCATGCTCACAAAAGAAACAGTGTTCACATCACGAGAAATCGATCATGACCCAGAGGGACGATTTATAGAAATAGTGCCATAGTTACAGGGCACCCATTATACTTTTATGAACACATACATCCCCAACATGACAAGTGGAGTTGGAGGAACAAGGAAGCACCTAATTTTGTTTTTTTTGGTGGGGGGGAGAACTTTAATACTGTATGGGACTAGACATTAGAAAGGATAGCATATACTGTAAGACAATGGCCAAGAAGCTGACACATACAATGAATGAACAGGGCCAGAGTGACTTTAGGATGTATTTAATCCTGCAAGAAATGGTCTTTTATTCTCATTACCACATGCAAAAATCATACATTAGTAACAATTAGATTTTCCTCACTAAGCACCTCTTGCACAGAATACAAAGCACAACCATGGTGGGAGGAATAGTGTCAGACCAATTCAACATGGACATAGAGCTAGAAAAAGGGGACGGAGGGAGGGTGCAATCAGCCAACTTCAAACAAAATTGGAAATTACATCAAGGCTTAGTATGGGGCACTCTGTATAGAGAAGTGGTATAAAGGACCTGAGGCTAGTTTGCCAAAATTGCCCTCACGATATTTCCCTTAATCGGGGATGCATTTAAAGCCACCCACAGAGGCTTAGCAAATGCCCAAACAGTCAGACCTCAGAGAGCTGAACACATTTTAGAGACTAAATTGGTGGTGGGCTCATAAGGGTTAGTGTACAAACAAGCAAATACCCTCAAGAACCAGAGACAGACAATTGCGATGGAGCAGGGCCAACTTTGGGTACTGAGAACTAATAAAGCTGAAAAGGACCTTCTGCACCTAAAGCAAACTTGTTATGCAAAAAATAATGAATCATTCAGGTTGAGAGACCAGAGACTTAAACATTACATGAGTGTTAGAAATGGGATCTCTAGTTGGCAAGGGCTTGCACCTTTGTCCAAGTAGGGACCCTTCTTCCTAGTCAGGGTAAGGGTTGTTACACTCGTGAAGTAACCCCTGCTCACCCTCGTGGTAGCTTGGCACGAGCAGTCAGGCTTAATTCAGAGGCAGTGTGTAAAGCATTTGCACATAACCAACAGTAATACAGTGTAAGCACTACAAACGGACACCACACCAGTTTAGAAAAATATCCAATATTTTATATACTCAAGACGAGACCAATTACGACAAAAATCCACAATACTGTACTTTAAAAATGAATGCTTGATACAGTAACTTCTTCTTTGCAGGAATAGCACAAAAGCAAAGTTCGTACGAGTCGGTAGCTCCGTCCGAGCCTACCGTGATGCTGAAAACCACAGAGTCTAACAGTTCCAGCCGACCGCGTCGATACGGGCCAGCAGAGTCGTGAACAGACTCGGTTACAGTACCTTTCTCGTTGTGGCTGGTACGGAGTGTACGAGCCAGTCGGCGTTCGTCGCGGTTGCGGTGCAAGACGGAGCGATGCAAGGTGCGGTGTCCCTCGATGCGGTGCAGGCAGCGGCTCGATGAGCGTCGTGCAGACGGAGTCGGTGAGTCCAAGGCGTGCGATGCAGGGTGAGACGATGCTCGATGCGGTGCTGACAGGTTGCGATGCAGGCGACCAAGCCGGAGTGCGGGAGCTGGCGTCGGACAGCGGTGCGAGTCGGAGCGGTGCGTCGCAGACGTGCGAGCGGTGCCCCAAATGCGGTGCGGTCACGACTCTTGAGCCAGTTGCAGCGACCGTGTCGGTCGGGTCCGGCTGGTTCAGTGAAGCGATGCGATGCGAACTGCGGTGCCCACAGGTCACGGTGCAAGCAGCGGCTCGATGTTGGCGGCGTCGGACGCCGCCACGGTGAGACCAGGGTTGCGATGCGAAGCGGGGCGATGCGGTCTGCGGTGCAAACAGGTCACCGGCCAGGGATGGATTCGGATGACGGAGTCGGTTGCAGTTCCCTTCCTCTGTGGCGACTGAAACAGCGTTCCAGAAGCGGTACCCAGAGGCTTGTGAAGTCTTTGCAGTCCCTGAGACTTCTTAACAGGAGGCCAGCTCGGTTTCAGGCCCTTGGAGATACTCAGCACAAGTTCGTCGAAAGTTCAGTCCAGTCCTTTCACTGCCCAAGACAGAAGCAGCAACTGCAGGCCAACCCAACAAAGCAACAACACAGCAACGGGGCAGTACTCCTCCTGGCAGCTCTTCCAGCTCTTCGTCTTGGCAGGTTCCTTGATTCCAGCGTCTAAATTCATGGGGTCAGGGCCCCAATATTTATATCCCAAATTCCTTTGTTCTCTGAAGGCAGAGAGGCCTTTGCCTAGTCCAAACCAGTTCTGGAGCACTTTGTTGACAAGTCTCCGTCCCTTCTTTCAGTGAGTAGGCCAGGGACATCAGACGCACCACAGGAGGTGGAGCCAGCATTGTGGAGGGAAGGCACTGTCCTATTCAGGGCCCAGGTGCGACCCCTCCCACCTATCTACATGTAGATCTTGCTATTCAGCCCTGCGCTGACTCACCCTGTCTCCTGGCATCCCCCAGCCCCTGTCACTCACACTCCAGACAAGGAATACACAACCTCGCAGAGGCAGGCTTGGATGGTTAGACAAGAAAATACCCACTTTCTAAAAGTGGTATTTTCAAACACAGAATGTTAAAACCAACTTCACTAAAAGATGCATTTTATCATTCTGAGTCCAGGCATACTAAACTCGAATTTCTACCATGTTCCCGGGGTCAGTTAGGATTATAAGCTGTAATAATCAAAACTGCCCGTTCTGGCCTAGGGGAACAGGTAGCCTTGCAATAGTGAAAAACGAACTAGGCTGTAATTCACTATCAGGACATGCCGCACACACCCGGGCATGTCCTACCTTTCGCATACAACGCACCCTGCCCACAGGGGTACCTTGGGCCTACCTTAGGGGTGACTAACATGTAGCAAAGGGAAGGTTTAGGGACTTGCAAGTGTGTGCACTTGCCAAGTCGACATGGCAGCCCCAGGCTGCGCACAGGCTCTGCGGTGGCAGGCCCGAGTTACACTTTACGGGCTGTTTGCGTGGGTGGCACAATCCAGTGCTGCAGCCCACCAACAGCATTTGGTCTATAGGCCCTGGCACTCGCAGTGCACTTTACAAGGGACTGACACATAAACCAAATAGGCCAATCATGGAAACACCAATCCATAACGCATTTTATACAGGAGCACTTGCACTTTCCCACTGGACCGCAGTGAGGAAAGTGCGCAGAATCATTACACCAGCAAAAACAGAGTCAAAACCGGGAGGTCAGAAAGCAAAAAGTCAGGGGAAACACGCCAAAAGATGCCAAGTCTAACAATGAGCAAACCCCAGAGGGACTCACAATCAACAATGAATTTCACAAGAGTGGCCTCTTTCTCACATTCTATTAAAAAAAACTGATACAGCGCAGGGCCAACCCTCTTATCATTGGTTATCCGATGGGTCCTTCTATGCGACCAAGAGGTGAAGAGAGTTAGCACTTGGTCAAATACATATTTAAAGAGAGTAACCCATTTGGCTAAACAATAAGGACCAGGAATCAATTAATAAAGTTAAAGAATGTATTACAAGTTAGCAGTCAAATTCAGGTAAATTAGGCTCAATACCATGCTGTAAAGATACAGAACAGGATAGCCCAGCCTCCTAAAGACGTTCAGGCGCATCAGCATAAGGCAAACAAGAAGTTCAGTTACAGCAACACAGAAGATTAATAATAAAATTTGATGCTTAAAGAAGAGTCTCTGATCCTTTCTCCTCAACATGAGTAAAGTCTGAAATAGTCTAATTTAAAGTCCAAACCAAAGAGGATGGTTAAGTTAAAGGGAACTCAAAGGGTCAGAAAAAGTTGGAAATAAGAGAAAAATATACTTCGTATACGTGAAGGTGTCAGCACTTCAGAAGCTTGGTCAAGAGTCTTCTAGGGATAGGGAGATGAGTATTAGCCTAAACCACACTCAGCTATGAATAAAGAAGGTAAGCAGAGATTCTGCCAATGCCACACGAGTCTGTCGGAGAGGAGTGTCCAATCTGGACTGCGGCCATGGTGCTGCCCGGGACTGTGCCAGGGCAATCGTCGCAGCTGGCCCGTACCGTCAATGGGGCTCTGCGCTGACAAAGAGTAAGTGAAGGGTCACGCACGGTTTCTTCCGGTCTTCCTACTGTATAGTACTTTTAGGAACGCGTCATTCGGCCTGCCTACAGTTACAGACAGCAGGTCTGCATGCAGTCTGCACAAACTAGTTGAATTCATCCGTGCAAGTAGTCAGTGGAGCACTGCTACAGAATATAAAGAGCACTCAAGTCGACTTCTGCTTGTTACATTATGCAATACTCTGTGCTATCAGTGAAGGGTTGACTCGAGTCAGTCTTGATTGGAACTTACGATTTAAAGGTCACACTTGCATTCCCTCAATGCCTAATTATCGCGCACATCAAGCCGAACCTGCCTCTGTGAGTGAGTATACCTTAAGATCATTTAACAGTTCCGGACCGGCAGGCAGTTTGGCCCAGGGGTGGCGCCTTTATTTGTCTGGCCTCGGGTTAATTTCCTGATGCGCAGGGTTGGCCCACTGCATCTTGAGCAGTTTAATAGCGCAAACTCAACCCAAAGGTATTGTAATGCTCCAGCCGAGTTCTTGGGGTCTTGTTTGCGGTGGCGGAGCCTCACTCACCAGCACTACCATGCTCACAGGTATACCAGGGAGAGATCGTGGCCTCCTGCCTGTGTCCGCTCACATGCAGCGGGCTCCGCAGTGCATGCAGTGTTCCCTCCAAGGCACAGGTTGCTCTCAGTGCCCATGCGACTCACTGCAATCGATCTGCCGAATCTGGGAGCAGTCTGTCTCATTCTGCTGCCTTCCTCAGCACTCCGCTGCTCAGGGGTGCCAACCTCTCCGCTGTCCGGCGGTCCCGCTCAGCCACCATCTTATTAGCGCAGCCCTGACCTCAGAACACCAGTCTGGGAAGGCTGTGGCCACCAAGCCATTGTCTCCACACTCCTGCGGCTAATGGAGGGAACCCCCCCAGGGTTCCGGTTAAGGGTGCCACTCTCTGCTGCTCTGTGCCCGCACTCGGTACACTGCTGGCTCAGGCAGTGGTGTGCCAATCCAGGACGGCTGGGGCCTCTCTGTTGCCACTTCTACCCTCCTGGGGCCATGGGGGGGCAACCCCTAACTTTTGGGTGCTAACCTCCTCAGCTCACTTTTAAGTCAGAAAACTGCTGAATGGGAACTGCCAGCTCGGAGCTTCTATTTCTGCTCCGTACTCCATCAGCTCATATCCACGTCCCCATGCCTGTTTGTACGTGTCTGTCTATACATTTGTGTGTTCGGGTGTGGGAGAATTTGCAAAGGTGTTCATTAAGTCTTGGTCAGGCATTCTCCCAGGTGAGGGTTCGGGCCAGCCTGCCCATAACTGCCAAGGTTTTAGATTGCTGTGTGTGACATATAAATAATTCAATTGTAATTATGAGTCAGCCGCCAAAGTCATTTGCACCAGTTTTAAGATCTTCTTAGAGTTTTTAGGTCTAATTTATGACATTTATATGTTTCCCTCATCTTCCTTGCTTGAATTTTTTGCTCGCAAGAAAGTGTCACACATACTCATTGAAATGTCACTCATAATTGTATTGACATTTTGAAAATGTCACATATAGCAATCTGAAACCTTGGCAGCTATGAATCCACAGCTACCCACATTGCAAAAAGGTCAGTTTTGAGTGGAAAAATTTGACCTGTTTTTTGCTTTTTATATACAGCTAGGCATGTTCCTGAAAGCTGGAAAGATGGTGATTTTAGCACAGCAAATCTTTCATTGATGCCATTTTTAGGGGAAAATAACACTTTTTTGCTCATCACCTTTTCTCCCGTTTCCCTAAAGAAAAAAATTGACTATTTTCTCAGTTTCTTCCGGGGGAATCCACAAATTCTGGGTATCTTTAGAATTCCTATGATGCTGGGGGAAAAAGGACGTAAATTTGCTGTGGATGTCTTATGTTTGAAAAAAGGTATGAAGGCTTAAGCACAAAGTACCCCGATTACCAAAAAAAAAAAAAAAAGGGTTCAGCACCGAGGTAGAAAAGCCACAGCAGTTAAGGGGTTAATGAAGTGTAGGAAAGTAGGATCTGCTTCTTATGGTTACCCCCACTTTTTGCTAAATGTGCTACTGTTTTTGACTAGTCTGACTGGGATCCTGCTAATCGGGACCCCAGTCTATCTGCTTTCTCCCTAAACTGTTATGTAATGTACTTGGGTACACTCCAGATTGGATACTGAAGTACCCTTGTCAGTCCCTAGTATATGGTACCCATGTACCCGGACATAGGTATCCCAGAGACCTACCATGGACTGAAGCATGTATTATGCCACCCATGAGAGGCCATGCAAAATGGAACTACAGGCCTGCCATTGCAGCCTGTGTAAGTTGGTGCATGCACCACTTACTTAAGATATAGGTTTACAATATCTAAGGGTCACTACACTTAAAACCTATAAGTCACCCCTATAGCAGGCCTTAGCAATCCTGAAGGCAGGGTGCTTGGATCCAAGTGAGAGGGTGCCACTGCATGAGCAGGACACCCATGCAGCCCACTGAGTCCATTCTCCCGGGTTGTTAGTACTGCAGCTATTTAAGACATATAGAGTGGCATTATGCGACCGGGTGATGACAAACTCTAAAACGGCTGATAGTAACCCTATCGTGTTTGGTGTCAAACATTGTGGAATCATACCCCCACACCGGTAACTGGTGTGGGAGGTATGATTCCACCCCTCAGATGTGAGCTTCGTTGGGTCCCTGGTGATCCCGGTATCAGCCTTCTAGTCCCGGGCAGCACAAAATGGTTGCTGCCGACAAGAGACATTTCTGCCCTCCTGCTGCTGAGCCAAGCTCGAGCAGGGGAAGGCAGAACAATAGGCATCCTGTCACAGGGAGGTGTGACCACCTCCCAGACAGGATTAAGTGTTTTAGGGCTGGGTGGGTGCGCTTGCCAGCGACCGAAAGTCTGCATGAGGGGTACATTTGGTGTCCCTGTGCATAGTCCAGTTCTAACCAGTCCTGGGAGCCGTTGGCTCCTGCTCTGGCACAAAACTAGACAAAGGACAGGGGAGTAACCTCCCCATTGTACATACCCTCCCCTGGGAGGGTCCCCTGAATCTGTCCAACCCTCTCCCGTGGGTACTTAAGGGCTTACCTGGCTGTAGGACCCTAGATTCGACGTGGACATGATTCTGAACCAGAAACCACTGAACTTCGACCGTCTGAACACTCTTGACTTCGTTTGGGCCAGACTTCGTCTCCCTCTCAGTTTGAAGCATCATCTGTCCCGTGCACCATACAGGCTCCGTGCAGGACCTGTGGAGCATCAAGGACAACCGAAGATACCTCCCTTGGAGTGAAGGAGTCACTCCCCTGCATCCGCAGGCACCACATCACGACTGACTGGTCTGCTGCTCCTGAGCTCCTACGGACTCCGAAGGCTCCAGCAACACAGGAGGAAGGTTTCTACGTCCCTCGAGGTCCGAGCTGCCCTCTTACCAAGTTTGAGGATAGAATCCCTCGTGGGGGCTGCGATACCTGCACCCCTGTGCACCCCGTTCATTTGCAAGTGCATATGCTTGTTGGCGTTTCCCGAGCAAGTGCATTGGGCTCAGAGTAGCCCCAACCTCTGGCACCATTTCCTACCAAGAACTCCGGCCTCCTTGCACAGAGTGCTCCGTGGGCTGCTGTTTGGTGAAGTCGCTCGAGGTCCTCTTGCGACTTCTGTGCCTCCGGCCTGTGAGTCCCGTTGAGGGTCAACTTTGATTTTCTTGGGCTCCCCTGGTTGCTCCAGGCCTGCCCCGACTCCCCTGGCTTTGGTGAGTCTCCTGGACCTTGCTGGTCCGATCCGTAACCTTATTTGACCTTCTGCGTGGGTTGCCGTTGCCAAGGCTTGTTGGTGCTCCCGCCGGACACCGACCCCTCAGCACTCTATATCCTTCGTGGGCTAGCTCGTATCCTGCTCCTGGTCGTCCTCGACGTCTCCTGGTCCCAGTGGCTGCAGAGTAAAGAACTCCATCAACGCACCTGAAGCACCAGACATCGGTGGGCATTCGTCTACTGAGCCCCTGGCCACTCCTGAGTGACCCAGACTCTGTCCCCTCTGCTTTCAGGTACTCTTTGACAAGAATCCACCTTTTGATTCCAACTGACACTTTTCTTCCTTCCAGCAGCGGCTCTTCTTCGAAGTCCTCCATTGGGTTCGACGACGGTTTCCGACACCACTTCAGACCTATGCACCCGGCTTCCCTGGGATAGGTACCTCTGGTACTACGGTATCCACGGGTGGGGTGGCTCTCCAACCTCCTAACTTCCATGGGGTTTCTTCTAAGTGCACTGGGAAGGGTCCTTAAACTCTAAAACTTCAACTGCGACTTCCCCATAGAATTGTACGGCGCACACGGTCGTGTTCCACACTGCACCCGTCCTCCGTGGGGTCCCTACTTACTCACCTTTGGTGGTATCTTGGGGTCCCAGCGATTCTAGATCCTCTAGACACTGTCTTGACTCGAGTCGTGGTTCTTATACCACTATTTTAGTATATGGTTTGGTCTCCCCCATGTATTAGTGATATTTACTATTTTTCTGTGCTACAGTATTGTGTGCTTTGTGATTATCTCTGTGTAGGAGATACTGTGTCCTACTAGAGTATTATATTAATAAATACATCTTTTTATAACTACTGTGTGGTTCCCCTTTCATTTAACCAATACTATAAGGTTGCATTCTGGTAAAACAAGCTGCTTTACATTCCTTCAAGACTAAGTCTGAAGGCTGCTCTCCACAGCTACCACTTGGATAGCTTTCTAAGGTTATCTTTGACCTCTTAAATCACCATAAGGGTTGTTTGGACTGGTGCAAGGTGCCCACTTTAATTAGTGGACAGCATATACCAGGCTAACTTCTCACATTAAGTCTTCAAATGGCAATCTCTTGCAACAATAAAAATTGAACCCACTCCTGCCAGTCAATAATAATCAACAGAAAGCCATGGTGAAAAAAACACCTATATCAATACTAACACTCCACATGTGTTGCTTAAAACCATCAACGATATTGACATAAATGTCCCTTCAATATAACTGAGCCTATGCACCCACACATGTAATTAGGGTAATAATACTTTGTTCAGCCAGTACTATGCTGCCTTTATCGCCAAATTTAACTTCACGCACATTGCTGTCACATTCGGCTTGCTCAGCTATCTATACATAATCTGGCCAAGAAAGCTACCTCTCGCCTATGGTAATATTCCACATGCTGTGTGGCATATATTCATTAATAATGATGGCAACATTGTTCTTTGAAGCTATTTCTTTCAAAATTGCTGTTGAGCACTTTCATCCTCCTTTCCCATCTCCTACCATACTTATTGCAGTAAGAAATATGCTACATATGCTGACAATATTAATTTTGTGCTGCTGTGTCTCGTTTATGATCCCTGATCTTACTGTACAGATATCAATTTTGTACTATCTTATCCTATCATTTGCAACCAGGGTTAAAATATATTGTCCAACAAGTAACCTGCTGAATTTGTTGGAGAAAAAAAAAGGTTTTGTGCAGTCATTTTCTTCCTATCCAAATGAACACTGAATTCAGTGTACAGAAATCAATTTGTTTAAGCCAATGTATATCATGTTATACTTCCAAACTTCCAAAGCTTCTCAATATTTTTCAGAGTGAAGCCTTATGCACAGGATTGAGGCAATAAATACACTGCTCATGTGGATCTGTGCAGATTTTTTTCTGTCAACAGGAAGAGCAGAATTTGAAGAGAGATTTGTTTCTCATCACTCTTAATGACAGTGACAAGGAAGAGTGGAGATTTTCCACAGAATTACAGCAACAAACAACTGGCAGTATGTTGAAAGCTGAAGATGGGGCTGGTTCAAGTTCACAAAAGACCAATAAATTATCAGAATAAGGTCACAGATAAGTCAGAGCAAAGCACTTCTTGGCAACTCCCACACACAAGACATGCAGAAGAAATCTGAGCTATTGGGCCTCTGGGAGTAGCAGGAGATCTCCACACTTTCATTTCAGTATTGAACTTTGGGTTGCTTCAAAGTAGGCGGATGTGCTACTAAAATAACACTGTTGTTGAAGCCTTTGGCCAATTTAACACTGTTCACCGTTTTTTTTTTAATTTGCCGGGCATTCACAGCCTGATAACAGGAAATGATTCATGCACGTGAATGTATGAAATATGCAATGATGGAGAACTTTACATTTCCCCTTTATGAACTTAAAAATTGACGATTGGATACTGTTATATTTTGGAGCTATGATTTTCCTTTGAATTAATAAATGGAAAACACACATGAAACAAGTTTGCCTATGGATTTGATTCTCGAAAAACAATAATTGATTGGATACCATAGCAGATACATTGACGCTCCTTTCCATTTGTAGAATTCATTTTTGAGGACTGGGTCTTTGGCGGCGGGACCCGGGAGAGTGAAGCGTCATTTATATAGGATTTCGTGATTTGCAAAATAAGACTTTGAATTGCTCACCAGTGCGCTTGGTTGTTGTGCCCCCATCGCCTACAGGAAAGAGACATTACAAATTTAGCTATAAGCATGCAGAATAAAATGTGGAATGGATGACCTAAGCACACAACCTCGTGTGTCTCGCAATGTGTGCATACAGAGTAAAGAAGGGGCTTTCTTGATTTACTATCAAACAATGGGCACACTACTGCTCCGCAATGATGTAAGATCAGCAAATTTGTGTATTACCATAGACATCCTCTAAGTTAAATACACAATGACATTATGAGCTCATTTGCATCAGATATCCATCCTCATAGAATAAAGCAGTTATTAGCACCGAAGCAATACCTTTTTCAGTAGCCTTCTAGAGGTGTGGGTCTTGGCAGGTTATGCTGGCATAGGACCTTAACCTTAAGACAGTCAACTGTAGCAGACAGAGATCCCAAAGTCTGTGCATCTTATACAGTTCATGTGCTTTCTTTGCATTCTCTTACTTTTAGCCTTGTTTACCTACCGTAAAAGTGGAACATGGAGATGGTATCTTAGAAACTTGATCGCTCAAGGTAGAGACCCGGAAGAAGTCAGTGCTGAAAAAGGGGTTCTTGCCTAGGGGAGATGACACATGCAAGGGCCACTGCCTGAAGGAAGTCAATGCTGTCATGGGACCTTTAGGGTCTTGTCAAGGGGCCAAACCTGGAGGAAGTAGATGACAACAGTATACTTGGAAAAAATGCTGGCAGGGAAATCATGGTAGTATTGGAGAATTTGGAGGGAGGTCAAACTACTAGGGAAAGAATACTTATGGCATTAAGTCTGCCGCTGTTATGTTAATACCTTGTCCATGGGCCAATAAATGCACCAATTTGGGCAATTCCTTTAGTGGGATTAACAATTATATTTCTGGATTAAGTTCCTGTCACACATAGGCTGACATTGGTTTTATTTTAGCCAATGGTTACATCTGTGATAAAATGTCCCTAATAAGAGAAGGCAATGTCACATATTAGCAGACTAGAAAGAAAGAAAGAAATGTAACACAAACAGAATGAGAATTTGGCAGTTATGCAAGAATCATACCTGATTTGCTACTGATCCCACGTTGAAGGAGAGTGGGACTCCCTTTGACTGAATAGGGCCTTTAATTCCTACTGCTTGGGGTCGTTTTCGAACATAGGCTCTGATGAAAGAATGGTTACTTCTGTTATTTAAGTGGTCTTTTATTACTTGAGTAAATTAACTGTAGTTCGTAGTAGCAGACATCGATCAAGTGAGAAATTTTGTTATATAGAAATATATATTCCTAATTTGTTCCATGTGAAAAACATTACTCAATATCAGAAATGGTCATTTAAAAAAGTTTTTTTTTTTTAAAGTTAGAATAACCTTAAGAAATTTCAGTTCACCAGACGGAAGTTCAAGTGAGCTAAAATCGCATTGCTGACAACCGTATGAACTGTAGGCCACAAGTTCAAAAACAAGGTTCAACTTGGATTATCTCAGATTGCTTAAATTGAGTGGTAGTGTAGGAAAATGTATCTTTTAGCATGATCACCTTTGTTTTTTATACTGATGTTGCTAGTTTTTATGGCTCTGTGCACTGGCACTCTGCTAACTAGGCCCCAGTGCATGTGCTCTTACCCCTAAAACATGTCAGAATTGGCTATACTGCTAACTGGAATACATAACGTACCTATAAGTCCCTAGTTAGTATATGGTGGAAAGTGTACCCAGGGCCTGTAAGTTAAATGCCACCAATGGACTGCTGCACCCATTGTGCCACCCACTACAGTGACCGTGCAAACCTGATTACAGGTCTGCTTTTGTAACCTTCCTGTGCAATTCTAAAACTGCAAATTCAACCTGTCAAAATAATCTGTTTTGAAAAGCCAAAATCCTCCTTTTCAATATCAATAAGTCATCTCATAGGTGGCCTTACTACCCATATGGCAGGGTGCCCAATATCTAAACGTAGGACATGTAAAAGGTCGATTTTACATGTCCTTACAGTGAAAGGACTCCAAAGGCTATTTTCATTGTAGCAAGGGTTAACTGTTCTATATGTACGTACAGGCCTCGAAAAAACAAAAATGTTACTAGACCTGCAGGTCGGGTAACTTCAATAATCTACTCGACCTAAATGTAATGAACTTGACCCATAAACTGGTCTCAAATTGTGAGATCATTGGCAAATATATTATTTTACAGAGTTGCCTTTTTCTTCCTTCTCACGTGAGTGCACCTTCAAATATGCGAGTTCATCATTTCTGCTGTAGAAAACAAAAATCTTGTTCGATTAAATAGACTAAATGTGTGCTCCATGTGTAATAAGAATCTAGCCCACATATAGGGTACACATGATCCCTGACTTGCCACTCGGTTTACTAATAGCATTGCCATCAGGACAGGGGCGGCATTGTTTCTCAGTTTATGTTTAAACACTTACTTTTAGTAAATATATTAAGGCATGATGTGGTAGCGCACTGTCATTTACAGACAGTAAATTTCCAAGAAATGGACAAAAAGCTTCACACTACCTTGCAGCTTTACTGATAAAACTGTATAGTGTATTAATAATCTGTGAAATTGGGTTTCAGAAAACATTTTTATCATTTGCACATCACCAAGTAAAGTGTTCTGATTTGTTTTTCATCCTATTAAAATATTTTTTTCATCACACAAGTATAGAAAATGGGCTTTCACAACTACTTTAATACATTTTGAAATTTTTGTAGAAATTGACTTCTTAGCTATTTAAATGCGTTAGGAAAAACCGGATACCCTACAGCCTTTCATTTCACACTTCGTACAGCAGATCAGACAGTTCACTTCAAACAATCCTGGAGCTCTGCAGTACGAGAAGGAAAAGTAATTGTAAACTGATTTCTGACATCTGCCTTTGAAAACAGAGCATGTGTGACAAGATAAAAACAAGATTTAAAGGCGTGTTTATTGCTCCTTCACTTTATGATTGAACAAAACACCTGTTCTTTGTCAACTTGCCACAACAGGCGAGCAGGTCCTAAATATATCTCGACTTGATAAAATCTGACTACTAGCGAGTGGGCGAGTGGATTTTTCGAGGCCTAAAGTATTGGGATACAATATTAAAATTAATAATGTTATATCTGGCTGGGAAACTGCTACAGGTGTCATTTCTGGAGTTTCATAATTATTTATTACAAGCCAAATTCACTGGTGAAGTCGGATTTGTAATAAATATTTTGAAAAAGATACTTTTATAAAGTTACCTTTTCCCTGCCTAAAGCCTCTGGAGGCCTACTTGCACAAACTTTAACTAGCAGCTGAACAGCCCCCCTTAAGGTGAGAACTTGTACCTAGAGCTGAGCCAAAGTCCTTGGATGTAGGGAGGTGTTATGTTCCTCTGGCATG
Organism: Calotriton arnoldi; assembly: GCA_963921515.1. NCBI lineage: Eukaryota > Metazoa > Chordata > Amphibia > Caudata > Salamandridae > Calotriton > Calotriton arnoldi. The sequence continues at coordinate 953,533 of CAWUFW010000867.1, forward strand.
ATGACTTTCTAGGCTCTGACAAGGAACTTGAATAACGTTAAATAGACCTATCCTGTCATAGACAAATATTAATCCCCCTCCGAGCCAGTCAGGCTCCAATCCAAGTGGGAGAAGCTGCCTCCAGAACTGGTATACGGTTCCAACGAATTTAGTAGGACTGTGTATCGGATCAACAAAACTTCATAATACAGAGACTGAGTCTTATTATATCATCAGTAAATGTTGGTTTGGTTAGCTCACAATACCACATCTGAACTCCTAAAGTTCCAGAGTTATAAATGCTGTCGGCAACCCTGAACATGGCTAAGGAATTTGTGGAAACAGATCTAACCCTTTCGTTTGTCAATTTTGCATGCGTAAGGTGTAATAAAGAAAACAAACAATAGTACATTTTCAAATGTTTATTGAAAAGATCTAATCCTTGTAAATAAAACATGAACTGCAAGTATTAGACAGATGAAACATCATTGTTATAAGCATTAGAACTCTCTCTCAACTCTCTCAAATTAATCCCGATAAGACAGAGGTACTGGCCGTCACTACAGACTCCAACCCCTGGAGTGACCGCTTTTGGCCACAAGAGCTAGGCACATATCCGGAGCCGGCCTTGGCTGTAAAAAGCCTGGGCATCAAAATTGATGCCAAGCTTTCCATGACCCAACAGGTGTCAGCAGTAGTGGGAACATGTGTGGGCATGCTGAGACAGTTGCGAAAGCTTGCCCCCCTTCTCACCTTCGCCACACTTAATATGGCTGTATCGGCTCTGATACTGTCGCAACTAGATTATGGGAACTCCCTGTACATCGGCCTCCCGGGAAAACTGCTGGCCAGACTACAGGTCATTATGAATGATGCCGCCAGACTTATTTTCAGAGTGCCTAGGAGTGCCCACGCCACCCCCCTCCTACGGTAACTGCACTGGCTCCCGGTCTGCCAGAGAACAAAGTTTAAGGGCCACTGCATCGTACATAAAGCCATCTATGGCCAAGCCCCTAGTTACATCAAAGATCGTCTTGTTAACTATACTCTTAACAGGGTGCTACGGTCTGTGGAGGCCAGCCTGCTGGCCTGCCCCCGCTTTAGCTTGTCTTCCAAAGGAGGAAGAGCCTTCTCAACCTACATTCCCCAAATTTGGAACAACTTGCCGGAGAATGTACGTAAGGAACGCGCCCTTCTCCCGTTCAGGGAGAAGTTAAAAACAGTTCTTTTTTCGGAAGCCTGGGGCACAATCTAATCTACAACATCTCCTCACGTGCTAGGGTATGGCTCTCTCTCATAGCGCTTAGAGACCAGAAGGTGATAACGCGCTCTACAAATGTAAAATACAAATACAAACAATTCAACCATGTTAATTGTTCCTAATGTTACTCCTATAGATCACTAACACCCCTACTTTAGTGACAGCACTTTGGGGGTACCCTTCTACCAGAACCTGTTGGAATGATCTAACCCCATACCTTGGTATAATGTCTCAGGGAGCCAGCGTCAGTGCATTAACAAATGCACTTTATCTCAGTCTTCAAGTCTGTGCAGATCTCTGCTTGCGCAGCTATCTTCCTTCTTAGGATGACTGTTGGGGCATGCAGAGCTGCAACTCAGTCACAGCACGTGGTAACTTCGGGGTGAAGTGCATCTCACCAAAATCAAAACGGAATAATAAAACACTGGCTTTACTGCATTCTGCTAGAGAAGCAGAATAAAATCTTTACTTAGTCAGGGGAAAAGAAGTCATCTCCTACAAGCACATAATAAAGCAAGGAGAGCACGTTCTAGTATGTGTGTCCCTGGAACTTACAATGCAGATTAGAAAACAACAATGTCTAGCAAAAATAAATGCGTGTGTGGAATATTCTCATTTTAGTGAAAAACATGTTCAAACCACCATTTTAAAAATATTCTTAGTTAGAAAGACTGAAAAGGAAACCAAACAATCCCTGTAACAAGACTATATAAAAAAATAGCAATAGCACTAAGTTTGTGTAAAAAAACCTTGCGTTTCATAAGAACAGTTTAACAGCACAAGCAGACTCAAAGTCCATAAAAACTGCCAATTAAAAACCACGAATACGACAAAAAAGAAAGAGCTATTTCTTAAAATGCCAATGCAGGAATCCAAGAGGAATCCATAGTGGAGGATGGCATTTCCGAAGTGTCCACAACATCCATATCAAGAGTGGCGGCAGGGCCCAGGAGGGAACCTGTAACCACAAAGAACACATCAAAAGAGGCCTGCAACGCAAAATCCAAGCTACGCTGATAGTCAGCACCAGCCCTTCAAGCAGATTCCTTAGGCGATAGTGCCAGAAGTGCAGCATCAGAAGCCAGAAAACCTGAGGTCAAAGAACCATCTGGCATTAGCAAAAGCGGCTCATAGTAAGCATCTTGCAGCAAAGGAAGCTGCATCATTTGACAGCAAAGACGATGCGACCGCAAAGGACGCACAAGCAGATTTATAACAGGAAACTGCGACAATTGCGTGGCATGGCATAAGTCAAGCTCACAGCTGAATTAGAACCATAGACAGCAAAACACAAGCTGAACTCTCTAAAACCATACGAGCCGGAAGGAGAGAGATTAGTTCTCGTTCAGTTCCAGTAATATCGATTCTACAAAATACTATGTCATGCATTCACGACGAAGGATGTGTGGTAGTTCCATTTCGATTTGGCCTTGTGGTGGGACATCCATTGCGGAGCAACACAAATAAAACCAATGCAGCTACAAGGAGAAAAAATACAATCAGAATGCCTCCAGAAATGCTAGAAAATAACGTTAAGGAGAACTAAAATGTAAATCAAATAAAATACCCGCAACACTAAAGCCTCTTGTGGTCCATTTGCATGAACTTCAACTGGCACCTGAACAGCCCCCTTAATGAGGTGAGAACATGCACCTAGAGCGAAGAGAAAGGCCTTGGGTGTAGGTTGGTGTTCTGTTCCTATGGCATGATGACCATATGGGCTCTGCCAAGGAACTTGAGTAACTTCAAAGAGGCATATCTTATCATAGGCAAATATTGAGCTGACACATGGACATGGCCCTCTTTTGTCCTTCCACCACCCCCCATCCAGTCAGGTTCCAATCCAAGTGGGAGTGAAGCTGCCCCCAGAACTGATTTGAAGTGGCCACTGAGGAGTGACTGCTCATTTCTCTAGCCACATCATTGGACTGGGCACAGGAGCTCTGCACAGGGGACATAAGATTCTGCCATCTTAGCTTTAGGTAGCAAGGGGCACTGTGAAGCTTGCCGTAGGGTCCACAGGAACGGCTGCAAAAGTGGGTGGGGTTACCTCTGGTTAGGTAGGTGCCAGGAGTCACCCCCAACCACAGGCTAGTTCCAGGCATAAATGTGTCACTCTTCAGAAAAAGAGATGCCAATGGTGGCAGCAATTTAAAAACATCAAGAAAAGGAAGGATCCTATGACCCTAAAATCCCCAAAGGGATTGTCCCTAAATTTGAGGATGGTGATGACATCAAGTGGTTCACAGCCTTTGAGAGGGCTTGTTAAGGCAGAAAAGTGAGGAAGTCTCACTGGGGGGGCACTCCTTTGGTAACTGTTCTCTGGTAAGTGCAGAGACAGACTTCTGACCCTTAGTGGGGCAGAAGAAGAGTCCTATGAGCTCATGAAGGGCACCCTGATTGAGGGATATGGACTCACTACTGAGGAGTACAGAATCAAGTTAAGGGGGGCTCACAAATCCCAGAGTCAGTACTGGGTGGAATTTGTAGACTACTCATTAAAGACACTACGTGGCTGGTTGACTGGAAATAAAGTGCAGACTTATGAAGGTCTTTATAATTTGTTTATGAAGCAACACATTTTAAGTAACTGCATCAATGAAAAGTTGTATCAGTATCTGGTAGACCTAGGTCCAATTTCTCCCAAAGAATTGGGAAAGGAGGAGGACCACTCGGTCAAGACAAGGGTAACCAACACAACCACTGGGGGTGACCAAAAGAAAGGGGTCACAAAGCCTCCCCAGGGGAAAAAGGGTGGGAAACCCAAAGATAAAATACAAGTGTCTTCTAAAGGCCCCCAAAATCCTGGTCAGAGGGATGGGCCCAATAACTCTTCCCGGCCCACTAGTGGGTACAAGGGGAAAGATTTTGATCCTGCAAATGCCTGGTGTTTCCACTGTAACAAGAAGGGACACTGAACTGGAGATGCTGCCTGTACTAACAAACCAGCCCCAAGTCCCCCACCAGTTTCTACTGGTATGGCAAATCTCCAGATGGGATCAATAGTCCGCCCAGAGCAAATCAGGGTTCACCCTTAGGCTGTTTTAGTCTCTGAGGGGGACGGTGGGTTAGCCACTTCGGCTGTCTGGCCCCCTAATTTAAAGAAACACCTGCAATATCCCTCAGTGAATGGGACTAAGATAGAAGCCCAGAGGGATACAGGTGCGATCGTCACTATGGTGAGAGATACACTGGTTTCCCCAAATCAACACCAAACTGGGAAAACCTATCCAGTTACCAATGCGGACAGTGTCACCACTAACCATAACATAGCTATGGTGACATTAGATTGGGGGGACGGGTTACTGGCCTCAAACAGGTAGTGGTCTCTCCAAAGCTCAGAGCCGCCTATCTGCTTGGAAATGATCTGGAAACCTCAGCATGGGAGGAGGTAGAAAGACACAATCAGCCATGCTACAAATCCCTGAGATAGTGAGTGTGAAGACAAGAGCACAATGCCTAGCACAGGGTGAAAAAGGAGGACTGGAGCCTGAAATGATGGCCCAACCTCCCAAGAGGAAAGGTAGGACAACTGATGAAACAGCTTCCACACAGCAAAAACATCAGAACCCCTCTCCCCAGGGAGAGGACTTGTCAGCCACAGAGGGAACTGAGCGCTTGGAGCTTGAAGCTTACAAGGTAGAGCTCTTGGGACCAAGGAGACCCTCTAGGGAACAGCTTTGCTTTGGGCAGCAGGTCTGACCCACTCTTGAAGGCCTGAGGCAGCAAGCTGCTGCACAGGAGCTTGGAGATGTCAGTGGCTCCCACAAGGTCTATTGGGAGGAAGGACTCCTGTACACGGAGGCCAGAGACCCCAGACCTGGTGCCACTAGGAGAGTGGTAGTACCTCAGTTGTATAGAGAGTTTCTACTCACTTTAGCACATGACATCCCCCTAGCTGGACATCTGAGCCAGACCAAAACTTGGGAAAGATTGGTCACCCACTTCTATTGGACCCAGATGTCCAAAAAAGTGGAGGAGTTTGTAAGCTCCTGCGTCATCTGTCAAGCCAGTGGCAAGACAGGGGGGCACCCAAAGGTCCACTTAATTCTTCTACCAATGGTTAGGGTACCCTTTGAGCGGGTAGGGTGGATATAGTGGGTCCACTTGAACCTCCCAGAGCCTCAGGAAACAAGTTCATACTAGTAGTAGTGGATAAAGCTACTAGGTATCCTGAAACTATTCCCCTTAGGACTACAACAGCCCCTGTGGTAGCCAAGGCCCTCATTGGGGTCTTCACCAGGGTAGGGTTGCCTAAGGAGGTAGTGTCAGACCGAGGTACCAACTTCATATCTGCATACCTAAAACAGGTGGGAATGATCTACAAGTCCACAACACCTTACCACCCACAAACCAATGGCCTTGTTGAGAGACTTAACTAGACATTGAAAGACATGATAATGGGGCTCCCTGAAAAGCTCAAAACAAGTTGGGATGTTCTGTTGTCTTGCCTGCTTTTTGCCTACAGAGGTGCCTCAGAAGGGAGTAGGGGTTTCACCCTTTGAACTTCTGTTTGGCCACCCTGTAAGGGGACCACTCTCACTCGTGAGGGAAAGATGGCAAAGACCCAATCACATACCAAAGCAAGATGTGGCGGACTATGTACTAGGCCTTCGCTCCAGGATGGTAGAGTATATGCAGAAAGCATCCAAACACCTTGAGGCCAGCCAGGAGCTCCAGAAGCTCAGGTATGATAAAAAAGCTGCACTGGTAGAATTCAAACCAGGGCAACAGGTGTGGGTTTTGGAGCCAGTGGCACCAAGGGCCCTCCAGGACAAATGGAGTGGCCCTTATCCTATCCTAGAGAAAATGAGTGTGGTCACCTACTTGGTAGACCTGGGCACTAGCAGGTCCTTCATAAGGGTGATACATGTGAACCGCCTCAAACTCTATTGTGACAGGGCTGATGTAACCATACTCATGTTTACTGATGAGGATCAGGAGACGGAGTGAATCTCTCCCTGACCTCCTCTCCTACAGCCCCCGAGATGGGTCAGTAGAAGGAGTTGTGTGGTCAGACACCCTCTCTGCCCAACAGAAGGCTGATTGCAGACAGTTCTTTTCCTTGACCCCCAGTCAGACACCCTGGTGAACCCGTGATGTGGATACTGGAGACCACAGAACCAAATAGGATTAGAGACTGCATTGATTTGTACTTGATTCTAAATGTGAATTTTTGTTAACATTTGAGGGATGTTAGATTTCTTCATTTAAACTGAGTTTTAGCCAACATTTGCAGGATAGTAACGGAGGAATCTTGTTTACAAGTTGTATTTTGTATAATGTTTATATTGGCTTTGATGTGAAATGTTGAGGTCTTCTTCAACTTACTATGTGTCTAGATATTGTGTGATTGACTGGCTGCATTTCATGTGTGATGCTTGGGAATAATGCACAAGTTACTAACTTGTGTAACGATATATCTGTAAGAGACAGTAGTTAGTGATAGATTCCTTACCTTAGAATATCCCCAGGCGTCAGGCTGGATCCGGAAAGTTTTGCGTAGCAGTACCCTTGCGCGTCGGTAGGCGGCGTCGTGCGGCTCCGCGTCCGTCGTCGGCGTCGTGATCGCCGGGATGACGTCGCGGGCAGCACTTAGGCGCCGCCCCTGCGCGCTGACGTCAGTTCTGTACACGACTTTCCGCGCCAGGAACGCAGAGCCATGCAAGAAGCTGACACAGGTGTCTGAAAAATACTAGGGCCCTGAAAGGGATGTCCTTAACCCTAGAAATCAGTTCGCAGAACGGGGAGGATGGGTGGGGCGGTAGGAATCTATCACTAACTACTGTCTCTTACAGATATATCGTTACACAAGTTAGTAACTTGTGCATCTGAAAGAGACACGTTAGTGATAGATTCCTTACCTTAGAATAGATACCCCAGCAATACCAACCCCGGTGGTGGGTCTGCGAACAAAGATCAGACAAGGAAGTCCTGGAGGACAGAACGGCCAAAGAAGCCGTCCCTCCGGACCTGACTGTCAAGGCAGTAATGCTTAGTAAACGTGTGCAGCGAGGCCCACGTAGCTGCCTGACAGATAACCGGCAGCGGAACACCGCGGCCCAAGGCCGTGGTAGCAGCCGTTGCCCTGGTGGAATGGGCACGCAGCCCAACAGGAGGCTCCTTCTTGGCCAAAGAATAGCAGGTCTTGATGCACAAGGTAACCCAGCGGGAGACGGTCCTCTTGTGCACCGCCCGACCTTTTTGGCGCCCACGTAGCCAACAAAGAGCTGGTCATCCACCCGGAAGTGTTTTGTGCGGTCGATATAGAAGGAGAGCGCACGTTTTGGGTCCAGACGGTGGAGCCTCTCTTCCTCTCTGGAAGGATGCGGAGGCGGAAAGAAGGTGGGCAAAGTGATGGTCTGCCCAATGTGGAAAGCAGTAACCACCTTTGGCAAGAAGGACGGACGCGTCCGAAGAACAACCTTGTCTGGATGAACAGACAGAAAGGGAGGTTTGCAAGATAGAGCCTGGAGCTCACTCACCCGCCGAGCGGAGGTGATGGCCACCAGAAAGGCAGTCTTCAGAGTCAGAAGACGAAGAGGACAGTTATGCAGAGGCTCAAAGGGAGCGCACATTAAAAAGGTAAGAACCAAGTTCAAGTCCCACTGAGGCATTACAAACGGAACAGGAGGGAAGAGGTGAGTAATGCCTTTTAAGAACCTGTTAACAACAGGGGACTTGAAAAGGGAGGGCTGATCAGGGAGCCTGAGGAAGGCCGAGATAGCACAAAGATAACCCTTGATGGTACCCAGGGCAGAACCCTGTTGGGCCAGAGAGAGAAGGAACAGAAGGACCTCAGAAAGAGGGGCAGAAAGGGGATTCACAGCCTTTGCTGTGCACCATGCCACAAATTTGTTCCACCTGCAGGCGTATACCACCTTAGTGGAGGGACGCCTGGCTGCCAGAATCACATCACAAACTTCGGGAGGCAAGTTGAAAGGAATCAACTGCCGCCGCTCAATCTCCACGCAAGCAGGTGTAGACTGGACAGGTTCGGGTGGAGGACCGTCCCCTGCTGCTGCGACAGAAGATCCTCCCGAAGAGGCAGACGGATCGGGGGATCTATGCTCATATTGAGTAGCTCGGGATACCAAACTCTTCGAGCCCAGTCCGGAGCCACAAGAATGACTTGGGCCCGGTCGTGCCGAATTTTCTTCAACACTCTGGGTAGAAGTGGTATAGGCGGAAAGGCGTACAACAGACCGCAACTCCACTCGCGACGAAAAGCGTCGCCGAGCGAGTGCCGCCTTGGAAATTCCAACGCGCAGAACTGATGACATTGCGCGTTCTCTTCGGTGGCAAATAGATCTAACCAAGGCTCTCCCCACTGTAGAAAGAGTCCTTGCGCCACTTCCGAGTGAAGACGCCATTCGTGATCCATCATGCACCTGCGGCTGAGTTCGTCCGCCCTGGCGTTCAGAGAACCTGCCAGGTGTTGAACCATCAGGAACATGCCCTGATGTTCCAGCCATGTCCAGAGGCGCAGAGCCTCCTGACAAAGGGTCCAAGACCCCACCCCGCCCTGTTTGTTGCAGTACCACATGGCGGTGGTGTTGTCTGTGAACACCTGCACTACCTTCCCTTTGACAGAGGGAAGGAATGCCTTGAGTGCAAGCCGGATCGCCCGGAGCTCCAGAATGTTGATATGGAGCCGGGACTCCGCCGGAGACCAGAGGCCTCTGATCTCCGCCTCTCCCATGTGACCGCCCCATCCCAGAAGGGACGCGTCCGTCACAACTGTATGCTCTGGCTGGGGAAGGGAGAGGGATCTGCCCATGACCCATTGCCGGTTCGAGAGCCACCACTGCAACTGTTTTGCAGTCCCTCCGAGATCTGGACGTGATCGGACAGGTTGCCCTGGTGCTGCGCCCACTGGAACTTCAGGTCCCACTGCAGAGCCCGCATATGCCATCTGGCATGATTGACCAGCAGGATGCAGGAGGCCATGAGGCCCAGCAGCCTCAGGGTCATCCGTACCGAAACCCAGGATAAAGGCCGAAAGATCGGAATCATAGCCTGAATATCCCGGACTCGCCGTTCGGGAGGATAGGCCCGAAACTGCGTCGTGTCCAGAACTGCTCCGATGAAAAGGAGCTGTGGAGAAGGAATTAGATGCGACTTCGGCACATTGATGGAGAACCCCAGCGAGTGCAGGAGTTCGGCCGTAGTCTGGAGGTGGGAGACGACTGCCTGGGACGAGCCCGCCTTCAGCAGCCAGTCGTCGAGGTAGGGGAAGACTGAAACCCCTGCCCGGCGCAGATGAGCTGCGACCACCGCCATCACTTTCGTGAACACCCGAGGGGCACTTGTAAGGCCAAGGGGAGCACGGTGAACTGAAAATGCTCGGGGCCTACCGTGAACCGAAGGTAACGCCGGTGGGCCGGCAGGACGGGGATGTGGAAATACGCGTCCTGCAAGTCCAACGCTACCAACCAGTCTCCAGGGTCGAGGGCAGTCAAGACCTGAGCTAGGGTGAGCATCTTGAACTTCTCCTTCCGGAGGAAGCGATTGACGTTCCGGAGGTCCAAGATAGGACGCATGTCCTCCTTGTCCTTTTGGGCACCAGAAAGTAGTGGGAGTAGCAACCACGCCCTACTTCTGGGATCGGAACATGCTCGATGGCCCTCTTGGTCAAGAGGGCCGTGACTTCCTTCCGTAGAAGCACCAAGTGATCCCCTGACATGCGGTGGAATTGAGGTGGCATGGCTGGGGGGTGGTCTCGAAGGGGAGGGAGTAGCCCCTTCGGACAATGTCCAAGACCCACCTGTCCGAGGTGATGGTGCGCCAGTGGGGAAGGTGATGGCGGACCCTGCCCCTACTGGCGTGCCGTGCACCTGAAAGGAGGGACTAGGAGGGCTTGGAGGCCGCGGACGGGTTGGAGGTGGTGGCCTGACCCGCACGCTGGTTGCCCGATCCGCCACGGCGGAATCCACGTCCTCGGCCACGCGAAGACGCCTGCTGCGCGGGCCGGTGGCTGGGCTGCTGACGTGAAGGGGCGCCCCTACCGTGGCCACGATAGGGGCGAAAAGCAGAAGGTAGCGGAGGGCGTGTAGCAGAAAGGCCCAGGGACTTTGCAGTAGCCCGTGAGTCCTCAAAGCGCTCCAACGCATGGTCTGCTTTGGACCCAAAAGACCGACTCCATCAAAGGGCATGTCCATGAGAGTATTCTGGACATCCCCTGAAAACCAGTGGTTCTCAGCCAGGCGTGGCGCCGGAGCGCCACCGTCGTTGCAATCGACCTGCCCAGCGAGTCGGCGGTGTCAAGGCCACAACGGATAGTGTATTTGGCCGCATCCCTTCCTTCCGCAATGGCGCGGAAAGCAGTGCCTGGACCTCCTCAGGGCACTGGGGCAAAACATCCGCCACCGAATCCCACAGGAGTGGGTATATCGGCCCAAAAGACAAGCGGTGTTAACGGACCGCAAGCCAGCACTGGAGGAAGAAAAACCTTTCTTCCCAAACTGATCCAGGCGTTTGGATTCCCTATCCGGAGGAGCGGTAGGGAAGGCGGTTTGGGAAGCGGAGGCTTGGACAACCAAGCTCTCAGGAGTGGGGTGGACAGAAAGAAACAGGGGTCGCCCGGAGC